>CM062291.1:134716808-135916808 GCA_031216915.1 Pictodentalium vernedei
GAAAAAATATTATTTTTCAAAAAATGTCAACAAAATCAAATATCATTTTTTAAATTTTTTCAAAAAATGTCAACAAAACCATATCATGTGACCCCTCGTTGGAACGAGCTCATCGAGCTCGTTCCATCGAGCTCGTTCCAACGAGGGGTCACATGATATGGTTTTGTTGACATTTTTTGAAAAAATTTAAAAAATGATATTTAAAATAATAAATTTTGATATCGTCTGCGTTGGGTAAAGGGTTAACCAAAAACAGAACAAGTGTAACGGAGAAGATAATGTGTTAAATGACACGGTGGATCAGAATGCTTCGGAAGTTTCAATAACACAATGTAATGATTTGGTTAATTCGTGATACCTTGAACACCACTGGTGGAACAGGGTAAGCATTATAATTCATTGAATTGTAGACACTATAATACTGTACAATTAATCATACATCATTGAAGCATAACCCTACATTGCTGGTTGGATATTTGAGTGTTGCTGGTATTCATCTTGTGGGTGTATAATAATTTCTGTATACAAGTATCCAGCGATGATTCACAAGATTTATCAAACGGAATCATTTAACCTACTTGCAACATTAGATAGAGAAAAGAGAGAAAGAGATAAACAGAGTGAGTGGATGAGTGAGTGAGTGTCTGTAAGCTTGTATGTGCCACAAACGTAATGATAGAGAAGGTTTTACTAGTGGTGGCGCAAGGATTTCCCCGAAAGGGAGTGGGGTGGGGGTGGGGGGGGGGGCTTAGGCGCCCGGCAGGAGCCTGATAAGCCCACAATAAAGGAGGCAATTTTCCCGATAGAGGGCCAGACTTTCCCGACGGGGGTTGTAGGCCCCGCTGACCCACCCTCCCTGGTGCCACCCCTAGGGTTTGACCAAATGAAAACGCAGCTATTACCTCTGAAACCTGGCACACTATTTTCAATGGTTTGTGTTTGGATACGATCGTCTCAGATTTCACTAGCAAGCTTCTTGATATTGCTTCCCGTTTTATACCCAACAAAATAATTACTGCAAGACTAACCCAACCAAAATGGATGCACAACGAGATACGGCTACTCTTAAGCCAAAGGAAAAGTCTATATCGTATAGCAAAATGTACTGACCTTCCGCATGCGTGGGTGAAATATAAACAAAAGAGAAACGAAGTAGTATCAGCTATTAGGAAGGCTAAGGCTACATATATCTCCAAAGTACAGTCCACACTGAATAGTCGCGAAATATCACCATCGGAACGGTGGAGAACGGTGGAAAACCCTTAAATCATATATTGGCAGTAATACATCAGGAATCCCACTAATTACCCATCAAAACAAAACATATCCCACAAATAAGGAGAAAGCAGAAGTATTCAATGAATAATAAGTGGTAGCGCGAGGATTCAATGGATACTTCAGCTCTATCTCATCTGTGGATGACTCGGGTGCCTCCCTACCAAATCTTGTCTCGACTGCCCCACATATAATCGATAGCATAACCATTCACTGTATACGAAGCACTGAAATCTCTTAATGTCTCCAAGGCAGCTGATCCTGACCTGGTAAGCCCACGCCTACTCAAAGAATGTAAATCATCGTTATATGAACAACTTTCCATACTATTCAATTTTCTTCAGAATTATTCCCACTTTCCGTCTCCTTAGAAGAAAGCTAATGTGTCACCAGTACTCAAAAAGTCCCCCTCAAATGTTGTCACCAACTATCGTCCGATATATCACTTATCAGTTGTATTGGTGAGATATTTGAGAAGTGTGTCTTCAAACAGTTGTGGAAATTCCTAATCGATAACAATGTTTTGAGTCAATTCCAGTCAGGGTTCACTCCCAGTGACTCGACCGTACTTCAACTAACTGATCTGTATGATGAATTCACCCGATCCCTAGATTAAGGTGAAGAGGTAAGGGTAGTTTTTTTGTGACGTAAGTAAAGCCTTTGACAAAGTATGGCACGCTGGTCTCATTCACAAGCTCGAGACGATTGGAGTGTCCGGTGACCTTCTTACTTTTCTAAAATCATACCTTTTCCAACAGGGCCCAGCGGGTTGTTATAGCTTCTGAGACTTCACCCTGGAAACCCATTTACTCTGGAGTTTCTCAAGGGTCGATCCTCGGTCCTCTTCTGTTCATTACATATACTACTCAAAGTTTGCTAAGCACCAAGTATATCTAAGTACCTGTTTGGCGTTTTAGTTGAAATATTGTTACGAAAAGTGTTTATGTTTGTTATTTAATTATATCTTTAATGATTTAAGTACAGAAATTAAGATTTTGTTTGTGTTTGACATTATTTTTTAGCTTTTAAATACGATAACCATGGAAAATGGATATTATTGTTAAAAGAGGAAATTTTTCTAATTTGCCAAAAAGTTGACGGAGCGAACTAGTATGGGTTCAGTATCGAGTATGAGACCCATTACGGTTAAATACAGCTTGACAACGCCTTCTCATACTCCCAATCAGGTTCCGGATGGTTCTATGTGGGATGTTGTTCCATTCCTGGACCAGCATGGCACCAAACTCCTGAACACTTCTTGGCTGGATTGGACGGGCTGAAATTGCAAGCTGCAATTCATTCCAGACATGTTCGATTGGATTGAGGTCATGGGATCTTGCTGGCCAGTCCATACGCTCAATCCCCTCCCTCTGTCGGTACTCCGGGACAGCATGTGCAACATGAGGACGGGCATTATCGTCCATCAGAATGAATCTATCAACCACTGCACCTGCATACAATCTGACGTGGGCATCCAGGATCTCATCAATATACCGCTATGCAGCCAATGTACCACGGTCAAAGACATAGAGCTCTGTTCGTCCATCTCAGTCGATGCCGCACCAGACCATTATTGACCCTCCACCATTGCGGTGATGCTCAGCAATGTTGGCTGCATGGAATCGCTCTCCTGGTCTTCTCCATACCCTAGAACACCCATTTGCGTAGTGTAGGCAGTACCTTGACTCATCTGTAAAAAGGACAGGTCGCCAATCTGCTCTAGCCCATTCATATCGTGCCTAGCGGTGGTTCTGGGGCAGCGGAATGCGAATACATGGCGTTTTCGATCGGAGACCACCTTCGTGCAACCTTGCCCGGATAGTCTGCGTCGAAACATTTACCCCGGATGCATTCTGAAGGTCACTGCGAAGCTGGGTTGCTGTGGCAAAGCGGTTCCTATGGGCCTAAATGATTAAAAACCGGTCTTCAACTGCAGATGTTGCCCTGTCTCTGCCACCTCCATGCCATATTACTGGTTTGCAATACTGCTGAAATCTTGCTCAGGCTCTGGTGATCACCATATGTTGCACACCAAGGGCTTCATCAATCTGACGACGGGTAGCCCGTTGCTCCACCACCCCTACAGCCAACCACATTCCTACTTCAGACAAATGTCTTCTTACATTTGCATTCGCCATATTCAATCATTAAATCACAAGGATTTGCGTTGAAATGAAGATTGAATACCCTACACATGTCATGTACATGTAGACAGTACACGAAAACATCATGAAAATTAAGGGGTACATGCCTTCCATGACTGTCACGAAAAGTCTGCCTGTCCAGAGATCTAATGTAAACACTGGGGACCATCTCAATACATCCCTCAAGCATATCCACCAAAAATATCGCAAATATGTCACAAGCAAATTTCACAATCCTGTGTCAAATATGTGGTGCTTAGCAAACTTTGATTAGTATATATTAACGACCTTACAGAAAACCTAATAAGCAGTATACGACTCTTTGTGGATGACACATCATTATATCTCGTAGTTGAAAACCCAGGCCAAGCCGCAGCTATAATCAATCAAGACTTAAGCACATTTGAACATTGGTCTAAAACATGGTTGGTTGAGTTCAACCCCCAAAAGACAGAGACCATGCTTATGTCACGTAGAATTACACCCCTTCTCAGGGACCGACTTGGGCATGCGCCAGTGCGTAATTGGTTCTCAAACATCAGGACCTGGCTCTTAAATCTCAGAAATAGGCTTCTCAGTTGGCGCGTAACTTCTCAGATCATATTTTGATATTGTTTCGATGGATAATCGAGAGAGACACTCTTACATGTATTATATTTATTTATTTATTGATGTTTAAGGTCACATATTTATGCACAATGGCTAATCATGACCGTGACAGTTTTACAGGTGGAGGAAGCCGGAGTACCCGGAGAGAACCACCGAGCAACGACGAGCAGCTGCCAACTCCCCAACATCGTAACTCCGCACTGCAGCACAGGCAGGGGTAGATTGGTTGAAGACATGCGTACCATCGACGTGCAGTACGCCTTAGTACACGGCGTCATCGTGCCCCCACGCGGGCAATGGAGATGAAGTGTCTTGCCCAAGGACACAACGCGGTTGCCGCAGGTGGGATTCGAACCGAGGACCTCTCGGCTTGCAGCCTGCACCTCTACCAACTGAGCCACCGCGCTCCCTTACATGTATTATATATATGATTATCATTTATCATTGTTGTAGAGTGCTTAAGTTAACCCTTTACCTAACCTGAAAAGCAGACGACACTTACAAAAATAATTCTTAAATAACTAATTTTTTTTATTTTTTGTCTCAAAAACATAGGCTATGACCCCTCGTTGGAACGAGCTCGACGAGCTCGTTCCAACGAGGGGTCATAACCTATGTTTTTGAGACATAAATGAAAAAAATAATGAAAATTAATTGACGATTTTTGAGAATAGCGCTGGCCGGTTTTGGCCGTTACGTTTGGTAAAGGGTTAATACTTCAGTCTTAATTACCAAGCATTAATCTTCACTGTGGTTTCTGATCAAGTCTTGGCTGCCTAAATAGGCAGCCAAGACTTGATCAGAAACCACAGTGAAAATTAATGTTTGCTATAGTGTACTAAATGAAAATGATGAGAGCTATTACATACTTGCAGTGTGTGTTACAAACAGCAGTGTGACTCCGTACATTGAAATCTGGCGCATGAATTGAAAAAAATAGGCTCCGAGGCTAGAGCGTATTTTAAATAGTCCTGATCGGTCCCTGCCTTCTACACCTACCATTATTCTTTGGTAGTACAGTACACACATTTCTGAAGTTAATAACCATAAACATCTAGGTGTGGTTCTAAACAATACTTGTACATGGAATGACCATGTTGCCAATATCTGCTCCAAGGCCTGGTCCTGTATTGACATACTGAGGAGTCACAAGTTCATCCTGGATCGTAAGTTCATCCTGGATCGTAATATGCTGGAAAAAAATTATTTTGCTTTTATTAGACCCCTCCTGGAATGTTGTAATACGGTTTGGGACAATTGTACGGCGACCAAGTCTGCTGATCTGGAGAAAATTCAGATCGCAGCGGCCCGGGTTGTTACCGGTGCATCTGTAAGTGCCAGTAAGACCCTCCTGTGTACCGAAACCCACTGGGACTCTCTTGAAGAAAGTCGTCGAAAACACAGATTAAAACAATTCTTCAACATGTACCATCATCTGATGCCTCAATATATTGCTAACAAAGTTCCACCTACAGTTTCGTTAACCAGTCAAAGTCGTAACCTACGCTCCCACCAGAATCATCGAGTTCCTTTTTGTAACTCGCAGCTATACCAATCTTCGTTTATCCCAAATACGGCTCGTCAGTGGAATAACTTACCATTATCTGACAGAGAAAACTCATCCCTAAGTAACTTTACGACCTCCCTAAATGATGGCAATCTGCGACCATCGACATGTTACGGCGGAGCTAAATCGCGGGCTGGTCAGATTTACCACTGTAGGTTACGTTTGCGTTGCAGCAACCTTAACGCACATTTATACAATTCCCCCCCCCCCCCCCCCCCCCCCCTGTGTTTGTGGTGTATGCGAGACATGTCTCGAGCATTTTTTGTTATATTGTCCAATACATGAACATGCACACAGTACTACAATTGAATTACTCCCATCTTCTCTTGATCCTAGTACTCTTCTATTTGGTTCGGAATTTCTTGATAATGCAGAAAACCGCTTTATATTTGAAGTTGTCCAGGATTTCATTGTACTTAGTAAACGTTTCAGTTAGCTGCAGCGATTACCTGACCTGCATGGGTACGCGTGCATCTGACTCGGTATAATGCTTGAACCAGTCAACACGAGCTATTAATTTCTTTCGCGTCACTAAATAAGTACATTTCTCATCTACCAACCTGATTCATGTCTGCTTAACTCAGATCACCAAATAAATTTTTTTTTTTTAATTTAAGTTGGCTTCATCCTCATCTTTGTCTTCTCTTTGTTTCTTCTCTTGTTCTATATCTACTTTCTTCTTCCTGTTATCTTTCTACTGGTTTAAACAAGATAAGCCCTGTTATCTTTCTACTGGTTTAAACAAGTTATTTTCTAATCAAATACTCTAACCAACAAGGGAGACGACTTTCCAAAGGTTTTCGCTTATTGTTGAATCCCTTACATTTATTCTTGAATTCTGTTGTTCTGTCACTTTGTATACCATTAGTTTCATGAGTTGTTCCTTTTTATCTGTTTGCGCGATGTATACAATTGTTACTTTCAGTAATAAATATTGTTTAAACTAAATGAAAACAGGTTTATGTCTATAAGCAAAGATAAAGTTAGTCTCAAATCGCTCGCGCTGCTCTCCACTGATCCATATATAGTGCAGGCGCACTTGTATTTTCTCCTCCCGCAGGGCTCTTTTTAATCGAGCAAAACCCAATATGTCTTTTTGAAATGTATTTCATGTCCGATTTGTTTATTTGTATTATTGGAGTTTAACAACACTTTCATCATCAAGAGTCATGCCGTGTTGGACATTTTACGGGTGGGGGAAGGCGGAGTACCAGGGGAGAACTACTGGACAGTGCCGAGCAGCTGTCAGATTCGTCAAGTTGATGTCAACTAACTAACATGGCACAAGAAGAGTTGACATCGGTTGAGAGCAGGTGCCCCATCACGCCTCAGTATGTAGTGTGCCACTCACGTGGGCAATCGGGATTAAGTGTAATGCCCAAAGACACAGTGCAGATGGCAGGGGTAGTGATCAAACCGCCGGCCTTTCGGTTTAACCCTTTACCCAACGTAACGGCCAAAACCGGCCAGCGCTATTCTCAAAAATCGCCAATTAATTTTTATTACTTTTTCATTTTTTGTATCAAAAACATAGGTTATGACCCCTCATTGGAACGAGCTCGTCGAGCTCGTTCCAATGAGGGGTCATAACCTATGTTTTTGAGACAAAAAAATGAAAAAAATAGTTATTCAATCATTTTTTGGCAAGTGTCGTCTGCTTTTCATGTTAGGTAAAGGGTTAACCTTTTGAACAGGAGAGACCGCTGCTTTACCGGCCCAAGATCGAGATACGTCATAATTTCATTAAGTACGATGCCTGCTTAGTGAATGCGTGGGGAAGACCAATCAATATTGTCAATGTGCAGCCCCAAGGTTTGTGTGATGTTCAGTGGTGTAGTCATGTGGGGGCTGAGGGGGGGGGGGGGGGGGGGGTACTTACACCCTCAAATTTCAGTCATGCCCCACCCCCATATTCACCGATATGGGGAACATCAGGGAAAACATTTTAATATCTAGCAATTTACTTGATTCTGAGTCCATTTGGATCCATAATTTATAAGCTGTGAAAGGCATCAATAATTAGGCCACATTATGGTCTAATTACTGATGCCTTTCACAACTTGTTTGTCCACATTATGGCCGGCCTAATTATTGATGCCTTTCATAACTTATAAAGAATGGACACAAACGGACTCAAAAGTCAAGGAAATTGTGAGTTTTTTTCTCGAATTTCAAAATTTCTTGTGCTCGCCCACATCCTGCTGCTGCAGGGCTCGGATGATACAGCGAATAATATGCGATATGCCCCCAAAATATTACTCCTGCACCCCCCCCCCCCCCCCGCCCCCTCCACCTTGATATCCTGGGTGGACTCCTGGTGATGTTTGACCAATTCAATGTATGGAATCGGCAGTGCTGTTTTTATTTTGTGTTTCTGTTCAGACTCACTCTTGCTAACCTTCTTAAAAATTTGGCAAGTAACTATCAGACTCTTTTCCAGCCAAATCGTGTTTGGCGGACAGTTTGCCGCCAAAATTGCGCCGCATGAATTGTATCGAAAGTCTCATGTTGTTTCGCTTCGGTGTGTTCTTTGTCATGTGTCTATTGAGGCTGAACAATAAAACTTTCATTAAATACAAGCACAAATGATTTCCCAAAGGGCTAAATATGAATTCTATATTTTTTCCAAAACACATTTATGCTTTACCGAATACGCAATTCAAAATTCTGCACAAATAAAAAGTGAATCAGCAGAAAGCCCGCCCAAGTTCAACTTATGAATCATCCCATAGAGTTATTCCCCCTGATTTTATTTCGTGAAGAAAGTTGCAAGTTTTGTGAACATCATGACATGCAGCGGAGTAATACTGCATGCAACGACCCAGAGAAAACACTATGGACAGCGTAACTATCAGACTATTCCCATATCCCACCAACGCACAAACTCGAGTCGAAACAAGCTGATTGAGTGAAAATTGTGAAATGCATTCCATGACAATTTTAATCTCAAGCGTCGCTGCTGAATTATTCGAAAACAAGAATTTCCCGAAAATGATGTGATGATGGAGTTCATAATTAAATCACCAGGCATGAGCTTGTCGTATTACCAGAATTTAATATATTCAATAAAATATATATTATACTATCAACACTATAAAAACGCTTGTGTTTTTTATCGTGTTGATAGTTTCATTCATCATTTATATATTATATTCTGCGAATTAATACGACGAATGCCTGTGTTATACAAATCACGCTTCAGTTCAATATTTCAGATTTCTACGTTACAAAAAACCTAACAAATTTATCCAGTACACAGGAATACATAGCCGCCATGAAGAATTAGTTTTCTTTTTGTCTACCCATTTATATAACACCACTAGCTATGAGACTTGCACACATAGGCCTGAGTCTTCAAAAAGTGCATATAGGCTCACAAGCCTATTTTCATGTTTATGGCTCCAAACCATTGCTTAAGGTATTACTCGTAATATGAACGAACTCAAAAAGCTCGTTAAATATTCAAATGAGGCATACACTGTGTTTTAATTGTAAAAATTGAAAAAAGTATGAAAATGATGTGAATGGCGATTTTTGTGAATATTTAATTTAGCGCCAACTGGCGTGTATGACCATCGGTAAGATTATACGTTATAGATAATGGACCAGCAACATCTAAGGTCTGACTGTCCACCTTTTGAAACGAGCATACTGAGGGTTCATACAACGGCGCAAGGGGGATAGCCAGGGAGGGTCATAGGGGCTCCCCCCAAATCCCAAAGGTCCACAGCCGATATTCTCCACAGCAATCTAATACATGCCTACATTGAATTTGATTCACTTTCACTCAACATGAAATCTTTGATCACTGCTGATATCAAATAGTGAAGATTTTTTTCCGGAGGTGCCCACCCCCCTCCACCGGACCACCACCAATGGCCAAATGTCAAGTTGGAGGAGATTATGGGAGGGGGTCTAGTTTTCAGTCTTTTAGTTGTCAGACATTCTCACCCTTGAGTTGCATTGTTGGCGACCCCCCAGCCCCTAAAAAAAACCCCCGAAACAATTGCTTACGACACCCCTGCGGCGGATGTCATATCTTAACCCTTTACCCAACGTAACGGCCAATACCGGCCAGCGCTATTCTCAGAAATCGCCAATTAATTTTCATTATTTTTTTTATTTTTTGTCTCAAAAACATATGTTATGACCCCTCGTTGGAACGAGTTCGTCGAGCTCGTTCCTACGAGGGGTCATAGCCTATGTTTTTGAGACAAAAAATGAAAAAAATTAGTTATTCAAGAATTATTTTTGCAAGTGTCGTCTGCTTTTCAGGTTAGGTAAAAAAATCAGTGACCCACTGAGCTCCAAAATACATGCACGTGCCGCGTTAGCAAAATTTAACATATTAGTGGGTACACCCGCGTTACACACGTTTTTCTAAATTGGAATTTAACGACACTTTCGACAGCCAGGGTCACATCGTGTGAGGCAGTTGTACGGGTGGAGGTATCCGGAGTACCCGGGGGGATCCACTGAGCAGCGACGAGCAACTGTTAGAGCCGCCCCCCCCCCCCCGACGTACTAACTCAATACAAGCATGGGTTAGCATTGGTTGAAGACAAGTGCACCATTGACATGCAGTATGCTTTAGTACACAGCACCATTAGTACAGAGCACCACCGCGCCCCCACGTGGGTAATTGGGATTAAGTGTCTTGCCCAAGGCACACAACGCAGTTACCCATGTTAGGGTTGGAACCGTGGACCTTTCGGAAGGAAGCCCAGTGTCGTAACCACTGAGCTCCCACGGTTTTTTGTTTAACCCTTTATCCAATGAATCGGCCGCATCCGCCCGAGTAATATGCAAATTCAGTAGTTGAAAAAATATTATTTTTCAAACAATTTCATCAAAACCATATCATGTGACTCCTCGTTGGAACGAGCTCGTCGAGCTCGTTCCAACGAGGGGTTACATAATATGGTTTTGTTGAAATTTTTTGAAAAATTTGGAAAAATTATATTTAAAATAATAAATTTTGATATCGTCTGCGTTGTGTAAAGGGTTAAAGACGACTCATGTCTGTATACAGAACTGCACAGGATAGGACACAATTGCCGATTATCGGGAATAATGTAAAATATTGCCACCAAATATGCCGATTTAGTTATATCAGATTGAAACACACACGCCAACCGAGTTTTGTAGTAGATCTGGATCGTAGAGACTGAGGAAACAGGGCACGCCACGACAAACAGAATAATTCGAATTATAGCAAGTCTAGTAGAGTGGATCCGTGCTCCGCACGCTTTTTAACCCTTTACCCAACGCAGGCGATATCAATAATTATTATTTTAAATATTATTTTTTTCTAATTTTTCGATAAATTTCAACAAAACCATATCATGTGACTCTTCATTGGAACGAGCTCGTCAAGCTCGTTCCAATGAACGGTTACATGATATTTTTTTTTACACAGATTTGAAAAAATAATATTTTTCAGCGCCTGAATTTGCATATTACGTGGCGAGTGCGGCCGATTCGTTAGGTAAAGGGTTACTGTCGACTCATGTCAGTATACAGAATTGCACATGATGCGACACAATTGTCCATTTTCGAGAATAACGCAAAATATTGCCACCAAACATGTTGATTTAGTTACATTGGATAGAAATAATATACCTGCGGAGTTTGAAGTGGATGTGACTCGTGGAGACAGAACCATATCCCGACAAACTTGATAACATGTTATATTCTACTGACTCGACGAGTACGTAAATTCCAAATTTAAGTTGCAGTTGTTGCAACGAACACTCAACTTCGGACATTGCAATTGCCAGCGTTGTGTATTTCCTTAAGCGGACTTGGGTGATATCGTTTTTATTTGCATTTCATTTCTGGCTTACTCTTGCTAACCTTCTTAAAAATTTGGCAAGTAACTATCAGACTTTTATTCCAGCCACTTCGTGTATGGCGGACAGTTTGTTTTCAAATTTTCCCGCATGAATGATATTGCAAGTCTCGTGTTCTTTTGTCTCGGTGTGTGCTTTGCAATGTGGATATTAACGCCGAACACTTAAATTGTCATTAAATACAAGCACGACTGATTTGTCTAGAGAATTAAGTAAGAATTCTACTTTTTTCAGAAACGAATCTATACTTTACCGAATAGGCAATTCAAAATTGTACACAAATCAATAGTGAATCAGCTGAAAATCGACTTAAATTCAACTGGTCGGAACCATTTACCATAGAGTTATTCCCCAATCTTAATTTCTTTGACATGCAGTGGTGTGACACTACACATGCAATGATTTCGAGGAAACGCAATGGGTAGCGTAATTAAAAGGTTTTAAGGTTTTAACCACCAACTACACCAACCCCGGACTCCTTTCGTGCCCCCCCCCCCCCCCCGGCGACGCGACGGATGCCCCGGTTCGTCCACTAGAAAGTAGGCCTACCCCGTTATTATTTCTTTTCTGCGCTCCTGCTGCCGAAGGAAAATGACACTCCATTGGTCTTCACGATTATTTACCTTTAGGCCTCTCTCCCTCTTTCAAATACCGGTAGTTCTTTCTGGAAAAAGTTAGGGGCGTGTGTCCTCTAGTCTGTGTCCCCTCTGGATTCCTACTTCCTTGATTGACATATTGATTAATTTCCTTTAGGTCTAAAGATGTGCTCGTTGGTGTGTGGCCCAAAATTAAAAAAAAACAATCTTCAGCCATGGACCACCGGGTAATATACACGATTGTCCTTTATCTGCGAATCTGCCTGTTAAATCCACAATTTGAATTCCTGATAGTCTAATAGTCAAATGTGCAGGTACGTATTTAATCACCAGGTGTTCGGGGATATCGGGCAGGCATAATCCTCTTTCTGTATGATCTCATGTGGCGACATTTTTTGATCTTATGGATAATCTTGTGATACGACCGACAGAAGTCACGCGACAACTGACGTGATGCTGGTTGTCTTGATGGCCCGTCATGTTGCAACGTCATTACTAAGATGATAGATGACGTTAGTGCCCAGCGCGTGTTGGTTGGGGGTGGGTGGTGGTGCACTTTCGTTGCCCATTTTGTATGTTGGAGGCCTCCATCTTGGTATCTGTGGTGGTATATAGTTGCTATGGGACTCAAACCTCAAAGGCCTACAACCGTAAAGGGGTGTTCCTGGAGGGTATATTCGAGTATTCCTAATTACCGACAACGATAGATACCAAAATTACAAAAATGAACCAAAAACGCGTGTTTGTGTTTATCTCTGATTTCCAAATATTTCCCGCCTTTTCATTCCTATTAGGGCTTTTGGTTGCATGCGGAGCTATGTATACACCCCACGAAAGAGTAATTATGTAGTATGAAGACGTGCTTGATTCTATGCTAAAATAGCCTTGATTGCTCCAAAACCTTCTAGAAGCTGGCCAATTTGGGTAGCATATACTGCTATTAGGCTTTTAGCCGAATAGGATGCCCAGAAGTCTATTCAACTGGTCGGCGTGTACTGTTGCAGATTCACTAAACTCGGAAAAGTTTTAGTTTTGTGTTAACGTTTTTGCAACTTCTGTCTTCACTCCACCCTGTCATTCTATCTTGTCCAACACTCTTCTGGCTATTTCGGACCATTTCCTGACCCCTGCCATCGACAATGTTTAACCCTTTGAACCCTGGTGGTATCTTCCATATTAGTTCAATGACAGCAACTGGAAGAGTCCATGTTCATTATTTAGGGGTAGACCAATTAATATTTTCAATGTGCAGCCTTGGGGCTGCACGTTGAAAATATTAATTGGTCTACCACACACATGCACTTAGCATCAATCCTATTTAATGAAATTATGACGTATCATGTTTCTGGGCGAAAAAACAACGGCCGCTAGGGTTTAAAGGGTTAAGCTGGTTGAGTCAGATTGACTGCATGCCGTCGTGCGTGTAAGCTTTCTAGTAGTTTGGGTTCGGCCAAAACATATTTTTATCTCCCGGCTCCTTCCTCGTTGACTTACTGTGAAACGATTGTTTAAACAGTCGAATATTTTCTATTCGAGCTCTTTTTGCCAGCGACTTTCTGTTTGGTTCGGCATTCTGTCGTCAATAAAGCTGCTGTACTTTTTGCTTCATTGATACCAATGACTTTATCTTAGGTTAGTAGTTTTCTATTTTGCAGTGCTCTGGCAGTTCCATTGGTCTGTTGTGTGAGCGCATTTTCTTGTGCCTTCTTGGATTATCTTTTCTGTTGAATGGTTTTGAGCATAGAGAACACTGGTAGATTTCGGATCTTTGGGAAATCTCTTATTGCGATTAACGACTACATTTATTCAGGAACATCTTTTAACCACAGTCACCTGCACACGGTGATTTGATGAAATAACAACAACAAAAAAATGCTGAAAAATACGACTCCCCATATTATTACCAAATATGCACAAGGTGTTATTAGCAAATTCGGAAGTCAGAGAAATTCTCCCTTCAACTTTGGAAAAGCACATGTTTCAGTCGAATCCCGGCAGATGTATTATAATTTCTGGGAACTCCTTGAAAGTTGCGCTTGCGTCTAAAACACCCGAATGCTATGAGTATTTGGAGAAGTTGACACTGTAGTATTCGGTATTGTTGCGAGTTGTGAAAGTTACCTTCATGGACTGTTTATTGACTTGCTGTCAACTGTGAGTGGCACTATCACAATATTCCACAGCTACAAATAACTAGAGCATACCCAATTTGTTACCCCTGGAACACAATATCAGTCTCTCTCAAAGTTAACGGCAAATCAGTCAATAATCCATCATATTGACATTTTTTTCTGTAAAAAGGTACATACCGTGGACAGTTTTCACGAGATTCTTGAAAATGTCTTGATCACACATACACAAAAGCAATGATTTATTTATTTATTGGTGCTTAACGCCACATCAGCAGCCAGGGCTATATCGTGACGAAAAACCAGTGATACTTTCTAAGCTAATTCACTCATATTAGTTTGCTTCAAATAACTTACAATGCCATAAATGTTATGCATACAGATGCTTAATGAACACATGCATCCCAGCACAAAATAACTGATTCGGAGTGAAAAAAGATTAGTATTTTATCACAGAGTAATTTCCCTTCTCTTAACCTTTTTTACTGTGATAAACAGGGGGTGGGGAGGGGGTGTGTAGCAAAAAAAATATATCGTGACACCGAAGCTAGGATAGGTGAGAGGTGTTGGGCCGGAAAAGATGCGTTTTTGTAGAGTCTTACGAATTTTGTCGTAGAGGCTTTGAGAGGCTTAAATGGGGAAATAACAAGTAAATAACCCTTTTTGATCAACAAAATTGGGGTATTTAGATGTCCAGGAGAACATATTATGTATATATTTACTGCTAGCGACCAATGTATGACCTTTTTCTCGTTTTCACTGGATGACACCAGCCAATGGCGCTGTCATCCAAGCAATATCAAGGAATATCAAAAAGAAGATATTTCACAATTTCACTATTTATATCTGAATATAGTTTTTCAGCATTTCTAGCAACTTATAAACTGATGTAGGAAACTACACGACATGTTTGCCGCGCAAACAATCGAAATCGGCAGTGACTCCGACTGTTTTGAAATATTTTTTGAATGTTTGCAAAAGATTTTTATGGAGCCCGAGAGGTGACATGGTCAGTTTTTTTGGTAATCTGTACGCACGGATTACTAATGCATGCAAACGGATTACTAATCCGGTCGAACGAATTAGTAATCCGTGCGTATGGATTAGTAATCCGTTCGCACGGAATAGTAATTCGTGCGCACGGATTAGTAATCCGTACGCACGGATTACAAAAACAGTTGACCATGTAACCTCTCAGGTTCCATATAACCCAGCCTTAGCTATCCAGAACATTTTTTTGTTTCACACTTCATTGCATTTCATTTTGCATATGAAGGGAGATAATTGACACGGGGATTTCCCATTGAACTGAACGTGAGAGCTTCCAGACCTCCCAAGTTATATAAAAGACACAACCCACTGTCTAAAGCTACGGGTATTATTGAATATGATTTTCCTGAATGGTGTGCTCTGAACATAACGGGGCCCTTGGATTCTCAAAAAGGTCACAACCACAGATATATAAGCAGTTCTGTTCTCCACAAATAATCAAAATGCAGCACATAGAATAATTTTTGAAGGCTTTCAAGGATTCAGAAAGAGAGATCTTCCCTGATTGCAGTTACGAACATGATATATTTAATGAATACACAATTAATTGGTTCAATCAGCTGAGTTTTTTCCAAATGGGCCGACTCCCTTTAAAAATTCTGAAAAAAACAAATTATTCAATTTTGTTTTGCCTAATGGTATTGATATATTCATTTAAGATTCAATTTGATCAAGTTTCGATCGACAAAGGTTTCTTAAGCTGATTCAAAGAAAAAAAAACACAATGGTTATTCTATTTTTAGATTCAAGCGGATGAAATATTTCCATTGATTGGATAGGTGCGATTTTCCGACCAACTGAAATATTCCAGATGTTTGAATCTAAGTACAGGCAATGAACTATTTAACCCTTCACCTAACATGAAAAGCAGACGACACTTGCAAAAACATTCTGGAATAACTAATGTTTTTCATTTTTTGTCTCAAAAACATAGGTTATGACCCCTCATTGGAACGAGCTCGACGAGCTCGTTCCAACGAGGGGTCATAACCTATGTTTTTGAGACAAAAAATGAAAAAAATAATGAAAATTAAGTGGCGATTTTTGAGAAAAGTGCTGGCCGGTTTTGGCCGTTACATTGGGTAAAGGGTTAGGGGCTAGACTGATTCTCACCCATAACAGCGTCAGATTTCTTAGTCCTCTGGGTGGATAACAATTCTGAATTCTTACAGTGCGAGTGCTAAACAATTTAAGTCGAATTGCAAACTGTTCAAATCTACACGCAGATTCACATCAGTTGTCGCCAATGTACATTGGTTGGGAGGGGGAGGGGGACTGTAGGAAAGCAGTATACCCACCCACGGTTGGGACTGACGGACCTCTAAAAACACCTTGACCTAATTGTATATTCTTGGCTTCACATTCAACACTTTCTTACTGGGCCGACCCTGTTTACCTACAGTAACAAATGATAGTACTTTTTCAGTTTAGAAATCTTGAGGTTTGAAGATGAAGCTACAGTGCGTAATATATTGGATAAGTCGTAAAAGAAGAAAACGGTGTGAATTTATCATGTACAGATAGTTGATTATAGAGGTGCAAGTGCGTGCTGGATTTTTAAATCTTGCGAAATAAAAACGCATGCTCTGTGAATATAACCGGCACGGCCCAAGTTAGTGTCTGTCCAATGACCCCAAGAATAACAGCTAATCTCTCACATGTGCATATCCTCACCCACAAGCACGGGGGAAAGAAGTTATCTCCATCATCCCGCATACCCACACACTTCCTTACCTTGAATCTTTTCCCTTGTTCCAGACATGTTTATTCTTCTCCTTAAAATGTAGACCCCGCCCACTGGTAGTTAACAGATGACATAATTATCACGATGTTTGGCCAGTCTATCCTGAATCCTGATGTTCCACGTAAATTATACCACCTACCCTTTCATATTTTGGTGGTCGGATAAATACATTAATGCAGATAACAAGCACGACATTTGCACAGTTTAAACATTATCCATAGAAATAATATGTGATCAAGAGTTGTTTCCCTTACACTGCCAACAGAATTGAAGACACAGCTGAGTTTGTTTCAAGTGAAGTCCATAAGACATCTCCCCCCCCCCCCCCAACTTTGTTTCTCAAAAGACAATGCCTGAGTAATCATGTAACTTAACTCTTACCCCAACTTTATTTCTGAAAAGACAATGTGCGATTAATCATGTAACTTGACCCTTCACATAACACGAACGCAGACGACACTTCTGAACAAAGTTCTTAAATAACCATTGTTGGTATTTTTTGCGTTAAATACATAGCTTATGGCCTCTCATTGGGACGAGCTCAACCCACATGGCTCATTATTTTTGAAAATGCCTTGAAATCTTTGGAAGGAACCTTAATCAACGAGATTTTATGGGCATGGCCAAAGTAAAATAAGTATAACATAGTTTGCCAAAGTACATGTTTGTCTAGCACGTGTGTGTGTGTGTGTGTGGAGTGATATTCAATACTGTTCAATCCGATTAATATCAGTGTATTGTGCGCATAGCAATCACAGCACTAAATCATGAACTAACACCATCTAAATCACGAGTGCAATTAAAGGTTCAGAATCTGGAAAACCTTTCAAAATCCTGTCATATTTTTTCATGGTTAACAAATGTTTTTTCCTACTGACTCCATTATGACTGCTAATATTTTATCAAGAGATCTTCATGAACATGATTCTAATAAGTTTAATGAAAGGAGAACTGTGAGATAACATGTTCTTGTAAAAGAATATCTTTAGCTTCTCACCTCATTAAAACAGCTTTAGCCAATTTCTTTTCTTGCATTGTGAAATGGAGTTGGAAGTCCTAATTATTAAAACGTGAAAGACATTTAATCCTTTACTTAACACGAAGGGCAGGCGACACTTGCAAACAAAATTTTCGAATAACTAATTTTATTCATTTTGCGTCAAAAACATATCTTGTCACCCCTCACTGGGACGAATTCGTTCCAACAAGGAGTCATAAGTAACCCTTTGAACGCCAACGGGCGCTTTTCCGACCAGGAACATGTTACGCCATAACGTTATTAAATAGGATGGCTGTTCGGTAAACATGTGAGGTAGAGCAATCAATATTTTTAACGTGCACCCCAGAGGCTGCACGTTGAAAATATTGATTGCTCTACCCCAAATAATGAATGTGGAATCTTCTAATTGTTTTTATTGAACTAACATGTAAGATACCACCAGAGTTCAAAGGGATAAGACAAAAAAATTAATAAAAATTGAATGGTGATGTTTGTGAATAGCGATGGACTGATTTGGCCATTACGTTGGGTAAATGATTAAGATCTGATAGGTAAACATAATGTGCATGATCGAGTGATATAGACATCTTGCCTGTTCAATGTTCAAAGAAATAAAATGACATTTCTGTAATCTAAAGTGGCCTTTTTATAACCATTTATTTATTTATTATTTATATATTATTTTATTGTTTATACCCCATGTTGCCTATTTTAGAGGATTCTCACCCCAAGCATTAGTGACTGGGTCCTATTTTGCCTGTGAGAAGGAGCTTGTTTACCACAGTAAACAAGCACTGCCTCACTTCCCGGGGTTCCCGTGTGGGTATCTATCCATAACTGGGATGTGGGTGGTAGTATCTTGAGTGTTTTGGAAGTATAAAAGATAAAGGATGCGTTTGTGGAATCCTTCATCCTTGTGTGATGTGTAGTTGGGAATATAACAATGATGTTCACCACTCATTTTTGTTACTAATACACAAATTGACTTTTTGACCTTATAACAGAGCAATGTGGTTTCTTAAAACATTCTTTGACTTATAATTTCCCTGTACAAACTCGCATTTAAACCATTGAACCCCGACGGTATCTCCCTTATCAGTTCAATGACAGCAATCAAGAGAGTCCATATTGCTTATTTGGGAGTGTACCAATAAATATTTTCAACGTGCAGCCTTCGGGATGCACGTTGAAAATATTGATCGATCTACTCCTCACATTCACTTAGCAGCTATCATACTTAACCCTTTACCCAACGTAACGGACAAAACCGGTCAGCGCTATTCACAAAAATCGCCAATTCATTTTCATTTTTTGTCTCAAAAACATAGGTTATGACCCCTCATTGGAACGAGCTCGTCGAGCTCGTTCCAATGAGGGGTCATAACCTATGTTTTTGAGACAAAAAATGAAAAAAAATAGTTATTCAAGAATTTGTTTTGCAAGTGTCGTCTGCTTTTCATGTTAGGTAAAGGGTTAATGCAATTATGACGCATTATGTTCCTGGGCCGGACAAATGGCCGTTCGGGTTCAAAGTGTTAATAGCTCGTCAAGTGTACAAGGATCGGAGAATAAAAAACCCCGCAACCTCCAGGGCATTGATGGTGGTATCTGTTAAACCCTATATTGCAAACTTCAATGTAATAAGAAAGTCCAAAAAAACCCGTTAATGTTGTGATGGTATCAAAATGCAAGATGATGGCAGAAGTGAATAACCTTACTGTGCTTGGTGCCTTTTGGTGGTCCAAATAAAGAATCCACTTTTAGTAAAGTGTGTGTGAATTTGGATGACAGTGGGTTCAGTAGGTCTTTTAATTGCCGATATTCATCATATCCACAAGCAAGCTCTCAGGTCATGAGTCTAATTGTTTTCGGCATTCGATGCTGTTATGGACTGTTTCTTTACCCACTTTTCGTGGAGTTAGCACGCAGACTATCCCATGATGTAATGTGATGTCCTTTACTTACAAAGATATACGGGTATTCTTCTGTGCTCCACTCATAGATATAATGAATAAGTGTTTAATTCATCATCAAGATATTAACACAATGAATTTATTTATTGGTGTTTAAGGTCACATATTTCTGCACAATGGCTAACCATGACCGTGACAGTTTTACGGGTGAAGGAAGCCGGAGTACCCGGAGAGAACCACCGAGCAACGGCGAGCAACTGTCAGCTCCCCAACATACCAACTCCACACAAGCAGGGTTAGCATTGGTTGAAGACAGGTGCACCATCGACGTGCAATACGCCTTAGTACACAGCGTCACCATGTCCCCACGTGGGCAATGGGGGTGAAGTGTCTTGCCCAAGGACACAACGCGGTTGCCGCAGGTGGGATTCGAACCGAGGACCTCTCGGCTTGCAGCCTGCATCTCTTCCAACTGAGCCAACTGAGCCACCGCGCCCCCATTAACACAATGAAGGCGTAACTGCTATTTTTATACACGAGAGAAAAACCCATATATTAGGTTGTGTAGATTGTTCTAGCTGTTTTCCATATCAAACATAATCAAAATCAGAATCATTGTTACGATGTTCTTGCTTAAAAAGTGTACTTGCTATTTTTAGAAACTACGATGGCTGTCTAATTTGCATAATTTATGCCCGGGAGAAAAACCCGTAAGGCCTAAACAAATTAAAAATCTGTTTCTCAGGCCCTCCCACATGGTCCTTTTGGCTGCCGCATGCTCTCTTTTTATAACCAATGTAAACTTAAAAACAATAAAAATTAAATGGTTTATGGCTGATATTTTACCCAAGTTAAAAATAATTATAATTTTATCTCTTGAGTGCTAAAGCATTGCAAACAAAGCCTTCTTGCTCTCAAGGGACGAAATACACCACCACCCATGCTATTTCGTAGATTATGAGGCCTCAAACATAAACCAAGAACATGAACTTTTGATGGCAAAGAAATAATTACAGAATAAAAAATAAAATAAAAAACCGCTCTCCCGAATGCAATTTTACAAATAATGGCCCGAGAAACCGAAAATCTACTTTGTGTGGCCTAAACTCTGTTTTGTATATTGTGTTAGTTGTTTTCCGTACCAAACATAATCACAATCTGAATCAACGTTTGGAAATTTTTGCGTAAAAAGTATAATTGCTATTTTTAGACTGGCAGGTTTCCATCCAGTTCAATGAGCAATCTGTGTTGCTAATCCTTTGCCAGGTCCAGACCTCCATCACCACCCCACCCCCCATCTTGGATTCCTAACATTTCTACCTGCCTTCCGCGCCCTGTCACCGGCTCTGTTTGCCATTATGATAAAGCCAGGTACACACCGAACGCGATGTTGCGTTCCATCACTAAGCATTCATCAGCTCATTAATTTCAGTTTGAAAAGGCGGACAGAAAGAAAAGCCAGCAAAGTGGCTTGAGAATTTTAGCAAATGCGAGGAAGACGTTACCGAGACAATTCCCACTGCACGGTGGATTTTCTGCTTTGGTGGCGAGTAAGATGGGTTTCTAAATATGAGTGAGACCAGGGAACAGCTTACTTGAATATGGTTAGACGAGCGGTAAGGATCAGTCTATACCCATGTTGCCCATTTTAGATGACGTCTACCCCAAGCAGTTGTGACTGGGTCCTATTTTACCAGTAAATTGATTGATGCATATTTATTTAGTTCGATCTCCAATATGTTTGTCTTGTTACAATTTATGGGAGAGTGCCTATAGGCACTTTCCCATAAATTGTAACGAGGCAAATCCCCAAAGATTAAATACTTTTACTTCAAAGACAAAATGAAGAGCATCGCAAGAATATAGAGCTTTTGAATTGCAGCACCCACAGTGTGTTTTTAGAGGAGTGTTTTATTTTTCAAATTTAAAACGAATTTATTTGTATAAATATGCACTTTCTATATTTCTATCTGTAAAAAGACAGCCGAAATCATCTCCACGTCTGCTCACTTTTTGCAAAATGAAAAATAAAAAAATAAAAAATTTATTTTGTGTGGCCAAATATATTATAAATATTGAACGGCTTGGGGTCGACTATGCAAAAAATAGTGGTTCTAGGTGTAGAATAGTCCACGCGCCAGAGGTGTGTGGACTTTTCTTGCCCGAGAACCATTATTCTGGAATTGTCAACAACATGCCGTACAAACATATATGTAAAGTCACAGACTGCCCATTGCCCAAGACAAGCCTTTTCATTCTTGAACTTAGAAATAACGAAACGAAATTCCAGAAAAAAGATCTATGAAAAAGGCGCGTTTGTTCCGTCAAACAAACGTCCTAGAATATTCCACAGATATTTTTTAAAAAGTTTTCACCTGCAACTAAATTAAACACCCTTTGAAATGTTTCATGACAGTGAAGTTGCTGTTACTAATTATTAGGTGTTAAAGATTGTTATGTCGTGCAGTACATTTCATCTGGTGAAACATGATGTTTCTGGTTCATGGCGTACCCAAACACATCCCCTCGACCACGTGAAGCATGCTTCCCACGAATGTAAAAAAAATACTATGATTCACACGCAATATCTGGATATAAAACAAAAAAATGTGTTACTTCTTTTATCAGTAAATGTTGACATGACAAGGAGGAGACTGGTAGAGGCACTAAGATGGCAAATCGTTGGCATTCATGCGACAGGCATGTCATCCAAAGCTATTGGAAGGCAACTTGGCTATATTCATAACCCCAAAAGACCTCTCCTTGGGAAGATTGGAGTCTGGCTCGCCTCGTTTGGCGTGAAGTCTTTGCTTCAAGTGGGGTTTTGAAATGCCTTTGGCTCCCCAACAGGAGTTGGTGCAACAGAACTGTCCGAAACCGTCTCAAAGCGCTAGGTATGAGGTCCAGAAGGGACATCAAGCGTCCAGCTCTGTCCGATCAGCATTGAAGGCGATGCTTGGAGTGGTGTATGGCGCGACAACATTGGAATCTCAGGGCATGGAGGAGAATCCATTGGTCAGACGAGAGTAGGTTCCTGCTTCACGTCACAAATGGTCGCATGAGAGTGTGGAGGCATAGATATACTGCTTACGTGCCCAGAAACATCAGATCTACTGTTCCTTATGGTGGATGATCAGTAATGATTTTGGGATGCCTCTCTCATGATTGTAAACTTTTTTTTAAACAATATTTTATTCTCTTGAAATGGTTCGGTAAACAGGCTATAAGCCTATAAAAATACCTTACCGTTACATATAAATACTTTTTTGAATTACAAACGATGGTGCATGAAAAAGTGTGGAAATCTGAGTAGAGTCATAGTTTACGCTGGCGTCTCATAAGGTTTGGTATTGAATCTGATCGTCTATGACATTACTTCAATAATTCCATGTGCAAGTGTATATTAAACAAGCTATGTTTGAGAACAGCTTAGATGTGAGTCTTCCATGGAAGACGTGTGTCGCCTGGCGTTTCAGATAGAATTCTAAGAGAAAAAGGGGCATAACTCTGGAAAAAATACAGCGGATCAAAAAATAAAATAGGAGGTGCACAATGCCATGGTGTGATAAAGAATCACTGAAAGTTTCATCAAAATCCATTCATAGGTTAAAGAGGAGTGGCGGATAAGAGAAGCCTGGCGTTTCAGACAGAATTCTAAGTGGAAAAGGGGCATAACTCTGAAAAAAATACAGCGGATCAAAAAATAAAATAGGAGGTGCACAATGCCATGATGTGATAAAGAATCACTGAAAGTTTCATCAAAATCCATTCATAGGTTAAAGAGGAGTGGTGGATAAGAGAAAGTGTGACGTGGACGACGCGGACGACGACGCGGACGACGACGCGGACGACGCAAGACAACAAAAATAATCCCTATATGTCGCTCCCCACTTCATGGGGCGGCGACACAAAAACAATATCAATATGAGGGAAAATGAAAAATAATAATTATTGCCATAACAATAATAACAATTATAGTAATAATAATTGTAATGGGCAATTGAACTCAACAGTCTTGGAAGATCTGTTAAACATTGTTTTTTCAGCGAAATCTTCCTGTTTTTATAATAAAGTTCTGTGTAGCTATGAAAACAGTCCTAATTTCTATATCTGACAACATGGAGCTGCCAGATAAAAGTACTTCTGTGTCACATATTGTATAATCAGTGCTTTCAAATGATATTTGTCACTGTGTGATATATGTTGGACACGTTAGAAGAAAATGCTCGGAATCTTCATAATTGAATCCACATGAGCATCTTGGATCGCTAACTAAAAATCGTTCAAACATATGACCTTTTAAGTCACTACACCTTTGTCTAAGTTTGCAGTGCAGCATCTGGCCATTCCTCCCACCGGCATAGTAATACTTCGGAACCGCTATGTCGTTCATTTTTAAATATCGCTTTAGGAGTTCTGTTGATTCCCAGGATCTAACATTTGGGTCAAAAGCATTCCAAAGCTTTACCGCAGATGGCAGGAATGAGTCTGCAAAAAGCGAAGTGCGACATTGTAATTCCTGAAGATTACACGAAGAACGTAGCGGGTAAGTCGTCGTTATTTCAGACACTTGGCGGGGAATCATAGACGTTAGGTACAAGGGCGCATTTCCAGTTATAATTTCGTGTATTGTGGTGATTTTGTGCCTTCTTCTGCGTTCTTTTAGGGTTATGAATCCAGTTTCTGAATATATACGATCATGGCTTGTGCCTCTTGGAATACCACATATTGTACGCAGAGCATCAAGCTGTAGATTTTCTAACACAATTAACTTGTTCTCTGGACAGTTATCCCAGATGATATCAGCATAGTCAAAGAGTGGAAGAATAAAGCTGATATACATTGTTTCCAAAGCTGATCTGGAAAGTCTGTATTTCAAGCTACGAAAACAGTTTATCATGGGACTGACTTTACCGATTACTGAATCTACATGAGTATTCCACGATCCTGAATAATGAAAATTCAGACCAAGATGTTTATGAGTTTCAGCATCGCTCACAGGAATGTCTATAAAATAGAGAGTTGGCTATGGAAGGGGATTACACTTCCTTGTGAAACTAAGCGCCACTGTTTTCTCTGGGTTAAAATTAACCTTCCACGTTTTCGCCCAGAAACCAATACGCTCAAGATCTGTATTTAAAAGATTTGAGGCCTGGGTTGCATCTTCAACAATTAAAAATATGGATGCGTCGTCTGCATATAGCCTAATGTTGGACTGAATATTGTCCACTATATCATTTATGTAAATGTTGAATAAAAGTGGTCCAAGAACAGATCCCTGGGGGACACCAGCAAATATGTGGTTTGGTTGTGAGCTGCTACCATTAATTACAACTAGCTGTGAGCGATCGATTAAGTAGTTTTTGAACCAGGTCAACAAACTGCCCCTGATACCAATCGCATCAAGTTTATGTATTAGTCCATCATGCCAGGCTCTGTCAAATGCTTTACTTATGTCGCAGAATACAAACCTAACTTCTTTACCTTCATCAAGGGGGGATTTTATGAAAATGTCAATGTATATTAGTTGATGAACTGCACTATCCCCCGGCCTGAAGCCTGACTGCAGGTCAGATAGGCGATTATCTTCTGTGAGAAATTCATAAACATGATTGAAAACTATTTTTTCAAGAACTTTACTTATGCAACATGTCAATGAGACTGGTCGATAGTTTTCTTTATTTTTGGGTGATAATTTCTTATGAATTGGTATGACATTTGCTATTTTCCATTTTTGAGGAAATATTCCTGTCGATAAAGATATGTTAAACAGCCGAGAAAGTGGGTATGATTTATTTATTTATTGATGTTTAAGGTCACATATTTATGCACAATGGCTAACCATGACCGTGACAGTTTTACGGGTGGAGGAAGCCGGAGTACCCGGAGAGAACCACCGAGCAACGACGAGCAGCTGCCAGCTCCCCAACATCGTAACTCCGCACTGCAGCACAGGCAGGGTTAGATTGGTTGAAGACATGCGTACGCCTTAGTACACGGCGTCATCGTGCCCCCACGCGGGCAATGGAGATGAAGTGTCTTGCCCAAAGACACAACGCGGTTGCCGCAGGTGGGATTCGAACCGAGGACCTCTCGGCTTGTAGCCTGCACCTCTACCTACTGAGCCAAGTGGGTATGATAACTCGATTGAGAAACGTTTTAGGATCGTGTTACTAATTTTGTCCGGGCCACAAGCCTTGGACGTGTCCAATTTAGACAATAATGATTCAACCTCTGAATGACTAGTTTCAACACTGTCGACAGACCCATCCATGCGAATAATGCTTGGTAATTCCCCATCACTAGGTATAGTGCACTGTCTAGCGAAATAATCATTAAATATAGTCGCAATGTCAGTCGGGGCACTTATATATGTAAACTTGATATGGTGACTGTCAGTGGGAATCTCAATGGTCATCAGTACATCCGGGACAGACATTCTTAGTCCGGTTGTCGTGCCTCATTTTGACAACCACCCGTTGGCTACTCATCCAGTATTCATGGGCGACAATAAAAGGCTAAATCTTTCCCATGCTGAGAGCATTCTTTCACAACAACGTTATTTCAACACTACGTTGGCCTGTAACGAGTCCTGATTTTAATCCCTTAGAACACATCTGGGACATTCTTGGACGTCGTGTGCAAGCAAGGGATTCGCCTGTACAGAATGAGGCAGATTTGGAAGCTGCATTGCATGAGGAATGGCAGCTGTTGCCTCTGGACCGTAACAGAAGGCTCACTGGTAGCATTAGGAGGAGGGTTCGGGCTGTCATCCAGGCACGTGGTGGATACACTCACTACTGACGTCAGACACCACTGCTATTGTGTTCAGGAGACCACAAGTTACGTTTTTTATCAGTAATTACCGACATTGTTTCACCATAGACCGTTCCGGCACCATACTTGTCCAAAGAACATACATTTTTCCATCAAAAACATTAGTGACAGATATGTGTAATTAGCGCCATAAAAATACGGCATATTTTCAACATTGTGTTGCCTTTCATTTGTCAATAGTCCATTCTTTCCGTAAACAATGACTTTTGACCATCTGAAAGATAGCATGAAAATAATGACAGTTTCTATTAACACAACTGCGAAAACAACGGGGTGCTCAATTAAGTTCTGATGTATTTATAGTGTAGGGGAATAGTGCGCGATTATTTTTAGAAACCACAATTGGTAAAATTATCGGAAATAGTATAGTGGCTATTGCGTGATTAATAATCTAGTACGACAATTCCTAAATATTAACACATTTTGCATACTCTCAAACTGTTTGAAACTCTTCGGGTAATTATGAAGCAGGTCTGTAGAAAAAGGTGGAGACCTGTGTCCTCCGGTTTCGTCACCTCTGGCGACTGGTAGATATAACTATACGAATTAGAGGTGAAACGGTTAACGGATTAATCAATTAATCAATGATCAACATCTTGATCGATCCAAAAAGTAATTGATCGATTAATCGTTATTTCGAACTGCTATATAAATGGGTCAACAAAGGAACAAACTTGCTCCAAAACGGGCAAACATTGTCACACTGACTCACATCAATTATATAAGACAGAGTAAAGCATGCAAGTTACTTGCTGACATACTTGTTTACTTGCGTGATCATCATACTGTATCAGTAGCTGGAAATGGTCATTCATAACCCTTTACCCATTGCGGGTAGCAGACGATACTTGCAAAATAAATTCATGAATTACTAAAAAACTTCAATTTTTGTCTCAAAAACATAGCTTATGACTCCTCATTGGAACGAGCTCAACGAGCTCGTTCCAATGAGGGGTTTCATAAGCTATGTGTTTGAGACAAAAAATTGAAAACATAATAAATTTGAATCGAGATTTTTGTATATAGGCCTAGTCGGTTTTGTTTGTTACGCTGGGTAAAGGGTTCATGATGTAAATCATCAACGGAATGGCAATTATTCAGATACCTATTTGGACAAGTTATTAATCGGTTAACCAAGGTTAATCCACATGATTAGTCGATCAAGAAAACCCCTTAACCGTTTCAGCTCTAATACGTATGACATTTATCAGGATCACCTGTTACTAATATTGGACTGACGTGTAACAGCATCCTGAGAAGTTCTAAAGATTGATAAAATAACGATACAACACCTCAGATATAAAGTTTCGCCCTGCATGGATATTTATTATATGACAATGTAATTTAACCGCTAAATATCACTACTGTTTGACGATCTTTTCCTGGTCCCTGGAAGTGTGGAATCCGCTTCTGTATCACTATGGTATGACGGACTATTTATGGGTGCGTTCGAATTCGCATAATTAGCTGCTTCGGTCGCAGAGAGTACTCTTTACTCCGAGCTGGAATGGGTGCGCTCGGACGGCGGTCCGGGTTTGTTTACAGTTTCGTCTGCTGGCAACCATTGCTTCCGACTTCGTAAAAAATAAATAAAATTTCAATTTTCGATTTATAAACGCAATTTAATGGATTGTGGAGATGATTGGGACGTTGAAGAAGCGTTTCTGGGCAATTTTGACTTGTCGATGTTCTAGTTGAATATGACAACACCAAGTTATAAAAATAAGTGTAAACAAGAATAGTTCTTTTTTACTTTGATCCAATTTACCAAAAAAAAGGTGGGGGTAATTGTTAATGCTAACGTTGGCATGCGATGTTGAACTATAAGTCATATAATAAACCTTTTATCGCTACTGTGAAGTGATCTGGGTCGTCGCACCACGTCTCGTTGAGGATGTCAGATCGCCGGATCAAACTCGCTGCCTGTGGCAGCTCGTGTGATCCGGCGATCTGACCTCCTCAATTCGACGCGATACTACCACCCAGATCACTTCACTGTAGCGATAATACGTATGTATGATACGCCTGCAACATGCAATTGATTTTGGGGTTAGTGAATATAGTCATAACTTAATTCATTGTTTATGACAAAGACAGTTGTACAGTTAAAACTAGATGTCCTGTCACGAACTGTGTGCTTATCTAGGCTTAATTGCGCATAGGAATTGCGCGCAATTGCCATATCGAATGGCATCCCAAGCATGACAGGTTCTCCTGGTTACTCATAGCAAACACAGGCAATGTTTCTGCCAATGGGAATCCGGGTTACCCGGAGGTCCATTGGCTGAAACATTGCTTGTGTACAGGCCATATGTACAGAATTTGATAGCCTTACTATGGTCATAACGAGTAAATTCACGCGCAGATCGACGTGCTATTTGTGCGCATTTCCTGGCAGGACTTCTAGTTTTAACTGTACAACAAATATGCAACCATTCAATATGGCATCCGTCGGGAAAACTCTTTATCAAACGAATCCACAAAATCCCAAATATCACAAAATTGTCATTGAAACTTTGTTATTAATTTTATTCACGTTTCGTCTTTCAAAAAAAAAAAGAAAAAAAACTGTTCGCGATCCTTCATGGAACAGGCTCGGAACTGCTTGCTTGTCCACCTGTCGCGCGTAATTTTTAACAGCGCTCGGGAGACAATACACCTGTAGCATGCGGCATATGTGCATTTTATCCATGTTTTTATAACCCAAACTATGACACTGTTACCAACTTGCAATACTAAAAAGCATTTGGCCGAAAACGTATTCTTTAACAAGATGGCCCAAAAGGCCTTAGTCGCTCACCTGCCAAAGTGGATCAAAGACTTATCTTGGATCACATTCAGCTAGTCATGGCTCATCACACTACAGAGGAATGAAGCCCTGAAATTATTCATAATTCAAGTGTCAATGTCGGATGGTTATTATAGGTCCTGTTGACTGGGTCCAATTCTACCAGCTGTAGACAAGCACTACCATACTTCTAAGGGTTGTTATGCCACTGCAGTTTGAAATGCATAACTGATGGTGATCATAGGGATAAATTTTGTTATTGTTGCATAAACCCATTCTAAATCCTTCCAAACACATTTTAGAGCGAAGAACATTTTTTTCACCTGTTTGATCGCGGGGGGGGGGGGGGGGGGGGGAGGGGGGGGACACAGGGGTAACATTTTCCACTGATGTATCTAAAGAAGATTTTTATTCAAAAAAATCTTCCTTACAATGCACGGAGTTAAAATTTGGGCGCCAATATGGAGCCCAAATATACAGACAGGGACTGAATTAACAAACTTGAATCTGACCCCTTAGGTATGTTATATACCAAACATGAAATAATTCTGTCTGTGGGATCTGAAGAAGAAGATTTTTAAAGAAATTTTCTCATATTTCACTTAGTTAAACTTTGGGCTCCAATAGAGAGCCCAATTATTAACCCAGGATCAGATTTGAACAAACTTGACTCTGACCCCCTAGAGATATTGCATACCAAATATGAAAGGATTCTGACTGGTGGATCTGAAGAGGATTGTTAAAGAATATTCCTAATACTGCTCGAAGTTAATCTTTGGGCTCCAACAGGGAGCCCAAATATTAACCCAGGAACCCAATTTGAACAAACTTGAATCTGACCCCTCCCAGAGATGTTGTATATCAAATACGAAAAGATTTCAACTGGTGGATCTGAAGAAGAAGATTTTTAAAGAATGTTCCACATATTGCACCAAGTTAAAATTCAGGTTCCAACAGAGAGCCTAAATATTAACCCAGGGACTCGATTTGAACAAACTTAAGTCCGAGCCCTGTTGAGATGTTGTATACCAAATATGAAAAGAAATCTGACTGTTGGATCTGAAGAAAAATTTTAAAGAATATCCCTCATATTGCGCTAAGTTAAACTTTGTGCTGCAATAGGGAGCCCAAATAGTAACCCAGGGACCCGATTTGAGCAAACGTGAACCTGACCCCCCCCCCCCCCCACCCCCCACATCTAGAGATGCTGTATACCTGATGTGAACAAATTTCAATCTGATCCCCCTAGAGATGTTGTATACCAAATATGAAAGGATTCTGATTGGTAGATCTGAAGAAGATTTTCAAAGAAATTTCCTCATATTGCACTAAGTTAAACTTTGGGCTTCAATAGAGAGCCCAAATATTAATCCAGGGACCCGATTTGAACAGACTTGAATCTATCTCCATACAGATGTTGTATACCAAATATAAAATGACTTTGAAAGAAGATTTTTATTGCACCAAGTTAAACTTTGGGCTCCAGTAGTGAGCCCAAGTATTAACCCAGGGACCTAATGTGACCAAACATGAATCTGACCCCTTTGAGATGTTGTATACCAAATATGAAAGGATTATGACTGGTGGATCTGAAGAAGAAGTTTTTAAAGAAATTTCCTCATATTGGACTCTGTTAAAATTTGGGCTCCAATAGAGAGTCCAAATATTAACCCAGGGACCCGATTTGAACAACTCTGAATCTGACCCCACTAAAGATGTTGTATACCGAATATTAAAGGATTCTGACTGGTGGATTTGAAAAAGAAGATTTTTAAAGAAACTTCCTCATATTGCACCAAGTTAAAATTTAGGCTCCAATAAAGAGCCCAGATATTAAGCCAGGTACCAGATTTGAACAAGTTTGAATTTGACACCCCTAGAGATGATGTATACTAAATATGAAAGGATTCAGACTGGTGGATCTGAAGAAGATGATTTTTTAAGAAATGTCCTCATATTGCCCTAAGTTAAAGGTTGTGGTCCAATAGAGAGCCCAAATATCAACCCAGGGACCCGATTTGAACAAACCTGAATCTGACGCCCCTACAGATACTGGATACCAAATATGAAAAGATTCTGACTGTTGGATCTGAAGAAAAATTTTAAAGAATATCCCTCATATTGTGCTAAGTTAAACTTTGTGCTGCAATAGGGAGCCCAAATAGTAACCCAGGGACCCGATTTGAGCAAACGTGAACCTGACACCCTCCCCCCCCCCCCCCACATATAGAGATGCTGTATACCTGATGTGAACAAATTTCAATCTGATCCCCCTAGAGATGTTGTATACCAAATATGAAAGGATTCTGATTGGTAGATCTGAAGAAGATTTTCAAAGAAATTTCCTCATATTGCACTAAGTTAAACTTTGGGCTTCAATAGAGAGCTCAAATATTAATCCAGGGACCCGATTTGAACATACTTGAATCTATCCCCATACAGATGTTGTATACCAAATATAAAATGACTTTGACGGGTGGATCTGAAGAAGAAGATTTTTATTGCACTAAGTTAAACTTTGGGCTAAAGTAGTGAGCCCAAGTATTAAACCAGGGACCTAATGTGACCAAACTTGAATCTGACCCCTTTGAGATGTTGTATACCAAATATGAAAGGATTATGACTGGTGGATCTGAAGAAGAAGTTTTTAAAGAAATTTCCTCATATTGGACTCTGTTAAAATTTGGGCTCCAATAGAGAGTCCAATATTAACCCAGGGGCCCGATTTGAACAACTCTGAATCTGACCCCACTAAAGATGTTGTATACCGAATATTAAAGAATTCTGACTGGTGGATTTGAAAAAGAAGATTTTTAAAGAAACTTCCTCATATTGCACCAAGTTAAAATTTAGGCTCCAATAAAGAGCCCAGATATTAAGCCAGGTACCAGATTTGAACAAGTTTGAATTTGACACCCCTAGAGATGATGTATACTAAATATGAAAGGATTCAGACTGGTGGATCTGAAGAAGATGATTTTTTAAGAAATGTCCTCATATTGCTCTAAGTTAAAGTTTGTGGTCCAATAGAGAGCCCAAATATCAACCCAGGGACCCGATTTGAACAAACCTGAATCTGACGCCCCTACAGATACTGGATACCAAATATGAAAAGATTCTGACTGGTGGATCTGAAGAAGATTTTTAAGGAATTTGAATATTCAAGTATGTTGAAATTCGGTCTCTCACAGGGAGCCCAAATATCAACCTAGGGACCCGATTTGAACAAACCTGAATCTGACCCCTAGAAATGTTGTGTATCAAATATGAAGAGATTCTACCTGGTGGATCTGAATAAGGATATTTTTTGAAGAAATTTAAGAGTTCTATCAGAGTTATGCCCCCTGTGGGCATGGCAACTTTATTTGAACAAACTTGAATTGACGTATGACAAGGAAGGGAGCTCGGTGGCTCATTGGTAGACCATTGAACTTCTATGCTAGAGATCCCGAGTTCGATCCCCGCCCGGGACGACCCGCGTTGTGTCCTTGGGCAAGGCACTTTATCCCGGTTGCCAACATAGGGGCACGATGACGCCGTGTACTAAGGCGTACTGCATGTCGATGGTACACATGTTTTCAACCGCTGTTACCCTGCTTGAGTGGAGCTTGAATAGAGTTAGCATGTTGAGGATCTGACAGTTGTTCGTCGATGCTCGGTGGTTCTCTCCGGGTACTCCGGCTTCCTGCACTCGTAAAACTGCCACGTCACGATTAGCTATTGTGGTTAAGTATGTGACTTTAAACACCAATAAATAAATAAATAATGATAAGGAACATGCACATCAAATTTTGTTGAATTTGGTCCAGTAGTTCGTTAGGGGAAGTCGATAATGTAAAGTTAACGCCGAACGGACGACGGACGGAAAGTGATTAGTAAAGCTCCCTTTGAGCTTCGCTCAGGTGAGCCACAAAACGTTTATCGAAAATCACACGCAATCAGAGATGCAGACCCAGCAGGGAAAATCCGAAGTGAAGCAACTATTCGAGACGGACAGCAATCAACGATACGTGACCGCTCTGGTCGGTGTGGGTGTTTTCAAAAGACTGTATTCAGCAGACATATTTTATTTACCACTTTACAAGGGGGTAGTGAAATATTCGTTGAGTTAACCCTTTACCTAACGAATCGCCGACATCCGTCCACGTAATATTCAAATTGAGCAGTTAAAAAAAAAAAATCAAAACAATTATAATGTCAACAAAACCATATTATGTGACCCCCAACCCCATTGGAACCAGCTCGTGTATATCGCTCCAGTGAGGGGGGTCACATGATATGGTTTTGCTGAAACTTTTTGAAAAAATAAAAAAAAATAATATTTTAACCCTTTACCCAACGTTACGGCCATAACCGGCCAGCGCTATTCTCAAAAATCGCCAATTAATTTTCATTATTTTTTTTCATTTTTTGTCTCAAAAACATAGGTTATGACACCTTATTGGAACGAGCTCGTCTCGTCGAGCTCGTTTCAATGAGGGATCATAACCTATGCTTTTGAGACAAAAAATGAAAAAAAAATTTTTTTCAAGAATTGGTTTTTACAAGTGTCGTCTGCTTTTCATGTTAGGTAAAGGGTTAAGTAATACATTTTGATATTGAGTGCGTTGAGTAAAGGGTTGAAAAGAAGGCACCTGTGACTCGCCATTTCGGGTCGAATTGGATGCAAACCGAACTAGATAGAGGATTTATAATCGCATCGAATTTCGAATCGAATATCACGAATCTTTTCGTTGCAAATATTTATTTTCTAACAAACGTAAATAATACAAGTCTCGACGTACTGAACGGCGACTCTTCCATTTGGGCAAGTCAATAAAATACTGAATATTCCAGAACAGAATCAAAGTATAGTTTCTGAACTGAGCCTACTTGCTTGAACTGTTCTTCTGTCCTAAGGATTCATGTACAGGAGACCTGGTCACAGAAGAAGAGTTCAAGAGGAGACACTTAAGAGTTTGAGAACATATCTACGATTCCAAAATTGCAGAATCAGTGCGACTGGAATCACAACGAACCGAATTATCGGGACCATTTCAAATCGAATCGAATATCCATTTCCTCATTAAATATCGACGTCCTCGAATTTTATATCGAAAAAATCAAGATTGAACATCGCGCAAAAGATCCCACCATTAATCTGTAACATCTTTTCACAGAGGCACGTCATAGGCTGGATGTGTGCGTATTGGCTTCATTCATCAATCCGAAGCTATTAATGTTCAGGTCGAATTTCGAGGTGACAGATCCAATATTTTACCTCTCTCAGGTCACAGGTACCTTTTGATAAACATTTGGAGACCGACTTTGGACCGAGCTCATCAAGCAGCCCGCTCTAATCAAAGGCATATTATGTCATATGCATTTGGTTTGGTAATAAATTTTCGATTTATATTGCAGAACATAATAGTCAGATAAGAAGTTACAGCCGAAGCTTTTGATTGCCACAGTCAGAACATCCCTTCACACTGAACTCACGCTCCGAGCACTGGTCTCTGGAAAGAACACTTTGAAGCAAGGCGGTGGCAACGCTAATATTCCAATGATACTGCAACAATTACACATTTGCCTTCTAAACAGAGTTGAGCACCATCAGAACTATCTTTTAGCGGAAGTCAACTTGCGTATGGTTCTTGCTGAAAGAGCTGTTCAAGTTACGCATGCGTATTAGTTCCATCTGTCGATAATTCGATTTCCTGTCCCAATAATTGGATGTTCGGTCATCTGGAAGAGAATAAATGACAATGAAACAACACCAACCTCTAAGCAGAGTTCAGTGACGGCTCGGGTATGTCCTAGCTGAGAAAGCATGGCTTTTTCTGATATCAAAAGCATGTCGATACGACCCATCGCCAAAGCAAATACCTACGGGATTATTGCGTAGTATTCGGTTGATCCACAGAATTTAGGAACAGGGTATACATGGACTTGATCAAAGATGGTATTTATTTTAAACACCTTTCGCAGTGGCGACTCCAAGATTTGTGATTAGGAGAGAGGTGCCCTGAATAGAAAAGTCAAATGGTACACCATAATATTATCTAAAAATACCCTTGTACAGTACGTGGAGAGTGGATTGTAACTAAATCACCCGTGGAGTGGAGTTCTCCCCCAAGCTATAACTTTCAAATTGTGTACATATTGATAAAAAACAAAAGCAATGTTTCAGCCAGTGGACCTCCGAGCTCAACTCATCGCATTGTTTTTGACAGTTTAGTCAGTATTAAATGCATGATGAGCTCGTTCCAATGAGGGGTCATAACCTATGTTTTTGAGGCAAAAAATGAAAAAAATCATGAAAAATAATTGACGATTTTTGAGAATAACGCTGGCCGGTTTTGGCCGTTAGGTTGTGTAAAGGGTTAAGACAAAAGCAAAATACATTTCTTCATTGTACACCTGCTTCCTACATGCGAAAAACTCTCCGACACGATATGATTCTGGCACTTGAAAGTGTCGATAAAACGAAAGTTGACAATGTTGACTGCAATACAAGTACAACACCGGAACAACTTCAGGGGCCAAGTCCAACACAACACGTCGGACCAACATAAATCTCCAAAGTGGCAGACTACACTTATCTGAAGATCAGCAATACACTAGGGCTGAAATGGTTGGCTTATTTTCACAACCGACAAACCGAGAGCCTTTAACGGATAGTATCCGGCCATCCGTGGCCATTCTTTCAGCGTGTATGGGATCAAAACTACAGGGATTGGAAAGCAATATTCTCAGAAACTATTGCGTGGTGTGTGTCGTTTGTATACATACTACGGAATAGTTTCTGCGATTACTCGCGGAAATTGCCGATTATTAAAAAGTCTTGAATGCCAAAGTCGATTATTTCTCAATATATACAAAACGGCTTTGACGTGGAATCTATACCAGGGGAGAAGCGGCAGATGCATACTACGCTTTAACCCTGGAATGACGATCACTATCTATATTTTGGATAACCGGTTGAGACTTTTTCCAATCGGTTATGTAGGTAACTGTTTTCAAACCGGTTGACCTACAGTACATGGAAAGCGGATTGTTACTAAATCACTCTTGGGGTGGTGTCTCCACTCAAACAAACAAACATTCCTTGTCTGAAAAAAGCATTAGAACGACGAACAAAGTTTCAGCCAAGGGACCTCCGGGTTGAACCCGGACGTCCCTTGGTTAAAACTGTGCTTGTCCTTTTCATGCATTAGCACAGGAACCGATTGTAATTGTAATAACACCCTCCCCCACATACATGACCGAGAAAATATTCCCACATCTTTGTGGCGTGTGGCGGATATACAGTACATTGAGAGTGGATTGTTACTAAATCACTCATCTGATAACTCATCTCAGACAAAAATTTCTTGTCTGGGAAAAAGCATTAGAACGACGAGCAAAGATTCAGCCAAGGGACCTCGGGGCGGAACTCGGAGGTCTCTTGGCTAAAGCTGCGCTTGTCCTTTTCATGCATTACCACAGGAACCGACTGCTGTTGTCTAAGGTGTCTAAGGTGAAAACATCACTCCACGAGTGTTTTAGTGGTAATTCTCTCTCCACGTACTGTATACAAACAGATAAACCATCAATATATATATAAATATAAAAATGAAGAAGAATTTCGGTTGCCTTAGATATTACCACTGAAAGGCTCTCTCTCTATGTCAGTTTGGCCCAAAAGTACTGAAGGAAAATATGTCGAAAACGAACAAGTGAACGTTTTACCCGTGTAGTACGTGAAATTGATAAGAGTATTAACATTTTATTGCATGCCTACGCTTTTATTTTCATAAAATACACGTTTTTTCTGCAAAAATCGAAGCGTACAATAATTTTTTTGCATTGTCCTTGAACAATACGGATCACGTGCACGGACTATTTTGCTATTTCTTTCTTTTTATGTTTGGGTTATTTTTGGCAATAATTTGTGTTTTTAATATCTTTTAGTAAACTGTAGGCGTGTAATACATACAGAATAGCAAACGCGTTTGAAATGTCATTTTTTACCGCACAAGATCGATTTCGGCGGAGGGATAATATTGAACAAGAAGCCGAAGGCTTCGAGTTCAATATTATCCCTCCGCCAAAATCGATTAATATTTTTTAGTAAACTGTAGGCGTGCAAAAAATACACAACAGCACACGCGTTCTAACTGTTTTTTTTCTACAAATCGCGATAGGTTTTGGCGAGGGATAATATTGAACTCGAAGCCTTCGGCTTCTCGTTCAATATTATCCCTCCGCCAAATCGATCTCGTACGATAAAAAATGACAGTTCGAACACGAATGCCGTTCTGTCTATTTATCAATATTAGGATGTTATTAATGACTGGAGAAGGTTTATCCCAATCTCGATACAGATACATATAGATCGACACTTTCTGAACAACAAAAGCAAAACTCAATTAAGCCAATCAAAAATGCTTTTGAAACAAGATTCTCAACTGCACATTGAAAGTTTGGCCCAGTACAAATCTCTAGTATTTTCATAAATCATACAAAGCTGAAGATTTCGTTATGCCGGTCTATTATTTTTCGTATAGTTGTTAAATATTTTATATTATTTTACACTTACTATAAACATTCTTTAATTATTTCTATTCGGAAATAAACGCATGTGGATTATGTTGGCAGCGACGTGGTGAGAGGGGTGGGGGTGTCTCACCCCCCCCCTCCAACCCTGGCCAAAATTTCCTATAGTTGGAAATTCGGAAGGCAAGTCGTGAGTATTTGGAAATTCCATCTATCTGGATTTTAGAGCTTCTTTGGTGATGCTGATGTCTCCTTTACTTCCCAAATACCAACTCGGATTTCAAATCGCAAAATTTCCAAGTGTTACGATTTACAACTACAGTGTATGCAATATCGAGCTTCATAAGTATGCATGGTGTCAGTCGGTACGAGATTTCTATAGTACGTTTACTTATTGTAATAAAAAAATCCTCGAAATGCACTTCAAGAAAATCGCATCATGTAAAATCGTTATCCTGAGTTAATTCCACCATTAACAATTACAAAATGGTGAAACATCGAAAATTGATCATTCCTGCATAAGATCTGATTTAATGTTAGGAGAGTGTGAATTGCTCAAAGTTCTGAGCTTGAGCATTTGTTTAGCACAAACTCAATTCACAGAATAATACCAAATAATAATAACCTGATAATTCTATCATAAATATGTTGGCATTTCAGTTACTATAATCAATTTTATGCCCCTTTCATGGCTTCATTTTCAAAATGTTTCTCGGTAGTGAATTTCCAACTATGGGGAGGGACCGGGAGGGATTCTCCCTCCCTGTCCATCCCCCTAGCTGGAAAGTCACTACCCTACACCCCTCCAATCGGAAACTTCTAGCCACGTCCCTGTACTTTGTATTTAATATTTATTTATTGGGGTTTAAGGTCATATATTTCTGCACTGTGGCTAATCATGACCATGACAGTTTTACGGGTGGAGGAAGCCGGAGTACCCCGAGAGAACCACCGAGCAACGGCGAGCAACTGTCAGCTCCCCAACATACCAACTCCACACCAGCAGGGTTAGCATTGGTTGAAGACAAGTGCACCATCGACGTGCAATACGCCTTAGTCCACGACGTCACCATGCCCCCAGATGGGCAATGGGGATGAAGTGTCTTGCGCAAGGACACAACGCGGTTGCCGCAGGTGGGATTCGAACCGAGGACCTCTCGGCTTGCAGCCTGCACCTCTACCAACTGAGCCACCGCCCCCCCCCCCCCCCTGTATTTTGTATGAATAACGAATTAGAAGTTATATGAAATTGTCCATTCTTCTTCTGATACTCATTCAGAATTAACTGTAATAGGGTTTCCCGTAAATTATAATTTAAATTGAACATTTTATTAACCCAACGTCTTACTTATCGGATAATACTGATCAGCCTTATTTACAAAAATCGCCATCCACCCATTATTATTTTTTCAATCTTTGCCTACAAAAACAGCGTATGGCGCCTCACTGGAACACGGACGTGTTTTTTTTTTTTTTGATGGCAAAAATTAAAATATTCGGTTAATCAGGTATTTAGTCATTTAATTATTGGTGTTTAAGGTCACATACTTATGCACAATGGCTAATCGTGACAGTGACAGTTATACGGGTGGAGGAAGCCGGAGTACCCGGAGAGAACCACCGAGCATCGACGAGCAACTTTCAGCTCCTCAACATTCTCTGTTCAAGCTCCGCTCAAGCAAGATTACAGCGATTGAAAACATGTGCCCCATCGACGTGCAGTACGCCTTAGTACACGGCGTCATCGTGCCCCCATGTAGGCAACCGGGATAAAGTGCCTTGCACAAGGACAAAATGGGGGTCGTCCCGGACGCGGATCAAACTCGGGACCTCTAGCACAGAAGTACAACAGTCTACCACTGAGCCACCGCACCCCCGGTTAACCAGGAAAATTTCTTCTATTCTTGTTGTGTTGGATAATATTTTAAAGAAACTGGAACTGGCATGACGTTCAATAGAATACAACTCAACTACGGGAATTAAGAAAATCTTTTTACTCTTTTTACTGTAATTACAATGGCAAGATCATCATCTATATTCTGGAAGATGAAACAAAGTGATCTCCCTTAGATTAAACAATCGCCCCCACCCCCGCCCTTAAGATGTCGTCACGGCTGCCAATTTTCGTCATTTTAAGAGATTTATAGAAAAGTTAGCTCACCTTAATTTTCTAACGTGGTCAGAAAATATAACTCAAAGGATATGGGAATTTCATATAAAAACTGAATTTCGAAATGTTAGAGAAGTTATATCATCGATGTGCGCATCATTTCACGAACTTCCGGTGTTTCCCTGTTGGGTAGTATAAAATACAGACGCTGGCTTTTTATAATTTTCTTCTCAAATCAGTTTGAACGTTTGACTATTATTGTCTGTTTAACCCTTTGCCTAACATGAAAAACAGACGACAGCAGTTTATAAGCTAAAATGCTTCTAGTCGTCACTCAAAACTTGAGATTTTTACATTGCATTCGGTGAAAACTGCAGGTTTGGCGAAGAACTGGAGAACTAGAGATCGAACATTCCTTTAACCCTTTACCTAACATGAAAAGCAGACGACACTTGCAAATAAAATTCTTGAATAACTAATTTTTTTTTCATTTTTTGTCTCTAAAACATAGGTTATGACCCCTCATTGGAACGAGAGGGGTCATAACCTATGTTTTTGAGACAAAAAATGAAAATATAATAAGTAAATGGCGATTTTTGAGAATAGCGCTGGCCGATTTTGGCCGTTACATTGGGTAAAGAGTTAAACCCCTTTAAAAATATGAAAACGGCACTTTGTCTATCTTCTGATGTTCTGTAACCCTTTTCTCTGTTCATTAAATGTGCGCATCGTGAAATATTATACAGACATGATATTTTCCATTACTATAATAGTCCATGAGGTAAGATTTCTATCCTGGATCGAATGAAAACACATTCGCTAAAGGAAAAAACAAAGTGGACAGTAACATATCTGCTCCAAATTAGCTTGCCATAAAAAGCAACGTTTCCTATTGTAGTTTTTAATAAACGGGAGCTGTCTGTTGATTTCGTTTAATAAATGTAACAACAGGAAACTTCACTTTATTTTCTTCTGATGTCAGGCGTTTTCTCAACAATTACATGCTTCTTAATTGGACCCTATTCGCCCGTCTAGTAATTTCAGGGGAGATACATTTATCGGAAGCCGATTTCATGACGAGATAAGTCAGGGTGGAAGACATTCCAGGTGAGTTACTCCTTCCACGATGACGCATGAAAACGTGAAAGCTGTTACGCTTTAACGCACAGATCAAGAGGATGACGTTTGGTGATGTGAAAGCCGTAATGCCGTGACTGCAGCCTCAGCGTTACATGAGGAATGATCGTTTGTTTCTGTGTATTTCCTGAGTTATGAACAAAGGCCAAACTGTATAAAGACGGTGCCTCCTCGTTGACCAGACGACCCTGGCGATGTTTTGCCGTGTTTCGTGTGCAATGGCGACATATTCACAGTTATTTTCATCCTTCACAACCGGAATGAACTTAAGGTAAGTTGCTTAAATTTTATTTTGAAAATCTTTTCAATATGATGAGATAAATATTAATTGCTTTTCATTTTGAAACAATATGAGCATGCGGCCTGGGTTCTTTTCCATTCACACTGTACAACGTAATTTTTAAAACTGACATTGGGGCGTGGTTTAGACCGGGCCTAAATGCGTTTTTTCGGTTCATTGTGTTATGAAAGAAAAAAAAGAAAGAAATACTTTAGCCTATCATTTTGCTTGAAAATGCATGAACAGAAGAAGGTTGAATTATACCGTTCTCATCAACAAACGCCATAGTGTTTTTTTTATCGGAAACCTACCACGAAAACTAGTCACATGGTACCAAATTTCCAATATCGCCATTATCGCCATTTGTTTTTTGTCAATAATAACTAAAATATACTGAAATATTCGATTTGCATCATCGTCGAGAAAAATGTGTAAATAATAAACATATTCACCTCCCAAAGACATGGCTGTTTGTACTTTAAAAAGCGATTCACGAGAAGGCGGCAGAAAATAGGACACTATACAGAAAAAATTTTGGTTGAGGATTGTCTCTTAATAGGAACGATGGCGGAAGGTGGGACACATTTCTGTTTTTGACCTATAAACATTCCAGCAGTTTATAAGCTGAAATGCTTCTAGTCGCCACTCACAACTTGAGATTTTTACATTGCATTTGGTGAAAACTGCAGGTTTGGCGAAGAACTAGAGAACTAGAGATCGAACATTCCTTTACCCCTTTACCTAACATGAAAAGCAGACGACACTTGCAAACAAAACTCTTGAATAACTAATTTTTTTTCATTTTTTGTCTCAGAAACATAGGTATTGACCCCTCATTGGAACGAGCTCGTTCCAAAGAGGAGTCATAACCTATGTTTTTGAGACAAAAATGAAAAAATAATGAAAATTAATTGGCGATTTTTGTGAATAGCGCGGCCAATTTTGGCCGTTACGTTGGGTAAAGGGTTAAGGAATGTTTACCATTAACGCGAACAACTCTCATAAATAATGTCAAACACTATTTTAAATAACTTTGGCTCCATTACCTTTGCACAGCTCGTCATCAAAAGCAAGGGACTCATCTAGCTAGCTTTGTAGAGTCATGGGTTTGGGCGAACTGGAGAAAATTCAGAAAACATTAGCAAAAAACTAGAGTGTATTTTCGTATACATAGCACGATTTATTAAACGAAGAGGGTCAACAAAAAACACCAGAATGAGGCACCAATAACATCACAAATCTTTGGGCTTTGTTCAAACTACTCTTCAAACACGGAACACAAGAAAAACACTGGGAAGAACGAATGTAAAAAAAGGAATACTACAACCATGCAAGAAAGTGAAATTAAAGGTGTACCTCTGAACAGAACATATGCAGGTCGAGGAAAAGGCAACGATGTTGTATATACCTACACAAGACCGCTAAGATGCTGGAATGCAACATGCAGTGATTATTTATATTTACTTATTTATTGGTGTTTACGGTCACATACTTATGCACGATGGCTAATCGTGACCGTGACAGTTTTATGGGTGGAGGAAGCCAGAGTACCCGGAGAAAACCACTGAGGAACGACGAGCAACAGTCAGCTCCTCGACATTCTAACTCTGTTCAAGCTCCGTTCAAGCAGGGTTACAGCGGTTGAAGCCATGTGCACAATCGACGTGCAGTACGCCTTAGTACACAACGTCATCGTGCCCCCATATAGACAACCGGAATAAAGTGCTTTACCTAAGGACACAAAGCGGGTCGTCCCGGACGGGGATCGAACTCGGGACCTCTAGCATAGAAGTCCAACAGTCTACCACTGATCCTCCGCGCTCCCAACATGCAGTGATTGAGCAAAGGCTGTCGATCGTAAATTGTGCAGAAAAGTGTGGGTTGGGTGTGGGGCTCGAAAACCTGTATCTGATCAATTTGAATACGATAACAGTCATGTGTGTGAATTAGCAGTGTTGTTTAATAACATGCATTTTGGCGTTTTGCATCTTCGTTTGCTTGTTTGTTGACCGTCATGAAAGTTCATAACTTCTTATAGTCTATTAGAAGTGATAAGTGTCAAAAGCCTGATCAATTTGAATATGGTGAACAACGAATAAAAATATAGCTATCAAGCTATGAGAAATCGCTTAGTGTGAAGAGTGAAGAAGCCCTGAGAGAGAGAGAGAGAGAGAGAGAGAGAGAGAGAGAGAGAGAGAGAGAGAGACCAAGCGTGGTGCACAGTGCATTAGGCAGTCGGACAACAAGCGTGTACAAACCACAATCTTCTGTCCAGTTTTCTCGCCTTTAAAGCTAGACAAACTGAAAAAAATAGTGACGTTGAATGTCTAAACTTTCTTAACTCCAACATATGCTTATTAATAGCAAAGTAAAATTATGCGTTTCAATGGAAGGAGGTTTTGCCACTTTGGTTTCCGTAGCCACTCTTTACTTACTACGGGAATTAAGAAAATCTTTTTACTCTAATTATAATAAATATCACACACGGGCGTCGGAAGCATCCGAAGTCAAGGGGGCAGCACTCGACTCTGGGTATGAATCAAGACCGGGAGCTTACAACGTATAAATTGTAATCTGACACTCAATAGTATATATATATACATTGGTTTGGCACTTGAAGTGACGGAATAGAATTAATCAAAAATGAAAGCCGCTCAGAAGAGAGTATATAATTGCCGTCATGCTCGGGAGATTACTCCCTTCTTAGCAGCTTTCATTTTTGATTAATTCATATTCCGTTTCGTAAAGTGCTGAACCAATGTATATCGCGTCATAGGAACGTAAAATTTAGCGTCACGCTTATCCCAATTGTTAAATGAGAATTAAATTATTGTTCGAGGAGATGGGCGTACGTCTTACAGGTTGATTTATTTTCTGGCATGTGGCTGCCTAGGTCCTAATCACGAACCGAATTATTTCCCCAGATGCCTCTGATTATCCGTACAGCCAAACAGTTTCTGTGTGCAAAATGGGGCCGATGTGCATGGCGGCCGAAATGTTTCACTTTTCAGTCCACATTTTTGATTCTGATCGGTGCTATTCAGTTCCACTTCTCGACTGATGCACAAAAATATTTTCAGCTTTTCTCAAGTCCAACTCGTGCCATACTGAGGCCCTAATTATTTTTTCGACGACTCTCAGAGAACATTTGGGATTTGTAGTTATCCCTGAGCAAAAAAAAATTGGTCAAAACTAGGGCAAACTGAATGACCACGCATACTCCAGTTTGATTGGCGATTAATTTGAGATTATCACTGAGTGGACGACATTCATTCGACACACAGAACGCTATATTTGGTGGAGCTTTATTATAATGCTGGTCAATCTTATTTCTGAATCTCCAACGTTTGCAGTAAGGATACACGACACAGCCTGAACGTGTATTGTGTTAGAGAAAGTGACAATATTTTGTGTTCGGTATACGCGATTCATAGAATCCCCGCCTATTCTATTAATTCAAAAATAGAAAACATGATAGTCCTGGTTATTTACAGTTCGATTTCCCACAGTACACCTGTAGCATGTAAATCAGTAAAAAGATATACTGTTTATTTTTATCAAACAAAGGTCTCTCTGCAGTGAGTTTGGGCATTTCAGAGAGATCTTAGGATGGCTGTGGAGAGATTGATAAAGGCTGATTCTAAAAGTACTGATTAACCCTTTGAACCCTAGCGGCCGTTTTTCCACCCAGCAACACGATACGTCCTAACGTTATTAAATAAGATGGCTGTTCAGTAAATGTATGGGGTAGACCAATCAATATTTTCAACGTGCAGCCCCGAGGCTGCATGTTGAAAATATGGATTGATCTACCCCAAATAATGAATACGGACTCTTCAAATTGGTGCCATTGAACTGGCATGGAAGATACCACTAGAGTTCAAAGGGTTAATATTTTGAGCTGTGTTCCATTGATAAGTTATCAATGTTAGTTAAGTTTTTGAACGTTCCTTTTAACAGAAAAATCAACATTTTTCATGTTTCGAGCTTCAAGAGGAGCATGGGTATCTGCAGCTCCCATACATTTTTTTTTGACAGCTGAAAAAGTTAATGCATTTTTAGAGAAGGTTTTCTGTGGAGATTAAATTTCCAAAAGCTTTTAAAGGCTGGTACTCAAAATAAAGTTGAAACCGAAATGATAAGAACTCATAAAAGTGGCATCGCTAGAATCGAGTGTGTAAATTTTATTTCCACAAAACGAGTTAAATAATTTGAAATGACCAGAAAACGGTGCGTGAAGTCTTTTGTAAATACAGAGCTACTGGTATCACGAAAGTACTTTCCAAAATGGCTTAACCTTTTGAACCCTGATGGCATCTTCCTTTCGCTACAGTGTCATCAATTAGAAGAATCTTGAATCTTTATTCGTAACTTGGAGGAAGACCAATTAAGATTTTCAACGTGCAGCCCAATGGCTGCACGTTGAAAATTTTGATTAGTCTATCGCACAAAATCACTGAGCATACATTGTCTTTATGAATTGTGGTCGTGTCACGACCCTGGGCCGGAAAAAAACGTCCTTTAGGGTTCAAAGGGTTAAATTTTGAAATGACGTAAAAACGTCATAAATGGCGATAAATCGAAAAACATAAAAAGGAGCTGAATTTCTTTTAGCTCTACAATCCACTAAAATTTCATGAAAATCGCCCAACATTTAATTTTTGGTGACGTCGACGCCATAAACGTCAGACAAAAATTCTCCATAGCTGTTGATAATTTCCCTCATCGGCAGGAAGGGGGGGGGGGGGGGTCTACAAAAAAAATCCTCTACACTGGGTGTGGTGAGTGTGTGGTCCCGCCACGAAAGAGTAACTTTTTTCTCATCAAAATTTATACATTTTTTTCTCTTTTAATCTATCTAGATACACTCTTAGGTAATTCAATGGTGTTTGGTGTAGTTAGTACATATGTGTCATAGCAGCATGATTGATAACCAGCTGTTGTAACTCACATTCGGTGAGATGGTGACCATCAAACAGTTGGTGGTCAATATTGTCCACCCTTAACCGGTAAGAAAGGTGATGTTTCTTTATTCTAAACCCTTTGCTGACAAATCATCCAAATTCTTCCCGCATCATGCCCAAAATAGTAAATAGGCCGTTTTTCTTCCACGACAGTTTATTCCGAAGTTTCAGTTCTTCTCCATAAGCACCGCACTTGAAGAACAAATAAACAACTGAATAATTTATAAACTCGTCAACAATTTGTGTTTCTGACATGATGCAGTTAAAACTAGAAGTCCCGTCATTAATTACGCGTAGGAACTGCCATATCGAATGGCATCCAAAGCACGGCAGGTTCTCCTGGTTACTCACAGCAAACACAAGCAACGTTTCTGCAACGTTTCTGCAACGTTTCTGCCAATGGACCTCCGGGTTACTCGGAGGTCCATTGGCTGAAACATTGCTTGTGCACAGGCCATAGGTTCAGAATTTGATAGCCTTACTATGGTCATAACGCGTAGATTAAGGCGCAGATGAACGTGCTATTTGTGCGCATTTCATGACAGGACTTCTAGTTTTAACTGTAGCCTGTTTTTAACAGGTTTAAACCAGTGTTGCATAAAGAAAAATCAAATGTTCAATCAAATAAACCATTTATGCAAGAATTCATTGAACAAAAAACAATAACAAGAACAAAAAAAATGAAGGAGTGCAGCTGGGTTGTGTGTAGTAAGATAGCAAGTAGAGAAAAATCAGGAAGAAAAATTAAAATTAGAAAAAGAAAGTCTGATCGAGGTTGACTAAGGAAGTAATAAGATGAATAGATGCATGAAGTAATTGCGTTAACCCTTTACCCAACGCAGACGACATCAAAATTTATTATTTTAATATTTGTTTTTTAAAATTTTTCAAAAAATTTCGACGAGCTCGTATCAATGAGGAATTACATGATATGGTTTCGTTGAAAGTTTTTGAATTTTTTTTAACAACTTAATTTGTAAATTACGCGGCCGGATGCGGCCGATTCGTTAGGTAAAGGGTTAATCAAAAGAATTCACAACATATTTTATACAAAAATATGGTTATTCAAAGAGTTGAGAGCTACATGTACAAATGAGCCCAGAATATGAACCATCCATATTAGGCCTGGCTTGGTTCATATATGTATAATCACATTTCCACCTCCCCGATGAATCCCCACTGTTCTAGTCTACCCTGGACTCTTGGATGTTGAAGTGATATACATTCAAAATTGTTTGAGATTATCCCCCGATCACGGCCGAGCGCAGCATTGCCATGTGTGAGAGCAGATTTATACTTGCATCAAACTACATAAGAGTTTACCCTGACCGGCCGACCAGGTTGTGGTAAGTAAAAAGGATCCCAGTCTACTGCACTATATACAGGTACTGGCATCGCTTACTGCATGTTGCTTCACTACAAATTTAAGCAGTCCAGCGGCTGCCCACCGAGTTGTGCCGTACCAGCAACCCACGACTCACGATTAATTTGATGTTTGGTTGGGGTTCAAGTCAGGGTATATGATCAAGTTTGTCAATTCCTCCACAAAATCACTGTGCTGGCTGGCGCCGATGGGTTAGAAAGATAGCATCGATACAATATATGCCCTATTGGCTATTGCCTTTTTCTACCCCATCAACCCATCTCTCAACTCACCCCCAAGATCCTATTGAATCTAAGTTCGATTCTAATTGTCACTCCAAGTGTTTTAAGGATGACTTAATAATGCTAGGTTTTGTTGTATATTGCTTGAGTGAACAAAAAACACATTGACAACATTGTGTCAGGGACAAGCCAGAAAATAAGCAGACTGACATCTGAAAAATGAGGTCCCGAGAGGGTGAATTTAGTGATGCTACCCTGCACAGCAGGGTAGCATCACTAAATTTACCCTCTGTGAACCTCAGTCTGAATCAGGGTTTCAAAACTAAACAAAGAGAGGTACCCGGAGGATAAATTGGCCCACTGTATGGGATAGCATCATCAAATTCACCCTCTGGGGACCTCATTCTGCAAATGTCAGACTGCTTATTTTCAGGCCTGGTCAGGGAGCTACATCCTCCACATCTACTCAATTTAATGAATACAATTGAGCTTGTCAGATCAATAATCCATTCTAAGATACTATAAGATATAATTTGGAACGATTATGTACTAATATTGCAGACATGAATTATTTATCTTATTTATCCCTGGTTTTGATCAAAATCGGCTCTATTTTATAGATTTTTTGTGAATTATCTCCCTTTTTGTGTTTTTAGAAAAAGTGGAATTGCAGAAACGGATCAGTAATACGACTAAAACAGTTTTGTGTTGAGGATTCATTTTAGGGGATTGAAAGGGGTGGGTCCTCCTCAAGAAAAAGGAAAAAAAAATCCCGCCCCCCCCCCCAAAAGGGGTGGTGGTTGGTCTTGAGGCGGAAAAAAGTTTTTTCAGCCCTGTGTTGAGAAATTTTTCCCAGATCCCCTATCATCGGTACCATATTTTTATTCCCCAAATTTCAAGGCCGAGACTTAAAATGAAGTTAAAACTAAACGGTAGAGCAAAAAAGACGAAATTGGCATCGGTGGCATCAGGGGTCAAAATTTGAAATAATTAAAAAAATGCTTGGAGGTATTGTAATTATCTATAAGTGTAGCCACATTTCATGATTTAGGGTGAAGGGAAAGTACCATAACTTTTTGTCTGAAGAAAACAACGCGAAAAAGGCTAACGATCCACGTGAGTCATTTTAACTTCGTTCAATGGCTTAATAAACTGCGGCAACAGCGTTGTGTCCTTGGGCAAAACAGTTCACCCCCATTACTCACGTGGGGGGCACGGTGGCGTTGTGTACCAAGGCGTACTTCAACCAATGCTAACCCTGCTTGTGTGAAGTTAGTATATTGGGGAGCCTGGCAGTTGCTCGCCGTTGCTCGGTGGTTCTCTCCGGATACTCCGGCTTCCTCCACCCGTAAATCTGTCCGACACGAGGTGACCCTCTCTGTTGAAAATGTCGTTAAACCCCACTAAATAAATAAATAAATAAATAAATAAATAACCCTTTACCCAACGTAACGGCCAAAACCGGCCAGCGCTATTCACAAAATTCACCATTCAATTTTTTTACTTTTTCATTTTTTGTCACAAAAAACATAGCTTATGACCCTTATTGGAGCGAGCTCATCGAGCTCGTTCCAATGAGGGTTATAAGCTATGTTTTTGACGCAAAAAAATTAAAAAAAAATTAGTGCTTCAAGAATTTTATTTGCAAGTGTCGTCTGCTTTTCGTGTTAGGTAAAGAGTCAAATAACGCTTCAGAACTCCACCGATTGTATAGTTTTTATGTTTGTAATTTTTGACCAGACTCCGTCATTATACCTGATTCCCCACCCCACCACCATCGGCAGTAAAATAGGCTAGAAACGAATACTTGAGAGTTTCGCAGTTACATAAAGTCTTTTCCAATTGTGCACTTCTGGCGAAAAATGACGCGCAGACCCATATGCACCACCCCTTTTCCCAGGGCAAGGGCGACAGCTGACCTCATACTTCTGGCGCTCTTGTGAAGATACATTAGATACAACCACAGCTACTGCCAACCTGACAATTTCCGCAAACTTACGCAATCCTAGAAAGATTTCCACATAGTCCTCATGGGGTGAGGATATGGGGAATGGATTATACCTCATTGAGGAAATTCCGCACGACCATTATACGATAAAATGGGGTGCATAAGGCTGGTGGTTGTTAGGTTGGGGTGCTGGAAGTGGGGTGCCACGGGGCATGGGCGTTCAATACCCGGATGAGGTTATGATAGAGGATAGATTATACCTTATTGAGGAATTTCCGCATGGTCTTCATTGCCTGTTGCGATAAAATGGGGTGGCCCGTCGATAGTTAGTTAAGGGCGCTGGAAGAGGTGAGCCACAGGGCATGAGCTATCATTACCCATATGACGATAAAAGAGACAATAGATTATACCCCACTGGCGATTTTCTCATAGCAGTCATGAGATGAGGATATAAGAGATGAAAAATGGTATATTATAAGTCATTGAGGGATTTCCTTATGACCCCCATTACTTCATACGATAAAAATAGGTTGACGAAGGCCAGTCGTTTGTTACGGGTGCTGGAAATGGGGTGCCACAGGGCATGGGCGGTCAATACCAGATGAGGATATGAGAAACAATAGATTATATCTCATCGAGGGATTTTCTCATGGCCCAATACAATACAAGGGGTGCAGAAGGCCTGTCGTTTGTTAGGTAAGGTGCTGAAAGTGGGGTGGCACCCAACGTGGCAGTTTAATACCCAGATGAGGAAATGAGGGACAATAGATTATACCTCATTGAGGGATTTCCTCAAGGCCTTGATGTCATCCTATTCTCAAGTACTATGATGAGGATATGGTGAACTTGAGGTTAGATGTCTGAAAACTATCTTTATGGTCTTCATGTTCAGAATAGAATTGCAAAATCGCTGTAGCACTACGTGCTACTAATATAAAGAGGTTTCTGGAAGTTTGGGGAACATTGTCGGGTCCATTTGGTAATTCTAGGAAGTAATCGAGGATTCTGGGAAAATCAGAACCAGCAAAATTAGTCCCATACAATCGAACGCATCCTCAGAAAACAACCCCACTAGGAACCTTTGAATCCCATAGTAACCACGTACGAACAAAGATGGCGGTCTGGATAGGAAAAAGCGAGGATTCTGGAAGTTTGAGGGGAATTGACAGGTTGTTTGTGTAATTAAATGTACTCCTATTCAATCGACCACATCCACCAAACATACCCCATCCTGTTAGTGGACTTTGGGTCACATATTAACCACGTGCCACTACAAAAAACCAAGATGGCGACCTCCAGTACACAAAATGGACGACAGAAACACGTGCCACCCTAACAATACTCTTTTCATGCGCACTGACACCACTTATCACTATGGTAATGACGTTACAAGATGGTCGCTCAAACGGGCTACCAAAACAATCAAACATAACATCACTGGGTCACGCGACAATGAAGTGACTTCCGTGGTCCATGCCGGGGTCCAGTTGATGGGGTAAGAGTCATCCCTGCCATACTACTTATATGCTTTTCTTGATAACACCATCGTATTATTCGGTTTTTAAAAGACAAAAAATACCCTAACTGGACCAAGAAAAAAAACATTGCCACAGGTCCCCAGGTGGTGCAAAATTGTGAAAACATTTCAACTGAGAAAGCAAGGTTGGTTTGGGCGTCAGCATTCGACTGGCGATATATCTTTGAGGTTTTACAATTCTAAATTAAAGGTGTCATGACAGGAGTTAATTTCACAACACGTGTACACTTTTTCATCAAAATACACCATTTTCACGTACATTTAATGCAACAGGCTTTTGCTTACTTTTGCAACGGGAATGATAAAAAAGCCTATCTGGGTTTCAAACTTAAAATCATAATAGTTCAGGAGAAATGAGTATAGAAGGGGGTATTTCTTCACCTCTCCTAATTTTCGGAGTAGGAAAGAAAGAAAGAAAATACCACTCAATGATTCGATAAGAGTACTTATTAAACCCATGGGTGTCATTATTTGATACATGGTAAATACGAATTTTATCGTAACCTGGTGCAATTCCAGATAGAGGTTATCCCTCTTGGACCAAAAACCAGCAAAACTTTGTCTGCTTCCAGTAAGAGCTTTTCGAAAAAAAACAATACCAACATAAATCCACTGTATTATTATGTTAAATTAGCCAAGACTACACCTTTCGATTGAGAGCATTTCTCGTTTTGCCCAGAAGGTATCCGTAGCAGACTTTATCTAGGGACGTGGACAATACGTATATCACATGTAAAAGATTTATTTATTGATGTTTTAAGGTCACATGTTTATGCACAATGGCTAATCATGACCCTGACAGTTTTATGGGTGGAGGAAGCCGGAGTACCCGGAGAGAACCACCGAGCAACGACGAGCAGCTGCCAGCTCCCCAGCATCGTAACCAGCACTGCGGTACAGGCAGGGTTAGATTGGTTGAAGACATGCGTACCATCGACGTGCAGTACGCCTTAGTACACGGCGTCATCGTGCCCCCACGCGGGCAATGGAGATGAAGTGTCTTGCCCAAGGACAGGTGACATGTAAAAGATAGTTATTTTATTACACACCTGTTCTATGTAATACTCATTTACAGCAACATTAAACCGTGCGGAAAATGAAAACATCTGTTCTGCACATATGTGCGGAACGAAAATCGTGGACGAAGCGAAATTTCACTGCAATTTTCTACAAATCGTGCCACGCAATTACAATTTGAATCGCTAGCGACAGCCGAAAATAGTCTCCTGAGTTCAGTGTGATAGAACACATCAGAACTCATGGGCCGAAACAGTAACACGGGCTCCTTCTCGCAAATTTCGTTGGCGATAAAATGTGTTCTTTTTGTTGATAGTTATCAAATGAATTGCTGAGTGTCCTTCTAATAATTGTTTTTTTTATAGACATGAAGGCGTGTCATGAACACAGAACGACACACGCGTGTGAATGGGTTATGGTACTTGTGCCATCGCGGAAGGACAAAACTCGAGGCCTGTGGACTCTCGTTCTATCCTTCCATGCTGGCACTCTCCCGTGGTGGTATTGTGAACAGATTTGAAATATCCAAAGTTTATTTTGGAAGTTAAAAAATAAGTACGACTAATGAAAAACAAATTATGTACATTTATTTTCAATAATAGGGTATTATGGTGTCTTTAATTTAACCCTTTGAATCCCAGCGGCCGCTTTTCCGGCCAGGAACATGATACGTCATAGCGTCATTATATAGGAGGGCTGTTCAGTAAATATTGTGGTGTAGACCAATCAGTATTTTCAACGTGTAGCCCGAGGCTGCACGTTGAAAATACTGATTGGTCTACTCCAAATAATGAATATGGGCTCTTCTAGTTGCTGCCATTGAACTATTTATTATTTATTTATTGGTGTTTAAGGTCACATATTTCTGCACAATGGCTAATCATGACCTCGACAGTTTTATGGGTGGAGGAAGCCGGAGTACCCGGAGAGAACCACCGAGCAACGGCGAGCAACTGCCAGCTCCCCAACATACTAACTCCACACAAGCAGGGTTAGCATTGGTTGAAGACAGGTGCACCATCGACGTGCAGTACGACTTAGGTACACAGCGTCACCGTGCCCCCAAGTGGGAAGTGGGGGTGAAGTGTCTTGTCCAAGGACACAACGCCATTGCCGCAGGTGGGATTCGAACCGAGGGCCTCTCGGCTTGCAGCCTGCACCTCTACCTACTGAGCCACCGCCTCCCCCTCCCCTGCCATTGAACTGGCATGGAAGATACCACTAGAGTTCAAAGGGTTAATCATAGTTCGCTCGAATACTGAACTTGTATATATATATATATATATATAGAAGTCGTTCGGAGTTAAATGTATTCTCCGTTGAGTGCATCAAAGCGCCATCAGCAATGCTAAAGCATCGCAATGACGCCGTGCGGCATTCGAACGACGATATCTAAATCATTTTGTATGAGGCGAATAAAGCGCACCACCAAGGAAAACTACAGCCCGCATTATTATACAAGGAAAAATAACGCGGCGACATTTACGCGCTTTTCGCAACTCAGTCTGTCCTTAAGATGACGTCGGGTTAATCAACGCATGCAATTTCTCCCATCGGTGACGTTCTTTGATGACGAGAACGATGTCAGTCCGTGACTGCAGACACGAAGTAACAGCTTACATATATTCGAATGTCAAAAGGCAGCCTGCTATGTAAACTAGTAACATGGTAAAAAACATGGTATCATCTTTCAGATTTCGAAAGGTTGGGGAAAAAATAAATACCTTCTGGAAAAATGTAGTACATATATGGTCCCTGCAGATACAAATGTTACCCCAACCCCTGAAGATATTCTCTGTGAACCTCTATTTTATAATGAAAAAAATAAAATCAATGTTTGATCCTATTTCCATAAAAAAATGGTGTAGAAAGGATATCTTTTTTATCAACGATCTCTTGAGTGAGCAAGGAGGCTTTTTATGCTTCCCTCTTTTTTAAAGGAAGTACAACCTTGGGACGCCCTTCACAGTTTACCAAGGGGTGATCAATGCAATACCAAAGCCGCGGAAAGAAACGATAAAAGAGACCTGTAGAATGCCTCCATAAGAAAGGAATACTTTGAAAAAATTAAGTTTTCGAAGAAAACATGCCAAATTTTCTACCCAATCTTTTTACAGTCAGCTGCTGCGAGACCTTACGAATTCCAGAAAAAGTGGGAAGAGTTCATAGGTATTGACCTCCAACCGACAGACTAGGAGTCGATATACAAGGGCTCTTTTACTATTAGTGATTACCCCTACCATCAAAGCCCCCAATACAAAATGTTGCACAGATCGATTTATACCAATTCCAAACTACTACAAAGTAAGCTGTCTGAAACGGAACTATGTTCCTCCTGCAGCAATACAAAAGATACTTTGTTGCACATATTTTTCGAATGCGGTCATTCTTAGACGATACTCTTGAATCTCCAAGATAAATTGAGCATTAATTGTGCTCTGTCCTTCTCTCTTACCCCACTGTATGTACTTCTAGGTTTCCTGTGTAGGAAGTACTGTCCCTGAATAAAGTTTGTTCCAACTGCGATCTAGGGGAAATGAGACATACGTTGACTTTATTTACATAAGTAACAAACTGCGGTTAAGTTTAGCAATAGAACGTTAATGAAGTGAAATGCTTTGAGGTGGTGTTCCTGTGTGTCATTAACTCCAAAATCTAGGAATTCTTAATTATTATATTCAAGAACTGGTATGTCTGACAAACCGTCACCACAGATTATTATATAGAAGAACCGGAATGTCTGACAAACAGTCACCACAAAAGTTATCTAGATTAACACAAGTTGAAAGATAGGAGTATTTTTTTCTCTCCCCAAAACCACCCATCCAAAAAACACCTTTTGCTCCCCGCAATAGCTTATTACCTTATCGCAACGAGCTCGACGACAAAAGATCGAAAGATAGGTACAAATAGTGGGCCAAACGCCACACTTTGGGAGAAAAGAGAATGAAGAATTTTCTATACAAGAGGGAGAGACCTCATCCCTACAAAAAAAATTAGTAAGGGGTTATAAGTGTTGAAAAAACAGACATACTCACCCATATAACTAAGCTTCGTATCTGTTCTTGTAAGAGAGCCTATGAATGACTTCCGAAAAATATTGGCTCTCCTTCGAACATTTCTTAAAAAAGGAGCTGTGGAAATGGTGTACAGAATGGGATTAATTGCAGAGTTTAATGGAAGCACAAATACTGCAATCCATGCATATACCTACAAATAAAAATTATCAAATGATAGAAACAGCGGCCAACTCAAATTCACCCTTTCCTCATTCCGCCTCCGTCATCAAAAGGCGCAAGGCAAGTATACCGTAACATATTATCTCGAGAAATGAGGCCACTTAATCCACATTGTGTTCTTCCTGAGATATCAAATCGGTTCATTGCTCAAACCCTCTGAGATCAATGAAAAGGACAAGTGAGTGATTTTTCCTCACTTATATGTACTGGAACAATCATAATCTGATCAGCAATCCCATATTTCTGTATTCGTCGTCAAAAAGGTCCTTTAGATAATCTATGTTACAGCCGCTCTGAGATGCAGTTCCCCACATTTCTTAATGAATGTGGATATTAATCCTTTTGTGCCTTTACCCAATGCGAATACTACTTGTAAAAAACCCCAAACAAACAAACAACCCCCACGTCCCACCCCAAAACAAAAGAACAAAATACCCAACAAAATCTTGAATCAATAATTTAAAAAAGTTTGCCTCGCAACATAGCTTACGACCCTCCATTGAAACGACTCATTGATCCCCTTCCAATGAGTGATTGCACACTGTGTTTTGAGGCAAAAACTGAAAAAAATAATCAATTCTGAAAGGCAAATTTGTGGAAAGACCTGGTCCTTTTACCCCATTAACACGGACAGAGCGGTAAACCTTTGCCTAACGAGTCGGCCGGATCCGCCAGCGTAATTTGCAAATTAAGCAGTTGGGGAAAAAAATAACATATTTCAACAAAACCATATCATGTTACCCCTCATTGGAACGACCTCTTCGAGCTCGTTCCAAGAAGGGGTCACATGATGTGGTTTTGTTGAAATGTTTTGAAAAGTTTTAAAAAACAATAATGAAAATAATAAATTTTGATATTTTGTGCTTTGGGTAAAGGGTTAAACGATTTAGCAAAGGCTGAACTGAACTGATGACCCACAGGGATGGATCTTCCTTATACATCAGTGAGGGGATGAGGGAGTTTGAAAACAATCTGCAGACACAAGGCCTAAAATTTGTACATCAACCAATTTTTCGCTGTAAAATGGGACACCCACCTATACATTTTTCAGCGCTACCACCACTGTGGTGATTAAACATTACTTTGCTGTGTTTCCAATTGTCAATCCACAACCAAAAATAATTATACACACATCAACAGAGGCATTTAGATTCCACCATAGAAAGTAAAATGTTTAGAGTGGCATGGCGGGGGTTCGAACCCACGCCGAGAGAGTTTCCTTCGGCACCAACCGCCTAGCGAAACTATACTGAACCACGCACACCACTCGGCCACCGACAGACCCCAAAAGAGGGAATGCAAGTTCACCAAGTATATACGAGGCAAGTTCAGAACACACGGAATACTCAGTTATTTAATTATTCATCAGATAGTTGCATCTAAGTACTTAATTCTACGAACTGCACCTCAGAAGAAATCAGTGACCCTTATCTTTTCCAAATTTCCCGGATGCCAGTTTTGTTTACATTGGCATGGCGGGGGTTCGAACCCACGCCGAAAGAGTTTTCTTCGGCACCACGCACACCACTTGGCCACCGACAGACCCCTTAAAGGGAATGCTAGTTGACCAACTATATACGAGGCCAGTACAGAAAACACAGAATACTCAGTTATTTAATTATTCATCAGATAGTTGCATCTAAGTACGTAGAATTAATTACTCTACAAAACCATCAGACATGTTTTGAATTAACTGGTAGAGTGCTGGAAGCCCATATTTGGGCTTCATTTTGAAGTGGAGGTACCACAACTTGAATGCTCATATTCCGTCGATGTGCTTTATATTATCTTTGAAGTGATAGATTCAGATTCAGTTTATTTCACAGCATACAAATACAGGTAAAAGTTGAGAAAAAGAAACAAAAATTACAAATTCATAGATGTATAAATGTACACTGTGGGGAATGACATAGTGTTATGACTGTCTTCCTGTCATCCCCAAAAACAATGAAGATATTGAATAAAACAGAATGGCAATTGGCAAACATTAGATTTGAGGAAAATAAATCTCGACAGCAGGTAGTTGTTGCGTTTGTGTTAACATTATATTGATAGGAATTGAGTTTTGTTTCCTCAACCTGAATCAAACTCCCAATGTTGTAGCTCCAGTTGATTTGACCGGATCATTAACCAAATTTCCAAGTAGATTGAATAACTGCTTTTCTATGAAAGGAAAACAGTGCAAATGACCGTATGGTAATAGGGTGATGTACAATAGGAAAACCGTAAATGGAAGAGCAACCTGTTCATGAGCTTGTTGAAGAAAAGAAGCCGATAACACATTGAGAGTCCTCACTAAGTGAGCCAGTCGGGGCAACTTGGCTTGTAACAGCTAAAATTGTCGCTACAGGTGTTTAGAAATTCATTGATTAATGTGTTTTTTAAATGAATTAAAGGTGAGTATTTTAATCGATGTTTCTAAGTTGTTCCACATTTTAGGAAAAGAAAAATATAGGAGAGCGAGTATGGCTTTTGTTTTATTAGCATTTATTAGTAACTTGTTTGCAAATCACCAGTCATTAATTTTCGATAATTTATTGTTTGTCGTGTCCGTTAGAAGGTTGAGGTCGTTTCCTGCTGTGTAGACTGTTGTGTCATCCGCAAAAGATAGAATATTCATGTCTGTTGACTCACGGATGTCGTTGATAAATAGCACAAAAAGAGGACCAAGTACAGAGCCTTGTGGTACACCCGTGGTAACATTTAGTAAATCCGAAAATTCATTCGTGAAATGCACATATTGGGATCTCCGAGAGATAGTTTTGAAATCAAGAATTTGCTATACCTCTAATACCATAGAGTCCAAGCTTCCCGACGAGTATTTCATGATCAATAGAGTTGTCGAATGCCTGGATAAGGTGCAATCTTTAGTTGTTTTGTTATTCATTATGGAAACGTAGTTGATAAGATGCATTATTGGATGAAATGTTGAATGTTTCTTTCTGAAACCGAACTAATAGTTATAGATTATGTTGTTTGAGTCTCTAAGAAATGCTTTAGTCTTTTATGCAGTAACCTCTCTAAGATTTCAGATAACGAGGAGAGAAGAATTATTAGACTATATTTGATAATTGACTGTTTATCCCTGGAAATGAAAATTGGTATTACTTTGGCGATTTTCGTTTGGATGGTACAATTCCAGTTGAGAATGAGTATTTATGATATGGGTTAAAAGAACAGCTATCTCATTTATAATGTCTTGTATTAGTTTCGATGACATGTTGTTCTGGTCAACAGAAGTTTTGGGGAGGCGACTTTTTATTGAAGATATCGCTTCTTCGGTGCTTGTAGGTGATGGGGAAAAATGAGTCGGAGACACTGATGTTTGGGTAATCAGCGAATCTATGTGTGGAGCTTGCCATGTTGTTGGTTACTCGATTTCCAATGTTAGTAAAGTACTCGTTAAAGTAATCTGGATCGGGTCAGTGAACTTCACATTGTCAACAATAAACGATGATGGTAACGGAGAAGGTAGGTTGACTTATTTATTACCTTGCGGAGAATTTCCCAGTTTTTCTTCATGTTTCCCTTATTTTCTAATATTATTTGACTATAATAATTCTTCTTTTGTTTACGTTTTAACTGTTTAAAGATTTGACATAGGTTTTGTATCTTGTAATGTTGTCGTTGATCGGGGAGTCAAGTAGTTTGTGCTTGTTTAAGGACTGGAGAAGACGGGAAGTCATCCAGGGTTCTCGTTTTACGTATTTTTTCGGGATCTTCATTATTATCGGCGGAAAGGCTTTACCTTACACGAAAAGCAGACGACACGTGCAAAATAATTCTTGAATAATTAATTTTTTTCATTTAATACTGAAAATTAATTGGCGATGTTTGAAAATAGCGCTGGCCGGTTTTGGCCGTTACGCTGGGTCAAGGGTTAAACGCCGAGATAAGAATTGTTAAAACAAATTTCGTAAGCTTCATTGGCATGAGGCCCCAGGCATACATTACTGAAGTCGGATTCTGACTGCAGTGTTTAAATACGTTGATATTCCTTGTGCAAAAGATTCTCTTAGGTTGGCATGTATTGTTGTTGGGGTGGGTAGTTTCGTTATTTTCGATGTAAAATGCAGAGAAGTGATCACTCACATCTACAATAATTATTCCAGAGGTGTTAGGATTTAGTCTACCAGAATATGTGGTCAAATGTAGCGGCTGAATGGCTGGTTACTCTCGTTGATTTGGTTATCTAGGGAGTGAATCCAGTACTGAAACGAGATTCTAAGTATTGATTAGTTTTTTGGTGTTGATTGATGTTGAGAAGCTATATACTGAAATCGCCCGTCAGGTAAGTTGCTTTCTTCTCCGTATTGATTTGATCAAGCAGGTTTGAATGTTGCGATAAGAACAAGTTCAGATCAGAGTTTGGGGCGGTATTGGGACGGTAAATAATTCCTATAATTGATTTCTGTTTTCCTGTAAGTTCTGAGAATAGTGATTCAAACACATGGGGAAAGCAAATGCTTGAGTCGTTTCTTATTTTGAACGGTATAGAGTCTTTAACGAAGACACTAACGGCCCCTACCATCATCACCGACAGGACGAGAACGTAAGGCAAGCGGACGATAGCTAGTTGAGCTCGTTCCATTGAAGGGCCATAAGCTATGTTTCTGACGCAAAAACTGAAAAAAATAATGAAAATTGAATGTTGATTTTTGTGAGTGTCGTCGGACTTTCGTGTTAGACAAAGGGTTAAACTGTGCTAATACAACGCAGTTGTCACGTGCGGTAGTTATTTCAACTTGGACCATAAGGTCGCAAATGACGTATCACACCAATAAACATTTTCGGCCTTATGGTCCAAGTTTGTAGATAGATAGATAGATAGATAGTTTATTTCTGCAGTATTATTGTTACAGAGACGATACATGAATTAAGCATATAATAAGTGATTGTACATCAAAGACACCATGTAATAAGTATGGGGAAAACAACTGCAAGGAGGCGATATAGCCAGGCTGGCTGTTTTGTAATCACCCCCTCTAGGATTGTCATTATAATTTTGTAATAATGTAATAGACGTGTTCTGTAGAAATTTCGTATTTCGACTTTTGAAAGTTCCTGAAGTGAATGCAGCGATGCATTTGTAACTCAGGTTATTTTAGAAATGACGAGCACGGATACTTAATATTTTAAAATTCGCGGATTTTGCATCTATCTATCAAGACCACGAATAACGCAAATCAAAGAATTTATTAACAATGGACTTCTAAAAAAACTTATAACTAATATTGGGGCGACTAGAACGCGTATGTTTATAATATGATTACAGTATTGTCCTCTTCAGCTTAATAATAAAAGTAAAAATTACCCCATTTCGTTCACGGCCAAGACAATATGCAACTTCAGAGATACCGACGAAAGCTTCATTAGATTGTGCTCACATTTGCGAAGCTTATACGAGGAGCTATTTATTTATTTATTTTGTTTATTTATTTGTTGGTGTTTAAGGTCACATACTTATGCACAATGGCTTATCGTGGCTGTTACAGTTTTACGGGTGGAGAGAGCCAGAGTACCCGGAGAGAACCACCGAGCAAAGAGAAGCAACTGTGACCTCCTCAACATGCTAACTCTGTTCAAGCTCCGCCCAAGCAGGGTTACAGTGGTTGAAGACATGTGCACCATCGACGTGTTGTACGCCTTAGTATACGGCGTCATCGTGCCCCCATGTAGGCAACCGGAATAAAGTGCCTTGCCCAAGGACACAACGCGGGTCGTCTCGGACGGGGATCGAACTCGGGACCTCTAGCATAAAAGTCCAACAGTCTACCACTTTTTTGTTTAATGTCACATCTATGGCTATATTATGACCACATCACACAAGCATGCATGCAGTCAGGTTTAGTCAATCGCACACACCCATGTTGCCCACTTTAGAGGACTTGCACGCCAAACATTGGTTACAGGGTTTTGGTACCAGCAAAGCAGAACTCGTTTACCACAGTAAACAAGTACTGCTCCAGTGATTCTACGACGAAGGAAAGGAACAATAAACAAATGCATGATACACTTATCGGCGAAGTGCTTTCTCTCCCCCCACTTCCCATGCAAGATATGCGTGTCTCATGTGAGAAGGCAATACGAAATAGATATCTATCTCACATGACCCACGTGCCCGTATCTTATGTTTCGTTGGTGTTCAAAGTTTTGTTGTTTGATGTACTTGATGTTAATAACAGTATATTGTATGCAGTTTGTTCAATTTTTTAACGTAATTCCTATCACTACAGCGTCCATCGATCGATTGATGCATGCGCCCACCTGACGACATCCGAATGTGTTAATATTCACTTCGCTACAAATCTTTAACCCCTATCTTGCCGGCGTTGGAATTTAATTTCCCTGGTATATACCTGTGGCGGGATATACATAACTTTTGTGCACTATTTCCGATAAGCAAATCAGTTTTTTTCAGAAACGACCAACAAAATTGTTCGATTGGCTGCACGTGTCCCTGGATTACATTTGATGGCGTCAGAGTTCTGGTAAGAGGAGAAAAATTATCTCACCCTTGAGAAAAGATATTTGGTCCAGACACTCGGCAAGCCTCGTGTCTGGCCCAAATATCTTTCCCTCGGGTGAGATTTTCCCATCTCACATCCACCCCCATCAGGGGATTATTATGATCCCCGATGAGCCTGGAGGAGGAATGGGGAAATCTCACCCGAGGGGCAAGATATTTGAACCAGATCCTCGGCAAGCCTCGGGTCTGGTTCAAATATCTTGTCCCGAGGGTGAGACTTCCCCATTCCCACTTTCTGACTCATCGAGGATGATTTTTCTCCCCACATACGAGGATTACGTCATTATAGATTACTGGCGGTCACGTGCTGACAAACCCAATTTATTTAGTCGTAGTCCTTTCGTAAAACGAACAATTTCATCGGAAAGATCGTCCAAAAGTTACGTATATACCATAGGTATATACTAAAAAATTGATCTGTAACACTGTCTGTTAAGGGGTTAATGCATTTGCGCGCGTCAAACTCTAATGTAAAGGGCATGGTAAGATTATTGATCGATCGATAAATTCGCGCAGTGATATTATTAAATCTGCAGAGAAACATGGGGTTGAAACAAATCAACATTGTTGATTTTGAATGGCAAGTGGATTACATGTGGGAAATCGTGAAGCCATTTTGTTTATTTACAATTGTGCAGACGATGATGAAATGGTTCCGGCGACCTAATAAAATATGCAAATGAGTATGTCACGTGGGGTGGGTGGGATAAAAATATCCCACCCTGCTGTCTCATCTGGGACATGCATATGTTTCACGTATAGTGTGGGGGAGGGGGAAATAATAGTCTCACTCTGTGTGATTGTTACCTGTAACATGTTAGCAAAAATACCCAAAAAGAAACGAGACTAATCTGGAGACGTAAATTGTCCTATAATTACCTGCGGAGGTACTGTTGCTCCACATAATGAAGCAAATCCCAGTAATACTATAGGTACCCAGCATGCAAAGTCGGTCATAACGATCATCGTCATTCGTCGAGCCATGGAATTGTCTGACTTCGCTTCCGGTCCACGAACAGCATTTTGAGTTTTTCGCGCAACAACAAACATCCATAAATAGGAAAGAAAAATAATAAGAAAAGACACGAAGTTCATAACTAGAAAAACGAACACTGAATACTCCCATCCTCTTGGTCTCTGTGAAGTTATATGAAATGCTAAGCACACACCGGATCTGCCGTAGAAATTGTCAAAATATTCGATGCCGGTAAGAGGAAGAACCGAAAGTAAAAACACCAACTGCCACAGACAAAACATTACGCATGCTGCCCTTTTTAAGCTCAGTCTCTTCATTTTCAAAGGAAAAATAATGCATATAAGTCTATCCAACGTTATAACTGTTAACGTCAAAACGGAAAGTTCGCTGGAGAACGTGGACATGAACCCAGCAAACTTACATAGTTCACTTTGTCTCCATAGTTTATCGTACAAAATATAATGCCCTCTGTAGTATGCGTCCACAACAGCAATAATCATGAGGTATATACCCATGAAGAAATCCCCAATGGCTAGATTTGCGATCAGAAATGAGTGCACCTGAAAAAGAAATAATGCAACAGGTTTAACTTTATGCATTTAAAAGAAGTTTGATACATCACATGTTAAATTCTAAAAACAAACGGTAGAATTGGGGTGGGGAGGCGTGCTCCACCCCACTCCTCCACACGTACCTTTTTCACAGTTATGTTTTAGGATTACATAGTGAAGATGGAAAAAGAGAAATATAAGGTATTCCGGTAACAAACTTTCAGCACGTGAAAAGAAATTTATTTTTACTTGACCAATGACTTCTTCCTTGAGTTTGTCTATTGCAGCCATCCTTCCACCCGAAGACTAACATTTGGATTGCAAGATGGTTTAACATTTACGCTGTCGAAAGCGACTATTGTAATGTACTTTATGTTTACTATCTGTACGCTCTGGTATGCGCACATCAAACCTACCATCTGATTAATTGTTGGAAAGGGCACAAAGAGCCCCGAGAGCTCTCTCCAACAATTAATCAGATGGTATGTTTGATCTGACAATAACTTTCCAATAATTAATCAGATGATAGAGCGTCAAGTGTGTCATAAATCTTATTAACCCTTTACTTAACATGAAAAGCAGACGACACTTGCAAACAAAATTCTTGAATAACTAATAGTTTTCATTTTTGTCTCAAAAACATAGGTTATGACCCCTCATTGGAACGAGCTCGTCGAGCTCGTTCCAATGAGGGGTCATAACCTATGTTTTTGAGACAAAAAATGAAAATTAATTGGCGATTTTTGTGAATAGCGCTGGCCAGTTTTGGCCATTACGTTGGGTAATGGGTTAAATGTCCTCACATATAGGCGTACATAAAGGTCCTAAATATAAGTTTAAATTTGGCGTGGCAGTAAAAAAGTTAAACAGAAGAAATAGACTAACCCACAACATTCCTACCAAAAAGTGCAGTTAACAGGCATTTGCAGAATTGCCAAAATACGATTAAAATATGTTGCGTGGCACGAAAGCGCGTTGTTGGATATTTCACAGGTTTCAAAGGTTTATACCAGTTTTATTATTTTATTGGAGTTTCACAACACTTTTGACAACCAAGATCACATCGGGTTGGACAGCTCGAAGGACAGAGGAAGCCGGAGAACAATCTTGCAGCGACGAAAAACTGTCAGACCCCTTAATGTACCAACAATGCACAAGCGGCATTGGTTGAATGCAAGTGCACATCGACATGTAGTACGCCTTAGAACACAACGCCGACCTGCCCACACATGGCCAATCGGGATTAAGTGCATTTCCCTAGGACAAACTGCGGTTTTCACTGCCGCGTAACCACTGAGCCGCGTGACCAAGATTGTTGAATGAATGTTACCCGATAGAATACAGACATTTTAGATGTGTCAGAAAAACCGTAAGAACATGAAAGAATGCGTCTTATTGGATTTTACACATATGATTGTCACTATGACGTGAATGAAATGCTTCGACACAAAACTACAGTGCCACGCAAGAAAGTAAAAAAGTTAAAAATACCACTTTTGTGATCACAGTACTATATCTGCGTTACCTTGGCTGTTAAAGGAGTCGTTAAACCCCAGTAAATAATTAAATCTGTGATATACTTTTCCATTCGTCGCAAATAGCATCGTTTCATGTCACAGCACAACTGCCGTTTAACTCTTAGCCCGCTGAATATTTTCAAGATATTTTTCTTCAAATCTGGTCATGCTTGCTATTAAGTAGCCATGACTAGATTTGATAAAAAAAAATCATATAAATTTAACTCAAGAAATCCTTAATGAAAAAAATCCAATCAATTTACAAGGAGAAAACTTGATTAAATATGCCCAGATTATACCTATTTCAGTGGCAAGAGAAATTCTCTCCTGACAAGAATATCTGCCAGAAGTGTGCAAGGAGTTAAACCCATTGGTGCTCAATAAGCGAGTGCAAACAGGAAGCACAACTATTTTTCTCTCAACGCTATCAGATCTATCAGTGCATGCACGTTTCAATATCATTACAACAGACATTCACGGAAGCATATATCGACAAATAGTGATATTACTTGGTGCTATATAATTAATGGCAATTTATTTACTTTGAAATTCCCACCTCTGATAATTCAAAAATTCAAATTTAATATGCACAAATTATACGGCAAAATGAAGGTAATGGTGCATAGAAAAAACGAAATATATATGCACTCAACTCACGGAGTTGGTAGCAGGCACCAATGGTTCCTGGCAGTCTACTACCGTATTCGTACCAGAACTGATAATAAAATTATATTTCAGGAGAATAACTCGTAGCCAAATGTTCTTCATATATCCAAGAACAAATTTAGGCATTCAAAACAATTTACGATTCATTGACAGGACTGCAATTGCGGAAACGACAACACTGTCTACATTTTTCATTGAAGATAGGGTCCATGGCCCACAGACATGCGCATATCACGAAATACCACGAATGTTCATCGAAAAAACAATCGCTTAATTCTTAGAAATTCAAACAGGTGTAATGATTCCTTGTAAGAAATATGGTATCTGTGCAGTCTCCATATAATAATAGTGTGCAGTATTAAGGCGATCTTTCTCTTTGTTTGATTCTAGACGGCATTGGAAATCGAAGCTTTTTCGGCCACGATGACATTGACCACAGGAGTCTGTAACGTGACATACTTGCATGCAATGTGATATATACATGTACAACCGAGCGAAGCGAGGAAGAAGTGCAACGCACCCTCGACTGGTCATATCATATTCACACCTCGCATTACGATTGAAATCAACTTACCACTTATTTTTCTCTTCACACTTACTCACAAATGATTTATCAATCTAACGGCTGAATGGTTGGATTCACAATTCTCGATTACATACTTTATTGCACGATTTTCCTCCAAAAAATGACAGAATTTAAATCTGCCGCGACACCATGTTACCCTTCGCGAAGCTGAAGTGAACAGTCGACAGTTTTACTTAACGGGATCAACAAAGCGAAACGAAACCGGTTTACCGTATGACGAAATCCCCGCGAAATTTGAATCGCTTTGACGTGTCAAAAGCTATATTTGACTACGAGAACCGATAAAGTGTTTATTATCTCTTATGAATTGCGGAGAACTGTAGCATGGCAAATTTGCAAGGCGTTAACCTTCTGCTGCTGCTGTAAGTAATAATAGAATATTGATACTTTTCGGAACGCAACTGAAAATCTGTTTACCTTTCACGTTTTACATGTACAAGGAATATTCGCATTTGACAAATACACCTCCCATAGTTTGAGTCCTAACACAGGAATCTGTAGCTTGTCATGTGGGCCATATATAAGACCCTCTAGAGGATATTTTATGGTCCATAGGACAAGTTCCTGACTCTTGTGGTCCTAATTGGAAAAAGATCGACCACATTTTTCCAGTAGTGTCTCACAAGCTATATTTTGGCGTGTTGATATTTTTGTAATTTGGACCTAAAACATCGCTCATGCCACGATATGACAACAGGTGTGTCGAACCTTTTGTTATAAAGACACATAGGCTATAGATATTTTGGGGCCAAATTACTAAAAATGTACAATTCCTGTAGCATTGTGTCGTCTGTTATTCCATTATTCCATAACCATTTTTCGGGTCATCATGTACAAATCAGCTGTGGCATAACATTTTTTCCAAGTTATGCCTCCACCCCTCTCCCCAAAACTCACAAAATCAAGACCATGTGATTTTATTGTGATTTATTTATAGAAAATAAAAAACTTAAATAAGTGCATACAACTGTAATACAACACAACGCACCAGGGGCGTAGCTGGGATTCTATAATTGGGGACCTAGCCATTTTTCTTTTGGGAGGGGGGGGGGGGCATACCATGCATGCTATTTGTAAAGTTGTTGTGGGGTTTCGGGGTCCTGGCCTAGTCCTAGCTAGGACCCTCCCGCTGTTACCCTCCTCCCACTTCCATGAAGGGAAGTGGGAGGAGGGGGGTAACGACCGGAGGGTCCTAGTTATGACAAGGATATGGGAGGAGGGGGTGACGACCAGAGGGTCCTACTTTGGACATGGCCTCCCCCGAGAATATTTTGCAAAAATTTATTGCTCCAAGCTGGAGTCTGGCAATTGTAGCATGTGTAGCCCTATGTAGGAGAGCATTCTTTGGCTCTTAAGTTGTATGAAACTTACATTAGATCAATGTTTTGTTTGTGGGTTTTTTTTTTTTTTTTGGGGGGGGGGGGCTGTGGCTACGCCACTGCAACACACCAGTACATTCTATATTTATTGGTGTTTAACGTCATTGTCAGCATTTGGGCTATATCATGACACAACATAAGTGTAAACGCAAGTTTTGCCAATTGTTTGTGCTTATGTTGCCCCTCTGTCCCCAGCGTGATTAGAGGAAATCTGTCACTTTTGGGGGGAAATCTGTCACTTTTGTCTGACGGAATTTGGTCGAAAACTTTTATGTGATAAAAGTCTAAAGTTGCATTGTGAAAATCAAATTCATCGAACAGTTTTCCATATTTTTGCAACCCAAACTTTCCCGAAAACATATGGAACTAACAGAAGCATACGATTTTTTCCAAACTGGTTGGGATGGGGGGGAGGGGGGGGGGGGTCGGAGTTAAAATGTATGCGTTTGAAAATTATTTCTGGCAATTAGTACACCGAACCATTCAGTCGCCAAATGTTCTCACACAACAACTCAATTCATCCAGCGTCATTCCCAAAATATGGAACTTAGAATCCATGCGAAAATGATGTCCTCCATCCAGAGAGAGAGAAAGAACATTGTAACCTTGACTCTCGTGGGAAAAATCACTTGAAGGCCATATTGAGCCAAAAATTGTTGGAGGTCGGTTTGGGTGAAAATGTTGGTGGCCGGTTTAGATAAAATTGTGGGGGCCGGTTTGGGTCAGGTGGAGGGTGATTTGGGCGAAAATGTTGCGTGTTTGGGCATCTTCCCCCACATTTGACCTGGGCACAGAGAACAAGTCCCATATTTATATGCTTACATTAACTGTAGTGCCGATAATGATAAACCATTTTTATTTTAACATTGTAAATTGATGTCAAATAAAACACAGTAATTTCAACAAATACATAAATGAGATTTAAAGTTCTTCGGTCCGTTTCCAATTCCGACTTATTCGACAAGTTTACTTTCGTTTTTGCGTTGGGTGACAAGGTGTCGCGGTAGATTTAAATTCCGTCATTTTTTGGAGGAAAATCGTGTAATAAAGTATGTAATCGAGAATTGTGAATCCAACCATTCAGCCGTTAGATTGATAAATCATTTGTGAGTAAGTGTGAAGAGAAAAATAAGTGGTAAGTTGATTTGAATCGTAATGCGAGGCGTGAATGTGATATGACCAGTCCAGGTTGCGTTGTACTCATTCCTCGCTTCGCTCGGTTGCATATGTATATATCACATTGCATGCATGTATGTCAAGTTACAGACTCCTGTGCATTGACCAACATGTTAACAAACAGACAACGAAAGCAAAGCCAAGAAGTTTGGAATTTACCTCCACGCAGCTCTATCGCTACGTTTTCAAGAATTTTAATTTTCAAGCTCTGTTCCTGGATATCTGAAGCACATTTGGCCACGAGTTGTTCTCCAGAAATATTATTTTAGTATCAGTTATTATCAGTTCAGTTACGAATACGGTAGCAGGCTCTGTGAGGTAATGGCATATATTTGTCGTGTTCAAAACATCACAACCTTCATTTTGATGGATAATTTGTGTATATTTAATTTGCGTTTATGGAATATCAGAGGCGGGAATTTCAAGTAAATAAATTTCTCTTACTTATATAACACTTTAACACTGGGTGGTCAGGCTACAAACTCATGCATTTTGCGGAGTACACTGTGTTATATTACACAAGCAACACACTTTCACAATATGGAAGTAATGAAGTTGATTAACTTTTTTGTCTCAATTTTCAGGCAATTGCGACGCGAGGTGAAAGCTGATTGCTCTGTGAATAGCAGATTGAGGACAATGTCAGCACATCCATTTTTTCACACTCTAAAATCAACTAAAAAAATAACCGAAATCAACTAGGTTGAGTGAATATGAACCCTAATGGGTTCATATTCACTCCCTCAAGTTGATTTGGGTTGATTTTTAACACAGCTGATTTTAGAGTGCAGTTTTGTTACTTCCCTTCAAATATATTTCTTCATGTCAGCTATTCAAACATTTCATGTAAATGTACCATTATGTTTGTACTCCTTCAGACCAATAATGTTGTAAGAAGAGTAAACTTCATCATGTGAAGATGAGTATATTTAAGTTATTTTAATAGAGTGTCGAAATTTCAATATCGTTGCATACACAAATAGTTTAGAAGGGCGAAAAAAGCATATTGATTTGGAAGGCTGTGGTGCAGTGGCAATAAACAGCATTTGTGGTGGAGAGAGGATGATATTGTGAGGGTAGTAGTTCATGTAGCAGACTATAGCCGCAGTCAAGCCAGTCCACTCGGGAAAAGGCAGGAGTGACATCTCACATCGGTGAGTTTTTAAACGAGTGGCCTGTACAGTACTACAGTGTTGATTATTCGATACACATCAATTTAAGCATACGTTTCGTTACCATATTTCCGTGATACACAAACTGAAACAAAACGGAATCTTCATACACTTCATTTTAGTTGGCATAGAAGAAATGAATAGTCATACAAAACTATTTCATTTTTTCCGTTGAGCAACATCATTCGAGAACAACTTGTCACATGGGAGTTTGTCTCTAAATAAACCTGGCACCGATATAACTTCAAACATGACATAAGTTTACATCCGTTGACTGTCCCATGCAATACACACACAGCGCATTCCAAACCAGATGACAAATAGACTGTTTTGGCATACGAATCATTCTTACCAAGCCAACCAAAAGGCACAAATACCAGCTTGCTTTTGTTCCGTAATAGACATGAAAGCATTAAATACCTGACACCGAACCAGTTTAATAATAACACCTTGTCTATTTTTTTCCGTGATTGTGTTGGGACATCGTTTTATTGTTAATGAGTACTTTTACACGAAGGTTGGCTTCATCTGTATCGATGACACCGTGTTTACCCATATGGTCCATATTTTGTCTGTAGTGACCACTGTACATTTCAAGTAGGAAGAGAAGAACGTTGAGCTGGATAAAAATTGGTAGTTCATATATCTTGCGCAAGTTAGCATATTTGGTCACATTTATCATTCCCTCTGATGAACGAAATAGATTTTATTCTGATTTCCGTTCGAGATTATTTAAGGTAAACAATGAACACTTGACACATCTGTCCCAGGTGGATGAATATAACAGTGGCATCATTGTAATCAAAAGCAGTCATCATGTATACAAACTGTAATATTACTGCTTTGTATATACAGCTGTTCGCCAAAATTAATAGCACATTGTTTGTTTACAAAATGAAAGACGCAATTCATTTTGAAGAAAGAAGAAAAATAAAAGGCTGAAAATATTTTAGTTCCACATTTTGTTTTCAAAATAAACGACGTGTAAAAAACATATTAAACACCATGTTTATTTCTTGGATGAGACCATGGTCTTCCAGATACATTTTCAGAAGTGCTCTTTAATCTTGTACTAGCGATTTTGGTTTCTGTCCTTTCCATCTTACATCACGACATTTTCCTTGCTTCCATAACACTTTTAACCCTTTACCCAGCGGTATTCTAAAAATCACCAATTAATTTTTATTATTTTTTCATTTCTTGTCTCAAAAACATAGGTTATGACCCCTCGTTGAAGAGAACTCGTCGAGCTCGTTCCAATGAGGGGTCATAACCAATGTTTTGGAGACAAAAAATGAAAAAAACTTAGTTATTCAAAAATTTTTTTTGCAAGTGTCGTCTGCTTTTCATGTTAAGTAAAGGGTTAACTGTTCATAAAGAGTATCTGGAAATGTTGCACAGTTCTTCCATCTAATGTTCGCTGCTTTTTCATATTGTTTTCAACTCTATAAAGGAACATTTTAAACCGACCAGAAGAGGAATTCTTAGTCTTAGTGGTTTAACCCTTTACCTAACATGAAAAGCAGACGACACTTGCAAACAAAATTCTTGAATAACTAATTTTTTTCATTTTTTGTCTAAAAAACATAGGTTATGACCCCTCGTTGGAACGAGCTCATCGAGCTCGTTCCAACGAGGGGTCATAACCTATGTTTTTGAGACAAAAAATGAAAAAATAATAAAAATTCATTGGCGATTTTTGAGAATCGCGCTGGCCGGTTTTGGCCGTTACGTTGGGTAAAGGGTTAAGTAAAAAAAAATTGAATTGAACTTCTGACTCTCTGGCATCTGAACATAATAAATACAATATACGTATATATTTAAACTATGCATTTACTGAAAATTAGGAAAATGCAACAGCTGTTTTAGCCAGTCGAAGCATTCCTCTAAATCTTCTGGTGAAAGGTAAAGAAGTTCCATTTTGAAACACAACAGTGCATAAAAATATACAAATGCAGTTGTGTTTACGTTTGTTTCATAAATATCAAACATATCCTATTTGTTTTTAAAAAATGTTTTGCTCAATGATTATGAAATCGTTAATCGCATTTATCAGTAGCAAATCTCAATCTGATTTGCGTTTTTAGAGTGTCGTGGTGGTTTTTATTTGCTTGTCTAACACCCATTGCACACGTTTGTCAAAATGTATTTAGATGTAACCCCGACATGTCTACAAAAACGGAACAGCTTCCCCAACAAGGGGTACTCTTCCCTAACAGGGGACTCTAGCACTAGCTGACCCTGAAACTGGAGATTGGTTTGGAACTGATTATAATTACCCCCGGAACATGTCCGTGTCAGGTATTGGTAACGAATATAACATAGTTATGGAATGTCACCTATTAAGTGGTTTTAGGTGCCTATACCTGAACACCTACTACATCCAAACCCAGACATTCAAAAAAGATGTGTGCTTTATTCAATGGAAATTTCACAATACAAATAAAATTCTATAAGACCCTGGAAAAACTAATGGTAATTCTAAAAGAAAAAAACCCATTAAAAACACTGAAAGCCCTCCATCTCTGGTCAACACTGCGTACATTATATACAGACCATCCTATATTACCTTATCGTTCATCTGTCGGGGGGCGCGGTGGCGTTGCGGTAACCGGTCCTCGTCAGATCACCGAAGTTAAGAAACGTCGAGCCCGGTTAGTCCTTGGATGGGTGACCGTCTGAGCAATCGATTTGGACTCCCACATTGTGTCCTTGGGCAAGGCACTTAGCCCTGATTGGCCACATGGGGGCACGATGATGCCGTGTACTAAGGCGCACTACACGTCGATGGTGCGCATGTCTTCAACCAATCTAACCCTGTCTCTGCTGCAGTGTGGAGTTACGATATTGGGGAGCTGGCAGCTGCTCGTCGTTGCGCGGTGGTTCTCCCCGGGTACTCCGGCTTCCTCCACCCGTAAAACTGTCACCGACACGATATGACCTTGGCTGTTAACGTGTCGTTAAACCCTAATAAATAAATAATAAATAAATAAATTAATCTGTCATTTAAGTCGAGAAATGTGATGATACACTGTCCATCGGAGGCACTGGATGAGGTGGAAACTTAAAGTCTATGACATCGTCCCCGAGGACACGTATCGTCCTTGATATGTGATGTTGGGGACGATATATGATATATATATCGCACCGAGGTCACTGTGATACCAACGGTGTACTCATGAACGATATGTGAGTAATGCAAACCCAAAATCCGGTTCGAAATATAGGACGGATGTGTGATATATGTAGCCCCAAAAGTATGTCTTTCATGCTAACGTATGGATAATATTTGCGTAAGGGAAGGGGGGGGGGGGGGTGATAGTTATCATAAGCGTGATATCATCTTTGTTTATAATAGTAATAATGGTTTCAAAATGATTAAAGAAAAGATGAAGAGAATACTCTTAGGTTCAAGGTGCTATATAAGTAAGAGAAATTTGTTTACTTTGAAATTTCTACTTCTGATGTCCCATCAATACAAATTAAATTTCCACAAAGTATCGGTATACCTCAAAATGAAGTTTGTGATGTATAGAATACGGAGCTGACAGCAGGCACTAAAGGTTCCTGGAAGTCTGCTACCCTATTCGTACCAGAACTTATAACTAAATAATATTTCAGTAGAACAACTATTTCGGTATATATATACACTGAAGGATACAATCATTTTTTCGAAGAATTTTGAATGTTAATTTCTGATCCGCGTCCGGGAATCAAACCATCGGCAACACCATGTGGCAATCCGGAATCGAACACATAAACCACTAGACCACTGCGTACCGGGAAAAAACATTTGATTTTGTATCTGACACCACTAGTGTGGTATATAGACGAAAGTAAAATTGAATTGAATTGAATTTCTTTGTTCATGGCATAACTAACCAAGCAATGCACTGTTCTCACAAACAAAATCTTCATTTTATCCCTGGTTAACCCTTTACCTAACATGAAAAGCAGACGACACTTGCAAAAAAAATTCTTGAATAACTAATTTTTTTCATTTTTTGTCTCAAAAACATAGGTTATGACCCCTCGTTGGAACGAGCTCGACGAGCTCGTTCCAGCGAGGGGTCATAACCTATGTTTTTGAGACAAAAAATGAAAATATAATGAAAATTTATTGGCGATTTTTGAGAATAGCGCTGGCCGGTTTTGGCCGTTACGTTGGGTAAAGGGTTAACAGTGAAGTTTACAAATTTCGTTCTATAAGGTTGATTTGAACTTAGGCCTCGGCAACCGGGCACTTATTATAAATTCCACTAGTAACAAGGAATTTGTTAGAGGTCTGCAATGTCATACATTAATATCAGCGTGATGTACGGTTCTCTGACATAATCTTCATGAACTAACAACTTTTGGATTTCGGAAAATTTAATGTTATTACTCGTTCATTTTAAACATGTCTAGTTACAGACTTTTGACAATTTCGATGAATGGTTGTCAGTGTTTCTTGTTAAATCGATAAAAACATGCATTGACCGAAGACCGAAATAAAAAGTCTATAATAGTTATATTTTGTTATGACATTCATACGCAAAACTTCGGTTGTTAAGACATTCATACGAAAAACTCCGAAGAGAAACACATATGGTTTTGAAATCGTAAAAGGGAATTTCCGGATGTCACCCAACTAGGGCTGCACGGTATTCAAAACTGAATACCAGTATCGGTATTCAAAAAAATACCGCGGTATACCGGTATATCGAAAAATGTTCAGAAAAATTAAGTACCACAATCGAGGCTTGAGGCATCACAGTCGTAACGAACTTGCATGCCTTGATGACGCGGTTCGAAAAACTTTTACCCAAGGCAGACGATATAAAAATTTATTATTTTAAAAAAAAAGTTAATCAGATTTTCAAAAAAAAATTCTACAGAACAATATCATGTGACCCCTCATTGGAACGAGCTCAATGAGCTCGTTCCAATGAGGGGTCACATGATATAGTTTTGTTGAAATGTTTTAACACTATTTTTCCAACTGCTGAAATTGCATATTACGTAAGCACATGCAGACGATTAATTGGGTAAAGGCATAATATTATTCATTCGGGGCTACAGTTGAAAAACTTGAGACATCTTGAAAATTAAATTGTGGGTAAATGAATAATGACGATAAGCCAATATTTTTGTAATTACACCGGTATTCAATCGATATTGGTTTGAATACCGGTAATAATAATAATAATAACACTTTGGCCAGCCGCTGATTTGTCGCGGTTCTCGGACGAGAAGGCCTTGGTTACCTCTGTACTCCCAACTACCTCCTTATTCCCATGCTTCTCCTCTCCTCCCAACACTCTTAGAGGAGCTGCTTGATTGCATCCCTTGCCCCATTCTTCCCAATCTCCCCGATTAGCATATTAACCCTCTCCTTTGAGTCTCCCCCTAACCACATGTCCTTCATTCTCCCATCCCACTTCCCCATTATACTCCCAGTGAATCTTATTCTTTTAGACTGGTACCGGTATATATCGGTTTATCGATATGCCGTGCAGCCCTACACCCAACAAAGCGCGGCTAACGCCGGCCAAGTCAGATGTCTATTGTGGTTATATTTTAAAAAATTCGAAAAGCAAATGCTGAATCGGAGGCTGAAAAGACAATGTATACACAAAAACGTAAGATCCTTCGGCCCGAAGTTGTCTGATTTTCAATCTCATATTTCACGCTTTCAACTTTGTACCAGGAGTACGTAACCCTTTACCCAACATGAACAGCAGACGACAATTGCAAATAAAATTCTTGAATAATTAATTTTTTTCATTTTTTGTCTCAAAAACATAGGTTATGACCCCCAATTCAAGCTCGTTCCAGAGGGGTCATAACCTATGTTTTTGAGACAAAAAATGAAAAAAACAATGAAAATTAATTGGCAATTTGTGTGAGTAGCGCTGGCCGGCTTTGGCCTTCACGTTGGGGAAAGGGTTAAATTCTCAAAGATTTTGACTTGGTGGAGTGAAATTTACATTTGACGTTTTCTTCCCTCGATAGCCGTTTGTTACCTCATAGCGTCAACAATTTTCCTGCAACGTGGATAAAAATTGACAATGCTTGACTTTCAATTATTCCTCTACCCGCCTGTAAAGACATTTAGTGGTAAGTTTTGTCGTTTTCTGGGCAGGGCAATTAGCAAATGGAAGCGGCGTGCCCCGACGTTGTATACGTTATATCTCTGGTATCTAACGTTGGACGTTCAATTTTTTTCAACCTTGTGTTTGGGACAATGGATGCTAAACGGTTGCATGGTCAAACAATTCCGAAAGTTGAATTTAATTTTTACGTTTTTTTCACCCCCGCAGATGTTGCGTCAATGAGCAAAGAAATGTGCCTAAACATCCTTGCAACTATCTCTTCCACTGTGTGTTTAGTTTCTATAGGGGTAGGTTTTGCCGTTGTTAGGTAGAGGGTGTACAAAACTGGAGAGGGCTGTAGAAATATAAAGTGACGTAAAACGTCGAAAATGACATTAATCCAAAAACAGATATCTCATTTTTCGAGTTCTACAACAAACTGAAATTTCATGTAAATCAGACAAACTTTCATTATTCCGACGTTCATGTCCTACCGCACCCCAACGAGAGACTTTTCGTTGACTGAACGGTGATTGCATTTTTAGACATGATTGTTATGGGAGATGATATTTACAACATTTGAAAACGGAGAGCTTAGTTCAGGAGTTGGTTTTACAAGATAAAGAAAAGAAGTAAATTCTGCATCACTCATTTAGAAGATAGACATTTAGGAATTTTCGTCCATCAGATTTCAGAAGAAATGAAGGTGTATAACTGCTAGAAATGTCGTGAGAATCGGAGTACGGTAAGTACCCTAAATCGCGTTTAAATAAAAAAGAAAAAAAGGTTAACCCTTTACCTAACATGAAAAGCAGACAACACTTGCAAAACAAATTCTTGAATAGCTCATTTTTTCATTTTTTGTCTCAAAAACATAGGTTATGACCCATCGCTGGAACGAGCTCGACGAGCTCGTTCCAACGAGGGGTCATAACCTATATTTTTGAGACAAAAAATGAAAAAATAATGAAAATTAATTGGCGATTTTTGAGAATAGCCCTGATCGGTTTTGGCAATTACGTTGGGTAAAGGGTTAACGATCGCAATAAGTCATTCCAACTTCATTGGATGACTAAAATATACACACAAAAAATAAGAATAGAATGTCCTAGTTAGATATATTATGTGGTCATCCGAAACAACTACTTTGACTGGGCCCTTCTTTTAAATAGGCCGAAAGGCGCGACGGAATTAACACTGCATCAATTTCCCATGTTGTTAGAAGGACCCAGTGTTTTGAAGTACCTTTTTTATGGGAAATTATGTGACCCAAGTTCAGCCATTTGCAACAGAAACATTTATTTTATAATAAAAAGTGTATTTTCACTTTCGTGAAAACAAAATCTGCCCTACAAATGGAAACGGCGCATTGGCACTGCCGACAGCACTGATAAATGGGAATAGTATTAAAGGTACGAAAAAAGAAATGAGTATTTGACAAACAACCCACAAGTAAGCTCCTCCATTTTGACACAATATTAAACTGTATGAAAAATACACATCTTCAGCAAAATCTTCCTCTACTGACAAAAATATTGATCAGATGGGAAAAATTCGAAATGGTATGTTTTACGGATAATGCTTGCAAAGAATAAATGAATGAATTTAAATAGCAGAAAGTAATATGAAATGCTTTGGCATTCGAAAAATATAGACGTGCTTAAAACTGACTTTTGTCCATGGTGTTGGTGCTGGTGATCTTCATACAGAATAAATCCCAACGCAGATGTTTTCCAATGACAAAACTACAAAGCTATTGAACCTCACATCACCCAACAATACCAACTTCGCCAAATAACACATGTCAAATCAAATTTCCAACTCATTTTGAATGTTTTTATTCAAAAACACACTTGGCGATCACCCAAAGATTCTATCTATTCTAGGTTGTTCCAAAGAATGCCAAGTATGTGTGTGTGTGTGTGTGGGGGGGGGGGGGGGGGGGGCATACGGTTACATATATTGTGGGTTATTACACGCCTGTTACAATGTACTTTTTCTCCAATTCCATATTTAGAAATCGGAACCGAACATGTGTTCCACACGGATTTCCACCTGACGTCATGGATTCATCAAAATAACGAAACTACGCCAATATTCATAATCTGTTAATCGAAACGTCGTATTTTCTGAATAGATCAATTCGGAAGCTGCCGTGACAGCCGGTAAATCGAATTACAAATGGAAAATGTTTTTGTTGAAATCCACCAAAATTAACGACATTAAACTTATTCTAAATAAATGGGGAGTGATTTATAACACTCAATTTCTGACTTTGATGCGAGATATCTCCCAGACAACGGCAGCTAATTTCTTAAATATACGAATAAATAACCTATTTGGACACAATTTTCATTTATATTTTTCTCTTTAAGTTTCGATAAGTCACACGTGTTTTCCAATCACACCTGAGTTTGTTTTTATTTCCAGTATTTATTTATAGAGGCGTGGAATAAACACAAAACGCCACGATGTGTGAATTCGTTCGCCAATACGGCACTCATGCCATCGCGAGAGGAGAGAACGAGAAACAGCGCCGGTCGTTCTGTACTTCCGCATTCGCCCTCGTGCCGTATTGACGAACGCATTCACACATCGTGATGTTTTGTGTTTGTGTGGTAAATAGTGGATACTGTTGCACACTTCTAAAGTGTGTAGCAATCTTAAATGCCATGTGGAATCAAAACACGATTAAAGGGACACAGTATTTATGTTGGTGGCAAGCACATTCAACTCACTATCATATTCGCTATCGCCTTCACAGTTTGAAAGACCAAACTATTTTGTTTAAAGGAAAGGAATGCACTATCAACGTTAGTCGGATTCCTATATTCGTTTGTTTTTGAAGGACCAGTCTATGGATTCACCATCATCGTTTGTGCAGAAAAGTAAAAAAAAAACCCAACCCCCCCCCAAAAAAAACAGCAAACAACCCCCACCCCCGAAAGAAAAACAATGGTAAGGAGATCGAGGTACGAGTCTTGACCAGTTTTATTTCTCGTCTATACCATGGACTTAATGCAGTCATTTCATCGTCGCAAAATTACAATCAAGTTACTAAAATGGCACTTTATAATTTAAAACCAACACATTCATTCATTCATTCATTCCCACCATTTCATCCAAATTGATTAGCTCGATTTACTTGACCTACCCCAATACAAATCGTGTAATCAATCACCATCACCACAATCACAAAAACAGAACGTTATGACATCACTCGAGGTTGTGAGGTGACAACTTTTCCCAAGACAAGACCCACCATTTTGAAAAATCGTAACGTTTTCAGATTGAAATGAATACAGAACTGTGATCGCAAAAGCGGTCATCAACCGGATCAGCTCGCGATGCGGTCGCGACACAATTACATCGGTAGGTCAAGATTTCATACATACAATATTGCGAATAAACAATCAATCAATAAAAACAACGAAAATAGCATATGAGATTTATTGCTCTCTCACATTTATTTTTCGGCAAGTTTGATTAACAGTGCTGTGTGGAGGAAAGAGAATTTTGAACGGATCGCGACCGGTTGCGATCCGTCTGAAATTCTCTGTCCGCTGTTGTAATCGCAGTACCATACAGACTATTGAACCAAATTACACAATCGCTTTCCACGTACAATTCTTTGAATACAAATCATTTTAAATCACCAGAAACCAGCAACAAATCGTCCCCTGAGTTCCAATGTGTTCTATGTGCCAGTAGGCGCATAGAACACATTGGAAGTCAGTAGACGAAATGGTAAAGTATCATTCAACAGTACCGAAAAGCTCCTCATTTTCGAACAAATCCTCAAAATGGGTAGTGTATGGATAAAAAGATTATGTTGTACGTGTTGAGTTACTGAACATACTCAGACTCCGAAATGCAGATTGATAATGGAAAAAAGACGAATAGTTTCTAATTTTCATTGTTAACTTATCCAGCTAAATTCCTCTGAACATTTCAATCAAGAATTATATTATTTTTTACCTGGCGCGGCGTCAAGGCAACGCTACTTGGTAACGTAATTTTATCAACAATATTTAGCTGGTTTATAACAAGTACTGATTGGAGTTTTGTGAGGCTGAAAGAATAAATACGATATCTTATGCTTGACTCTTGGTATAAAATTCTTTTTGAGAATTCACCATGGTTTTGTCCAAACTACCAGTGTAATATTTGGGTATCATGCTGCTATTTATGCATTACCAGGGCCAATGTTTCATTAAGGTTGGCCTTGACAAACTAAATTTTCATCAGAAGGAACCTACAGACAACAATTGTTTGAAGAATAGCTCAGAATTTTCACTTTGTTCTCTTTTAGAACCATGACTAAAGATAACAGGGACGAGCACAACAAAGTCCTTCAATGAGAAACCACGAGCTTTTAGTCAGCAAAGAAAAAAAAAACAAGAAGTAATAACATTTAAAGAACATTGTTTGTGAACAGGGCTGCAGATTTACTCAGTCCGTCCGGTTGTGTTTGTTTGATTGTTTGTTGGGGGTTTAAAGACACTTTCAACAGACAGGGTAACATCGTGTTGGACAGTTTTATTGGTGTGGATGTCGGAGTATGGGAAAGAACCTCCCAGCAAATCCGAAAAACTGTCCAATTTTCCAACTTACTGATTTAGTGGCTCCCGAAGGCAACTGCATCATCGATGTGCAGTGCACCTTTGTAATGAGCCACAGTGACGCGCACATGGTCAATCGGGGATAAGTATATTGCCCAAGGACACAGCGCAATTACCAATGGTCAGGATCAAATCGTCAACCTTTTAGTTTAAAGTTCAATGCTCTAACCACTGAGGCACTACGCTTCCCGGTCCGTTCAGTAAAGGATTAGGTTTCCCCCTCTCCATACAAACAGATTGCTGAGACGTCAATGAAAAACGTCACAACTGAATCTGATCTTTCTCTCTCACGCCGACGTCAAGTCAATCAACGCACGAAGTTCCTCCCATCGTTGACGTTTCATGGCCTGAAAGCTGCATAACAGCTTTCACATAATCAAACATCAAACGAAAGCCTAGCATGAAAATTAGAGACATGGTATAAACTTTTCAGTACAGGAGTTTGTTTTTTATTAGTAATGAATGAAATATGCTATTTACACTGGAGTGAAAACAAAGTGCATGTCCAAAACATTTTTGTTTATCGCAGACGGCAAACTATGTTCTTTCAAATTGAAGAGTAGAGAGAAAAACGGTTTATTTGTGTTGAGCATTGTCTACTTATAAGGACAAACTCAAGATGGCGGAACTTGGGACACTTTCCAGTTTTTGACCACTTGACGTTCCAGCAATGGAATTGTATAAAGATCAGCGTAAACTCCGTAATGGACTAGCGTTTCTAAGGCACACTACACCGGCTGTCAAGAACAAGACACTCTATATACCCTCCTCAACAAAGTACATATCTGTTATACAAATTCACAGCATACAATTCAACAGCATTCTCTGTGTAAACTACTTGCAGACTTATGATTCAGAACAAATAGGGCGACACGATATTTTCAAAACACAGCAAGTGATAATTACGCTACTATAAGCAAAACACGGACTCTTTTACCATTAATGTATATCGAGCTTTACAGAGGTAATCTGAGAGAGGTACACTTTTCCTGCGACTGTGGTGCACGGTTCCAATCTCATATTTCTTCAATCTACGGAACAAAGTATCCTGTATTCGATAAAATAAATCAGTATAGAAATACTTCTGATAGAAGTTAGGAAAATGTGTAATATGAATCCCCTAGCACCTTACTATTTCAAAAACATGTGCCATCACAGCATGTGATAATTACAGTAAACGAGAACTTTGTCGAAATAAATCTATTTTCGACATTTGGGTGATGGTACACCGCTGGAACTCGATATCCTGATCAAATAAAATGTATTAAGTTACAGTATCGCGATTACAAAAGTGTCAAAAATTTCAACCGAATCGCGTCTAGGTCGCGATCCCGACGAAATTCTCTGTCCGCTGTTCTTCCCACGACACTGTAAAGCCTTTCCTGTCAAAAAAGAAATGTGAGAATTCTACATTTTAGATACCATTTTCGTTTATTTTTCTGACATCAGTTTTGATTTTTCAGTATTTCATTGATGAAAACTCGACCCACTGGTGTATATGTGTCACGACCAGATCGCGATCCAATCGAGAAAGGGACCATTTTTGTAATCACAGAACTGTATGTCTTGGGAAACAATGAAATCAATAATTAAGAGTTGTGTATAAAATGAAGATACAATGAGGCAAAGTTGTAACGCATGTCGACCTTTTTTCCATAAATTGACACAATAATGTTGTAACTTCCCGAGAGGAAATCATTCCAATAGAGGTACCAACATATTACTAATATTAAACGCCAAAGCGTTATGCGTAACATACACCTCTCTGAATATGCCATGATGCATATCGTATACAGGATACGCCAAAACGTTGACATCTGATTTGTTGAGAAGGCTTAACGAACAGTTATCCTATAGAAGGCTTAATAACGGGTTAACATACTTTTTAAACTGCGTTAGAAGATTATCAAACATAAAAGAAAAAAACTGTATTACTTTTGCTGGGACTAGTGGCGTGGCAATGTAGACTTAGTTTTGAATGAGTGATTTTATGGGGTCCCAGCTTTGCATTTAAGAAATCATTTAAGAAATCATTAGGCAATCTAGATACCCACTTCTAAGCCAACTATTTTTCTTACACCACAGGAGGTTGGAGGTCTTTCCTTGTAAACAATTTGAAATGCTACACTGAGAAGATATCCAAAACGAACATCTGGGCCTGTCCTATTTTAAACAAAATGCCGCAATGTACAGTTGAATTACAAATCCATCCTAAAACTGAATAAAAAACTCCACATATAGACCTCAGGACTGCCCTAAATTCGAAAACACATCAAAGTCAACAGCTGACAACTTCGGTACGAATTTTCTTTTACAAAATACATTTGCCAATTTCATCTAAAATTCGCAGTTGTATATTTTTTAGATATAGTTTCGTTAAGTTCTCTGTGTTTTTTACTTTAACATTTTCTTGGCCACTTACAGATATGCGTATAGTATATTTTCGTCTTTTCAACTTGACAGGACAGAAATCATATCATCACTACAGCTCACCAAACTATGTTTGAAAGAACCATGAAAGGTCGGTCTGTCAAGCAAGATATGACCAGGACAAAAAGGGCTGTTAATGGTTTGAAACTTTGCTTTCTCATTCGAATAAGGTAAAAGAATCAAAGTTTTGTCACTCTTTTCATCCGAATTAAAGTGTACAGTTTCAGTTTTCAGAAAACTGAAGTTACAATGCTTTGTTCTTCATCTGAAAAAGACTAGGGCAATACAGATTTACAAGAATAGTAGAGTATAGTAATTTTTATTGTTTATGATACACTGCATGTAACTACTAAAATAAAACTTTGAAATTTGGATGCACAGGCTGGAACAAGGATTCATTGCACGCCTATGCTTTTATTTTCATAAAATACACGCTTTTTCTGCAAAAACCGAAGCGAACAATAATTTTTTTTGTATTGTCCTTGAACAATACGGATAACGTGCGGGGACTATTTAACTATTTCTTTTTTTATGTTTGGGTTATTTTGGCAATAATTTGTGTTTTTAATATTTTGTTAGTAAACTGTAGATGTGCAATAAATACAGAACCACATACGTGTTCGAACTGTCATTTTTTACCGCACTCGATCGATTTCGGCGGAGGGATAATATTGAACAAGAAGCCGATGGATTTGAGTAAAATATTATTCCTCCGCCAAACCCGATTAATATTTTTTTAGTAAACTGCAGGCCTGCAATAAATACAGAACAGCATACACGTTCGAACTGTCATTTTTTATCGCACTCGATCGATTTTGGTGGAGGAATAATATTGAACCCGAAGACTTTGGCTTCTGGTTCAATATTATCCGTCCGCCCAAATCGACCTCGTGCGATAAAAAATGACAGTTCGAACGCGAATGCCATTCTGTCTATTTATCTAACAATCATATAGATTTTGGCCTGAAAACCACGAGAAACGACACGTATCACATACTGTGTTCCGATTCCGTATCATATAGACGACTCATTCTGATTCCGTATCATATAGACGACTCGTTTCCGGTAACGCGACGGGCTAACATAACAGGCGCATGAATACATTCTATGCGAGTTTCAGTGATCGACTCAGCTGATCGCTTACAAAACAAAAAACAAAACAAAACAAAGTTCCTTACAGTTAGCGACAGAACTACTAATAGCCAATGCCCCCCCCCCCCCCCCCTCCTACACACACAGCATAAATAGAAACTGCACAATTCAATATTACACCTACCCGGTTCGTAAGGATGTGCCCACGTCGCACACTCGTAAATTCACGCGGATCATCATAGGAAGTGACACTGAGAGTGAATAATTTAACAACACAACTATGAAAATTGCGGTGACCGCGTCTTGAGAAAAGAATTGATCTTCACACGTGAATGCAAAGCTATGTGATCTTGTGAAATTATATGTTAGTCCAGGCGCAATATGGTTTGACCCGGAAACAAATTGGGACAAGCTGAATTTATCTGGGAACAACATATCCAAAATCCGCATAAATCCGCTTTGGGAAAAAGTTTCATGCAAGATGGCCGCAAGGAGGGGTTTCATAGAAAGAAAAAAATCTTTAGTGGCTTCAATTTCTCAATAGTCTTGATATTTTGTGTGAGATCTGGAGAAGTTTTGTGCGTCATTCGTACTTTAAGCACGAATGTCAATCATATAAAGCAGAAAAATGAATGAGAAAATTCACAATTGTTAGGGAAATGGCCCCAAAATACCATTTTCTCCACTTTTCACACACATACGAAGTTGAGTCTGATAGAACAGAAAAACGAGCTATAATTCTGCTGCCGATGTTTTTCATAACTCCCGAGATGGCGAAGAATGATGTCGATCAACTTTCTTCGCAATGATTAAATCCCGAGATGAGATCTGACCGAAATCATACCGGTGTTCCTCAAGGCACTCTTCTGTCGCCAGTTTCGTCTCCAACCTCAACCGGCTCGGAGTTCAGGCAATTCTCCCCATCGACAGTCTCCACAAGCAGAGACACATTTGATTGCGTTCTTTCTACAAGAGCATATATTCGTTCCGCAGGGGTGTTTGGAGGTCATTTTGCATTTTAACGTATACATTTCAGGAGAGCTTCAGGCGCTGCATCCAGATCAGTCATCACGGGTATCAACTCATTTTCGAGAATTTCCCAGCCCCATTTCTGAGGATCTAGGATATCAATATCCAATTGCTTCCATTCCACCGTTTGTAGGTGGACTCGCAGGCTGTGAAAATATGCCGTGCGTTAAATTGGAGGCAGTTTCTGAGGTTCAATTCCTGTCTTGCTGGAAGTGACCATTGTCATGAACTTTGAATATCTCAAGCCATGAAATGTGTCTGACTGCTTGCCAGAGTACAGCATTACAAACAGTTCAGCGCCGATTCCTCCAATTTCTGCTTAAGATACGGCGCTGTCGTGGATTGTTGCTGATATTTTCTGAATCTCCCTTGACTTTTCTAACCTCTTGAGAAGCGGTGTTTTCCCATGGCCAAACGTTGCCGAAGTAACATCACACCCACTCCATGCATGTATAAACAGGGGGTGTCGCCTAGTTGTTTCCCCGATCTTCGCTATTATATCTGCGATCTTCCATGCCCCCCCCCCCCCCCCCCCCCATTTGGCATCCGTGCTTCTGAGTGGAAAATAAACATCAGCCGAAGTATGATTCCAATGGTGAACGGATAGCACTAGTACATCAGTATCATCATTTGATGGCACTTTCAACAATCAGGGTATCAGCATCGCCCGAACTGCAGTTAGCAGTATGTCCACCCGCTCTCAGTATTCTTCATTATTCTCGGTCGACAAGAACCGTTCCTGGTTCTTGTGTGCAGTCATGGTGTCTGTCAAACGGATATCAGCACACACGTTGACAACTCTCATTCCGTGCTCATGACTCGTCGTGTTTGGTCGCTGTCCATAGCCATCGAAGACGGCACAGCAATTCTGCCCGTATTTGTCGGCCACATATCCAACATACCGATGGGCTACTTCCGAGTAGGTAGCCTTCGCCTTCCATTTGACTGTGGAGGAGAGCCCCTCCGTCAAGCACGTACACGGAATCAGATGGCGGCTTCGAAAGTGCTACTCGATCTGTTATTGCAGCTGCTAGGTTTGTCTTGTTTGCTTTTCTGAGAAAGAAGTCTTTGAAGAGGGCTGTTGGCATCACAGTCAGTTCGTACTTGAAGAACTGTGCTACGTCGCGCTCCCTCTGAGCAATAGTTATCAATCGAGTGAACAGAGCTGATGGGTCTATTGATACCCTCTGGTTATCCAACTTCACCCCGGGGTTCAAAGTGAAAATTTGATCACTCCTTTTGATGGAGGCATTGGAAACAACAACATTCTAGTTTAGAGTGTATCTCCGCCCCTACCGACTCGGTATTGTCGCAGTTAATACCATCACCCAAGGAAGCTGACAATCCGGAGGACAGGGAGCGCAATCTTTCATTCTCATCGAAAGAATCGTACAAGTCAAACCACTCTAGTATTTTCATCATGTCGGTGTTGTCTCATTTACGACGAGAAATGCCCATGTCCACATGTTGTTCACTGGTACTGAGTTTCATGTCAGTCAGCGTTGTCATAGCTTCGTGTATTTCAGCGCATTTATGCATTGTGTAAAACCACTCCCGACGCACTGATTTGGTCACCAAACGATCTCGCGTTAGTCCACCTCGACTTTTAATTGAGCGCATGAGGACTTGTTCAATCACAAGGTCACTTGAAAGGCCTGCCCAAACCCTGGAACTCCAGCGTTTAGCATGGAAACCATCAAAGAAGAACCTATCATACAACCACGGATGTTTCTCGGGGAGCTCAAGCATCATTTGCAGATACAACCAGCAACTCTTAGCGTAGTATACATGTTCCGTGGCAGCGAAGAGGTTTAACATATTACTGACAGCAATAAGGTGGAGATTCCAATCACCAAGGCGTTCACCTCTGATGAACATTTTCAGTTTCTGGACATATTCTAGATATTATATCCATAGCTTAGCAGTGCGCGATTGTTCAGCCAGTCTGGCTTTGTACTTGTCGAGGCAAGTGTTTACCCTTACGAGAGTTTGCAACATCGGAAAGAGCTATCGAGCTGTCCAGCACATTATCATACAACTCCTTGACACTATCTAAATCTTCCCTGTTGATAGATTTCTGTCCACTCCCGACACTACATGAACTCATCGGAGCGGCATCAGGTTCAGTCATTTCTGAGTTAGTAAGGGATGTGCACCGGTGTTATGGACTGTGATGATACACTCTGTATACCTTGTGTGTTAGTAAGTAGAAAAAACTGGATTCACACAAATCCATGTCCTCACGTTCGCAAACGTTGGAATGCTGGTTTCGGAAAATTGATCGAAATTCGCTCTTACATCGCCATCAGTATAAATGCTATAAAAAAGTTTTCCAAAGCAGATTTTTGCGGATTTTGGATATGTTCTTCGGGAGACATTCCTCTTCAAAATGACACAAAAATCAGCTTGTCCCAAATTTTTTCCGGGTACGACCACTTTACTTGGTTCAACGCCTGTACTATGTTTACAGACATAGTGACAAAAATATATTGAATAAAATTTTCAAAATTCTTCCCTGTTTTATCAATGGATACTTCGCTTATGATTGAGGAGTTCATCTGTAAAGAGTATATTCATATCATTGAGCCGACAGTGAAAACGTCGAAAGCGTACTCCATTCTTCTCAGGGTTATCTTTCTCTTAACTTTCCAATTACTTTCTAGATTTTCTGATCAAGCAGGTTTCACTCGAGTGGATAAAACTTATAAATCGAGCAAGAAGGAATCATTCTCATGGACAACCCTGCTATTTATCGGAGTATTTTCTTTTTACAAAACTCAGTAAAATACTTCTAATATGTGAGAATTATTTAGAGGTTATTACAAGGTTAGTTTCATATAGGAAAAGACATCAAATTCATAGACCAAAGATCAATCGAAGGCTGATGAGAAATTACCCTTGACTGATATCTCGGCTGATATAAAAACAAACCAACTAATAGCCTCTTTATTTATTAACCCTTTACCAAACATGAAAAGCAGACGACACTTGCAAAAAAAATTCTTGAACAACTAATTTTTTTTATTTTTTGATTCAAAAACATAAGTTATGACCCCTCATTGGAACGAGCTCGACGAGCTCGTTCCATTGAGGGGTCATAACCTATGCTTTTGAGACAAAAAATAAATAAAATAATGAAAATTAACTGACGATTTTTGAGAATAGCGCAGGCTAGTTTTGGCCGTTGCGTTAGGTAAAGGGTTAAACCAAAATATTTACAAAATGTGCTCAGACCAGTTACAGTTTTCTGATAGTGTTATTGTTTCTCATTCTTTCCATAAAGTCCGAAATTTCCTCTCCTCCCTGTCGGCTACTCGAACGTCTCGGCTTCCTTAGTGGGGAAGCTGTGACGTTCCATTAGCTGAACCATCTCTTCTCTCACTTCGGCGAATCTCCACTTACGATTCTGAATCTTAGTTTGCGTTGTTTTTAGTATACAACTCTCTTCTGTTTTCTCTTCGTCCACCTTATCGTTACTTGTTACCATCATAAATTCCTCACCATACAGAAACTACTCTCTTTTTCATGGTAACGCCAGTTTTGCTGATTGAGTCCGTTAATTAACGGCGAACAACTTTGCTGTAAAAAAACCGGTTGCGCCCATTTATGTATGAAGGGGGGGGGGGGCAATCCTAGCTTGGTTTGTATCGGCCGAAAACGGCATCATATTTGCCGAGTTTGAAGTCATATCAGCCGAACATGATAACGAGTAATTTTAGTAAAGAAAATCGTATCTAATATATAATTTTGTTGTTGTTTTGTTATCGGTAGTAACATCAGCCTACGACAAGCAGAGAGGTAACCACCTTGATAACATTTACCACCTTCATAACATTTGGGTAAATCATGTGTTACAAAGAATCAAATCCGACTGATGCACTAGCTGTTCCCCTTTTAAAAGAAAACACCAGTATGGAAGGTAATTAAAAAAGCAATCCCATACTATTAATTATATCTAGTGATCAGGGGCCCCCAAACTAAGCACCACTATGATAAGGCCATGGTTAATTCATTTCCGGTTTAACGTTATTCGCCTCATTTTGTTTTTTGCCCGAAATAATAACGCATTTTCTTCATTATTGGCTCTGAGAATGGGTCTCCTCCTTTATAGGGCAAGGGGGAAACACCATTTCATGTTTCTTCCTCATCCATTGAAATTTCGAGTTATTGCCTCATTTTTGCCACATTGCTATAGCAATCTGGCAATAATGAAGCAATAGGCTGGTGTTATTAGGGGTAGAATGTTGACTAATGGTACATTTTGTTAAAGGCTGTTCTGTATGTAACCCTGACCATTGAAAGTTCTTCTATCTGACACAGCCTACACATGCAAGGAAGCAGTGGGTAAGTACAAAATGATAAAATATGCATCTTGTGGAAAGGGATATATTATGCCATTTTCCACGACGTTATAATTAATAATAACCTCATTTTGTCCTGATAATCTGGATTAACGCTAGACTGAAAATTAACTAACCATGGCCTAGTGCTAACAGAGTTTTAAAAAGTTTCAAAAGCATCTGGTCTTGTTTGAGGATTTAGACTGAGTTGACGCTTTCTCGATTGGGGGAAAGAAATCAAGAAGCTCCTTTCAGAAAAGTCTGAAAGGATTCACAGTTGTAGAAATCACAACCGCATCACCACGGAGGGGTCGCACAAACTATGTTCCTTGTCCTCTTCCATACTGATGTCAAAAATGTCAAGCAACAAATTCTTCCCATAACACAAGGAATTTTATTATATGCTAGCCTGTGAATTATCGCAAATTATCTAAAAGATATTTCTCGATATCCATCGACTCGATGGATATCAAGAAATATCCCTCGGTAGGTTCATAAATGACGTCACCCTTCGGCGTATGACATCGCATTGAAAGAATGATCAGCGGATATTTGTTATTGTCTTGAAACTGTTTGCAGTCGAATTGGGCTGAATATTGCACAGTAAAATGTCACGTAGCATATAATAAAAAGAAAATCTACGCTATTTCAGTGAATATCGGGAATTATCTCATTCGCGTGGACCTGAAAGTATTATATTAATGATACTTTCCCGTCCACACGCTTCGGCGCATGACGTCGCCTTGAATGTCGCCTTGAAGGAACGATCAGATGATCTTTGTTATTGTCTTAAAACTGTTGCAGTCGATTGGGCTGAATATTGCGCAGTAAAATCTCACGTGCTGTATAAAAAAAGAAAATCTACGCTATTTCAGTGAATATCGGGAATTATCTCATTTCTGTGGACCTGAAAGTATTATTTTTCACTCGCGAAAAACAAAACTTTCAGGTCCACACTCATGAGATAATTCCCAATATTCACTAAAGCAGCGTAGATATCATCTATATAACCAAGTTATTGGTATTGACAGCTCACTGAGATTGAATTGATCAAATTCATAGTTGCATTATCGGAAAATTTGGAAATACAAATTTTGATATTATACTTTTTTCAATATCCATGATGCAATAAGTGCGAATGGAATTCATTGTTGTGTTGAATGACTAACATTACGTCATCAGACCCTAGCAACTCGCTTCTTTATAACCGACAAAAACAAGTACATCTGACGAGCTGTCAACTAACAATGAATCATGAGGTCTGCACATCGAAATCACAAATATGAATATGTAATTACTGTTTAAAAAATATAAATGATGAGAAAAGTTGAAACTGTATTATATTCCGACATGTTTAGACAGCAATGAATAAACTGCATAACAAACCTTTCCATTTTTGCAATCCCTAGACCTCCATCCAATAACCAACAGATTTCCAAATGATGCTACCATGCCAAGAACCCATATACTGATTCTCAGTACATAGTTTGACATAAGGTCCTCACATGAGGAAAATTCATCTGGCTCGGGAAAGCAATTGTCTACATTTCGTGCACCACAACAAAACCGGAACTCATCAGTGTACCTGCAACCCAAAAACTCACATGTAACAGTACGCTATTTCTCATAATGATTTCGAAAATTATTATCAACAACGGATTCATATTTCCTCTTTTTATACTGTTTTCTTTGGTTGACATATATGTGGTGTTCTCCAGTCTCTCTACAAGCACCACCCACAAGCGAATAGGACCCAGCAAGGCACAGTTTCATGAATGCAAAATTCTATACAAATGTCCACTGCGAGTGGATGACACGAACTGTGACAAGCTAACTTCTCGACTTCTCCATATTTATTTATTTATTGGTGTTTTAAGGTCACATATTTATGCACAATGGCTAATCAAGACCGCGACAGTTTTACGGGTGAGGAAGCCGGAGATAACCACTGAGCAACGGTGAGCAACTGTCAGCTCCCCAACATACGAACTCCACACAAGCAGGGTTAGCATTGGTTGAAGACAAGTGCACCATCGACGTGCAGTACACCTTAGTACACAACGCCACTGTGTCCCCACGCGGGCAATGGAGATGAAGTGTCTTGGGATTTGAACCGAGGACCTCTCGGCTTGCAGCCTGCACCTCTACCTACTGAGCCACTGCGCTGCCCGTCGACTTCTCCATACGTTGCCGACAAATAGTTTATACACCAGGATTTATTGTATGGCCCTGCAAATTTCAAATCCTGTCGAATCCCGGATCGATTCAGGAAGAAGATTACATCTCCTTACAGTCGCAGATTGCCTATCTCCACTCAAGTATAGTATTCCATGGCGACCTGTCTGTTTAGGTTTGTTAACCCTTTACCCAACGTAACGGCCAAAACCGACCAGCGCTATTCTCAAAAATCGCCATTTAATTTTCATTATTTTCATTTTTTGTATCAAAAACATAGGTTATGACCCCTCGTTGGAACGATCTCGACGAGCTCGTTCCAACGAGGGGGTCATAACCTATGTTTTTAAGACAAAAAATGAACAAAATTAGTTATTCAAGAATAGTTTTTGCAAGTGTCGCCTGCTTTTCATGTTAGAAATATGGTTAAATAAACATGTGGAATATTCCGGGATGGAATCGAAGTAGGTGAAGTGGAACCTCCCTGAACTCTCCTCCTATCTGATGGTAAAAGATGAGTTCATGCGGAGACACTTGTAGGGATTTTGAGCACATCTAGTCGATTCGAAAATTTCAGAATCAGCTCAAAGCAAATATAATCGAATCAAACCAAAGGGACGATTTTGATTCAATTGAATTTCGAAGATTCGCAAAGCCTAAACTTTTTGACCCGAGACATGCAAATCACTCGGCATCTCCACACGTTACCAAAAAGAAATTCTACAGCAACATTAATACATTCTTTAACCCTTTACCTAACATGAAAAGCAGACGACACTTGCAAAAAAAATTCTTGAATAACTAATTTTTTTCATTTTTTGTCTCAAAAACATAGGTTATGACCCCTCGTTGGAACGAGCTCGACGAGCTCGTTCCAACGAGGGGTCATAACCTATGTTTTTGAGACAAAAAATGAAAAAAATAGTGAAAATTAATTGGCTATTTTTGAGAATAGCGCTGGCCGGTTTTGGCCGTTACGTTGGGTAAAGGGTTAAAAGCGAAACGCTGTTACGTTTGTAAGTTTTCAAACTGTGTTCGAGATTTAAATGGTTACAAAAGAAACAATTTCTTTCTTCGCAGAAAGTATGGTAGCATCCGTTTGAACTGGTGGCTTAAGATAACCAGTTTTGGTATGGGTCGATATCAAGAATGTTTCAAAAGAAATAAGCGGTGAACAACTTCATCGCGTGCTAGTGCTATGCGTGCGGACGCGAAATTGCATTGCATAGCTATTTTCTGTCCGCAATTTTGTAGTTTCAGCTCCCATATTAGGATAGGATACTTTTCTATTCAAATTTTAATATTATTTTTAATTGCAGGAAAAGAGACCTTACCCCTGGGCTCGAACTGAAACCTGTCAATAATCTTTATCCTAAACTGACAGTAATCGAAGTAAAAAAAGGCACACTCAATATTCCCGCTAAAATCTTTGCTCCTTTCCTGATTCACATACATCTACGCGGTGATAGAATGCTGGACATCTGTCTCGGAACCTCGTTGGAATTTCCGAGTAGGTACGTACTGATCTGTATGATATTGTTTGGCCTGGAATCTTAAAGCCTCTCTAGGACTCGGGAGGTTTTGGATGCTATGTACTCAGAAATACAAATTCCTGTCCTGTATTCCTAGTGATCTTAGCCTACATTTTCCACCTATATATCATTTATTACATATTTAAATGTTGGCTTCTATGTATGTTAAATGGCGAATAACACCCATTTCCGCTTACAGAGGGTGCATATTCTTTGTTTTTAGAGTATCTGAGAAAGATTAAAGATTGCCATTTGGAAAAGGCCATAACTGTAGTAAATAACGCGCCCATAAATAAATTTGATGTTGTACTGCATTTGTTTGGCCTCCATATGGAAAAGTAAGAAGTTGAGTTATACTCCCCCAAAAAATTAATAATCGGCGTGTTGTAGTCTGAAGTCTTAATGTTAATGAATTTAAATTCATATTAACGATGAATATTTTATATGGTTCTCAATAAATAATACTTACAAATACTGAAGTCGAGTTAGACCATGGAAAACATTCTTTTCTATAGCTAAAATTCTATTCTTTGAGATATCTCTGGAAAATTAAACAGTGATAGTTGTTAGTGAAACTTCACTCCAACAAATATTCGTTGCTAGAACGTTTGATTTCAGATTACATTTTAATTACTTTATTTGTTTTAAATAACATGGTTGATTATCGTAATCAGAACAAGCTGATTGGTTATGCCTGTTCCCATGAGGATAAACGTTTGTGGTGAAATAGAGTTTTGAAAAAAAAAGAATATTGCATTTCCTTTAACTCTTTTGGCGCAGATTATCCCGAGAAACAGAATTCTCAGCGCATAATATTTTTCAGGAATTTTACTAAAATACGGTTTATTAGATTAAAGAGTTATAATTCTTTAAAGCATTCCAGGGATCTCATAGAGTGTTTTTTCAGAATTGGAAAATGATTTGTTTTATATTTTATGTACATACTGATGTACATTTCATTAGGATTTTGTGCGGCCATTCTCTACTGATGTCTGTATTTTTGCAGTCAAGATAACACAGTAGGGTCTGCATTATTAGAGACAATGTGATATAGTCATTTCAAAGCGTAAAGGTGCCAACTGCAACGCAGATGCGTGGCAGTTGGCACCTTTATGCTTTCCAGAGACAATACAGCTGTTCTTGGATAAAATAAAAATCGTGCACGAAACATAGGAATACGCTGATGTCTGACTGATAGCACTTGGAGATGGACACGCACAGTTGTCTAAAATGCCGACTATAGTTGCCTACAGCTGGTTGGCGTGCTGTCGACTTTAGCTGCCTGTCGCGCCAAAAGTGTTGAATACGTGTCAGGTAATAATTAACAAGCAATTTTATGCTTAAAAGTAAAAAATGTCAGTATGTTACCATTTGTGTTACAAAATATACTAAGGGTTGTTAAACTGTTATTTCTTTTTCAAAATGTATTTAAAATATCTAAAGATGGAATTACAAACAGGCTGTTCCGTTTACACCCCGAGGAGAATATGGACTGAAGGAGGGAGGTGTTCTGCGGTATGTGCGTGAAAGTATAAATTTCATAGTAAATTTCCTTTCTTATTATACCTACCGAAATTGTTTACAACAGGCTTGCACTACAGCGGAAGAACCTAACTCGGATAAAATACTCTCTATTTAAATCTTTCCCAAGATGTGGGAAAGAAAAGTGGTGTAAAAACACCACGAAAAAATAAGCCAAAACTGGGCCGAGCGCCATCGGCGCACACCCAGTATGGGACGCTCTTCCATAGTACAAATCCCTGACTTCCGTCACAGTGCGCAATGCATCAATTCGTCATTCTTTTGATTCCGAACAACACAGGAGTTATGTGATCAGCGGGGAGGAAGGATTCTTACCCGAATAAGAAGACGGGAGGGCCTCCATGTAAACAATTTCGGTAGGTATAATAAGAAAGGAAATTTACTATAAAATTTATACTTCTTATCAACCTACCTCAATTGTTTAGAACAGGCTGAATAGACAAAAGGCTGGAGGGAATCACATAACCAACCCACACATAACTCAATAGCACTGGGACCATGGACAGAGGAAGAGATCCCTAGGCCTATCAAACCATAGCATCACAAACATTAGAAAAGCCAATGAAAGATGAGGCGTATGGTGAAGTGCGACGCACAGACAGAAAGGGCAGTAACAGCACAAAACTGGAAACGACCCTGAAAAAGCTGAAAAGCTTGGATAGACAACATCCTGAGCCGAAGAAAGAGGGCCCCAAGGGTCTCTGTCGGCTCCTGCAACTGTCGCAGAGAAAAGGAGAATGTAGCATTTCTCCAGAAGGCTGCCAGTATAACATCAGTCATCCGACAACATGACAGAGTTATTAAAAGAGGAAGACAATGCACGCACCTCCTGGCAGAAAAAAAACAATTGGTAATGCAATCACCAGTAGCTAGACGAGCGGAAGCTGCACGAATAGCAAGACAAGTCCATCAAGAAATGGATGCAGGAGAGATCTGGCATGTGGAAAAAAGCATATTCATCCAGGATAAAGGCGTGAACGCCCCCCACCCCCAAGCAGAGCAGCACCCAAGAAAGTGACCATCTTGGAGTAAACTGCAAAGTCCTAGGCCTTTTCAAGGAAAAGAGCTGAACAGGCTTGGAGAGGCAAGGATGAGTGTCGAAACAATGCGGTATCACATAGGAAAAAATGTCTCCGAAGCATGGACAAGTACATATAGCTGGAGACCCCCAGAAACAAACATATACCAGAAAACTCCACAAGCAGTGTGATCGAAGGAGTGACAGAAGCAACAGAGTGATCACACACCATCGACAGAAGAACCTTCCACTTAGCCACAGAGGCTAAACCAGTGGAATGAGTGCCTCCTTGAAGAAAAGCAACTCCACTGCGTGTCTCGAAAAACCACTACGGAGGAGACAGAACCCGATAAAAGACATGTGCGAAGGCACAATGAAGTCGTGTCAACTTGAAAACCTTCCGGGCGACTTTGGCAAAGAAAGTCGCGAGGTAGAGGGAGACATGCCGGAACCGCCGCTAACAGAGAGCGGAGCAGAATGATCCACACCCACCGAAGCGACGGGTGTGATCGAAAGGATTCGACGACTGCAGGTTCATATCTGGGTGAGAACCTGAGGCGGAATCGGAACCGGTAGGAAGGTGTAGCCGACAAGACCATCCCAAAGGAGGGCCAGAGCGTCCACGGCGAAAGCCAGAGCATCTGGACACGGGGACACGAAAGTGTCCACCTGATGGTTCCAACTAGTCACAAGAGATCGATGGAACCCGCCATGTGGAGCATCCACCTGGTGGAAATGACCCTGCCCCGACGGGACAGGGAGTCGGCTAGGACGTTCAGGCGACCGGGAATGTGACGAAGAGCCACCCCGGCGCGGACATCCTGAGCGAGCAGTATAAGATCCCAAGCCAATCGTACATTGGAACAGAGTGCGTGCCGCCCTGGTTCCGAATGTAAGCAACCACCGTCGAATGGTCGGACAACAGAAGGACCTGGCGATTCGATAGGTGAGGGATCCACTGCCTGAAACGCAGAAGAAGAGCAAGAAGCTCCTTCTGGTGGATGTGTAGGGCAGCATGATCCTGGTCCACCATCCCGTGAATGGAAAGACCTAGAGGATCCAACGTCGCACCCCATCCGAGATCGCTGGCATCTGCCGTCAGAACGCGATCGGACGTGGGGAAGTCCAACGGAACACCCTGCGAAAGCCACTGGACATCCACCCAGAGGAGAAGGTGAGGATAAAGATAGTCTGGAAACTGAAGCACCAGATCCAGAAAATCTACATTCGGCCTCCAACGACTGAGCAGAAAGTGTTGGAGAGGTCTGACACGCAGCCGACCTGGAGGAATGAGATCCGTCACCAAACAGCAGAGACCGATTAGCCGGAGAAAACACCGAGCCGTCGCGGATGTGGACTGGGACAGAGTCGGAGCAAAAGCTGAGAGAATCACAGCCTTGGCCTGGGGAACCGCCACCAAATTGAATTGTGTGCAGAAAGCCATCCCCAGATGATAAAACGACTGAGAAAAGACCAGGTCCGACTTCTCCTCGTTGACTCTGAAACGTAGCGACGTGAGCAAGCTCAACAGAGTGGCGACATCCGACTCCAGGAAGTCATCCAGATATGCCGAAGTAGTCACCCTGGACTGTATGCGATGGAAAGCTATCACATGCGACATCAGTCTGGTGAAAGACCAAGGGACCAGGTTGAGGCCGAAAGGCATGACCTTGAACTGGTAAACTCGCCCCAGAAAAATGAACCTGAGATACTTCCGTAACGCCCAATGAATCGGAACGTGAAAGTAAGCGTCTCGCAGGTCAAAGCTGGAAGCGAAATCTCCCTGGTGAATTGAACGGAGGACCGACCTGAAAGTCTCCATGCTGAACTTGGGAGCAATGATAGACTGGTTCAGGAAACTCAGATCGAGAACCGGTCGGAGTCGGCCATCCTTCTTCGGCACCAAGAACAGGCGGGAATAGAAACCCATTGACCTAAAATTCTTGATGACCTCAATCGCCCCCTTTGTCAGGAGATTGTCTATCTCCGTGGACAAAAGTTTCAGACGTAAAATGTCTGAAGGAACTGCGGTTGGAAAAGGCACCCCAGACAGAGTGGAGTGTCGTCGGAAGGATATTCGCAGCCCGGACCAAACAACATCTAACATCCAAGGATCGGATGTGATGGTGGCCCACGGCCTGCGAACTCTGCTATCCTTCCTCCAACCTGGGACGAGTCGAGGTGAGGACCTTCATTGCGAACCCCGACGAGGCTCGCGGGAGGAGAAAACACCTCTACTGAATGAAGAATCCTGGGAGTTCCCTCAAGACTGCCGACGCTTACCCTTACCCCTTGAGTAAGAAGTAGAAGCGATGGCAGAAGGATCAGCCCCTTTTGCTTCGCAGAGGAAGCAGAGGGTACTTGTTAGGTTTGGAACGGCCCGTGCCTACCCTAGAAGGCTGATCAAGCTGAAGAAACAGCAGCTGATCGTTGGAATGACGTAGGACGTCATCCCGGACCGTCAACACAGAATCATGGAAAAGTTGCGGACCTGTCAAAAAAGCAGATCGAAGAGCAGCGTACTGCTCCTCGGGAAGGGATCGGCCTGTGTCCCGCACAGAGTCCCTTCGAACTAATTCCAGATTAGCCGTGTTACAGGCATGCGCGTGAGTAAGATGCATGAGCGCCTTGGACAGCACACGCAAAGGAGCCTGTACCGCGTCAATCTTATCTGAAGGCAGATAAGCAGCAAAAGCTGAGACGACGTGATCAGAGAGAGAAAGCATACCAAGCATCTCTCTCGATAAGCCCAATGTGGACTCCAGAGTCGTCATCGGAATGACGGCAGACTTGGACTTGGAAAGCCCGAGGGAATTGGAGTCCTGATCCAAAACCGTCAAAAGAAGGTAGACCGATGGATTGGCGGAATCGTAGGAACGATAACGCGCCGGAGGCAAAAAGGTGTCAACCCTGGTGAAGAACGGAGCCTTCGTAGCCTTGGAACTTAGCTTGGAGTCCAAGGCTGAAAATGCTTCAACCAACTGTACCGAAGGGCACGGTCGAAGACGCCCAGAAGCAGGTAGCTCCATAGACTGTTGGCGCGCGACCGATGATCGCGGCCTGGCTGACACTGTCGACTGGTTAGATGGTTTGAGATCCGGAAGGAACCCAAACACGAAATCAAGAGCTGCCCCCAAGTCCGAAGACTGCTGGCTCTCGACAACAAGCATGTCTGACTCTTCCCCTGAGTCGGAAGACATATAGCCCATCGTGGGCAAACCAGCCGACGCCTCCCATGGTGTCGGAACACCAGGGGATCAGAAAGCGGCCTATTTCTAATCCCGGGAGGCGGCGCCATAGGAGGCGCCTGGAAACCACTCGTTGCCTCGCTGGAAGCAACAGGAAGGCTCGTTGACAGAACCTGAGTGAGTAAGGAGAGGGCCTCCCTAAGCTCACTGCCCGTACTGGCCGGTTCGACAGGGGAACGAACCGGCAAAGTGGCTTCACCGCTGACCCTCTGAACCAGCGAAGGGTCACGATCGTCCAAAAGACCCGACAAGGGACGACGGGCGGCAGCCGAAAACGTCTGAAGCCAGACGTGTATAGGGGTGTGACACACCCCGAGGATCAACATAGCAGGAACTCATGAGAGTCACCGCTGACCTCTGCAGGGCAGAAGGTCCAGGCTGCACAAAAGACGTTGGACCCCCAAAACTGGTCGTGTGGCCAGAATGAGGGACGGAAACGCCACGGAGTTCATAGTGTCCCACTAAGAACAACCGAATCCAATGACAACTGTGGTGCTCGACGGCGCAGAGACCACAGGAGAGGGTCCGGCCGGCAGCCACTTCCAACTTCGAGTTGAAGTCAGGGAAGGCTGAGGCCGATACCCCCACGTCTACACAACCAGACACCGCAGCAGACCACTGCAGGTATAAAACTACTGTGCTCAATGGCTGAGAGGACACAGTATGGGGTTCAGTCGGCAGCCCCATTTGACTTCGCCGAGTGGAAGCCTGGGAAGGCTGAGGCCGAAACCCCACAACCACACTACAGACATCCCTGCAGACCCTGGCAGGGAGAAGCCGAGGCCGGCTAAAAATGGTGCCCAATGACGCAGTAGCAGCAGATACGACGGGAGCTGTTGGAACTGGCGGAAAAGCGGAGAGAGCCACCAAGCTCGGCCTCCAAAGGAGGAGTCACAACCCTAGTGACAGCCTCAGATGTCGACTGTAGAGGGCGCATAGTCCCGGAACCAGGCATCTCTACACCAGAAAACCAACAGCTCCCGCAGTATCCACCACGGTAAAACACTGCACATTCCCCACGGAAGGGGAATAACTCTCACCAGACATGGTCGAATCGGGAAGCCCCGAAACGAAAGCGGTCCCCACCCCCCGCTGGTGCGGGAGGAGCTGCACATCCCCCACGGAGGAGGAGCAATTCTCATCAGACGTGGTCGAATCGGGCGACCCGAAACAAAAGCGTTCACCACCCCCCGCGGGAGCGGGAGGAGCTGCACATCCCCCACGGAGGGGGTCAAACTCACACCAGACGTGGTCGAGTCGGGGGGGCCCGAAACGACAGTGCCCCCCCCCCCGCGGGTGCGGGAGGAGCTGCACATCCCCCACGGAGGGGGTAAACTCACATCAGACGTGGTCAAGTCGGGAAGCTCCCGAAACGACTGCATTCCACACCACCCGCGTGTGCGGACGAAACGGACACGAGAACGCACCAATGGCGAGGGCAAAAGGAATTGCCCTAAAGGAACCGAACTGGAAAGAACAGAGGTGAGAGCAGTAGAAGAAAAAGGTGAACTCAACAGAAACAGAAAGTAGAAGAACACCTTCAACTACGAGAGAAGGTGGCAGAACCCAGACGGCCGACACCGACTCCAATAAAAAATTTTATCAACCCAATTTAAAATTCATTGTCGAATCGCGATGACACGATGTCGCAAAACATTCGCGAAAACGGAATAGTAATTAATAAACAATGAGAATGTGGTTGAAAATATAAACGAGAATATATAAAACACAGTCCTGTTATTATACGATCTTCAGATCCATAATTCCAGTCACAGGAAAACCATTATCCACGAGTTGAATTATCACTGTTTCAAATGAATATGGCGAAAACACATCCTGCTCGTGCTTCGGATAGAAAAAGAATGACGAATTGATGCATTGCGCACTGTGGCGGAAGTCAGGGATTTGTACTATGGAAGAGCATCCCATACTGGGTTTGCGCCGATGGCGCTCGGCCCAGTTTTGGCTTATTTTTTCGTGGTGTTTTTACACCACTTTTCTTTCCCAAATCTTGGGAAAGATTTAAATAGAGAGTATTTTATCCGAGTTAGGTTCTTCCACTGTAGTGCAAGCCTGTTGTAAACAATTTCGGTAGGTTGATAAGAAATAGATATTAAAACCGAACATTCAGTAACGACTATTGTCGAAAAAAAATTGAAAATATATAAATATTTGGAAAGCGGGAAAATGAATGCTGACATTAACACTCAATTTATTGTGGTTTTTATGCACCGGAATAATATTCACTCAGTGTAACACACAAACCATTTTGAATTTAACCACTGGATATAACTTTGGAGTTCAACCATTGATGACCCTTTGTACCCTAGCTGGTAATATAGAATAAATAGGTACTATATGTTATATTTATACCATGCTCTTAATAAAAAATCGACGTTGTCACTTAAATGGAGAAAAAACGACACATTCTATCGCAAACACGCGGGTTTGCTTTGTTTACATCTGCGCCGGTGGGCAGTACTGCCAGCTGTACGTGAATGCTTGATTGACAGCTAGACACATCGTCAAAGTTGATTGAATTTACCTTGCTTTTTCAGTCAAATTATTATTAACAATTGTTAAATTTTATTTTAAATATTTAATTGTAGGTATTTTAAACTTGATAAATCATTGCACGTAGCAGATAGTACCTCAAAATGTCGTTTGTTTGAATGAAACATCGCGGAGTGTGAATGTATCGAAGTTCGCAAATTGCCTCATGCCAAAGGTCAAATTGGATGAACTTCCGACTAGAGGTGTACATTTTTTTTTAACCGCAGTAGAAGCTTTAAACCGTTAGTTGGGTTAAAAGCTAAAATTTAACATAATGATTTTTACAGGTAGTAACATAGGCGAGCATGGTATAAAAATAATTACATCACAAGTCGCGAACATTGACGTATTTAGGTGTACAAACATTTTATGCCCAACTTACGAATCAACTGCGCAATGATAGAAGGAAGGAAAGTCACCGATGTTATAATGGTGATTGTTGATCAAAAGTGTTTTGCAAAACACGGAATTGATGCACAGTAAAGCCTACACCTACATCTAACGAGATCTGATCCGAGGCTTCCCAGTTTAGCAGAGCTCTGTCAACAAGAGCTAATGAAATAAATGTTCAGTGTCTCACTATTATACAAAAATATGAGGAATTTCCCGTTAATTGAATATTTTTCAGACAAATGTGGCTATTAAATTAACAGGGTTCTGATGCATATTTATAGTTATATGTCTGAAAGAATACTTTTGGATTAGTACAAAATCCACCAAGTGTTATCATGCGAAGATCAATTTCCAAACTTCTATACTACTTACAAAGAAATCAAGCTATCAAGACCATTAAATGCTCCATTTTCAACCAGCTCAATTTCATTTTGAGACAAAATTCTGAAAAAAAGGAATTCACACATGATAAATTCAGAAATAATCCAAGTCAATAAATTCAGTATTGAAATGCTCCAATAAACAATTTTATATAGAGAACAATGGAGTTCTTAATAGCTCTTTTACAATTTCGTAATCAGCACCATAATTTTTGTCACTCATTATAAGTATCATGCGAACACCTACATCATCAGCATATGGAAAACAGTCTAACTTGGTCAAACCAAAGAAGACGTAATTTGAACTGTTGTGCATTATAGTTATTATTAGGCACGATCCCTACTCAAAAAGAACTGTTTGAAAGTCCACTTCTAAAAGTCCCAACCCAAAAGTTATGGTACTTCAAACCGTTCAACATTTGAACCAAAAATCCGGAAGAAGACCCATCTCATTCGTGTGCCAGACGTCATCAAGGAAAAGGAAGCACTGATCTAATTTATATATTTGGGAAATTTAACAAAAAACGTATGACAAGTGCCCCCTCTAATTTGGGTCAAAGTAACATCTGCTTACAGACACTAATGAATGGTTTCTCGTAAGTTCAAATAAATGTTATGAGTCAACTATGACAAAATAGGGCTAATGCGCGTCGATTATTCTTTCCCAAGTATCACAATTTTGGCATAGTCAACGACATGCAGTGCAATCATTATTATATCATATCGAACATTGTCAAGGACCTTGATCAAGACGGGCATTTTCATTCTTGAAATTCCATCAGTCGAACGTCGCTCAATATTCCACGGCTATTCTTAGATAGTCTATAGTGCACAGGAATAGTGCCTGATTATTTTAGAACTCTCGATAGTAAAACTATTGGAAATAGTATAGTGCATCTCTTCCAATTAGAGGAAAGGCAGGTCACGTGGGATATAATATTTATGGTTATCGATACTGACAGACTGATATTTTACTATTTAGCAACTATTAAATAGAAGGTATCTTCGATTTTTGAGTAGATAACAACATTATATGGATTCATATTATGCTTGTGGGGTAAGTTTCCAATGAGATATTTGAATAGTACTATTTTGTCGGTTAACAAAAATAATTAATAAGATAATGTACAAAAAACGCCCAATGTGTACCATAAATTAATGTAAACAAAAATAGTTTCGGAATAAGCGTGCATCCTTCACAGGCAAAGACAGAACTTTTTGTCCGTCACTTGTGAAGATCGATTTTTTTCTCATTCTCGGTCTCGGAGTGGCCTCTGAATGCAAACCAAACTAATAACCGAGTCAGTTCCCAAAGTTTTTTGGCGGGTTGTGCGTTTGTTTAGTCGGATCGGCGACGCATGCAATAGTTCCGGATTCGAACCCACTGATTCGATGTTGGCCCCGGGAATGTTCCAAATCATCAGGCCAATTTCCGGAACAGCCGAAACCCGGTTAGATAATGGTATGATCTAGGCGCTATCTAATAATAAAGGTTAATATACTCACAGATTGTGTAGTTTTCTTAAACCATAAAATGTATTTTGTTGTATCGTGTTCAACTGCTGCTTTCGTAAGTCCCTATTGAATAATAATTAAAAAACCAGCAACAATTAATTAAAGTAATCTAGTAGTGTATAAATATAGCCTACTCTACATTAGCGAATCTCACAAAAAGAAAATGCCTCTGAACTCACGATACGTGACAGAGTTGCCTCTACTCTCGATCTTAAACAAAAAAGCAGATGACAGGTACAAAAAATCTCGAATAACTAAAAAGTTTCATTTTTTGCCACAAAAATAGTTTATGACCCCTCAGTAGAACGCTCCTAACGAGCTCGCTCCAATGAGATGACTTAAGCTACGTTTTTGAAACAAAAGTATTAAAAGTTGGATGACGATTGTTGCATTACGTTGGATAATTGGTTAACTAATAGTATGGTTTACATTTTTCTTTTACATGTATATACAGCGAAATCGGGAAGAAATTGTAACCTTGCCTACTGATAAATCTCGAAAAGTTCATTTCAGAGAAACACGACAATTTCAAGAACAATTTCATGGTAACCATAACATGCTGCATATGATGCAGTCTAATCAGATATTTAGTACTGTCCGGTTCCGTGTTTGAGATCTTTAAACTGATAATTCTGCAGAGAGTATATACTAAAAGGAGACAGTTTGTAAAATGACCGCATTTGAAATTAATTTGTAGCAAACATAATGCTTTAATCAGAACCCAAACACAAACTACCTAAATATTCCCTGCGCTTTTCCATAAACATAATCTCACGTCTGAGAAAATAATGCAGACTCCACAAGTTCATGACAGGATTTATTATACTATTCAAAAAAGTAGGGAATATTTGATAAAAGTGAGATATATGAAGAAATATATTTATATTTTCATCAAAAAGACAGTTGTGGCATTGCACTGTAGCATCTGGTGAATGATTTCAGCGATAATTGGGTGTCGGACAAGCACACATTCCACGCACTGAGCTGTAGAAGACATGGACGGTCAGTCAGAGCATTTACCACATTCAGTCCAAGACCGTAATACCTTGAAACGATCCTGGTTCGAAGTCGTCGCCCTTGGACGACCTGACCGAAGTCAGCCATCAGCATTGCCTATCTGACGGTAGCGTGACCACAACCTGCTAATCACCGATTGAGTAACGTTGAGAATTTGAGCCACTGCAGTCTGTCTGTTGCCAGCTTCCAACATGCCAACGGCATGTAAACGTTCTTCACTTGTCAGTCTTCGCATACCTCAAAAGTTACGTTTCGACCAGAAACTATTGATGAATGAGTTTATACCAAGAAAAGAACAATGAGACCTCCGAAAAAGCCCGTCTAGTACAAATGAAATTTTAAAAACGTACCCGACAGACATTACCGTTGCGCTCGTGCGAAAAACGTGCACAACATTTTCGAGATCCAGTGAACTTCATTATCAACAATAAATTTGGTAACATATTGATGTGTCCAATCACGCGTATCCAATACCATTTTCCGAAAATATCAACATCTGTTTGGATATCCCCTACTTTTTTGAATAGTATACATGATTTTCTTATATGCTGCGGATATCTTTAAGATGATATATATTGCTGCAGAACATTTCCCAAAAAGAAGACTGTCGGAAATACCCACCCAACACAAGCTAAAAACAACGACAACAGACTTGCTACAACACAACTAAAACATCCTTTCTTCTTATGAGCCGTAATTTACGACATCCTCGTTGAAACATGACAAAGAATCTCTTTCCACAGAGGGTTCACGAACTTTTAACCCTTTACCCAACGGAAACGATATCAAAATTTATTATTTTAATTATCATTTTTTCATTTTTGTCAACAAATTTCAACAAAGCCATATCATGTGATCCCTCGTTGGAACGAGCTCGATGATACGGTTTTGTTGAAATTGTTTTGAAAAATACTATTTTTCAACTGCTGAATTTGCATATTACGCGGGCGGATGAGGCCGATTCGTTGGGTAAAGGATTAATACATATGTGACAAATGAAAATAGGTAACAAAACATGAATGGCTATATTTGTTATTGAATTTCTGGGTTGCAGGATTTCGAGGATCTCCAAGGAGTCATGATTCGATATGGAATTTCTGAACTGAGTTTACTGAAATCGATCCGAGCATCAACGTTTCAAGGGCCAGATCGATTTTTAAGGACTTATTTAAGAAAGTTCATGTCACCTCGTGAAGAATTTAAGATTCTTTTTATCAAAAAAATGTGTAATTTAACCCTTTACGGAACGTTACAGCCAACGACCACTAACGCTATTAATTAATTTGACCCTTTACGGAACGTTACAGCCAAAACCCATCGACGCCATTAACAAAAAGCGCAAACTATTTGTTATTTTTGACGCAAAAGTATAGCTGATAACCCCTCATTGGAACTTGCTCGTGGGACTGTTTTCAATGCCGGGTCATAAACTATGTTTCCAATGCATAAAATGAAAATGTTTAGATCTTCAGGATTCCTGCTTTTAAAAATATATTCTAGTAGTGTTAGATAAAAGGTTTATCTGGTGTATATAATAACACTTTCTCCGGCCGCTGATTTGTTGCGGTTCACATGTGAGGAGGTCTTGATTAAACCCACGCTCCCAAATGCCTCCCTATCCCCACGCATCTCCTCTCCTACCAACACCCGGAAACGAACTCTTTGATTACATCCCATACCCCATTCTTACCAATCTCTCCAATAAGCATACTAACCCTCTTATTTGTGTCACCCACTAACTATATATTCTTCATTCCCCCATCCCACATCCCCTTTACACTCCCAAGTGGCTCTTATTCTGTTAGACTGGTATTTTGACCATTCTAATGGAATGTGTTCCAGGGTCTTTAATACTCCGAACATTACACATTTGACACTCCTTTTCACAGTCTTTTTCATTTTCTCCCTTAACCCTTTACCTAACATGAAAAGCAGACGACACTTGCAAAAAACATTCTTGAATAACTATATTTTTTCATTTTTTGTCCCCAAAACATAGGTTATGACCCCTCGTTGGAACGAGCTCGTCGAGCTCGTTCCAACGAGGGGTCATAACCTATGTTTTTGAGACAAAAAATGAAAAACATAATGAAAATTAATTGTCGATTTTTGAGAATAGCGCTGGCCGTTTTTGGCCGTTACGTTGGGTAAAGGGTTAAGCTTCAACGCTACCTCGGTTTCAACTGCAGTGACCCCTCAAATGTGCCATAAAGCCACTTTTCAAAATCTCGATGACCTTTTCTCTGAAGATTATTTTACCCTGAGTTGTTACACGAGTTATTTTGAATAGTTCTCTATTAACTACCTCACTTGGTCCACCCATCCTGTCTGTGTATTGGAATTCCAACATTCGGTGTAAATTTAATGAAATAGATGACTTCAAAAACAAAGAAGACTAATTCAGTTAAACATCCGTAATCAACTCACTCATGATGTTACGACGTCAGCCATTGACTTCTGACTTCACGTGTTTATTTGGCATGTTGCGGACGATATTTTCATAATGTGGTATCTTCGTAATTGTGTGATAAAAATGGTTATTATCGTTTTAGAATATAATAGTACTAGACATAACAAAAAGTGCAAACAATACTTACAAAGCACCAAGTCTAGATAGACCAGCAAAAGCAAATGGTTCTATCTCTTTAATCCGATTCCCTGCCAACTCCCTGTAACGACGAGAATAGAAATACGGGATGTAGTTATTATTTTACATAGAGGATGTGAATGGCTGTGACATTGCCGCTGACAGATACCGACTGATCAAACAGAGATCTGTATATGGTAATGTGCATGTCTATTCAGTAGCGGATATAGTTGGGCGTGTGTGAGAGAGCTGGAGTCGACGCCAATTGACCCGGATCATGTTTTTAACGAGGGCTGAAACATATTACAATGTAAATGGAAGTATCAAAACATTAACCCCATAACTAACACGAAAAGCAGACGACATTTGCAAACAAAATTTTGGAATAACAAATTGTTTTCAAATTTTGCGTCAAAAATATAGATTATGACCATCACTGGATCGATCTCAGAGAGCTTGTTCCAATGGAGGGTGATGAGCTATGTTTTTGAGTAAAGGGTGAATTGTGCGTCACTTGTGCCACCTAAGTTCCGTTTTATTCTGTTCTGATAAAAGGTTGATATTTAAACTTATCATATGATTCGTCCGTTTTGTTCACTTTAAAACATTTGATATTTTGTTTTCATATTAATCAGTGATAAATAAAGCCTTTCGTCAATTTCATTGGTCAGTTTCAAAAGTAGACAATTTGATTGGCTGAACAAAATAAAACTGGGCCACATTTTCATAATTTGCATAATTAGAGTAGAGAGCTTTCATTGGTCAATTTCAAAACTGGACAATTTGATTGGCTAAACAAAATACAACTGGGTTACATTTGCATAATTTCAGTAGGGAGAATTTACGTTATCTGTCCTATTTAGGGGGGGTTATATTGTATTAATCTTTTACCTACAAGAAAAGCGCCATTCATTTTTTTTATATTTTCCTTTTTGCTTCCAAAATATAGGTTATGACCCCTCATTGGAACGAGCTCGACGATCTCGTTCCAATGAGGGGTCATAACCTATGTTTTGGAAGCAAAAAATAAAAATTGTTAGTTTTTTCGAGGATGTTTTTTCCAAGTGCCGTCTGCAACTCAAGTTAGTTAGGTGATGGGTTAAAAAGTCATGCTAAGTGGCTAATTTGTGCGTGTGTATGTCATATGATAAATAGATTATGAAATGAGTGTTTTTCCCATATAATATTTATGAAACTCGTCCGAATTTCGCCAGAGGCTCGCCAACACGGAAAATTCTTAGACTCGTTTCATAAATATTATATGAGAAAAATACCTATGTTTTTGAGACAAAAAATAAAAAATAATGAAAATTAATTGACGATTTTTGAGAATAGCGCTGGCCGGTTTTGGCCGTTACGTTGGGTAAAGGGAATGTTCACCTGTTGGTACCTTGGATTTTCACTTATCTACTAGGTCTCATAAACAGTTGATTTTAATCCCTCCCACATTTTTTCACTTAAAATAAATTAAATTAATTTAAGTGCCCCGTTCCGCAATCTTGCTGTATGTGTTGAACTGAGTAAAGTATTGGGAACACGAGCTGCGTGATTTTAACCATTTACCCAACGTAACAACCATATCCAGCCAACGGTATTCACAAAATCCCCATTAAAAATTATTATTTTTCTCAATTTTTATCTCCAAGACATGGTTCAGGAATACATATTGGAACGATCTCGTTGAGCTCGTTCCAATGATGCGCCATAGACATTGTTTTGGAGGCAAAATATCAATGTGGTTAGTTATTCAAGAAATCTTTTCTTAGTGTCGTCTTCCTCTGTAAGGTACATGTAAAGGTTTTATAATGTCGGCTTCGGTCTGGTAAATATGTTCAGTTTTCCGTTTCAAGCAGGTACTATAATGATGTAACCCTTTGATACTTTTGTACTTGTTAGTACGTACGATATCAAACAGCACTTTGATACTTTGTGGTCATTTGGTATTATTTTTCGTTTTTTTTTAAGTTTTAACCTCAAATTCCTATTTTCTCCCTAATAGTGCTCAGTGATAACCGTTGAGCCAAATGGCATCGCAGCTTAAAATACTAATATGAGACTACTTAACTGGTTGAGTGCTAGAAGCCACTATCAGGGCTTTCAAAAAATAAGAATACCAGAGCAAAAGCCAACACTCTCCTTGCTTATATTTCATATTCAATCAAATACAAATAATATTTTGTTTATATAAATTTGTTTTATTACAAATTATTGGAGAGTGCCTGTGATAATTTGTAATAAAACAAGTTTTGAATAACAAATCCCTGGGGGCGCGGTGGCTCAGTTGGTAGAGGTGCAGGCTGCAAGCCGAGAGGTCTTCGGTTCGAATCCCACCTGCGGCAACCGCGTTGTGTCCTTGGGCAAGACACTTCACCCCGATTGCCTACATGGGGGCACGATGACGCTGTGTACTGGGTCGTACTGCACTTCGATGGTGCGCACGTCTTCAACCAATCTAACCCTGCCTGTGCTGCGGTGCAGAGTTCAGAGTTACGATGTTGGAGAGCTGACAGCTGCTCGTCGTTGCTCGGTGGTTCTCTCCGGGTACTCCGGCTTCCTCCACCCGTCAAACTGTCACGGTCATGATTAGCCATTGTGCATAAGTATGTGACCTTAAACACCAATAAATAAATATAAATAAATAAATAAATAACAAATCCAGACCACCAACAATAATCTAACCCTCGACCAGATAATCACTAATGTGAAAAAATGTGAAAAATATCTTGTTATTTGTACTTTCCGACGTTTGACGTTGCATTTTGATAAACGTTGAAGAAACTGAATTCCCAGTGACGTTTGGACGTCAGGATAATTAAAGTCTCGAAGAGTTAATAACGTCAGTGAAATAAGTGGAAAGTTGATAGCAAAATAATGCTTTAGCATTTCTTATCTTGATAAATATGGGTTATATACACATGGTGTTTGAAAAAAATCTTTTATCGCGACGAGAGCGTTTTTGGGGGCATATATAGCTACGAGTCGCGCAGCGACTCGTAGCTATATATGCCCCCGAAAACGCTCTCATCGCGATAAAAGATTTTTTACAAACACCATGTGTATATAACCCTTTTATCTACACCCCCACCTCCCCCACTCCCGTAATAAAACAAGTTTTGATTAACAAATGCAGACCACTAAAAATAATCTAGCCTTCAACCAGATAATCACTGATGTGAAAAATATCTGGTTATTTGTACTTTCCGACGTTTGACGTCACATTTTGAAAAATGTTGAAGAAACTGAATTCCCAGTGACGTTTGAACGTCAGGATAATTAAAGTCTCGAAGGGTGAAATAATCTCATTTGAAAAAGTGTAAGTTACTAATTTTTACTCTTTTCCGCCAAATTTTATTTTTACAATTCAGTAAGTTTAATTAATGGCCTTCTTTTTTATTCAGTACATTTCGATAAATACGCCCCGTTTTATTTGTTTCGATCCGCGGCAGCGATAATTAGTTATTCAAAGTGTTGAATGAAATAGTACGTCATGCAAATGAGATGGGCGTGAACGTTGTATTCTTGCGATATCACGTGACTTTTATTCTTACTGCAGTAATGATAAAAGATTTTTTATTGACGGCGAGTTTTCGATAACGATAAAAGATAAAACGTTACTGTTTTTACGTATAAAGTAGATAATATCTCTTACCATTGATTTGAAGAAGTCGCTCTATGAGGGATTAGAAATATGGGCGTTAAAGATCAAGGTGGTATCACCAAGAAACAGGGAATAATTGTACATTTTCTTCACTTATTTTAGCTTGGTATACAGATTGCTTTTGTTTACCATTTACCCAACGTAACGGCCAAAACCGGCCAACGCTATTCTCAAAAATAGCCAATTAATTTTCATTATTTTTTCATTTTTTGTCTCAAAAACATAGGTTATGACCCCTCATTGGAGCTCGTTCCAATGAGGGGTCATAAGCTATGTTTTTGAGACAAAAAATGAAAAAAAATAGTTATTCAAGAATTTTTTTTTGCAAGTTTTGTCAGCTTTTTTATGTTCGGTAAAGGGTTAAAAGACTTTTTGTGTTGTAAAAAATTTACTGCAAGAGAAATATATTCGCTCGGTGGAAACCACTCGCCACTTCTGATCTCTCATGGACAACTGGACGATTCGTTTTTCAGAGGTTAGGCTTGCAGTCATTTCTTTCTGAGAATATTTGTTACTGCTCAGCAATTTCGTTGAGAAGTGAACATTTTTTAAAATAAGTTGATATCCTTTGTCTAACCAGGGGCGTAAATCGTGGAAGGTTAGTAGGCAATGTCATACCACCAAACAATCTTTGTTGCGTCAGGCAGTAGTACTGCTGAGAACTATTGCCCAATAATTTGGTCAGTTCAAAGACCTTCACGTACGCATACAACTGTCACAGGTAGTCGGTAGTTTGGTGGCTAGTGAGACACACGATCTGGTGATTAACCACGACAATTGGAAATACTGTGTGAAAAGAGTTGGCAGTTTGTCGCAGTTCCTTGTACAACGAAAACTCATGTTCTGAATATAGCCGAGAAGCATCGGTATTCCTTAATATTCGTCGGACAAAAACGTCATATTCGGAAAAATATGGGACGTAGAACATTCTAGCATTCAGGCGACGATTAGTGACACAACCTCAGTATAGCAATATAGTTACGGGGCTTTGTCTAACCCCTGTACAATATGAGATACTCACAATGTTTTTAATCCAGATAATCCTAAGAAGGTTCCATTTCTTATGACAGATATGTTATTATAGGCAAGATTTCTGCAAAAGACGTATAATTGTGAAACAGAAATGTTAACAGGTTACAACAGAAACTTATAGGAAGAATTTTCCTCACAGTGATTAGTGGCGGAAATTCCTAAAGTGAGGATGAACCTCGCGTTTAAAAGCACGAATGTGAGCTGTAGCTTTTAAACGTACCGATGTGACACGTAACTGTTAAAAGTACAAATGAGACCAGTAGTTATTGACAATGAATATTTGTTTTCATACCAGTCACATCTCACAATATCAAGTGCTGTGTAGATATCAGTTGGTAAACATGTATTCGTCGTCATGAGGGAAAATGTGTACGCAAGTATACAAAATTATATATTAGTGATGTACATAATCACATTATATATTCTCCATCTCCATTCCAAAACTAACAGCATCTTCTTTTCTTCCTTAAACGTTTTACCTAACGAAACGGCCGCATCAGCCTGCCTAATTTTCAAATTTACCAGTTGAAAAAAAAATTTCAAACACTTTCAACAAAACCATATCATGTGACCCTCTTTGGGACGAGCTCATCGAGCTCGTTCCAAAGAGGGGTCACATGATATGGTTTTGTTGAAATATTTTGAAAATTTAAAAACAAAAATTAAAATATTAAATTTTGATTGCCAGTGCGCTGGGGAAAGGGTTAATTAATGCTGACATTTTAGAGAGATGAAAAATGAAATGAAAAAACTCCCAAATGTCTTAGTACAATATTTTCGTTCACAATAGATCATAACAGAAATACAGTTAACACCAGTTATTAAATTATTTAGTTGCACAACATTTATTTTAGGGAATGACAGTGGTCTTTAATACACATTATGAAGAGTGTTTTTTTCCGCCCTGTCAGAGGTTTTTGGTGTCCGCCTTCTCCTAACATTACGAAAGATTCGGTTACCACTGTGTGCTTGGAAACATAAGATAATTATCTCATTGAATACGGTATGCTTGTTCATATTTGTTTCAAACCATATAAAGACTCGACTTGCTGTCGACCATCAAGGGGAAGAACAACTGGATACAGCTGTTCTCTGTTAGGAGTGCCAGAAAAGACATGCCTTTTCATTTAAAGTCAATAAGCGTAGAAAGAACCTTCAGCAGATCATTTAAGGGCCTATATAAGTAATGGAATTTTGTTTATTTGGAAATTCTCACCTCTCATGTTCCTTAAATTCAGATTAAATATACACAAATTATACATCAAAATGAAGGCTGGGATGTATAGAACACGAAACACATATGTAATCAACTCATCGAGTCGACTGTAGGCACCACTGGTTCCTGGAAGTCTGCTACCGTATTCGCACCAGAACTGATAATTAAATAATATTTCCTCAGAAAAACTTGTGGTTAAATGTGCTTCATATATCCAAGAACAAAGCTAGGTATTCAAAACACTTTCGAATACAGCGATAGGTCTGCATTTTGGAAAAGGACAACACTGTCTGCATTTTTTATTGAAAATGGTTTCCATGTTCGACAGACATGCGCAAACCACTCGTTACCACGAATTTCCATCAAAAAACAAAATCGTAATTCTGAGAAATTTCAACAGGTATCATGATACCTTGCATTGAATATGGCAACTGTGCAATCTCTATCTAATAACAGTATACTGTATGAAGGCGATCATTTTCATTATTTGATTTTAGACGGCGTTGTTTTTACATGCTTTTTCTGCCCGATGACGTCGACCGGAAATCGAAAGTATACTCATACGTAAACAAAAGCAAAGACTTTGGAATTTTCCCCAATGCAGCTCTGTAGCCGTGTTTTGAAGATTTTTTATCCCCTAGCTTTGTTCTTGGATATGAAAACACATTTGGCCACAAGTTGTTTTCGTGAAATATTATTAAATTATCAGTTCTGGTGCGAATACGGTAGCAGACTTCCAGTAACCAGTGGTGCCTACAGTTGGTTCTATGAGTTGATTACACATGTGTTTCGTGTTCTATACATCCCAGCCTTCATTTTGATGTACATTTTGAGTATATTTAATTTGAATTGAAGGAATATCAGAGGTGAGAATTTTCAAAATAAACAAAATTTCATTACTTATATAGGCCCTTAAGGGGTCGTCCGACAAAAGTTTTGACATGTTTTTTGAAAATTTCAACAATGCCCTAAATATGAATTAAAGTGGTGAATAGCGACATATTATATACCAAAATAATGACAAAAGTACACAAAACTTCAATTTATTCACTTTTTCCCCCAAAATATTTTTCTGCTTTTGATGACAAAGAAATTGCCAGCTGCATAAGTAACCGACAATAATAACAAGGAATAGATCGGTAATTCTGATGTCTGAGTTGTAAATAAAAGACTCCACACTCCATACTCCAAGAAAGCCTATTCATCATTTCATCACCGACGTGTTGAAAACTCTCAGAGAAAAACGAACAAGTACGAATATAGATTGTGTTGGGAAGACATGCTTGTTTTGATCACGTAATTCTTGGGCCAAGTTAAGAAACGATTTAATTTGCAAAGAAATCTGCAAACATGTCACTGTTGTTTTCGAATCTGTGAGGCGATGTAATATACAACACGCGATATATTCATAGGAAAATATTCAACTGACAATATAATAATTCCAATATTCAGTCCTTGGTAGCAATGTTGAATCCAAAAACTGTAGAAAGCTACACAGGTTTCAGCAAGGGGTTAATACGCCACCGATTCGAACTACTATTATTTGGTTGTTGTCGATGAGCAAAACATAAAACTGGAATTCTGAAAAATTATATTTGAAAACAAAAATATATTCACATCAACATAATATTGCAGTCTTCACAATTGTATATTTTTGAAAAAATAATTTGATTGTAGCCGAACTATATTTGTGACGTAATGAAGGCTTGATGAAGTCTGCTAATCGAATAAGAAGGCCAAAATTTCAGAATGTTCTTTTTTCTGTTCACCAAATATATTAAAATTTAGTACCATCGTAAATTTAAATTTCTTCCGCGCACAACCGCATTGTGTGTAAGATAGATCCACGTCCATTTTGAACACTATTGGCACCAAAAGGCTGCAAAAATCAAGTGTACAATCAGTTGACAGAAGTAGCATGAAGCCACAAAATCACTCGAATTACCGAAATGTGACACAACGTCTCATAAGTGTTCAGATAAATGAATTTAATAACCAACATAATCGCGATATTATTCAGACCTGTAATTCACTGCCTATCAAATTAATATTGTCAATGTTCTTAAATCTCGCCAGTCAAGCCTCCACAAACAGCAACTACAGAAGAGCGATAGTTTCAAAACAAATGAAGCATACCAAACCATGTACACAAATGAATTAGAATCCAAGCTTTCTAACTCAACGAGGGGGGGGGGGGGGGGGGGGGGCGGTGGCACAGTAGGTAAAGGTACAGGCTGCAAGCCGAGAGGTCCTCGGTTCCATTCCCATCTGCGGCAACCGCGTTGTGTCCTTGGGCAAGACACTTCACCCTACTGCCCATGTGGAAGCACGGTGGTGCCGTATACCAAAGCGTATTGCACGTCGCTGGGCCACCTGTCTTCAACCAATGCTAACCCTGCTTGTGTGGAGTTAGTATGTTGGGGACTTGTCAGTTGCTCACCGTTGCTCGGTGGTTTTCTCCGGGTACTCCTGCTTTCTCCTCCCGTAAAACTGTCGTGGTCGTGATTAGCCATTGTGCAGAAATATGTGACCGTAAACACCAATAAATAAATAAATAATTCTAACTCAACGAAGACGATTGATGTAAGTATTTTGGAAGCATGGTAGGTCATTTTTTGTTTGTTTTGGCCATACTTGAGCAGTCACATGACACTCTTGGCTGCTGCATTGCTCACGCAACACCACAAATGGTCACGATAATACCAAATGAGGAAGCTGGGCAGTTTTCTCTTTTTGGTGTCTCAGTCTTATCTTTTTCCCAATCTAACACAAATCTCCTGCAAAATGGCATAGAATTGATCAATGCAGACTTACAAAAGCCACATCGGACATTTTTCATTTTACACTGATGCACTCTCTCGCGACTCCATACTTGTTTTTGTGAACTATGTGGATTTGACCCAAAGAGAACTTCATAAAAGGTAAACAAACACAAGAAAATGGCAGCTCTTGTGAAATTTAGACACCCCAAATTACAATAAGTCTTTCTGACCGTTCCTTAGAAAAACAATTCTCCAAGTCTGTACTAAAAGGATTGCAGGATATAACTATTCAGCAAATTTAAGGTATTTTATTGTACAAATTCAGGCTTTTACATCTGCCACATGCTTTCTACCACATGGTAAAAGTTCCATGGCAAATATTAGTTTCCACATGATGTATGTTTCCTTCCAAAAAAGTGATATGTAATTTATTGGGGTTATTCCGTTCCGGCCCTTTTTGGACTTTAGGAGAAAATTTCCTGAAATTGGAACAAATATAGGTTGTACGTCCCCTTCATACAATAATTGTCATAAATGAAAGTGATGCCAAACAAATGCAACGCCATTGGTGTTTCATCACAGATAAAATATTCTCTTGTTTTCGAATTACTCACACCATCTTGGTAAATCGTAATGTTTTGGATGTACGTGGTCTTAATTGTATGTTCATTTTTAGTTCAAAAAAATACTTCAGGACCATCCTTACTTTGTGACGGTAAGATATTACAAATTGTTTTGTTTTGAAATTTCATTTAAACAGAAAAAATTTTCCAACAATGTCGATGAACAACTTTAATAGATGATTAAGTTTAGCTTTTCAGTTTTTAAAAATACTTCGCCTAGCAGTTGCGTGTACGGAGAATAAACTGACCTACCTCTAAAAAAATCCGACGGAAGCCAGTTGTTAGTAGTTGGGAGAATGTAAAAGTGGCTAATAATATCATTTGTTCATCTGAATAAGCACCTGGGATGCAGTGCGGCTGCCACCCTCCACGTGACTCTTAAAATGAGTAAATGAATAGGGCCTGGTATTTGTGGTTACACAGGACCACACATATCGTATCACAAACGTGATACGATATCTGTGATCCTGTGTAACTCGTGACTGCGTGGCAGGTCTGAAAATATAGGGCTTGTCTCGTGAACAGTTGACATGTGAAGCTATATAGTATGGTTGTAGCCCATATGAAAAAGGGTGTTGTGACATTTCTCTGTCTTCTCTGTTTTTATTACGCCAGTCATACTTTTTTACATCTTAATAGGGTTTCCCCCTTATAAATATCAACAACTAACGCCACACAACAACTAAAAATCTGGTACCGTTTATGGAAATTTTAAATGAATATATGGCCGAATTTTCGGGTGACGTTATTCACGTCAACACATAAAAATTAAAATTTCCGCCAATTTTTATGAAATTTAGTATTTTGCCGAGATAAAAAATTAGAAGACAATCATTTTTTGGTTTTTCAATTTAGGGCCATTTTCGACAACGCGAGATCGTACGTGAGTGGTTACTATTTATTTTGGCGAAAATCTTTTAAGATGGAAACAACATGCTATTTTGTTCATATGCGGATACGAGAAAATGCGAGATTAGTAATTTAATAAAGTTATGTTGTATTACTTTATCGTAACATGTGGTCGTTCGAATATATTCCAATTGCTAGTTATTTTGAACGACTGATTTTCTAATCAGTCGTTCAAGATAATAGCAGCAGGGAGGGGGTGATAAAAATTTAGAGGTAGGGGATAACATAGGAATGTACATGTATGTCATTTTTGTGGCTTGAGATACAATACCAATTACATTTTCACCTTAAGCAACACACTCCATCTCAGAATAAGAAATTATTACACGCCTATTACTTTTCCTCCAGTTCCATATTTACAAAGCCGTACGGAACACGCGGTCCATACGAATTTCCGTTGACGGACTATTTTTCCGCCTGATGCCGTGGATAAATAAAAAGAACTAATCTCCGCCCATTTTCGTAATAGGCCCATCGAAGCGTCGCAGATCAAGTCGAAAACTGCAGTGACAACCGATAAATCGAATATAAATTGGAAAATGTCTTTGTTCAGATCCATCAAAATTTTGAATATCTCACACATAACGGCAGATAAATTCTTTAAAACATTATAAGTTATCTCCGCCAACACGTATTTAATATCTGGATGATGTCGGTTTTTTAACACGGAGCAACAGGCGAGGTGTTTAAATGTGACATCCAGGTATTAAGTCTCCATATACCATACATGTTGGTGGAGATAACGTTTTTATCCCGCTTGAAACATAATAGAAACATAATGGAAACAAATTTGTGGACGCGTTTCTCACGCTCCCCAGTCAGTTGGACCAAACTCGTGAATAATTGTTTTGTTTTTACAAACGCAGAAGACAACAGATAGAGTTACGTCCCTTGCGTTGTTAGTGGAAACGTAAACATGTGGGAAGCTAGATATTTGTTGACACATTTGCTCATATTTTATTTTTCTCAAGTTGTTTGATTTAATTATTCGACTATTTAATTAATAACAGCAAAATATGATCGAATTGTCAGAAATCTGATGATATTTGTGACTATTTTCAGGTTTGTTTGGTCAATTTTTATACCGAGGCAAGCGAATGCGAAAAGCTTTTATTTAAAACCATATACCCCCAATGATTCGCGTGCCGTTTTTCCCTGGATGTTGCATGCTCTCATATACCTTGGATGTTGGTTGCGCCCTTTGCCATGGCTATTTGTTCTAGGCATTCTGACCAATCAGAAGACAGAATGTATCGGGATATAGGAACAAGAATAAATAACATCTTTTCACACAATTTGTATTTACATCTTTCTGTTTATGCATCGCTCAGTCAGACGTGTTTGTCAATCACACCTGAGTTTTGTTTTTGTTTTTATTTCAAACTGACCTCAGAACTGTCAAATTATACAAATAAGACAGAATTTTTAAATTAATGGATTCTATGTCACAGGGATGTTCAATAAACACAGAACGCAACAATGCATGAATGTGTTCGTCAATCCGGCACACATGCCATCGCGGAAGGATAGAACTCGGGCTGCGCCTCTCGTTCTATCCCTCCGCGCTGGCATTCGTGCCATATTGACGAACACATTCACACATCGTGCCGTTCTGGGTATGTGTTAGAGACAAAATAATTGATTAGAAGGTAATGATCATCAAGTGGTTTCAGAACTTAAGTTTCTAGAGTTTATGACTGAGAGTGAAGGATACAGTGTAATAAAGTTAGTGATGCAGAAACCCACATAATACATGGTGAATGAATTACTATAAAACTTCCATCGAATGAGGTTTTCACTAGGATCATAACTCCAATTCTGTGATTGGAAACACGAGTAATGTTTCTTCGACAGTCAGTTTAAACATTTTACCTACATGTAAAACACGCCAATAACACAATTTACAAAATTAGCCGTTCCAAGTTTAGTACTTTTCCATTTTATACCCCAAAACATAGTTTATGACCATTCAATGGAACGAGCTGGTTGAACTAGTTTCCTTGAGAGGTCATAAGTTATGTTTTTGAAGCAAAAAAATTAAAAATATTCAGTTATTCGAGAATTTGTTGTGCTGTTGTCCTCCAATATTCGTTTTATGCAAAGGGTTATATCCATAACTCCACTGATTGAAACAAATTATGGTGCTTCTGGTAATATTTCATAATATTAATCTTCTTCCAAAGTATTGTGCTTTGTGGGCACGATACTAATTACTCACAGAACAGACAATCTCCATAAATTTGTAAACACGTTTGCTGGTATCTCATTCAAACCATTGTGACTCAGATCTCTGAAAGATAAAGGAGAGCGTTAACATACTCAGTTGATAGGAATACATTCGACGACATGCACTATGACAGGGGCGGCGGAACGATTTTCAAAGTGAGGGGGCTGGATCGGGCGATGGATGGTCGTCGGTATGACGTGCCGACCATGGTTCGGTCCATGGTACGAACATTTTAAATTTCAGGGTTCCAAAACCCCCATTTCCATGCAACTGAGCGGATAATTTGAGATTTTTCAGGAGAAGTATTTGAAAGATTTCACATTTTGAGAGCCGTTAAAAAAAGCGTTGGTAAAGCATACAGGTGAAGTCTATTTAACAGCTTTGGTCGTAACAACCAAAGCTGATAAATAGACCTCACCTGTAAGCTTTACCAGACGTTAAGAGCAATTATACTATCTGTGGATTATCTTGGATTTGGTACTTGTATGTCTGTAAGATTACGATTTATTAAAGTTAACCGATTTTTTTAACAGACTGTATACATTTAGCGTTTGCTGCCACTTACTGCAAAAAATGTTCCGAAATCCATCGAAACTGAACCAGTACGAGAGAAACATAGATGGCGAAAATATGGGGGAGGCTCTGGATCCACCCCTTGTTTCACCAGTCATCGGTTGTGTTAAAATATATGCATACAAAAACACATGGCCCGGCAAAAAAAGTGGTGGGGCTGAAGCCCCCCCCCCCCTTCCAGCCCCCAACCCCGGTTCTGCGGCCCCTGTATGAGACATCCCAACGTCAAACTTGTAAAGAGTTGATGCCATATTGATGAATATTATAAATTTGGATTACTACAACAATACAGAACTTGCTCTAAAGCGCCATATTTAAAAATGATGGAAGTTTTCTATTTCGCACCCGTTCCACTGTGGAAAACATTGAACCTCGTGTTCACGATTATTATGTTCTAATTCATTAACTACGAAGTTACAAGTGTGTGAGTACCCAGTTGGAAATTTAAAAGAATACAGAGTACGGCGAAGTTTCTCAAATCTGTCATGATGTTTATGGGTGTAAAATTACATTTTAACCATTTTTGAGCACCTTCAACTGATTATTTTCCAGCCAATAAATCCCTACTTTAAAACAAATAAAATGTTCATTCAACATTTCGCAAGTAGAGGTATTCTTGGGCGAAATTATTTAAAAAGTAGAGCCAATCATGAAACACTGACCGGCACTTTCAATCAACTGAATCTTCTAGGTGTGGTACATTCTAGTTTCGGAAGGAAATGTTTACCTGTGTCAATTTGAAGTTTACGTGAATAAATGCAGTCACCAACTCGCGACTCCAAAGAAATGTTAATCCGAATTTCGTTACTTATTTTGCAAGGCGTATTTCAATCCTTGAAATCTTTTGCAAAAACGATAGGTAACCCTTTACATAACGTAACGGTTAAGAGCTATTCTCAGAAATCAACATTAAAATTTTATTATTTTTTTTTTTCGCTTTCAAATCTGAAAATTTTATTTATTCACGAATCTGTTTTGAACGTGTCGTTTGTTCTATGTTGCGTGAAGGGTTAACACATTTTCACTTATTCGTTTGGTTACAGCGAAATTTTGTCAGACAAAAACGCTTTGCACAAACTCGGCACAAAGTTAGAAATCGGATGATTGATATTTCTTAACTTTTCATCGATTTTGTAGTATCCGCTAAACAGATATAAAACACAACGTGTGAACATTCTTTGTTTTATATCGAATTGTGTAGTAACTACATACCTGATGGAAACTACTGACAAAATATCAGTTTTAGTTTGACTTGTGGGTTCGTGCAAAACACAGCTGGTCACGGAAAAGGGAGTGTTCAATTGATAAACAGTAGGATATCCACGCATGTTACAAATTTCAATACGTTCTTCAAAAATTCAGAAATGAATTTTTTTCGCTCTAAACCTTTTGCCTTTTTGCTGAAATTTAACACCTGAAATTTTGAATTTTTTTCATTCTTCGAAAACACGCTGTCTAATTTTCGTCTCACACTTTCAGAAAAATTCAGTCACAAAAATGGCACTCACATTTCAATCATTCTTGTGTGATCCTTGAAAGTATCTGCTTGCAGCTGTAACATGTTACCAGTGAAATTTCTGAAAGATAATCAGAAAAAACGAATGCTTGAAAGTGTGCTTACGTAACACAGGATAACAAATGGTTATAAATAAGAAAAGCAAATAATAAGACAATAAGAGTTTTAGTTTCCATGCGCTGTTGAAAATTTTGGTAAAGAGGATATGTTTATATAAGAATCACATTCGTCGGTTTTATTTACTGTGAACTGAATATGTATCTTGTGAAGACGTTGTTCCCATCACCAAAATAACTTAAAAAAAATCTTATTTCAAAACTGACCTGTAAGTTGGTAATTTACATAAACATGTCAAAGTTAATTCGAGTTTATATGAATTCGAAGTTAAAAATTAAGTGCAAAGTTCACGACAAAATGAAGGAAATGACATCAGTGCACCCAGGAACCGTATTTTCATTACATATTGGAAATTACTAAATTTCGTCCCAGCAGCATAAACCTTTCAAAACTTCATTTCGTCCCAGCAGCATAAACCTTACAAAACTCGGTCTTGATCAGTAATTTCGTTACTTGAAAGTGAACAATAAATATTAATTGTTATTAATTAATTAATTAAAAAGAGAAGTATGGGTGTTGCACACTTCGATAATTTTTCCAGTCGGGACATTTACGTCTGAATTGGAATCTTAGAGACTTTGATATCACGTCTGAAAGTCATCCTGAACTTTCTTACAAGACGAGATTTGATACCTGGACAGAGTATTTATTTATTGGGGTTTAATGTCACATACTTATGCACAATGGCTAATCGTGACCGTGACAGTTTTACGGGTGGAGGAAACCGGAGTACCCGGAGAGAACCACCGAGCAACGACGAGCAACTGTCAGCTCCTCAACATTCTAACTCTGTTCAAGCTTCGCTCAAACAGGGTTACAGCGGTTGAAGATATGTGCACCATTGACGTGCAGTACGCCTTAGTACACGGCGTCATCGTGCCCCCATATAGGCAACCGGGATAAAGTGCCTTGCCCAAGGACACAATACGGGTCGTCCCGGACGGGGATCGAACACGGGACCTCTAGCATAGAAGTCCAACAGTCTACCACGGAGCCACCGCGCTCCCCACCTGGGCAGAGAGTTGTTCATAGAGTGGTGGGTCTATGATACTAGATTTGACCAATATGGAGTACGGTACATACAGAATATACCCATAGTAGCTTGGTGTACCAAATGTTCAAGACTTGTGGTGAAGTGGTGTTAACCACGAGCCTTCGGCGCGCGGTTAACACCACTTCACCACGAGTGGTGAACATTTGGTACACCAAGCTACTTTGGGTATATTTTATTTATACCATGATCGTCAGATTATTAAGAGTCGCTGTTAGTTTTTTCTCGATTTTACCGAACATCAGACGTACATACGAGCAAATCTGTTTTTGTTTACACGAGCATCGGTGGGCGGTACTTCCGCTGTCAATTTCATCGCCGAAACGAAATGAAAAAAAAGAAACTGAGCCTTTTTCGTTTTAAGAACATAATAACATACTATTTCGAGTTATGCATGTTTTATTAACATGAGTCAATGCATGTTTGTTAATATTTGGCATCTTATGAGGTGAACCCATTTAAAAACGTAATAAATAATTGCTACTTCCATTTCACTCTTCGCGAGGCGACATGCGATAAATTTACACAAGTTTGCATTCAGGTCGACGTCACCAAAGGTCAACGGGGATGTATACTCTCCAAAAAAGAAAGTGTGCATGCTAAAAAATGACACTAAAAAAAATATATATCATTTTCATTCATGGAAATTTTATTCAATCACAGATGAATCAATTTGTGATCAACACGAGAAATTTCATTACGCTACGACGAATACTCTTGGTGCCATGGAGAGTCAAAGACACTAAGGGTCAAACACAAAAGTCACACACTCAATATCTGGTATGACCTCCGTCTGCATCGACTACTGCTGTACATCTACGCCTCATGGAAACGAACAAGTTAGCATGGAAGTGTTGTGGGATGTTGTTCCATATTCTGATAAGCTGTCTTTGGAGTTCCACAAGCGTTGACGGTGCATGAGGAAGCTGGCGTAGCTGACGTTCCATTTCGTCCCATACGTGCTCAATGGGTGAGATATCGGGCGAATTTGCGGGCCAGGGAAGAACATCCACTTGTTGTTGCTGCAGATACTGTTGAACAACACGAGCTGCGTGGGGTCGGGCGTTGTCCTGCTGTAGAATGACGCCGGGGCCGTGACGTTGCAGAAATGGGACAACAACAGGTGTAAGCACTTCATCACGATATCTGGCTGCATTGAGATTGCCATCAATAATGACCAGCTCAGTTCTGTTACGGGCAGTGATGCCACTCCACACCATAAGAGACCCTCCCCCATAACGGTTTGGCTCCACGACACATGGATCTGCGTAGCGTTCGTTTCGACGTCTGTACACTCTCTGGCGGCCATCTGATGATGAAAGATGGAAACGACATTCATCTGTCAGTAAAACACGTCGCCACCAGTGTAAGAGATGCCTGAGATGTTGTCTACACCACTGCAGTCGAGCACGACGATGACGTAACGTCAAAATCGGACGAATTGCAGGTCTTCGAGGACGTAAGCCGTATTCTCCTAGCCGGTTGATTACTGTGTGAGGATGTATCCGTCTCAGGTTAGGGATGTTCCTGGCTGTCGTCGTTGCCGTTTGTTGCCGGTTCCGGAGATGGACGACACGGATATACCGATCTTGTGCAGGGGTGGTAACTCGGGGTCTCCCGGAGCGGGGTCGGTCTCGAACGTCATCATGTTGTGCATGTCGATGGACTAGCCTGCCTACAGTGTTGCGGTGGCAGTTCAAATGCTGGAAAACCTCTCTGTGTGTTCTGCCAGCTCTATTCATACCCAGGGCAAGGAGACGTTGATTCATTGTCAATCTTGGCATGCTAATGTGGAGTCGTTTTAACAGCAGCGCAAGTTTGAATGTGAACGATAGGAAGGCCTTACTTTAGTGTTTAAATACCCAAGGATTCACACTGCTGCATGAATTTTCAGACTCTCCACGTGCAAAACATGCCTTTTCACAAACCTGCAGCACGTCATTTAACGTTAATGCAATTTTAACGGGGAAAGCTGTTTTTATGTTCAATATAACTTATTCATGAACAGGTTAACACTCTTTTACAGTTACGAAATTATTTTTGTGGAGTTTGATCAATTTCTGCAATGCACACTTTCTTTTTGGGGCGAGTATAGTTCTATTGTAGGTGTAAATTTTAACTATTGAAATCCCATTACTGGTGTGTTCATCACGGTTGGTGTGTAAAGCTAAAATTTATGTCATAGGCTTTTCATATATAGTAGAATAGATAATTATGATATAAATTCCAAATAAATAAGCTGGGAAACCCATATGTCATGAATGTTGTGTGTATTAATCAACACATAAATTTCCGAGATGCCTCGAAGTTTTAAACTATAATCCCGACTGACAAATATTCCAACTACATTAAGGCATGCCTTCGACGATGAAGCGATTGGGATATTTTCTCGGTCAGGACTTGAGCCATCACAGTCGGACCAGATTAGTTGTATACTCCCTCGCCCGAACGATCATCTTCACGACACACCTGGGTACGTCGGCCCTTTACAAAATTATCGAGGTTTGAAATTTCAGATCAATAATAGACGGATGCAAAACATATTACTTCATCATCCAAACCATTCTGACGGGAAACAAAAGGGTTAGATGACACCCACATAAAGACACCCCAACCCGACATTTCACGTTCAAGTAATGCTAAGGTATTCTGACATCGACTTACAGTTTGGAGAGTTTGTCATAGTCCAAATGACTCCAGCGGTCCTGTGGTAGAGTTTCTAAACTTTTATTTGAACAGTCCATGAGGATATCAGAACAATCACACGCATCGGTATGTCCTGGACAACTAAATGCTAAAATAGAACAACAAAACTATGATTAATTAATTTAATACTGAATGCAAGTTCCAAAGCTTTACTAACTGTAAGGCTGATGTAGCGGAAATATACGGCCAGCGCTATTGTCAAAATATTACCATTAAATTTTGAATATGTTTTCAGTGGATATCGGGAATTATCTCATGAGTGTGGACCTGAAAATATTAGCGCTGGAGAAAAATAAAACTTTCAAGCCCACACTCATGAGATAATTCTCGATATTCTCTAAAATAGCGAAGATGTTCTTTTACTATATGCTACGTGACATTTTAGCGCGCGATATTCAACTCAATTCGACTGCAAACACGCACGATTGAAAATAATAACAAAGCTGATCGTTTTGTCAAAGCGACGTCATGCGCCGAAGCGTGACGTCATTTAGGAAGCTACTGAGGGATATTCCTCATTATCCATCAAGTCGATAGATGTCGAGAAATATCTTTTAGATAATTTGTGATAACTCATAGGCTAGCATATAATAAAATTTAATTTTCTTTGATATCCGCTTTGCTTGCATACGACTGGTTGAGATGAGTTTTTCACAACTCGATGAATATTTTCCTATAGTATGATTATATCTTTTCTATTTCCCACTCAATGTCATAAACAAAAAAAAAACAAAACAAAAAACTGGTGGAAATGTCTAGCGGTTCAATTAAACTGCAATTGCATCGGTTGGGCCGGGAAGTCGTTGGAATTCCTTTACCTGTTACCTAAAACAATTATAAGTAGCTGTCCAATGAAAAAGTAAGTCGGTGTTGAAAGTGTGCAAAGTGGTATTCATTATAATGCTGATAAATTACTTCACAAATTAATACCATGTACTTCTCTTAAGTATCCGCGACTGCGTGTAATAGCCCATGTTGAAGTTGAAAACTACAAAACTGTCGTCAACACAAAAGCTGATTCAGAGAGAGAGAAATATACTCTATCGTTGGAAATATCCATAACACAAATGGCGGACACTTTGACAGCCTCAAAATCTATTGTAGTACTAGCAACTACTCAAAATTGAATTATGAGAAATGAAATGAATTTAAATGAATTACCTGTCCTTTCATCAGAGTAAGACTGTCTAGAGCATGTTAAGTTTTAGGTTGCGTACGCACTTCATACAAAAATTGACACATCCATCCCACATATTCATACTCTGATAACGCAACAAATAAATCATTTCAATTCTTATTTGTTTTTTTGTTTTGTTAAAATGTACATCTAGTATTCCCGTGGTTAGTCTTAAATAAACTGTTACAAAACTATTTGTAAACGAATCGTGACGGTCACAATTTATCAAACTACTAGTTGATCCTTTGTTTATCGGTGGTTTAACGACACCTTCAACAGCTAGGGTCACATCGTGCCGGGCTTACACAGCGTCAGGTACATACAGCTGTAGCAGTCCAAATAGAAACAACACAATGGCAGAATTAACAAAATGAAAAAACTTAATGCTGATGGTTGGTAGTAAATAAATCTTCTTGCTGCACACATAATTTTGATTAAATTCCTACTACATTTCCTTACAAGTCTAAATTATAAGCCCAGGAAATGTTTCAATGAACATTTTTTTCTCTGTTGACAGTTCCATCATTTCATATCACACGATGCATCAAATTAGGTACTCTACAAAACAAAAACGCAAAACGGAGATAGTCACGATAACATGGCGAATTTTGGAGAATATAGTGATGAAATGTGTCTGTAGATATGGTTTACGACATATTGTGGTGGTCTAAACATTATGTAACATTTTGGACAATGGGGAATATTTTCGATCACCGTGACCACGAAAACATTGGAAATTAACAAAACAAAGTTTCCCTTGAGTGAATACCTGATTATGAAGTTGCAGCCTCTGAGCATGCAGCTGAGCGTGTGGGGGAATAAATGGACATTGAAATCGGTCAGAATTCGCACAGCGTTAAAGGGATCTTGCTCATATAAAATGCCACGTTTGACTGAAGCTCACTGTCATTGGCCGCTTGGAAACAGGCGAATCAGCTTCTATTGTCGCCAGAGTGTTCACCGTCTCACCGAGCACCATCACACGCCTGTGGAACCGCTACCCAATCCAAGAGACAACGCAGGACCTTCCAAGACCCGGGAGACCCCGAGTGACCACCCCAGCTCAGGATCGATACATCCGGTTACGTCATTTGCGGGACAGAACAACCACCGCGACCTCTACAGCGTCAACGTTACTAGGTCGGCAGAGAATTTCAGATCAGACCGTTCGCAACCGTCTACGCGGGGCAGGTTTTCGTGCTAGACGGTCAGTTCGTGGCGCTATTTTGACGGCGCAGCATCGTCGACGACTTGAATGGTGTCGGATGCACACAGCATGGCCTCATCAGAGATGAAGAACGGTATGGTTCAGTGACGAGTCACGTTTCCTTCTTCGCCGAGTTGATGGACGATGTCGTGTGTACAGACGTCGTGGAGAACGTTTTGCGCGTAGCTGCGCTCGGGAGGTGGTCCGATTTGGTGGTGGTAGCGTTATGATGTGGGAAGCCATCTCACACACTGGTAGAACGGACCTCTTGAAGGTAACTTGACGGCGCAGAGGTACAGAGATGAAATTTTGCATCCTCACGTACTCCTCATTATGCAGAATGCCAACGCCATTTTCCAGCATGACAACACCCAGCCGCATACAACAAGACTCCTGACAGCTTATCTACAGGATAACAACTCCAGATCGCCAGATTTGAACCCGATCGAACATCTATGGGATCGACTGGATCGACGTGTGCGACAACGTCAACCACAACCGTAGCTGGCGCAAGCGTTGCAAGAAGAGTGGGCCACCGAACCTCAAGCTTCCATCCAGAATCTGATTGCTTCAATGAACGGAAGGTGCCAAGCAGTTGTGGACTCCGATGGTGGTCACACCAGATATTCAGTTTGGATGACGTCGACTCGTGACGTTAACGTCTGAAACGTCTCCATTTGTGCTTCATTTATCCATTAAAACTTTGGTTATGAATTGATTTCGTTCTCTATAGCATTATCCCATAACGCGGAAACGTCCCCCATCACAGAAAACCCGTTTTGCCTTTCTTTGTTTTGATAAGAATATGTTGTGTAAACTTTCTTATGGCCGTAGGGTAAAGTATTCCATCTGGTGCTATGGTGTTTGACTTTAATCTATGCGTATTTATCGGTACGACAATAAAAATATTGAAACAGATAAAAATGAAAATAATATAGTAACAGATGCCTTGCTCACAAAAATGTTCACGTCAGTTATTTATAAAAAGAAAGATGAATCCATAGAGGATCTATACTGAGTCACGATTTTACTGAACGAGTTGAAGAAATTTCATATAAAATCTTGATGAATTTGATAATCTTTTATCAAACTTTCACCTAACATAACGAAAACATTTAGCCGGCGCAATTCACAAAAATCGTCAACCAGATTTTATTATATTTTCGATTTTTGCCTCGAAAACATAGCTTATGATCCCTCAATGGAACGAGCGCGTGGTTTGGAGACGAAAAATGAAAATGTTTAGTCTAATTAAGTAAATGTCGGCTGCTAGCCGTATTAGGTAAACGGTTAATGGAATACATGACTTCAAAAACAGAGAAGATTCCATTCTACTTCCAAAACCAACTTACTCACAATTTTACAATGTCACGTTTACTTCGGACGCCACGTGTTTATTACACATGATGTGGACGATATTTTCGACATTGGCTACTTGATTGCAGTTAACCCTTTACCTAGCATGAAAAGCAGACGACACTTGCAAAGAAAATTATTGAATAACTAATTTTTTTCATTTTTTGTCTCAAAACATAGGTCGAGCTCGTTCCAATGAGGGGTCATAACCTATGTTTTCGAGACAAAAAATTAAAATATAATGAAAATTAATTGGCGATTGTTGAGAATAGCGCTGGCCGGTTTTGGCCGTTACGTTGAGTAAAGGGTTAAGACAATCAACTAATTCAACATTTTATAATTTTATAAAATGAAGTTCCCGATCTTTGAATTGTTCAAAGAATCAGCTCATTTTGCAGTAGTTTGCAGGCGAAACCTACTGTACACGGGATGAAAGTGCAACCAATTCCTGGTTGTCAGAGTCACTTTCAATTATAATAATAAGTCTAACTATTTCACCCTCCAATTCTTTCCTGTGGCGTCTCATTGCCAAAGCTAAAGGTTTTGGCTATTATTTTCAAGTAATGCAATGGAAGGACACACGCCAGTCTAGTATGACTGTATGGTATACGACAAATAGATACATTCTTTGGGTATAGTGTTGCATTACCGAAAACTGGAGTAAACTGCAGGTGAATAGTTATACTTACGGCAGCCATGCTCATCTGATGAATAGAAAGGACAGTCAACTCTTCCATTGCACACATTATCGCTATCAATGCAAGCGCTATTGAGACATTTGAACTGCCCTGGTGAACACTGCCAACCAGCTGGAAAAAAAGTACATGACATTTACAACGACCACATATCATTACATTTAACATAGAATATTATCAGCAAAAGGGAAATGTCCGGGACAATGTTTACTATCAAAGTGAATTCGATATTAAGTGTTGATAAGAACACACCTTTAATCAAATTCATCATGCAAACTAGAATGAACGAGTTTTGCGCTTACTTTTGTAATAATTTGCCCTTTTGTAAGAGGTCCTGACTTCTGTAATAATTTGTTTAGCCCTTTTGTAAGAGGTTCCCACTTTTGTAATAATTTTTTAGCCCTTTTGTAAGAGGTCCCCACTTTTATAAAAGTTTTTTTTTAGCACTTTTGTAATAATTTCTTCTTCTGACCGGGAAACACGACTTTAACGAATTACAAAGTTTTTTTCATAATATTTCATACCTGCCCAGAGGGTTCGGGTAGGACATAGAGAGTTTTCAATAGAAAATCCAACTTGGCCAAAATTGGCGGAAAATTTCGATGTCTGGTTTTCCGCGTCAATGGCTTGTTTTGACCCGATTTGCGCTCCCCATCGGGAATTTGAACGGAAATCGCGCGTTCTCTCGATTTGTATTCTGTGTAAAATGTCCCACCTTTGTGTAAATGTTTTTAGCCCTTTAGCAAGAGGTCCCCACTTTTTTAATAATTTTTTAGCACTTTTGTAAGAGGTCCCTACTTTTGTAATAATTTTTTTAGCCCTTTTGTAATAGTTTCTTCTTCTGACCGGGAAACGTGATTTTAATTAATTTCGAAGTTTTTTTCATAACATTTGATACCTGCCCAGATAGTTCCAGTTGGACATAGAGATTTTTAACCAGAAAATCGAACTTGGTCAAAATTGGCCGAAAATTTCGATGTTTGGTTTTCCGCATCCATGGCTTGTTTTTGACCATATTCGCGATTTGTCATCTATATAAAATGCCCCATTTTGTAATAGATTTTTAGCCCTAGGGGATCCACACTTTTGTAATGTTTTTTTTTCTATAATAGTTTCTTCTGCAGACAGGGAAACTTGGTTTGGATTACTTTCAAAGTTGCCCCCCCCCCCCCTTCCGCGAACCGTTAAGAAATTAAGAAAAGAATCCGTCTCCAATGAGAACAAGTTCAATGCCATTCGCAAAGCTATTCCCGACTGTCTTGGATAGCGCCGGTGTTTTGGAGTTGTGGAAGACGGGCAATTTGATCCGCAAGAACGTCCGAGGTGAAGTTGAGGAGTTGCTCATCCAGAGACACCAAAAACATTTCTCAATCGTCCCAGTTCCGCTCCTCTACCATCGCCAAGATAGTCGACGAAAAAACCTTTTGATCACTATTCCTGGGCCCCAAATCAACAAACGGTGGTACAAGGAAGTCTCGTCCCCAACCAGATGTGTCCCTTCGTCATACCATCGACGCAGTTGAGCGAAATGTATATGGCGTATACCGGGACCTTAGTTAAGCACTCACAGCCCACTCCAGATAGTAAAGTGGGGACCTCTTAATAAAGGGCTAAAAAAAAACTATTACAAAAGTGGGCTATTTTAAATAGATGAAAAATCGAGAAAACGCGTGATTTCCGTTCTAATTCCCAATAGGGACCGCGAATCGGGTCAAACGGAAGCCATTGACGCGGAAAAGACTTTGAAATTTTCCGCCCATTTTGAAAAAATGCTTTCTGACTGGTTAAATTAATGGTATTTCAAAACAACAACGTACTGATTTTGTTCATATGTTATATTGATTTATGACGCATGTCGTTCAAGGTTAATTCCATTCTTTAACCCTTTTCTATATGAAAGATGTGTTTTTGGTAACTGTGATGTCCTATGATAAACAAAATATGAAATTCGTGATTTGATCATACGATGTTTATGAAACTCGTCTACGAATTGCTTGATTTCCTCGCCAGAGGCTCGGCATATCGGAGAATTCTTCGACTCGTTTCATAAATATCGTATGACCAAAACACTCATTTCATATTCTCTATATCCACTTTCCAATCTCGGAACTTGCTTTTTTGTCAACGATAACTAAAATAATTGTAAATATTCAAGTTGTGTTGCCTCGAAAAAAGTGCGCATCATCAACATGTTCATTTAAATTTTGGTAGATTGATTGAGACCTTAGTAACCGGTTTCTTCCATAGAAAATATTTACGGCAGGATGAGGTATTTACGACAGGATGATGTGTTTACGCCCGTTCCAACGTTTTCAAATATCCTGACCCTCCAACGATAGCACATTTTCCAACAATATTCTTGTCATGGAATCTTTCGATATCAAGGCAATGCAGCAGTTCCAAATCTGCGAGTTTGGCAGCTATGGTCTGATCAGCAACAACTGCCATGTTGATCTGAGGCTTGGATGTTAAGGGATTAAATATCTTTTCCCATCGCCATCTGGTAACATTATAATCAATCGAGTCTTTTTCCATTTTTTTCAGTTATTGTGTTTCTCGTCACGTTTGTTTCTGTAATTTCAGTCATTGCATTTTATGACGCTCCTATTTTCCTGTTGCACCGATCGCAAAGCAGTTTGCAGGCTGAGTATGTTAGCTCTGTACTGAAAAATTTGGGTGCCATGACATTTGAACACTCAGTGCACCAGAAAGGAGGACCCGATATAGCAGTCGAGTTCTTAACTAATCAAAACCCAGTTTTGAATACTCCGCCAAATTAATGTAATACAGCTTTTATTGAAAAATAATACAGGAGTGATTTAATTTACTTCCTGGTTATTTATGATAATAATTATTCACTTACCACAGTTATTTAGATGGGACTTGTCACTACACCCAGGCAAGGTCTCGTTGGTGGAGCCATAACATCTCACACGAGCATCTACACACTGTCCACTGTCACATCTAAATTGGTGTTCTGAGCAGTCTGCCCTGTCTAATGTAAATGCATGGTATTATTAAAACACACACACAAAAGCCACTACATATTGAGACGTTGCGATAATACGTAGGGACCAATACTTGTGGGTTTAGAGTTACAGGAATTGCAAATTGTATGTTGAGGTTCAACGGCACTTTCAATAACCAGGGTCATGTCGGCCGAGTTTACGGATGTCAGAATCTGAGGATAACAACTGAATAGCGCGAGGAGCTTTGAAAATATCTCCCTACTTACTAACCCGGAACAAGCAGGACTTACATTTATTAGGGGCAAGTGTACCACAGACGTAGTATACATTAGCACACTCTGACTCCTTTTCTCGGTAGAACTATTGGGATTTTCTATATTTCGATCTGAAGTCCAATGCATTAACCAATGAACCATCGTGCTTTAGCGGACCACAGTGAGAGGAACAAATCATTGTGATTAGGTTAGAATGGGTACGATATTAAGTGCTCTCCACAACTTTATGTGCATTACTAGGCACAAAGTACAGTCTTTTTGAGAACAAGAGAGAAGGTCATTGAAATTCAAATTGTATCATGGTGCACTTGAACATATGTACGAAATCAGGCAAGGTCTGAATATGATTCCAGATATGGTATCTATCGGTGGAGTTTCGAAGATGACTGGGAGTGCCAACCTCATTTGTCCCGACTGCAAACAAATGGCTCAAGGCACGACTGATAAAATATGCTAACAACGCGATCAAGACACGTCTTCGTCGAAGGCATGGCTTGATGATGTGGTTGGGGTATTAGTGAGTCTGGCTTATAGTTAAAATTTCAAGATTTCTTGAAAATTTATTTGTAAATAAATAAAATGTACTTATAGTAGTTGTGACGCAACTTACCGTACTTCAAATTGGTCATGCTGGGTCCCAATTGCTCAAATGGGGTAACACAGATGTCCATGTGAACGACCGACTCGTGTCGTGTGGCACAAGTTCAATTATAAAATGACATGATTACTATCAAGAGGAGATCAATATCAAAGTTCTAATCCAGACGAACGTGTACCCATTGCCTCGCCTCGAATGAATTATTGCGCGTAACCAGTCCAGTCAAGCGATTACTCTGTTCATTACTTTTCATTATTACCACTTTACCGGGCGTTCCCTAGTGGATTAACAATGTTTTCACGGGCAATCAACAGCCGTAATGCTCAGTAGATCACGTGACATACTGGGCCAGCGGTGGCCCAGTAGGGCGTCGACGGATGGAACGAGAAATTAAATCCAACATATTTCACATCAGAAACAACCCCTGTTTGCCAGATTGGCGAGTTCATAATTTATTTACTCTTCCCTACAATCACTAAAACAATCAACACTTCACTTCAGTGATATTCACTTTATTGACAATGACATGTCGAAAATAGTCACATGACACGAATTACGTCCCATGTTTTGCTGGCTGAAACGTTCGGGTCAACGAAGGGCAAAATTATTCTTCATAAATTGAGGGCAAAAAAGGTTTTGGTGCACAAGTCTATCGATATCCCGTTGATCGGTCTGTGTGGAGGTGAGTACTATCCTCTAACATTTTAATCTTATTTCATGTTTCGTCTCCGATGCTGGGCTTACAACTTACAAGTGTTTATGTTTTGCGCTTTCGACGTAAACATTGGTTTGGGTCACATGACGATAATTCCCACGTGCTGTTTGTTTGTCAACAGACGACACATCTGCTTTCGAGTACGGTTTCAAAATGTCTCAATCCAGAGATAATAGCGAATTAAATGAAAACCAGTAAAAGTTGGTATTGGTAGGAAATCACAGATGGTGGCAATAATAGTAATAACGTGATTTTTTAAGGGCGTTATGGTTCATTAGCGTCCCTCCAGAAATGATTAACAGCCCTCTGCCCCATTAGCAGCCCTCGACTACGTCTCGGGCTGCTAATAGGACCTCTGACTGTTAACCATTTCTGTTAGGTCGCTAATGAACCATAACGCCCTTAAAAATCACGTTATTGTTATATTATTAACGATAATTATATTATTTAACCCTTTACCTAACGTAACGGCCAAAAACGGCCAGCGCTATTCTCAAAACTCGCCAGTTAATTTTCATTATTTTTTCATTTTTTGTCTCAAAAACATAGGTTATGACCCCTCATTGTAACGAGCTCGTTCCAATGAGGGGCCATAACCTATGTTTTTGAGACAAAAAATAAAAATAATAGTTTTTCAAGAATTTTGTTTGCAAGTGTCGTCTGCTTTTCATGTAAGGTAAGGGTTAAAAAGCAAAAAACAAAACAAACAACAACAATGAAGTCCCTATTACACAAATGGCAAAGCGTTGTCGTTTGCGCGCACGGATACATGACCCAATTGTTGATTGCATAATTCACTTGTGAAGTTATCGTTTATAATCAGACCCGGAATTCCCAGTAAATCACACTTTGGAAAGTAATAAAAATAATATCTCAGTCAGATACAGTATTCTCGAAATTCTTTTCCGCCATGTGACATTACATTGTGTTGCGGCGAGAAAGCGGACAGAAGATTTCGACTGGGTCGCGAGCTGGTCGAAATTTTCAGTCCACTTTTGTGATCGTAGTGTTGCATCATAAATTAAAACCACAACATCTATATACGTACCGCAATACTTTTCATCTGAACCGTCAGGACAATCTCTTCGAAAATTACACCAGGAGGAGTTTAGTACACACTGTCCACTGTTACATTTTCTTTTTCCAACAGGGCAAGGTATATCTCCTGTCAAAACAACATAAATATTTACTTTCCCTTCAACATGAATGAAACATTATGTATGACCTGTATATCAGTCATGCGCGAAATTACTAAAACAACGACAAACAATTCCATGTGCTGCTCACAACAGCTGAATCGGTGCAGGAAGAGGAACGCACCGCGAAAACATCCATTCCACTCAGATAATAACCGGGGTCGAAACTAACTTCAGATACTGGGGTGCGGAGGAGAGGGCACAATGCTTTCTTGGCCTTGACAAAAAGTTGCCTTATTGTTCTCACACACACATACCTATGCTTTGTCACGACCTATCCTGACAAGGAGCCTATGGTCATGGATAGTAGCGACGGCAATCGCCGATGCCTTGGTAAAAGTCACGACAAATCGCCAGCGCTTTTACAACGACACTGTCAATTGGGGCCCCTGATTGCTTTTAATAATGATGGGAACTCCAGGCAGCTTTCCTTTCAGCCTTCTAAAACCATGCGTTCTAAACATGGCTCTGCTGTGAGTTTGTGACTCTCAGCTAGGCATCATTTCAAACTCTAGAATTCCATATGATAATCATCACAATTTTGAATTTCGTGTGGCAAACTCTCGAAAAAGATATCTTTGTTTAACTGCTCCGAGATTAAGCTAACCTTAATGGGTCCAGTGCGTTCGGATAATAGCACTTGGACCTATTCCTGCATACCGAGGCAAATATTTAATTGTTTTTTTAGGGGGGGGGGGGGGGAGGGGGGTGGTGGTGAGTCAGGAAATTTTGGGTATTAACTTCAATTTACACGACACTCTTGAGTTCATTCAACATTTAATTCAAACTTTGGAAAGAAATAGGTCTTAACTGGAAATTGTAAAGGAAGGGGCGGATGCAGAGCTTGTAAATTAATTACCCAACACTTCATCATGTTAATTGAACAACGCTGGTTTCTATGGCCCCAAATCCTATCTTTGCTGGAATGTGTATGTAATCTATGTTAGAAATAGTGACAATAATGATTTTATTTCTGACACCGCACCATCCCAATACCACTTACGCTACAATGAAACGATACCCATCAACTTTTCCAATTTACATTTTGCTGTTCTGTTTACTATGTTTTTGCACTGAAACTGATCTGAGAAATACGCCACATTTGTATTACAACAGAATGCACACCTCCAGTGCAGGCGTAAACTCTAGCGTTTTTACTGCGCCGTGAGTTTGGGCCAACAAGCCCCCCCCCCCCCCCCCACCCCCGCCATTAAATCTTCATTATGTTAATTGACCACTGTTGGTCTTATGGCCCCAAATCCTATCTTTGCTGAAATGTGTATGTAATCTATGCTAGAAATATTGACAATATTGATTTTATTTCTGACACTGCACCATCCCAATACCACTTACGTTTCAAATGAAACAATACCCATCAACTTTTTCAATTTACATTTTGCTGTTCTGTTTACAATGTTTTTGCACTGAAGCTGATCTGAGAAATATGCCACATTTGTCTTACAATAGAATGCACACCTTGAAACACCAATTCTCACCAACTCGTATTGCCTGTATACTGATAGCACCTAATGGATGACAACATATCGACTTATCGCGCGAGGATTGGGTTTTTCAGGGGTTGAGGCAGAAATAAATCATTTTTGAATCCCAATATCGTTCTCCTTGTGATGTTTTATGCACGCTTAGACATCGAGGATTAAGTATAATAACTTTTCTGCATCTCTTTACAAGTGGGGATATTGAAGTTAATCCTGGGGAAAAGAAGATTGAACATATTGTTATATTGTTGGGTTGGATAAGCCAAGGGAAAGTTTCCTTGTGACGGATGAAGGGGAGCTGACTCCTTTCTCTTTTCATGAACTTTAAATTTGAACTCTTTTGTTAAAAAAGATGTATTTTGGTGAGACACACATGTTTTTGGTTGGAAACAGAAATGTCATAATTGTTTTGCAGAGAGCGAAAATATAGAAATATGAAAATAACAGATATTAAACTATTTAATTTGAATGACTACCGAAAAAGGCAATATCCCCAACATGGTGGAGAATCCGGGCACTTTTCATTGGCTTATGTAAATTGATCCTCAATTTTATTTTGAGGGGGGATGTTATATTGTTGGGTTGGATAAGCTAAGGGAAAGTTTCCTTGTGACGGATGAAGGGGAGCTAACTCCTTTCTCTTTTCATGAACTTTAAATTTGAAATCTTTTGTTAAAACAGATGTATTTTGGTGAGACACACATGTTTTTGGTTGGAAACAGAAATGTCACGATTGTTTTGCAGAGAGCGAAAATATAGAAATATGAAAATAAGAGATATCAATCTTTTTAATTTGAATGTTTGCCGAAAAAGGCAATATCCCCAACAATATCAATGTCAAACAAAACCGATATAATAAGCGCCGAATTGGGAAATTATGATATCATTTTTGTTTCGGAGACACTGTTGTCAAACACCGTTCAAAACAAAGATATTCAAATACAAGGCTACCATTACCCAGCTATTCGTATGGATCGGGGGGATAGTCCGGGGGAGGAGTGGCCGTTTATATTAAATCTTATATAGTTTGGAAACGTCGATATGATATTGAAATCCCAGGCTTAGAATTAATCTGGACAGAACTTCGAAGTCAGAACCAGAAATTTATACTGGGAGTTGTATACAGCCCCCCACTGGCAATAACTATTACTGGAGTCTTAATGATGAATCTATCCAAAAGGCAAAGAATGATATGTCGCTGAAATGCGTGATAGTTGGAGACTTCAATTTTGACTGTCTCAACAATACACATCCAAGGATCAGGCAGCTGGAAAACGATTACAGCTTATCTCAAATTGTCAAAGACCCCACGCGAGTAACTGAACACTCTTGCAGTCTACTTGATCTAATTTTAGTGTCGTGTCCAATGCTAGCTGAACATTGTTCTGTTATTCCTCCCTTCTGTAGTAACCACCATGCTACTGCTGTTACATTGAAATTCACAAAAGGTAAAACTGCCTGCTTTAAAAGACAAGTTTGGGATTATAGTAATGTGGATATAAACGGATTACGGGCACATTTTGCTAACGTGGGAAGGCTTTTTTACTGAAAACTTAAATGATACCACAGAGAACCTTACATCGTATATCATGGAATCAGCTCAAAACTACATACCAAACAAAACCATTGTAGTACGTTCGAAAGATAAACCATGGATGAACTGAACGATCCGAAAAATGACGAGAGTGCGTGATCGATCACACAAAAGCCAAACAGACAAATTGGACAGAGGACTGGGCTAGATTTTGGCATGACAGAAATGAAACTATATCACTCATACGGACAGCCAAAGCGGAATACGATATTAAAACAGAAACTTATGTATCATCTCGTAACTTCGGCAGTAAACATTGGTGGGGGACCCTTAAATCTTTCTCTGATCAATCTATCGAATGAACTTTTCCCGCCACTTGAAGAAAATGGGGAAATAATTAGTGATGCAAAGTCGATTGCAGTCGTATTAATTACGTATTTTGCTAGTCAAGCTAACACAGTGGGTGACAAAGAATTACCACCCATTCCACATTGTGAAATGAGTCTCGAATCCATAGTAATTTCCGAAGGGGAAGTCATGTCAATTATTAGTAATTTAGACCCCCAGAAAGCTAGTGGGTCAGATTTAGTTAATAACAGAATTATTAAGGCATGTGTCCAACAGTTAGCTCCCCCTCTAACGTATCTTTTTAATCTGTCCTTATCACGTAATGAGTTCCCAAATTTATGGAAGATGGCTAGTGTTGTGCTTAGTCATAAGTTATTATCCGTTAATGACAAGGCAAACTATCGGCCAGTCTCTCTAACAAGTTCTGTCAGTAAAATTCTAGAAAAAGCAATTTTCAGACGCATTTTCCCTTCTTGGTTGAAAACGGATTGTTAACACCCTTACAATCAGGCTTCCTTCCGGGTGACAGTACAATTTACCAACTCATAGATATTGATAACTATATTGCCAGCAAAATGGACACCAAAAAAGTTACCAACTCAAAGATATTGATAACTATATTGCCAGCAATATGGACACCAAAAAAGAAGTCAGAATGGTATTCTGTGATATAAGTAAGGCTTTCGATAGAGTGTGGTATGACGGATTAATTCATAAATTAGATTCTATTGGAATAAGAGGTAACCTACTCACGTGGTTTAAAAGGTACTGAACAAATCGCTCCCAGCATGTAATCGTAAATGGAGAGAAATCCAAAAATCGAATCATTAAAGCCGGTGTGCCACAAGGATCCGTTTTAGGCCCTCTTCTGTTTAATATTTACATAAATGACATTGTTAAAGATATTATGTCTAATATTAGACTTTATGCCGATGATACTACACTTTATCTAGTAATCGAAGATGCAAACTCAGCAGCAGAAGTTTTGAATAATGACCTGAAAAAAATACTCGGTGGTCTAACACATGGCAGGTCTTATTTAATCCACTAAAGACCGAATCATTGTACTTTTCAAGTAAAGCAAACCCTACGCTTCGTCCCCATATTTACCTCCTAGGACAGCAAATAGAAGAGACGGACACTTATAAACATCTTGGGCAGATCTTTTCAAAAACGGGACAATGGGATTCACATATAGAGAGTATTATAAATAAAGTCAGCCCCATGATAAACTGCCTAAGAAGCCTAAAATACGGACTATCTAGACACGCATTAGAAACTCTATATAAATATTTCATTCTCCCGCTTTTTGATTATGCCGATGTTATATGGGATGGTTGCACAGAGACCAAATCGACATTCCTAGAAAATCTGCACTTGGATGCTCTACGAACTATAATAGGGGTAATTAGGGGAACAAGTCATCACCTTTTTTATAGGGAATCGAGTTTCATCCCACTCAAAGAGCGCAGACTAGCTCTGTACAAAATCATGTTCACAAACGTGCCAAACTACATTAGGCTGCTCATTCCGCGACCTGTATCAGAACTGACCTATTACCCACTAAGATCTCCAAACTCACTAAGGGAAATTAAATGCAACACTAATAGGTTCTCTAACTCGTTTCTGCCATCAGCGGTAAAACTTTGGAGCGGCCTACGTGCAGATCTGCAGAACTATACTTCCGTAGACCTATTTAAGAAGAAAATTGCAATCAGCGACAATGTCGTTCCTGGTTTTTTTTAAGTTGGTGGCAGCAGGGAACAAATCTTTCACAGGAAGCTGCGTTTATATTGTAATGATTTAAACGGACACAAATCTGATAGATTTATAAGTGATAATGCTTCTTGTAGCTGTGGCCACGTTTATGAAGACACTGAACACTATTTATTATTGTGTCCTCTATTTTCAGAACAAAGAAATTTGCTTCTAACAAAATTGGACCACACCACTAATATCACTCTAATGTTATATGGTGATCCAGAGAAAACTGCTTTGGAAAATGCCAGTATATTCAGTACGATACAAGAATATATTAGGGAAACAATGAGATTCGAGTGAATAATTATTAGCCAGTGGAAATGAATCCTTGTGTTTTGCACTTGGAGACTGATTTTTGATAGTACACCTCAAAACGGACAAGCGTACTGTTGGCCTATTATACCTTCATCGATAGGTAATGGATATATTAGAAATGAAGAGATATTTTGTGGTACTTTCTTTCTAATTCATGTGATCAGTTTCTGTTTTATATTCAGTTGCACTTGCACCATTGTAAATGTGTGTTATTGTAGGGTATGGTGTTAATATAAGCATTGCCTGCTCGTCAAACCAAATTTCAATGATGAAATAAAAATATTGTTCAAAAAAGAAAAAAAAATTACTCAACTTTAGTTTTCATTCAGGATTTTATAATCGTAGACATTTAGCTTTTTCTTAAGTCGATGATAGGCTTACCGTGTAACAGATACGTTAATCTAGAATAAGTTCTTCTTTGCGTATTAGGCTGTATTACGTGGAGTTCATCTTTAGAAGGTTATTATTATTATTATTTATTGGTGTTTAAGGTCACATATTTCTGCACAATGGCAAATCATGACCACGACAGTTTTACGGGTGGAGGAGGCCGGAGTACCCGGAGAGAACCACCGAGCAACGGCGAGCAACTGTCAACTCCCCAACATACTAACTCCACACAAGCAGGGTTAGCATTGGTTGAAGACAGGTGCACCATCGACGTGCAGTACGCCTTAGTGCACAGCGTCACCGTGCCCCCACATGGGCAATGGGGGTGAATTTAGAAGGTTATGATAATCTAATAATTCCTGGCAAAATGCTATGCAGAGGAATTGTGCCTCGGAAATTTCCAGTCATGTGTGTTTAGACTGTTTTCCTTGCCTTAAAACGTTCGTGTCCCCCTCAACGTCACCTTTTAGATAGTCTCTCATTGTTTGAGATATTTCCATAGATACTGCAGCACTGTTTGTCTTTGAAATCAGTAATTTCGATGTTGCCGCCAAGCGTCTCCGTTGCTGACGTGTTTTACGTGTGCCAGTGTCATTGGAGGTGTATCAGGTTCAGGTATAATGTCGGAGATTGGTCGATAATCACCAAAAAAGAAGCTATACAATCGGGGGGGGGGGGGGGGGCGTAATTTCTAAAGCATTTATCGTCCTTTGAGCTTTAGCATTGCAGATGGCACCTTGTTCCTTTCAAGGGACGATAGATATATAATGTCAATATTATTGAGTGTTACATTACCATTTATGATCTGTTGGCCCTATATCCGATAAATTCTGTCTTTTGTTTGGCCAGAATGACTTGGACAAATAGCCATGACAAAGGGTGCACCCAACATCCAAGGTAGAGAGCGTGCAACATTCAGGGTATAAGCGCACGCGACACATCGGTATATGGTTTAAACAAAAGATTTCCGCTTTTGCTCGCCTCGAAATAAAAATCGAACCAAAAAACCCGAAAATAGTCACAAATATCATCAGATTTCCGACAATTCAATCATAAAAACAACATAAGAGCAAATAATTCGTCCTCTGAGTACCAATGTGTTCTATGTGCCAGTAGGCACATAGAACACATTGGAACTCAGGGGACGATATGTCAACAAAATACCGTTTACTCGTTTTCTTAACGACCCAAGGGATGTAACTCTGTCTGTTGGCTTCTGCGATTATAACAATAAAATAATTATCACGAATTTGGTCCAAGTGATTGTGGAGCTGAGAAATGTGTCCACAAATTTATTTCCACTATGTTTGTATTGTGTTTCAAACGGGAAAACAGGTATTAAATCTCCATATAACATACATGCTGGCGGAGATAACTTATATTGTAAACTCCCGGTCTTAACTAGGAGTTGAGTGCCGATTTGATACCCACCCCTGCACACTCACCCTAGGATTCTTTTTGTTCCCTTGGTTGCCGCGATGAACTTTTAGCATTTTGTCATTCGAACATGAAGACAAATGTCTTGTCTCGTCAATATTCCGGTACATTATGGCATATCTCAGGCTCTCTCCTCTGTTTTTGATGCTACGACGTTTTCTTTCCAATCAGCCAATCGTGGTATAAAAGTTACATACTTGTATAATAGTCCGATTAAACAAGTAATACCGCCTGTAATATATTGCCGATTCAACCAGTTCGGTCGGCTCATGATCAAAACGTGAATCCCTCAATCAGAAAATCTATACTTGTATTCAGCCACGTAAAGGCAACATGGGATTACACATATTTTCAAGAATCCACCATCTCCATACAAACGTTGCCAAAGATATATCCACATTTCATAGACAGCATTGAAATGTAATCACCCGAGCTTCATTTAAATATTACCACCGATCATTCGTTCTTGGTACATTATTACCGCTTCAAGCCATTCTAACACGTGGTGAGTTACGTGCTTGATGCAGAGGATATAGCTTCTATCGTAAAGTATGTTCCAATAAGACTAAAATTCTTGCCCTCCGATTGGACGAGAGTTCGCTTAGTTTTTTCTTTGTTTACGAATCCAGTGGCAAATGCTACCTTCTGACGTCAACAAGTGAAATATTTAAAAATATGTTAAAAATGGAAGGAAATTCAAAGCGCATACTGCCTATAAAATCGTATTTTTCGAGGCCAGTGATCATTCTATGAATAAAAATGCACAAACCATTTTTAAAAAAGGCTGAGGTTTCTCCATCTCAGTTCAAATTATGAGTACAAGTTTCCAGCCGCAAACCTCAGACCATGTTGCCGTCAATTCATCACAATAACTTATAAAGTTGTCGTTCTTAAACTGACTACTGGGGGTTGGTATTTTGTAATATTGTAAACATTATGACTCCATTTGAAAGATTCATTTAAATTTTTTTCTGGGAAGAATACCGCCGTACCATCTTCCACCAATTCACCCCAAACCGGTGTGTACTGCCCTAGGAACATGTGCATGACCACCAACAGAGGACTATGAATATCGGCTTGTACATCACACACAGCGTAGGCACGACCGTTGACAAATTTTCTGTAATCATATTATAAACCTAGTTACACAGTAGTAAAGGGCTTTTCCATTTGTATCATTGCAGTTTTGACAACGCGTTTCAGTGTAAGCCAACGATCGCTCTGAAACAAAGAATGCCGCACATCAACAAAAAGTAATTTATGACTTAACAACGCGATTCAATATAAGCCAATGGTCGCTCCGCACATCAACAAAAAGTAATTGATGACTTAACCCTTTACCTAACATGAAAAGCAGACGACACTTGCAAAAAAAAATCTTGAATAACTAATTTTTTTCATTTTTTGTCTCAAAAACATAGGTTATGACCCCTCGTTGGAACGAGCTCGACGAGCTCGTTCCAACGAGGGGTCATAACCTATGTTTTTGAGACAAAAAATGAAAAAAATAATGAAAATTAATTGACGATTTTTGAGAATAGCGCTGGCCGGTTTTGGCCGTTACGTTGGGTAAAGGGTTAACAACGCAATTCAATGTAATTTATAAGCCAGCGGTCGCTCTGAAACAAAGAATGCTGCACATCAACAAGAAGTAATTTATGACTTAACAAAGCGATTCATTGTAAGCCAACGGTCGTTCTGAAACAAAGAATGCCGCACATCAACACGTGCGACGCTGCATGCTTTGAACAGATTTTTCGACAAAGCGTGCATCCTGGGCAGTCCCACGTGCTACGGGCATGTAAACCATACCAAATCGAAGTTTTGAACAATACACATCGATTGCACAAAACTTCATTTCAATTCGATTGAAAAGCAAAAATTTCGCAAATGTCCAAAGTTGATGAGGGTAGGGCTGTTGCTCTAATTATGCAGGGCCAATCGCAATGTCTCACTTCCCAGCAATTTGTGGTCCATGAGTCAACAAAAGCTCGTTTAGTTGGATGTCTCAGAGCCACAGGAAGATTAACTGATCGTCCCAGGATCGGACGTCCGCTCGTTACGTCGTCACGTCAAAATAGAGGCATACGTCTCTCACACCTCGGTAACCAATTTCAGACGGCGACAGAGACGGCGAGTCAGGTTGCAGGCGCCCATGGTCGCCGATTGTGTCCCAGAACAGTTAGGTATCGGATGCGGGAGTTCATTGTAAGGCCACGACGTCTCTACGTTTATCCGCAACGTACACTATGGCGACGACAACGTCGATTGCAATGGCTACGGGAACATGCACCAAATCGGTTTCACTTGGCCCACTGGAGACGTGTGTTATTCACTGTCGATTCTCGGATCACGCTTTACAGGTCAGAGGGATGACAACGTTGCTATCGACGTCGATGTGATCGATATTCTGACGCGTGCGTCAAGGAAAACGACAGATTCGGGGGATTGGCTGCTATGGTTTTGGGAGGAGGAATTTCTTATGGCGTTAAACCACCTCTCGTGGTCATCCAGGGCAATCTTACAGCCGTAAAATATCGGGATCAGGTCCTCATGCCTCACGTCCTTCCACTTATCCATGCGCGTAAGCTTACGTTGCAACAGGATAATAAGAGACCGCACGTTACTCGGGTTTGTCGTGACGTCCTGAACCAAAACAATGTCCCAATTCTCGATTGACCACCCTACAGTCCAGATTTGTTACCGATCGAGCATTTGTGGGACGAGCTCGACAGGAGTGTCAGGAAGTGCATCTACGTACCAAACAACGTCGCTCAGCTCACGCAAGCCCTTCTTCAGGAGTGAAATAACACACCACAAATGGCCATAAACAATTTTATGGGGTCAATGGTAAGGAGAGTTAGAGCAGCGACTGAAGACGGGGTGGGTACACCCGCTATTGATTTTGATCAGGAAATGACGTAGGATACCCACGTTTGAACGTTACCCATGCAAACGCCGTGTGAGTTAAAACAGCAGTCGGCATCTCTACCTACTGAGCACCCACGCTCCCTTCAAATTCATGAATACCGACAGCTAGATTGGTAACTGACGTACACCCTTTTGTTCAACCAATCAAACGCACGGACTCGGGTATACTCAGTACACAAGAGATATTCAAGTGACATCATTTGAACACCCAGTCCATTGTTCTATCAGATATTTCAAGTTGGTTACTAACCCCGAAAAGACAAAAGAGTAACAAAGTGTAACATTTCCGAAGGACTTCTCTGAAACGGGCAGTATGGTGATTATGTATGTTCTATAATTTATTCGGGATGTTCCGCGGATTGGAGGATGATTGTGAGTTTGCATATTTTCAAAGACAGAGTCTGTCATTATTTCTGCTGACAGTTCTCCACGCGGCCTAAGGCATATTGCGAATTGATTATAGTATAATTGCGTGTAAGTTTTAATAATTACAAAATTGGACCTCCAAGGTGTGGAAACATCGCGAATTTCTCAATTTAAATAGCATCATGATGACATTTGATTAGGGGATTCTCAATGTTTGTCGTGTGAGAACACTTTGACTGTCTGATATTGTGAACTATTTTGAAGCGAAGGTTACTGGAGGCGCTTGCAAACGTATTTCATGAATAACTTGATTTTTTAGGGATTCGGTAAAAAACGTTAACGCATTCAGATTTGCATGTGTTTTTCCTTTTTGCAAAAAATCTGTTCTAATATGTGGAAACATTGTGAATACTTCAGTTAATTGGCAAATTGTTGCTATTTTATTGGAGCACTCTTAACCCTTTACCCAACGCAGGCGATTTCAATATTTAGTATTTGAAATATCATTTTTTAAATTTTTTTCAGAAAATTTCTACAAAACCATATCATATGACCCCTCTTTGGAACGAGCTCGATGAGCTCGTTCCAAAAAGGGGTCACATGATATGGTTTTATTGAAAATTTTCGAAAAATAATATTTTTTCAGCTGCTGCATTTGCATATTACAGGGGCGGATGCGGGCGATGTGTTAGGTAAAGGGTTAATGTTTGATGAGTGTGTACACTTTGACACACTGGTGGTGAAAGGTGCATAATCTAGCACTGTATGATGCTCATTATTCGACAGTTATTTAAAATTGTTAAGGCCACGGAAGATAGATTCAATGCAAAGGTTATGATTTCGATGATGTTTCTTTGACGTATGTATTATTTACATTATTATTTATTTTAAGTTTGTGCGGAATAGATATTGGGACAGTAAAATTAAAAAAAAACTACTGCTTTCACGCCTGTTTTGTCATTTATAATTATTTGAAAGTACCAAACAAAGATTAGGAGGACTACTTACCAGTGCGGACATTGACCCAAAACCCCAGTAAAGTTGACGGTCCCTCTTCCTCTAGCTCTATCGGGTTAATGTTTTTTTTTAATTTGGGCTGGAGGCAAGGCCATTACAAACATTTTACACAATCAGAAGCTTGCCTGCTATAACCAACGCTTCAGAATTACTCCATGAGTAGCCTTGTACCGTTTCAAAGCATTTTAGTACTCAAATATAGTATATATGCATACGGACCAGGTTGCATTATATGGAAAATATGAGCAACTGGCTGTTCAGACACCGCAAACCCGGCCCTCCTAGTGTATGCAAATGTTGTTGAGCTCCCCACCCCATCCGCACACCTCGCGATCGCCTTTTATAAGCTTTTAAAACTGACATAATAATATATGTATCTTCTGCATTGGTTTTACGAGAACTTGAATCCATTTACAACTAAACCTTATTCTTGTAGTAAATAAAACATGCCGTATGGAAAAGGCCATCAAACTTCGCATCATGCGACAGAGTGACAGAGATGTCTTGACAGCAGAGGAATCTGATATGGGACGCGAATAGGGGTTACGAAATTAAGTGGATTGTAAACATGTCACTACTTGTACAAATCAAGCCTGGAAATAAGCAGGCTGTCATCTACAAAATGATGTTCCCAGAGGGCGAATTTGTTGATGTTACCCTGCACAGCACTTGCTAAATGTCGGAGGTTATAATCTCCACTGAAGGTCGAAAGCTAAAGATATCGTGTTACTCTTATTTAGGGACAATACCGTTTTTACCTGTGGTGTACCATTGTACTTTTCAAGAGAGAAACTTTGCATTTTGCGATAATATTGCACAATAATAAAATGGTGATCACGATACATCAAAAGCTATTCATATCGGGTGCTACGAGCGTTGAATGGTGTGCTGCTTACATGGTGGACTTGACGTTATTGGGATGTCACGCCCCGATATTCTCTGCAAAAAAAAATCCCAATAACATAACAGAGGTTAATACATCAAATCAATTCAATAAAAAATAGATGCAGCTGTTTCCTGCATACACCCAATGAGTTTGTGTGGGTGTGGGGGGGGGGGGGGGGGGGTGTCACCTTTACACATCATTTGGTTCCCCACTGGTAAGTGTACATAATGGAATTGCGCGGGATATATGGAATTTAGGGCGTTGGCTATTTTTTGAAGCGAGATATTGTGTATTATTGTAAAGCAACTTCGATGGTCTTCAAAACTTCAAGAAATAAATAAGGGGGGGGGGGGGGGAGGGGGGCGAAAATTGTAAGGTTGTAAGCTGAAAGATTGAAAAGAATCTAGACTAGTTTTACGCGTGTGATCACACTTCATAAAGTAGCTAGTTATAATAGACTTACCTAATTGATAAAGTGAGTGGGGGATTAATACACATTTGTTTTCGCCGTCAGCATTAAGATAGAGAATTTAAATCAAGCTTGCATGTCACATATACTAACCACATTCTTCCTCGTCTGAGCGGTCATGACAATCATACCGTCCATCACAACGCTGGCTCTGTGCAATACATTGGTGATTCGAACACTCGAACTCTCCAATTCCGCACGAAGGGAAGTCTACAAAGAAAAGAAGACAAACAAATGTTAGGGCCGAATGTGCAAGATCATTATGCGGATTTTCACATTTATTTTGCCAATGGGGACATGAACGCAATGGTATTTAGTTACACAAATCCTCCATTTATCTGTGTGACAATAAATCCTGAACTGCACCCGATCTCTCTGAACTACACAAAATGCTCATATTGACTGGCAAAGTGAAAAAAAAAACAATTTTCTGGAATTTGCTTTTCAACCCTATACCAAAGGCATTGGATATCAAAATTTATTATTTTGATTATTGTTTTTTAAAAAAATGTTTAAAAAGATTTCAAGAAAACCATATCATGTGACCCCACAGTCACGTGAAATGGTTTTCTTGAAATATTTTGAAAATATATATTTTGTGTCATCCACAAGGGGAATGGACGGTACTTAACTGGTTCAGGGCTAGATTATTTTTGGTGGTCACAATTTGTTATTCAAAATTTGTTCTATTACAAATTATTGGAGAGTGCCTACAGGCACTCTCCAATAATTTGTAATAGAACAAATTGTTTTAAACAAAATATTATTTGGGTTTGACTGAATTTGAAACATGAGCAAGGAAAGCGTTGGATTTTGCTCTGGTACCCACCAATTGATAATGGCTTCTAGCACTATACCAGTTAAGATTATTTCTCACCCACGGTGTATAAAATTCCTGTCGATATTTTGGATGAATAAAGTTCAGCAAGCATCACATCCATACAGTTCCCAACAAGTATGGAGTCACAAGAGAATTTATTAAATTTATTTATTGTTGTTTAAGGTCACTTTCGGCATCTATGGTTATATAATGACAATAACATAGGTATGAAGTCTAGCCAATCGTTTATACATACAGTATGTGGAGAATGGATTGCAACACTAAATCACCCGTGGAGTGGAGTTATCATCCAAAACATCACTTTCAAAATTCTGTACATATGGATAAAAATACAAGTAATGTTTCAGCCAATGGACCGCCGGGAATCTCATCGAGCTATCAAGCATTTACTCTACCGAGTGACTCCACTTACTGTTTTCCGACTCATCGCGGTATTTGAGCAAATCTATGACATGGTGATTTTGTTATTGAGGATACTTTTTGAGGATATCTTTTAAGGATTCCTTTGGAGGCTATCTATCTGAAGATAGTTATAGCTTCTAACCCTATTCAGCTTCTAGGCCATCAATCACCTTCACAGCTTCAAGGCCACCACTGCTGACTTGTCCCAAGTCACATCCATCTGTCCTATGATCAGCTTCCAGTATATTCACCCAATACTATGGTGTTTTCCCAGCCTTGCAGCGTTGTACCATTACTGCTTGTACCATTACTATTGGCAACCACTATCCTGTCCTGCGCCAGGGTGTCTTAATCATAATGTGGCACTACTACGGCTCGCAGAACACTACTGCTAAGAGGCACAGTTCAAGTCACTATCATACTTGCTTTTTCACTACTGCTCGGACGACTTATCGAGCAAATGATCTACCGAGTATTCGCTCGATGAGCAAATATGCCCCCTCGACTCCTCGACTAATTTCCGTAAGACGGGGTTCTAAAAGTGATTCTGTAAGTAGGGTGCCGAGAAACATGGAACATGATTTCAAAAAATGAGCTACAGTTAAAAATAGAAGTCCTGTCACGAACTGTACGCTTATCTTGGCTTAATTGCGCGTAGGAATTGAGCGCAATTGCCATATCGAATGACATCCAAAGCACGGCAGGTTCTTTCTGGTTACTCGTAGCAAACACAGGCAATGTTTCTAGCCAATGGACCTCCGGATTACCCGGTGGTCCATTGGCTGAAACATTGCTTGTGCACAGGGCATATATACAGAATTTGATAGCCTTACTGTGGTGGTCATAACGCGTAGATTAACGCGCAAATCGACGTGCTATTTGTGCGCATTTCATGACAGGACTTCTAGCTTTAACTGCAAAGTGCCATGAGAGTAATTGCTCCATGAGCAAATGCTCTTGCGACTCGGATCTTGTCAAGCAAATGAGCCATAGAGAAATTGCTCGATCTAGTGACTACACATACGACTCATCTCGGTATCTGTGGACTGAAAACTGTGGTGATTTTGGGGATTATTGGAGGACACTTGTTGGACTTCTTCATCCGGGAACTTCTGTTGGGAAAGGTATAAACCCGGATTGCCTGAAACTCTTTGAACATTTGTGTTCTGGCCATTGTCGAGTGAAGACATGTTACCAGTGTGGTGCAGGAACTGTTCTTGGGATTGTCGAGGTCTGATAATGACAGAAGAAACGAGAAGAACCATTGTCGCCAGTAAAAGAGTCGGTTCCAATGCAGATATTGTACAAAAATGTTTACCCGACCATTCCTTTCTCATAGACGACATGAAAACCATCGCTGCTCAAGAAGAATAAAATAGGTTTAGAAATTTTATGTGATGCTGAGAATGAGGAAATGGATGTCGTCTCGGGAGTTAAATTTGTCCAGAGGGTGATGATAATCTGCCATAACACATGAAACAAAGGTCAGTATGCTTAAAATATAATATGCCTTTATTCACTTCTTCAATTCACATTTGGGGTATTGATGAAAATTAATAAAAAAGGTTTTGTTGGATGAATTGTTTTTAAAAACTTACTACATCCTAGTTCATCCTCCCTCTCTGAACAGTCTGGATACAAATCGCAGAGATACTGTTTGTGAATACATCGTCCATCACTGCACTTGAAGTAATCCAATTCCTTGGTTGGTTCGATAACATCGCATTTTGCTGAGGAGAAAACAAAATATGTTAGCATTGAAAAGATGGGAAATATTCAACCTTTTTATATATATGTACATACAAGTGATTCAATCACGTAGTTAGAAGCTTTCTGCGCCTTTTGCTAAGCAAAGGATATAACCATGCCTTCATAAGGCACAGTCATGTTAATTCACTCTCGATAGTAAACAATATCATGAGACAATAGAACAAAATGGTACGGCTGTCACGATTAATCGATCAATCGATTGTCGATCGGTCATGCTGAAATCGATTAGTATTTTTCGTTGTCGAAGAATCGGTAAATTTTACCCCGATTTGGACTTTTAATAAATAAAAAAAAAATTGATGAAAAAACTATTGTTTCTAAAGGTAAAAGGTCAAGAACGTCGATGTTAAACCCCAAGAAGCCGTTAGAAGCAATTGTCTTTTAGATACATTCAAAGCTTTGATGTTCTAAACTTTTGAACCGTTAGTGTAATAATCAAGACCGGTCGTCAGTTGCGAAGTTCGCAACTGAAGACCGGTCTTGATTATTACACTGACGAATCAAAAGTTCAGAACATCAAAGCTTTGAATGTACCTAAAAGAGGATCGTATTCGTTGTTTACTTGAGGTAGGTCAACTGACTTGAATTTCATTTTTAACGAATTCAAAGAGAGGGAGAGGAGGGGGAGGCCATCTAGGTACAATTAATCGATTATTATCGATTATTTGCGACGATTAATCGATTCCGAAATTCAAAACTCGTGACAGGCTTACAAAATGGTGCAAAGCGGATATAAACATGTCGTTTAAAATTCTCGCCGCACGAAGGGAGATGATACACATTGAAATGCTATGTTTATGCACCTTTATTTGGATATGCAATGTCCCTCACTTGTCAATAGCAATTGATGCCTATATGTACACTACATCCCAACGTCACAATACTGTTTATGAGGAACAAATTTTCTTTTGAAAAATATACCATATCAAGTGATACTTACAACAGTTTGTTTCATCGCTGCCTAAGCGATGGTCAAAACACTGGTTTTGTCCATCACATATATATTCTCTTCCAATACACCGTACATTATTTCTACAGATCAGCGACTCGCCGGGAACACACATCATTTCATCTAAAAGACAAAACAACAAGTCACTTTTGAATCACATATTTTGGAACAATTGCATCCATTGGGGTGAAAAGCAATAGGTTAATAAATACAGTTATGATGTAAATCCCTCTGATATAGCGGACATTGACTGGAGAAGTACACTTCATAAAGATTGTAACGAATTTAACCATCCCATAATGTCTTTCTCACAAGAGGGATAAGATATATAATTACTCCCGGTCATCAAATATCAATATAACCCTCTGACATGGAAAGAAGCTTATCTCGTTTCTTTTTCTGTTACCGTTACTGTTTCACGGGGACATAACCGTGGGGGCACGTATCCAACGAAATGTTTTTACCCGAGAGTGGGGGAGAGAACGAGAGAGAGAGGGAGAGAGAGGGATAGATAGGAGAGAGAGAGAGAGAGAGAGAGAGAGAGAGAGAGAGAGAGAGAGAGGGAGAGAGAGAGAGAGTATAGACTTATTTTTACATATTTTACACCATAGTACCACTACTAGATCGTTAGTGAGATAGGGAGAGCCTGACACGACTCTGACTATCAAAAATGACGTTAAACCCCAATAAATAAATAAAATAAATAAATAAATAAATAAATAAATAAATAAATAAATAAATAAAATAAATAAATAAGATGGGGAGGGGCGGATGATCTCTCACGATCAAATGCAGTTACCTGAAGCTTGTATTTTTCTTTTGGATTCCTTCAATTGCAATCTAATTAGGAATTAGAAGGGCAGACTCTTTACTCTTAAGATGTGGCTGATAATTCTCCTTAAGGGCCTATATAGGTAATGAAATTCTGTATATTTTGAAAAGTCTCACCTCTGATATTACTTCAATTCAAATTAAATATACACAAAATGTACATCAAAATGAAGGTTGGGATGTAGAGAACACGAAACACATGTGTAATCAACTCATAGAGTCGACTGTAGGCACCACTGGTTCCTGGAAGTCTGCTGCCGTATTCGTACCAGAACTGATAATTTAATAATATTTCACGAAAACAGCTTGTGGCCAAATGTGCTTTACATATCCAAGAACAAAGCTAGGGGATCAAAATTCTTCAAACACGGCGACAGGGCTGCATGGGGTAAATTCCAAAGCCTTTGCTTTTGTTTACGTATGAATATACTTTCGATTTCCGGTCGACGTCATCGGACGAAAAAGCATGTAAAAACAACGCCGTCTAAAATCAGATAATGAAAAAGATCGCTTCATACAGTATACTGTTATTAGATAGAGATTGCACAGTTGCCATATTCAATACAAGGTATCATGATACCTGTTGAAATTTCTTAGAATTTCGATTTTGTTTTTCGATGGAAATTCGTGGTATCGAGTGATTTGCGCATGTCTGTCGAGCATGGAAACCATCTTCAATAAAAAATGCAGACAGTGTTGTCCTTTTCCAAAATGCAGTCCTATCGCAGCACTCCAAAGTATTTTGAATGCCTAGCTTTTTTATTGAATATCTGAAGCACATTCGGCCACGTGTTGTTCTTGCGAAATATTATTTTATTATCAGTTCTGGTACGAATACGATAGCAGACTTCCAGGAACCAGTGGTGCCAACTCTATGAGTTGATTACATATGTGTTTCGTGTTCTGTACATCCCAACCTTCATTTTGATGTATAATTTGTGTATATTTAATCTGAATTTAAGGAATCTGAGAGGTGAGAATTTCAAAATAGACAAAATTTCATTACCAATATAGGCCCTTAATGATATTCTCTTCTATGGCCTTTTAAGTCAGCAACAGTTAACATTTTTAGCTGTATATTTAACAACTTTCCTCTCTGGGTCGACAGATCGTTTTAGCCCACCGTGTCTCTATATGGAAGTGAGTTACACATCATGTAGTATTTATTTAATTGGTGTTTATGGTCACATACTTCTGCACAATGGATAATCATGACCACAACATGCAGATAAAGACAAGGTCAGTTAATAGTTTATAGCTCATGTTGCCTATTTAGAGGACTCGCACCCCAAGCATTAGTGACTGGGTCTTATTTTTCCAGCGAAACAGAGCTTGTTTACCACAGTAAACAAGCACTGCTTCACTTTCCGGGGTTCCCGCGGGCGGGGGACACTACATGTAGAGTGAATTGCAACTAAAACACAAGTCTTCATCCAGATAATAACATGCGGTTCCCGTGGTAATGCATGACAAGGATTTTTCCCAGACAAGGATTTTCTGTCTGAGTGGAGACACCACCCGACAATTGGTTTAGTAACAATCCACTATCAATGTACTGTAATTGCAGTAAACGGTTTCACGAAAACCCACTGCCCACACCTCCATTTGTTTCATCTTCACTATTATATGAAAGAATGACTTCGCAATCAATGCGTGTGCAAGATTTGTAAGAATGACCCGGCATTCTTAACTGGTAGAGTGCTGGAAGCCCTATTTTGGGCTTTACTAAAAGTGACAGGCAATAACTGTGTGTGGCTCCATTCTGCCTGAGGAAGCCTTTATTGTCCCTGATATGAATCAGATTTTTTATACAATACCTTGCTCTCTGACATTTAATTGGATAGTGCCTATAAGGCACTATCCAATTAAATGTAATAGAGCAGTATATGATGAGCTTTGATTTGTTGTCAGAAAAAACTCAGCACTTTACCAGTTAAAAGAATGGCCTAATATTCTTTTATTGTTATACAAATATTCAGTCTGACCTGACTCAGTTTTTACCTGGGAGCGTGGGGGCTCAGTAATTACGGCATTGAACTTCAAACCAAAAGGTCAACGGTTCGATCCATGCCAGGGGTAACTGCGTTGTGTCCTTGACCGCGGCACTTAATCCCGTTAGCCCAGGTGGGGACACGGTGGCGATGTGTACAAAGGCGTACTGCACGTCGATAGTGCTCTTTTCTTCAACCAATTCTAACCCTCCTTGTGTGGGTAAGTTAGTACGTTGGGGAGTCTGGCAGTTGCTCGCCGTTGCTCGGTGGTTCCCTCCGGGTACTCCGGCTTCTTCCACACGTAACACTATCCGACATGAGATGATCCTGGCTGTGAACAGCGTCATTAAACTCCAATAAATAAATAAATAGATAAAGTTTTTACCTACAGTTTCTACTGAAATATACGTAGTGTTGTCTTCGATGAGTTGTCTCAAATGAAAACACATCGATCAAAGTGTTCACATTTTCAATTTTAGTTCTCCCTGTTGTGATAAAATTAGTTGTCCCTATATCCCGATAAATTCTGTCTTTTGATTGGCCAGAATGCCTCGGACAAATAGCCATGGCAAAGGGTATACCCAACATCCAAGGTATATGATAGCGTGCATCACCCAGGGTATAAGCGCACGCAAAACATCGGGGGTATATGGTTTAAACGAAAGCGTTCCGCATTTGCTCGCCTCGAGATAAAAAAATAAACAAAAAACCTGAAAATAGTCAGAAATATCATCAGATTTCCGACAATTCGATCATATTTTATCGTTATAAATTAAATAGTCGAATAATCAAAATGAAACAACTTGAGAAAAATAAAATAAGAGCAAATAATTCGTCCCCTGAGTACCAATGTGTTCTATGTGCCAGTGTTGGGGGCGCGATGGCGTCGCGGTAACTGGTTCTTGTCAGATCACCGAAGTTAAGCAACGTCGATCGCGGTTAGTAGTTGGATGGGTGACCATTTCAGCGACTGATTCGACCTCCCTCCCGCCCGCGTTGTGACCTTGAGCAAGGCACTTAACCCAAGTTGCCTACATGGGGGCACGATGACGCTGTGTACTAAGGCGTACAGCGCGCCGATGGAGCGCATATCTTTAACCAATCTAACCCTGCCTGTGCCACGGTGCAGAGTTACGATGTTGGAGAGCTGATAGCTGCTCGTCATTGCTCAGTGGTTCTCTCCGGGTACTCCGGCTTCCTCCACCCGTAAAACTGTCACCGACATGATATGTTCCTGGCTGTTAATGTATCGTTAAACCATTATTAAAAAAATATGTACCAGTGGGCACATAGAACACATTGGAACTCGGGGGACGATATGTCAACAAAATACTGTTCACTCGTTTCTTTAACGACGCAAGGGATGTAACTCTATCTCTTGTCTTCTGCGTTGTGTGGCTCGGTGTTTAAAAGCCGACATCCAGGTATTAAATCTCCATATACCATAAATGTTGACGGAGATAACTTATATTCATATTTTGTCTCATGTACATGTAAAAAGGACTGTAAATCAGATAATACACTCGACCTAGGATATTCGGCGAGATAATGGCCGAGCGCTTTTATCTGGCCAAATACCTTCGGCATCGTGTATTAGCCTATTCATAACCTGGAGTGATTTTTTAAGTTTTTTGGTGACACTGTTAACATAATGCACCACAATATACTTTATTAAAATACAATATTTACTGTACATATTACGTCATAAATAACAATTTGTGTACGTGCACAGACATTACACAGGTAACGAGATAGAAGGACATATCCAAACTTGCTCTCAACAATATGCAATGTACTGTTAAAGTAAACTAGTCTAATGTTGTCAAGCAACTGTTGTTCGTGCATATCATATCATATAAACGTTAAGGGTTGAATATTAAGGCAGTTCCTGCACTTGGCATTCTAAAATAAAGTAGCATGCAAAGGTTTATTGAATCTTAACACGACTGTTCCATTAATTTTATAAGCAAACGAGCTCTTAGCAGACGCGCGACCTTATCGTCGGGCGTACTGTCGGATTGATGGGCATAAACTAGTTTTCGAGTTTGTTGAAGACATTAATAACATCCTAATGTGAAGCTGCACATTGATTTACATTGAAGTTCAGTAATATATAAAGAATCTTGTTCCAGTTATGCCGGAAATAAGCAGACTGTCATCTGCAGAATTAAGTCCACAGCAGGGTAGCATTGCAACATTTACCCTCTGTGAACCTCAATCTGAATCACGTTCTCAGGTCTAAATAGCAAAAGGTACCCAGAGGATAAATTGGGGGAATTCTAATCCACTATATGGTTTAGGATCAGAAAATTCACCCTCTGGGACCCCTCATTCTGTAAATAACAGATTGCTCATTTCGAGGCTTGTTCAAGTTAGGCCAGAAATATTGAATGTTTCTCAAAGTAAATAACAGATTGCTTATTTCGAGGCTTGTTCAAGTTAGGCCAGAAATATTGAATGTTTCTCAAAGGTCACAGTGAAGTAAAAGAACAATAACTCTCTTAATTTTCAACAAGTCACCCTTGGTATGAACTTGCCTTTGAAATTTTAATATGAAAGATCCCACGGAAATCTACAGAAATCTGTGAAACATAGTTTCAGTTCTACATTAACACTTGACATGAAACGCAGAATAAGAAACACTTCCTTGATTTTCACCAGATCACAATAGTTTTTGAACTTGTCAGGGCACTTTTTGAAAAAGAAGCAACAAGCTGGAATTGAAAGAACAATAAACCGTTAATTTGAAAACAGTAATAACTCTCGGATTCTGTTTGTTTGTGAACGAGCATGTACAAAAACACTTCACGCAAAGTGTATGACATCACAAGCAACGCTAAATTACTTAAGTCTGTAAATAAAAATCTTTAATGCATACAAAATTTCAGAAAACACGACACTGTGAAAATATAAAGGATGTTAACCGAACGTTAATGGGGACTAGATGTAAAGTGATGTGGACCATCTCTGTGGACCCCGCATTTGAAACGGTTTGAAATTCGAACAGTATAGAGTACAACAAAACCTTCCGCGAGAGACCACCTGTCTTGTAGGGTATATTCAAAACTGAATACCGGTATCGGTATTCAAAAAAATACCGCAGTAAAGCGGTATATCGAAAACTGTTCAGATATATGAACACAAGTACCACAATCGAGACTAGAGGCATCACAATCTGAACGAATTAGCATGCCTCGATGATGCGGTTCGAAAAACCATTACCCAACGCAGACGATATCAAAATTTATTATTTTCAAAATTAGTTTATCAGATTTTCCCTAAAGATTTCAACAAAACTATATCATGTGACCCCTCATTGGAACGAGCTCAACGAGCACGTTCCAATGAGGGGGTCACATGATATCGTTTTGTTGAAATTTTTGAACATTATTTTTTCAGCTGCTGAATTTGTATATTTACGAGGGCACAAGCAGACGATTCCTTGGATAAAGGGACAATATTATTCATTCGGGGCTACAGTTAAAAAACTCAAAACATCTTGAAAATTAAATTGTGGGTAAATAAATAATGACGATAAACCGATATTTTTTGTAATTACACCGGTATTCAATCGATATTGGTTTGAATATCGGTATTTATCGGTTTATCGATATACCGTGCCACCCTACTGTCATGAGAGGCTAGTGAAGACCCATAATAGTCTGGATAACTTGTTATCGCAAATTCTACACGAAATGTATCAAACAGTGCTCGTAACAGTGGTGTGATATTTGACTTTCATCTATCAATGGAGGAAAATGTCAATACTATTTGCAAGCGCTGTTTCATGAAAATTAGTAACTTGAGCTATCTTCGTCGTTACCTCTCCCCTAAGTCATTGGAAACTGTAGTTCATGCTTTTATTTCATCCCATTTTGGATTTTTCCAACTCACTTCTTATTGGGTTGCCACAGTCATATATTTCAAAACTACAAAATATTCAAAATACAGCTGCACGTATCATCACAGGCTCTAAACGCCATGATCATATAACACCACTACTAAAAAATTGCACTGGCTTCCTGTACGACAGCGGATTATTTTCAAAATTTTGCTTTCGGTATTTAAATGCTTTCATGGCTCGACACCTAAGTACTTACAGGACCTTCAGGCAATTAAAAAAACTGAAAGGAACTTGCGCTCCTCCACACAAATCAAGCTACAGATGCCCTTCTCTGGGTCCACTTTTGTGAATAACAAAGCTTTCTCGTTCACTGGACCTGCACTTTGGAATAATTTACCAGCTCAGGTTCAGGCATCAAAAGATCTCAACCAATTCCCAAAAAATTAAAATCGCATCTTTTCCGAGGCTTTTGACAGTATGTAATCTGCTGACCTTCACACCTTTCTCAGTCTGTATATTGCCTTGATAGTCATGAGCTCATTGTTTATTTAACTATACAGCGTTTTAGAGCACTTTGTAACTTTACGCTTTATAAAATATCCTATTTATTATTATTATTATTATTATTATTATTATTATTATTATTATTATTATTATTATCGACAAATCTGAAAATTGTCAGAAAATGAAGGGGAGCTTCGTTTGATCTCTCTCAATAGTGTGTATATAAATTATGATAACGGTCAAAACAAAATTGAGCACTGTTATGACAGGAATATGTTGACGGACAGACGCATTTTGTTACGATTAAAGTCCCATAACTCCTGAATTACACACCAGAAAATCGTAAAAATTGAAAGCGGTGTTGCCTTTACTAATTGTAGCATTGCTACAAAATTTCAAGAGATTCGCTGAAAGCATTATTGAGTTATCATACGACTTGTAAAAGATTGCTAATTTTTTGAAGATTCAAGTTCAATAACTCTGGAAAGAAAAAACAGAAAACCGTCATATGCCTATGTCGTACAATAACCAGGACTGAAAATAAGCAGTCTGACATTTGCAGAATGAGGTTCCCAGATAGTGAATGTGATGATGCTATCCCATACAGCGTGCCAATGTACCTCTGGGTACCTCTTTCTGTTTAGTTTTGAGACCCTGATTCAGATTGAGGTTCACGGAGGGTAAATTTAGTGATGCTACCCTGTTATGCTGGGTAGCATCACTAAATTCACCCTCTGGGGACCTCATTTTGCAGATGACAGTCTGGTTATTTTCTGGCTTGACAATAGCTCAAGTTATTTGATACAATTGAGGTTACATGGGAGATACCGTGGGGTTCAAAACGTTAATGTGTCAGTGTTACATATGTTAAAATAATGTTCACTTGGTGCGAAACTTCTATTCATTAATGCTTTAGCGAGTTTCCGAATTTTTGGTTCCAAAAATAGAGCCCCCCCCCCCCCCCCCCCCCCCCACTTCTCGACCCAAACGTGATCAGCCTAGACAATATCAAACTTATGGACTCACTACAGTCATCTTCGTCATCACATTTTCCCACACAATCACATATCCCATCGCATCTATTTGCATTGCTAAGACATCTACCGTTTTCACACCGGTATTGATCATAGTTACAATCTCCACCTGTAAAATACAATGTGAGTTGATCCAAAAAAAATATGCTGCAAAGATGAAAAACTGTTGTTTAATTACACCTCTACCACATTCAATTCGCAATGCAGTACTGTGATCCTGAAAGCGAACTTTTGTCACGAATGGGTAATTCTTTACATCTGTTGAGAAAATGATATAAGGTTATGTGGCAGAGTGGGATTTTAATAGTTTTGTTGGGGAAAGTGTTAAATTTACAGACTGGAAATTTATTGCATTGTAACCATTACATGTCAACTGAAAACATTGACACTATTTCTAATTAACTGCATGCTTGGTGATGGTCCAGTATCACTTGATCTTCTGTTGAGTTGTACCCACTTTGCACTACAACCTGTCACTGTTTCTGTTAAGAGATTGCTCATAACATTCAGCCTTTACTGTAAATGCATTGGATAAATTCTAACTGACTCTATAAATCCTATGCAATCACAAGAAGAGATTCATTTTTCATCCAAATCTTTTAAATCTGTTAGTCTATTACAATTGTTATAAAGGAAATTCTGCTTGAGGCTGCATTTGATAATCTCTGGAATATAATTTATCACATCAGAAGCTTTGTCACACTGATGGTATGTAAATTGTATATTTTATTCTTACTTATTGTCAAACAGATTGTGAAATTCACTTATTTTGTTGTACAATTATTCAATGGTCTTTGAAATGAAGTTAAATGAAACTATTCTCCTTAATTTGAGTGCATAAATGCAAATGAGCTATAATGTTAATTTGGTATCAGATGTAATATTTGTTACCACTGTATTATATCCATTGTTGCTGAAAGTAACATTGAACCATCAGCATCGAATAGACGTAAGCCTATGCTCCCCATGGGAACCGTAACATGTAAAGTGGTGCTTGTTTACTGTGGTAAACAAGTTCAGCTTTAATTGGTCCAATGGGACCTGGTAACTGGGGTCTGTATTGGAGGTCTGGTATAGTGGGCAACATGAGTATGAACGATTGGCACAACTTGACTTCATACTTATGTTGTGTTCATGATATAGCCATATCATGATATAGCCATAGATGCTGAAAGTGACATTAAGCCCCAATCATCCTTCAGTCTGTGTGAAATATTTTGGGTGTAGAGTTCAGCAAGTATTTCAGTTATACTGCTACACTGTGTATTATTTTATGGTTTATTTTGTACAATGTATAACATGTCATATCAGGTGAGAATTGTAAGCATTCTGTAGACTTAGTGTGGGCTCCTTGCTTTTATTTCAGGAGCATGTTGTATGATGTCGATGACCTGATGTATAGTTGATGACAAGATGGATCTACTATTAATAAATATATGGAAACAATTTCAATTCTTTCTGTAACTCCCACACCCCGACTACCAGAACTGTTACATAATTGGTGCCCAACGTGATGTAATGTGGATGATGGACATTTCTACGAAATTTTGTCGTCGCTACTGTGCTACTGTTGTCTAGCAATGCTGAGATCTGGTAACTTACTACTATAAACTGTTACTTGAAAACATCAACTAAATTTGAAAGACTGTATTGCAACTGCATTGTGCATCAAGGGAGGCAATTGAACAATGTTTGCTCAGATTTTTTTTTTGGAATTGACTTATGTGTCAGGGTAGCTAACACTTCCAGAACTTTTCCATAGTGCTCTTCCCAGCAAGATGAGATTACAATTGACCAACTCTACTGAACACAGACTTAAAAAAAATAAAAATATATTTATGGACTTGAAGAGTGCATCAACAGTAATAACAGTGACATTGACAAATATTTTGACTTAATGCATTGAATATATTTAGTAGATTCACAATATTTTTTTTTCTGACTGCTGATGCAACACATTTGTTTTGCTTCCTAGCAAGTTCAAAACAACTGTGCTCATATATTGGCTACTAGCACACAATACACAAACGAAAAGCTGTCTGACAAAAATTTGTTTGTCTTTTCAATTTTCTTTTGTGTCTTTGTGCATTCCCCTTTGTATTACACTGGTACCAGACTGTTGGATTAAAATTAACAAAGTTGATATCATGTATTAGGTATGAACAAATAAGCAGGTACTATGTTTTGGGTAATGCAGCAATTTTTTTTTGCAGGTGTTTGGTTGTTTATACTAAATGAATATATTGTTTCAGGTGTCGTGTTTAATTTGCACTTAACAATACTGAAGCTAATTTTGCACTGTTGCCTTGGTATGCAAATGTAGCTTAGTTAATCTGACTTAGGAATTTGTTTAACATGTGAAGTAAACAATGTGTACTTAAAATATATACATGGAGCAGATGATTATAAAACATTGTGGTATACTTTATTGATTTGTCTTTTCAGGCATTTGTAAAGTATTTCAGATACTTGTATTTTTTCTTTCAGGTACACATGTAAACAATTTCAGGCTCATGTAACATTTAAACATTGATGAATTGCCTTATACTCATATCCATTGTTTTACATATTTATAAATACAACATGTCTGATGAATTGACATCAGAAAAGGTAACAAAAATGGTTGAGGCTTTCAAGTCTCTTGGTGTAAAACCGAAATTTGATTCACCATAAGATCTAGCAACTTGGATGACTGAAACGGTTAATTCGGGTACAATTAATCCAGGTGTTAAACCAAAGGTTTCTCATAAACCAGTTGATAACCCTTTACTGTACTGTACTACACCTAGAGTGTGTAATTTTTCTGGTGAAAAGGGCAGAGATGCCTACTATGACATCTGGAAATATGAAGTAATGTGTTTGAAATCTGATAAGTTACTTAGTGATGTTGATATATTACTTGCCATAAGGCGATCCTTGAAAGGCAATGCAGCCCGTTCATTAATGCACATGGGCCCACAAGTAACCCTGGAGGAGATAATTGCCAAATTTCATTTTGTTTATGGATATATTGAAATAGGTCAAATTATTCTCTCAGCATTTTACTATTTCAAAACAGAGTAAAAGCGAAAATGTGTCGACTTTTGCAAAGCGTCTTGAAGATTTAATATCTCGAGCAGTTGATGCTGGGGATGTGAAGCCTGAAAGTGTTAATGGCATGCTTTGCACTGTTTTTTATGCTGGTCTTAAGCCCAGTCTCAAAGTGGCTGCTGGGTATAAATTTGAACAAATTAGAAATTTTGACAAACTTCGGGTTGATGTTAGGAAACGCCTACAGTAACAGACACACAGAGTACAGCAGCTGTCAGTATTGACACATCCATCGATACATTGACTGGAATGGTCACTCAACTGACATCAGAAATGAAAGAGGTCAAAGCAAAATTAGCTGAAAAAAGTAGTCAACATCCCAACAGAGATTGGCAAGTTGACAGAGAGAAAACATTTTCTCTAACAGGAAATACTAATTGTAGAGGTTTTCAAGACCATAGCCGAAACCGACAGTTTCGTTACGAAACAAATCCTAGATCTGACAGAAACAAATCTGATCCAAAGGAGGTGATTTGTTTCCGTTGTGGTCAAAAAGGTCACATACAACTTGGATGTTGGGTCCATCTCGATCATCAGAGGAAGCCTTTAAACTCCTAGATGCCTATAAACATGGGCAATTTGTAGGCTATAACAATATTAATGCCCACCATAAAAATGATTGTAAAAAATTAGTTGGTGACAGTAATGAAGTTGAACTGTGTGACCACAATTGGGAGACAGTTTTATAACGAACATTTATCCCATATTCAAATTCAACCTATCCATGGTATTCTTAACACAGAATGTGCAAATGGGATGAAGTTCCCTTACGATGGTTTCATCTAAATATACTCTCCCAAAAAAGAAAGTGTGCATGCTAAAAAATAATACTAAAAAAAGATATATATCATTTTCATTCATGGAAATTTTATTCAATCACAGATGAATCAATTTGTGATCAACACGAGAAATTTCATTACGCTACGACAAATACTCTTGGTGCCATGGAGAGTCAAAGACACTAATGGTCAAACACAAAAGTCACACACTCAATATCTGGTATGACCTCCGTCTGCATCGACTACTGCTGTGCATCTATGCCTCATGGAAGCGAACAAGTTAGCATGGAAGTGTTGTGGGATGTTGTTCCATATTCTGATAAGCTGTCTTTGGAGTTCCACAAGCATTGACGGTGCATGGGGAAGCTGGCGTAGCTGACGTTTCATTTCGTCCCATACGTGGTCAATGGGTGAGATATCGGGCGAATTTGTGGGCGAGGGAAGAACATCCACTTGTTGTTGCTGCAGATACTGTTGAACAACATGAGCTGCGTGGGGTCGGGCGTTGTCCTGCTGTAGAATGACGCCGGTGCCGTGACGTTGCAGAAATGGGACAACAACAGGTGTAAGCACTTCATCACGATACCTGGCTGCATTGAGATTGCCATCAATAATGACCAGCTCAGTTCTGTTATGGGCAGTGATGCCACCCCACACCATGAGAGACCCTCCCCCATATCGGTTTCACTCCACGCCACATGGATCTGCGTAGCGTTCGTTTCGACGTCTGTACACTCTCTGGCGGCCATCTGATGATGAAAGATGGAAACGACATTCATCTGTGAATAAAACGCGTCGCCACCAGTGTAAGGGAAGCCTGAGATGTTGTCTACACCACTGCAGTCGAGCACGACGATGACGTAACGTCAAAATCGGACGAATTGCAGGTCTTCGAGGACGTAAGCTGTATTCTCTTAGCCGGTTGATTACTGTTTGAGGATGTCTCAGGTTAGGGATGTTCCTGGCTGTCATCGTTGCCGTTTGTTGCCAGTTCCAGAGATGGACGACTCGGATATACCGATCTTGTGCAGGGGTGGTAACTAGGGGGTCTCCCGGAGCGGGGTCGGTCTCGAATGTCATCATGTTGTGCATGTCGGTGGACTAGCCTGTCTACAGTGTTACAGTGGCGGTTCAAATGCCGGGCAACCTCTCTGTGTGTTCTGCCAGCTCTAATCATACCCAGGGCAAGGAGACGTTGATTCATTGTCAATCTTGGCATGCTAATGTGGAGTCGTTTTAACAGCAGCACAAGTTTGAATGTGAATGATAGGAAGGCCTTACTTTAGTGTTTAAATACCCGAGGATTCACATTGCTGTATGAATTTTCAGACTCTCCACGTGCAAAACATGCCTTTTTACAAACGTGCAGCACGTCATTTAACGTTAATGCAATTTTAACGGGGAAAGCTGTTTTTGTGTTCAATATAACTTATTCATGAACAGGTTAACACTTTACACCTACGAAATTATTTTTTTAGAGTTTGATCAATTTCTGCAATGCACACTTTCTTTTTTGGGCGAGTATAGATTTATCCTTAATAGCTACCCCTGATAAGGAGGTTCAATCTTGTTTGGCACTAGTTGTGCCCAAAAGTAGTTATAATTCTACAGTGCCACTGCTCATTGGCACAAATTTGTTGACATCATTTTTAAATTCATATAAAGACAAATATGGGGACAAAATGATGCAAGTTACACATTTTCCAACAGCATTGTGCTTATCATTTCAATGCATGATACAGCATGAAAAACTTTTGAATCGGCAAAAGAACGTACTTGGTATTGTAAAATCAGCCGAAAATAAGAGTGTTACTCTTTTGCCAAATACCAGGACAGTTATCACAGGTTATTTGGATAAAGGGTTGAATTATCCAAATACATTAACTGCATTACAGCCTTCAGAAAAGGCATCAGTGACTTTGGAAATCTGCCCATCTATCATTAAATGATAGGTCAGGGACAGATGTATTGGAAATTTCTATTTCCAATTGTACTACAAGAACAGTAACTATACCTCCTAAGGCAGTGGTTTGTGAAATTCAGCCTGCGACTATCAAGAATGAATTCCCTAGCCAGCAATCACACCATGATAAACATGAGTATAATTTCATGGATGATTTAGATTTTCCACAGGAAGACAATATGAAGGGACACTGTCTGCAGCTTAGAAAAATTATCTCCAATTATGCAGATGTATTTTCAAAAGATTGCATGGATATTGGCTATTATCCAGATGTCGAGCATAAAAATGAGCTGACAGACAAAACACCATTTAAACAACGGTACCGATGTATACCACCCTCACTGTATAATGAGGTTAGAGAACATATACAGCAACGGCTTGCAGCAGGTATTATTCATAACTCACACTCACCTTATGCATCTCCTGTTGTTCTAGCTAGGAGAAAGGATGGTACCCTACGCATGTGCATAGTTTACCGAGTCTTGAACAATCGAACTATAAAAGACAACTATGCATTACCTCGGATTGAGGAAGTACTTGATTCACTGGGTGGCTCAAAGTACTTCAGTGTTTTGAATATGAAATCTGGATATCATGAGATTGGTGTGTCAGAAGAACACAAGGAACGTATGGCTTTTACTCTTGGACCTTTAGGGTTTTGGGAGCACAATCGTCTCCATTTTGGATCAACAAATTTGCCGGCAACGTATCAGCATGTTATGAAGAAGATATTTGGGGAATTACACCTGCGTATTTGTTTTATTTAGCTAGATGAGTTAATTCTCTTCTCAGATAATTTTAGGGACCACCTGGACAGACTTCAGAAAATTTTTGAACGGTTACGTGAGAGTGGTTTGAAATTATCACCTAAGAAATGTTCTTTTCTTAAAAAGAAAGTAAACTTTTGTGGACACCTTATATCTGCTGATGGGATACAAACTGATCCCAGCAAAACATAAAATAACCAACTGGCCAAAACCTACATCACCTGATGAGGTCAGGCAGTTCTTTGGATTCACAGGATACTACAGAAGATATTGTAAGAACTTTTCGCAAATTTCAAGACCGCTTAGAAATCTTCTGACTCATCCTATAAAGAAACATGCTAGAAAGAGGAAATTACAAGGTACGAGAAAATGGAAATGGACTGACGTTGAAGAAAAAGCCTTCCAACAACTTAAGGAAATGTTGACAACACCTCCAGTGCTAGCATATCCAGACAATAGCGAGCCTTTTGAACACCACACAGATGCAAGCCAGAAGGGCTTGGGAGCAGTTCTACATCAGACACAAAATGGCTTAAAACACATCATCAGTTATGCAAGCAGAGGCTTAAATAAGTCAAGTCTGAACGTCACTACCCAGCACATAAGCTAGAATTTTTATCTTTAAAGTGAGCAATATGTGAAAAATATTATGATTACTTATACGGTCATAAATTTGTTGTTTTCATTGATAATAACCCACTGACATATATACTAACTAGTGCAAGTATCGACCTTGCAAAGTTAATACTGATGCCGAAATTCTTTCAAGATATACAATATTGCCAGAAGAGAACAACCAAGATGAACGGGAAACAATCGACATTACCTGTTTGCAGGCCATAAGTAGTGGAATGGAGTATCAACCATATGTGGAGACATTAGCTATGTCTGGAAGTGCTGTACCACAACAAAGTTTTGATGGCACAGATATGATGAAGCTGAGTACTAGTGATATCAGAGCTGCCCAAAGAGATGATCCTTCACTGAAAATATGGATCACAGCTGTAGTAAATGGTAAAAAGCCCATTCTTGCTAAACTACCAAACTCTTCATATGATATAGGTATGCACACAAATTTTGAAAAAATTAAATTGATCAGAGGTGTATTGTATCGGGAAGCAGTATTAATGATGAGAGTGTACTCCAATTAGTTCTACCCTCAAAGTTTATATGTGGCGTACTTGGTTCTTTACATGATGATGTTGGTCACCCAGGGAGAGACTGAACTCTGTCAGTAGTATGTAATGTGGTTTTGGGGCCTCATTTGGGGGATCTCATGTGACGTCATGTCACGTGACCTAGTGGCGCCATGTTGTGTTGTCATGGTAACCCGCGTGAGCGGCCATGTTGTGACGTCATCTCCATAGTGATACATGGTGTGAGTGCGCCTGCGCTGCACGTGTTGTTAGGGTGATACGTGTTTCCGTTGTCCATTTTGTATACTGGAGGCCGCCATCTTGGTTTCTATGGTAGCACGTGATTGCTATGTTACCCAATTTTTCTGCAATAAGACGGGGTATGTTCGGAGGGTGTGTTCGATTGTAGAAGTGTAAATCTAATTACCACAAACAACCCGACAATCCTTCCAAATCACCAAAACCCACCCAACTTTTACTATTTCGAATTCTTTCAGAATTCTCTGCTTCTATCTATGTATGTAATAGTTCATGTCTACCTAGCCATGTTCCTTTGTTCTGGAGTATACTCCAGTAGCATAGAAGAGCCTATTAGTTGGAACAGCATTCTTTTTATGAGGGGGGAGTGTGGCAGAGTGGGATTTTAATAGTTTTGCTGGAGAAAGTGTTAAGTTTACAGACTGGGAATTTATTGCATTGTAACCATTACATGTCAACTGAAAACATTGACACTATTTCTAATTAACTGCATGCTTGGTGATTGTCCAGTATCACTTGATCTTCTGTTGAGTTGTACTCACTTTGCACTACAACCTATCACTGTCTCTGTTCAGAGATTGCTCATAACCTTCAGCCTCTACTGTAAATGCATTGGATAATTCTAACTGACTCTATAAATCCTATGCAATCACAAGTAGAGCTTCATTTTTCATCCAAACCTTTTAAACCTGTTAATCTATTACAATAGTTATAAAGGAAATTCTGCTTGAGGCTGCATTTGATAATCTCTGGAATATAATTTATCACATCAGGAGCTTTGTCACACTGATGGTATGTAAATTGTATATTTTATTCTTACTTATTGTCAAACAGATTGTGAAATTCACTTGACCCTATTTTGCTGTACAATTATTCAATGGTATTTGAAATGAAGCCAAATGAAACTATTCTGCTTAATTTGAGTGCATAAATGCAAATGAACTAAAATGTTAATTTGGTATCAGATGTAATATTTATTACCACTGTATTATATCCATTGTTGCTGAAAGTAACATTGAACCATCAACATCGAATAGATGTAAGCCTATGCTCCCCATGGGAACCCTAACATGTAAAGTGGTGCTTGTTTACTGTGGTAAACAAGTTCAGCTTTAATTGGTCAAATGGGACCTGGTAACCGGGGTCTGTATTGATGGTCCGGAATAGTGGGCAACATGAGTATGAACGATTGGCACAACTTGACTTCATACTTATGTTGTGTTCATGATATAGCCATATCATGATATAGCCATAGATGCTGAAAGTGACATTAAGCCCCAATCATCCTTCAGTCTGTGTGAAATATTTTGGGTGTAGAGTTCAGCAAGTATTTCAGTTATACTGCTACACTGTGTATTATTTTATGGTTTATTTTGTACAATGTATAACATGTCATATCAGGTGAGAATTGTAAGCATTCTGTAGACTTAGTGTGGGCTCCTTGCTTTTATTTCAGGAGCATGTTGTATGATGTCGATGACCTGATGTATAGTTGATGATATGATGGATTTACTATTAATAAGTATATGGAAACAACTTTAATTCTTTCTGTAACTCCCACACCCTGACAACCAGATCTGTTACAGTTATAGTGTGTGCCGTGACAGCAAGGGACGTCGAAGGGCCTGCGGATCGGATATTTCGGACCGAAATGAATCTGGATATCAACTCCAGTCTAGAATCGAATTAGTGCTATTCGATGGGTGGCTTGTAAGATGTCCATATCATCGAGCAAAGACAATGCTCTGAAGGTTTGAGACCTTAACATATCAGGAGCCATCTCATTGTCCAACTTTCTCTAGAGATACAGCCCTATACAGAAGAGAAGTAAATACAATCTCATTCCATTGTTGCTACAGACTGACTGACCAATGAGCGATCTAATTCAGTGGTGAGAGACTAAGGAATACCAGGTCAATGGCGAGTGACATCTACCTTGTGTTGATTTAATATATTCACTTAAGCAGTACATTCATCCAAATACGACAAATGATGGTCGCCATCTTGTTTTGCAGTAATTCCATCACCTCCAGCATCTGTTCACCGATTTTCAATGGCTGTGAGAATGGGTTTGCGGAAATTTTACTTTTTCAAATTTTTTCTGATTCCAATATTTCCCTTGGTTGCCATGATAAATAAGGATTCGGACATTACTTTTGTGGGGATACGGTGTCGTGGGAAGATCAGAGAGAGAGAGAGAGAGAGAGAGAGAGAGAGAGAAGAGAGAGAGAGAGAGAGAGAGAGAGAGAGAGATATGTTAGGGTCGACTTACCCGCATCGCCTAATATCTTTAACACATCGCCTCACATGACGCCATATGCACCAACGCAACGTCCTGTAACTTTGATTGAATGCTGGGTAACCACTGCGAGGTCTGGATCCAGAACAGAGCTATATGTTTTACCACATGAAGTGTTCTTACACAAGGCCAACAGCGCTATGAAGATGCGTCTGCGAATAAGTGATTTATTGACTCCACGAGAGGTTGATCTTATGAGACCAAATTGCATTAGCACAGATCTTTACAGTCACACGAATGACACGATCTTTATTTATTCACAACTTTGTTTGTTGTTAATCTTTGAAACTGTGTGAGATCATAATACCGTAGTTATGCCTGTGAGTGTTTAGACTGAGAGCTTACACAGACCTATCTTACAAGTTACTTTGGAGATGCACTCAACATAGACCGTAAATAAATAAAAATTACCTTGTGGCCAAATTGGACTTATTTTTTTCGGGAAGATGGCTCTTGGAATTCCAAGAGTTTAGAGTTCCTACACCTACGACGACAAACATCACATTTTCAAAGAGCAGGACAAAAGTTTGTATTTTCATAGTTCTCTAAAAAACAATGTCCATAGTTTCCCAACGATTTTCAAACCTTTGAGACAGTCATTTCAGCATTACATCTTTCGAGATATATTCACAACGTTAAACAGAAAATTCCGGGATGTAATCTTCTCTGTATGTAAGCATGAATGGTATAGAAAGTAACTTTGCATTTCACCTCTTGTTTACATTAACCCTTTGAGACGTTAATTACCCTGACGTTCAAACGTCACTGGGAATTCAGTTTCTTCAACGTTTTTCAAAATGCGACGTCAAACGTCGGAAAGTACAAATAACAAGATATTTTTCACATTTTTTTCACATTAGTGATTATCTGGTTGAGGGCTAGATTATTTTTGGTGGTCTGAATTTGTTATTTAAAGCTTGTTTTATTACAAATTATTGGAGAGTGCCCACAGGCACTCTCCAATAATTTGTAATAAAACAAATTTATGTAAACAAAATATTATTTGTGTTTGACTGAATATGAAATATAAGCAAGGAGAGTGTTGGCTTTTACTCTGGTATCCTCACTTTTTGAAAGCCATGATAGTGGCTTCTAGTACTCAATCAGTTAAGAAGTCTTGACAGCAGGATTATATTAGCATTTTAAGCTGCGATAACATTTGGCTCAACGGTTATCACTGAGCACTATTCGAGAGACAATAGAAATTTGAGGTTAAAACTTTAAAAAAATGACCACAAAGTATCAACTTCATGTTTGCTTTCGTACGTAATAACACGAACAAAAGTCAAAGGGTTAAAATAAACAATAGATTTCGTACATAATAACACATACAAAAGTGTCAAAGAGTTAAAGCAATCCTGCCGTGCTTGAGTCGATTTACTGAAGTCGTTCTCGAATCTCATCTTGTGATATTTTGTTTCTGTAAGACACCATCCAACTGTAAGGGGATTGTTAGAACATCAGCAAAAAACGCAGCAACCCAATCTGCTCCCCTTAAGATGGGACAAGCAGTTCAATCAACGCGATAACCCCCTCCCATTGGTGACGTATGCTGAGTGAAAGTTGTTACGTCGTGTCCACAGTCACAGCACAACAGCGTTCACATCACCAAACACCAAATGAAAGCCCAGCATGAAAAGTAGTAAGACGTTACCAAATTTCACAGATCAGCACTTGTTTTTTTGTCAATAATAACGGAAATATCTATACATGAATACAATACATAACTTACAATTACGTTCATCTGTGTCATCTCCCATGCAGTCATCCCATCCGTCGCAGGCTTTGGTATAAGATACGTACATACCATTCTGACACTGAATATGTTTGTCTGAAGAATAAAAAAAACATTGTAAGAAAAGAACTGGTCAGTTACCTTTCCGATTAATACTGATATTATCGGCGGGCAGAAAGAAATAAATGAGGTAACATTATATAAACAGAAACAAACCATCTCCACATTATTATATTTGGACATAAACCACCTTCGTTCGGGCTTGGGGCTGGCGTTGAGTACAAGAGGGATCGTTATACAAAAATCACTTTTGACAATCATACCTCACGTGGGAAACTTAATTCCTTACCTAACACGACTAACAGACGGCACTTGCCCACCACCCTCAAAATATATGCACACACATATATATAATTCTAAGTAAAATTATTACTTTTCCCATCAAAACGTAGCTTTTGACCACTTATTGGAACAAATGAGGGGACATAAATAGGGATGGGGACTAGACCGCTTTGGACCGATCATGTCTGATGTCCAGTGGTGGAATGGTCCAACCTTGTCGGTCCGGTACTTTTCGCCCCAGTCCATTAATCCACTGAAACAGTAGCTTTTATCTTGGCACGAATAGTAGCCAATAGGAGAACAGGGTTGATTTTGTATATGGAAATGGATGACTTTGGTGTGACACGTCTCAGATTGACAGAGAGGAAATGTAAACAGGAGACATCATCATTGGAGCATCACACATGGCATAATGTCCAATCATATTTACAAATCAATGATACGATACACTATGAAAGCCCATTAGTGCCACGGAGAAAAATATCTGAATATTCGCAAAGATGTTTGCGAATATTCGCAAAGGTGTTTGTGAATATTCGCAAAGATGTTTGTGAATATTCGCAAAACTTTTTTTTTTCCGTGGCACTAATGGGCTTCTGTAAAACAGGTGATGTTGAGAATTGCTTTCGTTGGAACAAGAAATCTCGTGATCTGATAGACAGTGATCGAACAACCGGACAATAAGGTGCTGACCTGTACTGACCTGGCTATTGGGTATTCGTGGTGATGTCCGGCTTCAGTTGTCTTCGAGGTTTATTTCCAAAGTCTAAGTAATTATCAATAAGCCAGAACACACGACGACCGAATCATTTATTTATTTATTTATTGGTGTTTAAGATCACATATTTTTGCACAATGGCTAATCATGACCACAACATGAGTATCAACTCAAGACCAGGGGTGAGCGTTAATAAGCCATGTTGCCCATTTTAGAGAGGGTTTGCACCCCCCAAGCATTGGTGACTGGGTCCTATTTTACCAGTAAAACAGAGCCTGTTGGCCGAATCATTTAACCCTTTACCCAACGAACGGCAAAAACCGGCCAGCGCTATTCTAAAAAAATCGCCAATTAATTTTCATGATTTTTTTCATTTTTTGCCTCAAAAACATAAGTTATGACTCCTCATTGGAACGTCTATCTCGTTCTAATGAGGGCTCGTAACCTATGTTTTTGAGACAAAAAATTAGTTTTTTCAAGAATTTGTTTTGCAAGTGTCGTCTGCTTTTCATGTTAGGTAAATGATTAAATCCTTTATCAATGTAAAGATTATTATCTGTCTCCGCTTCCAATTGGCTTCGGGTATTCGGGAAAACACCAAGTGAGTTGAAGTGAAAATAGGTCGGTGTGTTTGTTTTGAAAATGGTAGTTGTGTACCCTGTAATATTTATACAGGGAACCAAACATGATCGACTAGAAAGTTATCAGATGCCATTTTTCCGAGTTCTTGGCTTGTGTTGAGGTCCTGTGGTAATAGCTTACATGTTCGTTATTCCAATGCATGAAATTGGATAATTTATTGTTTTAACCTATTTTCATGTTTGTGGATGAACAGTCATCTTAGAGATCTTAAGAACTGAAGGAGTTAATATTTACACTCATTCAAACCCATTTCACATCCCAGACACCCAAGCTTCCATATTAATTTCGTACCGTATGATACCGTGGTCAGTAAACTGTATATAGTGTTTAATATCTGCAGTATGTATTATGCAGTGTACGATGACCGTATACTCAACATAATATACAATGAACGAATGAAACGCGATAATTTGTTTGCTTATCCAATGTTTGTGAGTTTGTCCTTGGGGAGGGACACTTAAACTCAACTGTCCAAGTGGGAGACCGGTTTTGCAGTGTGCTGAAGCGTACTGCACGTCGATGTTATACATGCCTTTTCCCAGGTTAGTAAAAACGAGGGCCAGACAGTCATTTGCTGCTTATTAGTGGCTCTCTCCGGCTAGTTCGGCTCCTGCACTCCAAAAAATGTCTGACAGTACCGACACGATGCGATAAATAAGTAAATGAGCGGCCAACCAGTATTCGATCGACGTGGTGCAACATTCAGTTTTCATGTATGATACTTTCATGTTATTCAAATACACAGCCAAAAGTCAAAATCAAGACACATTTCTTGTTCCACCCAGGGTTTCTGTAACATAACCTTACATATTTACAATTAATTCTTACATAGTCAAAGTTACAGCGAAATTGACTACGATCACCAGCATGCATACTCACTACAGTTTGTTTCGTCGCTGCCGTCCATGCAATCTGGCTTGCCATCACACAAAGATACCCACGCAATACATTGACTGTTGTTGCACTGAAACTCACCAGTTGGCCAACATTCTCTTGCCACTAAAACAGAATAAATAAACTAAAGGATTACGGGGCCTCAATTTTGAAAACTCAGTTTTGCTTGCCATCAGTTCTACAAACTCCATTTTGTTGCCGAATAAAGCTGCTGAACGATAAGATTAAAAAAAATTCCAGGTCACATATATAATCTATATTTATTATAGTGCATTGCCATTTTATTTTGCTTGGTTGTTTTATATTTATCCATATGACATCTTAGCCGGTTCGATCTATTTCTTCTACTTCAACCATCCCGCAACACGTTGCTAAGAAACAACACGCATGGAATCAGGATTACGTTTAAGAACGTCATGTAACAACGCATCCGACTGGATGTTACGCGCATGAGTGAAGTAAAAGCGTAAATGAAATACTTTGACACAAAACAGTGTCAAGCAATAAAGTTTTCGGGTTTTCCGAAGGTGGAATTGTGGGGTTTTTTTTCTTTAAAAATATCAGCTTCATCCACATAAATTTTAATTCAAGTTCAATCGTGGTATAAATACAGAACACAATTGGTGTAGTATACGCAGAGACGTGGCTGGGGGTTTCCGATTGGGGGGAGGGGTGTAGGGTAGAAAATTTCCTACTAGGGGGAGGGACCGGGAGGGGCAACCCCTCCCGGTCCCTCCCCGTAGTTGGAAATTCACTACCGAGAAAGATTTTGAAAATGAAGCCATGAAAGGGGGCATAAAATTGATTCTAGTAACTAAAATGCCAACACATTTATGATAGAATTATCAGGTATTATTATTTGGTATTCTTCTGGGAATTGCTAAACAAATGCTAAAAACTTCGAACAGTTCACACTGTCCTAACATTAAATCAAATCTTATGCAGGAATGATCAATTTTCGATGTTTCATCATTTTGTAACTGTGAATGATGGAATTAGCTCAGGATTTTACATTTTGTGATTTTCTTGAAGTGCATTTCGAGGATTTTTTTTTATTACGATAAGTAAGCGTACTATAGAAACCCCGTACCGATTGACATCATGCACACATATGAAGCTCGATACTGCGTACACTGTAGTTGTAGATAGTAGCAGTTGGAATTTTTGCCGATTTGAAACCGAGTTAGAAATTTGGGAAATAAAGGAGACATTCAGCATCACCAAAGAAGCTCTAAAATCCAGACAGATGGAATTTTCAACTACTCATGACTTGCCCTCCGAATTTCCAACTACAGGAACTTTTGGTCAGGATTGGGGGGGAACCCCCACACTTCCTCTGTCGCCACGTCCCTGAGTGTACGGGAGCAGGGATCAACTACCCTCGGTGGTGTGTTTCCTGTATCTCAAGCGCGCCTTTGGCCTTAGGCGCTCGTAAAATTCAGGAAAAACTTCACCTTGTGTCGTCGATTCCAATCCGCGCTACTCTACCCTCCTTGTGTTTTGTCAGAATATTTGAGGATAGAGATTTGGTATTTTGACCTCATTGTGTAGAAGTAGATCCACCTTTGCTCATAAATTCCACGAAACAACTGATAGGTGGAGGGCTGACTACTGTTAGGCCAACACTCCCCCCACCCACACATCGAACTAGTGCCGATGTTTTGACACAGAATGTTTACGAATGAGAACTGTTGTGTTTGAGAATCTCACTTTTGTTACAAAGGCATAGTTACCCATTGAACTACGGAACACCAGTTTAAAAGCTGTCACCTAACTAAAATAAATTGGCCATAGGTCGTTCATGCTAACTCTAAATCCACGTCTGGAATGCACAGTAAATTTTGTAAAGCTGTGTTGTATTGAGGAGAGCGATTGTAAACATATCCGCTTGAAACGAATTAACTAAGAATAATGTAGATTTTGAGCGGAATTGTCGGTAGCCAAGTACTGACTGCATTAACGTTTCTGACACTTTTAAGGGTTCTGTCAGGCTAATGTAACAAAGGTGCATTTCATCACGTTTCGCTATGACTAATGGAGCTTAAATAACATCAAATGGATATTGCTAGAACATTTTTATAATCACTCAATGCAATACGAAATGGAGATATTGCATTCAAGATTGCATGAATATCCGACATATCGCCTTCTTATTAAAAGGATGCTATTGAAGGAGATGTTTGGAAGACACGTCAAGGACAATAGTATGCGACCCATTCAGTGGATTTCTTTAAATTGAACAATAGACTTGACGACTGGATATTCTAGTGTCACTGATATTAACTTGCATATTGTAAATATTTGTTGTACGTGAAATCATTGAAAACATACACGTTTATCTTTACTGGCGAATGGGTTCGCTAAGTATTGACATTTGTCATCAGCTCAGTTAAAAACATTATTAGTGACGTTTATCGTGATTAACTTAACCCTTTGAACTCTAGTGGTATCTTCCATGCTAGTTCAATGGCAGCAATCAGAAGAGTCCATATTCATTATTTAGGGGTAGATCAATCAATATTTTCAACGTGCAGCCTCGTTTTACTGAACAGCCCTCCTGATTAAAGGTTGTATCAAGCTCTTGGCAGGAAAGACGGCCGCTCGGAGTCAAAGGGTTAACTCTCATAGAGACAAGTGCCAAAACCATCGATCTCTATACGACTGGATGGCTGGAAAGTCAGCGAAAAACATCTCAACCCAGGCTGCCCCTCTTCCCAAGATGGCGTCAATCAATCACGTCGATAGGTCCTCCAATCGATGATGTGTGATGATGTGAAATCTGTTACGCTGTGACTGAGATCTCAAAATGCAATTTAGAGCATTGGTGGAAAAATGCACGCAATGATCTCTGGATGTCGCCAGTGATCTGGACCCATGTTGAACTTCTGATGGATTTAGACTCCTTTGGTGCTGGTCCCAGTGTCAATATGTCATAACACACTTGAGACGACAGAGTGATCCAATTTCAAATTGATTTTTTTTTCACTCATCGTCTTTTATTTTCTGGATCGAAATCCAAATATCAACTTCAGGAATGTATAAGGGCAGTCTCAAAATGCAAGTTCCGAAAAATGCACTTAACCCTTTACCTAACGAACCGAGAGCATCCGCCCAAGTAATATTCAATTCAGCAGTTGCAAAAAAATATTTTTCGAAAAAGTTCAACAAAATCATATCATGTGACCCCCTCATCGGAACGAGCTCATCGAGCTCGTTCCAATGAAGGGCCACATGCTATGGTTTTGTTGAAATTTTTCGAAAACTAAATATTTAAAGTAATACATTTTGAAATCGTCTGCGTTGAATAAAGGGTTAAATACGACTTGATGACCCGTGTGACTCTGACTTTTATTTTAAATCTCCGATGGGTTTCTACGTATGTGGTATCGGTCCCAAGTCCACATGCCATATCATGCTTGAGAAATAAGCGTCAACCAATTTTGATTCTTTTTGAAAATTTATATTCATATAGGAATTTCTGGAATGCATATGAGGACACCGAATTCCAAACATTTCTAAAAAAATTCGCTCAATATCCAGCTGGTGCCCCCCTACCAATGACCGAAATTTTGACCCTCAAAAAGGATTTCGACTAATTTGATGTTGGCACCAAGTTCATGTTATTCCAGTTTCAAAATCTTTGGCACCGCCCACTTTTTTAAACATCGATATTCATAGATATTCTTCAGGCATGTATTAGGATCTAGCAAAATGCGATTTCCATCATTTGGAAAAATGCACTCAGTGCCCTTGAGTGACCTCAGTGACCTTAACCATCATTTGATCCTTCATAGAGTTTCGACTCAGTCAATACAACAAACCTTGCCCAAGAAGTAAGCTTGACCCACGTATGTATTGTAAATGCCACCCACTAACGCACACTTTGGAACTTAATAAAACTAGTGGGGACGCAGTGGCGTTGCGGTAACCGGTTCTCGTAAGATCACCGAAGTTAAGTAACGTCGAGCGCGATTAATCATTGGATGGGTGACCGTCTGAGCGATCAATTCGGACTCCCGCGTTGTGTCCTTGGGCAAGGCACTTAACCTCGATTGTCCACATGGGGGCACGATGATGCCGTGTACTAAGGCGTACTGCACGTCGATTTTACGCATATCTTCAACCAATCTAACCCTGCCTGTGCTGCAGTGCGGAGTTACGATATTGGGGAGCTGGCAGCTGCTCGTCGATGCTCGGTGGTTCTCTCCGGCTTCCTCCACCCGTAAAACTGTCACGGTCATGATTAGCCACTGTACATAAGAATATGACCTTAAACACCAATAAATAAATAAATAAATAAATAAATAAATAAATAAATAAATAAATAAATAAATAAATAAAACTAGTGTTTTATTAGAGTGATTACATGTCTCCATTATTCAAACTAATATGTGAAAAAAATTTGAAAAGTGTTTTCCACCAAAAGCATGCTGTTTAAAAGAAAAAACACCTTGACGTCCGAATCCTCTATTCTTGATACTAATAGCAAAGATTTTGCAGGACAGACTCGGAGATCTGGGTGTACATGGAAATATATTGAAGGGACAATTGGCATCCAATTTGAAAAAAATACCAACTCTGTTTATTTTGTTTGTTTGTGCAAGAGCCTGAAAAAAACACTGTAAACAAAATTTTATACGGCAGAAACAACGCGAAATTATTTAAATTATTTAAATACATAAATCAAAAACATTCATGCAGACGAATTTTCAGAAGATACGAAGTAGTGAAGATATCAACGCAGGTGACCAAAAAAGCGCGGAAGAATCCCAAACAGGTGAACAGACCCTAACATCATTTCTGAATATGTATGTATAATAATTTTACCTTTGTTAATATCGAATAAATGACCGCCACGAAAAACAACTGTGCACTATGTTAACGATAATTGTGCATTTTTAACCCATTACCCAACGTAACGGCCAAAACCGGCCAGCGCTATTCTCAAAAATCGTCAGTTAATATTCATTGTTTTTTCATTTTTTATCTCAAAAACATAGGCTATTACCCCTCATTGGAACGAACTCGTCGAGCTCGTTTCAATGAGGGGTCATAACCTATGTTTTTGAGACAAAAAATGAAAAAAATTAGTTGTTCAAGAATGTTTTTTTGCAAGTGTCGTCTGCTTTTCATGTTAGGTAAAGGGTTAAAAGAATAAATTCGGATTGCATCATGCATCTTAAATATAGTACATCTTCTCATAAAACCCAGTTACGAGAAATAATGCACAGCTACACGTATCGTCAATGAGAACAACGGATGTAAGAGCGATGAATAGGTCACACTTTGTTCGTATTCAGTTATGTTTAACTGGGCCTTCTTTACAATACAAATGGCTGGCGGTGTGCGTTGGGATGGGGGAATCAGAAAAAAAAACAATCCCAAATCAGGTCCACACACCTCCCTTTCTCCTTCCGAGAAAACAAATTACGACGAATATCGGTTTGTGCTAACCCGGAAATTTCCCCGAGTGACTGTATTGTATATTAGGCCACGCAAAATAAACTGATTCTCAGGCATTTTTTTTCAAATCAGTGAGGGAGGGAGGGTTTTATTTTAATTTTTCTTTTTTTTGAGCAAACATGGGGAGCATATCGTCTGTCTTTTTACACACAGAAATATAGAAAGTGCATATTTATACAAATAAATTCATTTTTAATTTGAAAAAAACATTCCTCTAAAAACAAACTGATCGGTACTGCAATTCAAAAGCTCCATATTCTTTTGGTGCTCTTCATGTTATCTTTGAAGTAACAGTATTTAATCTATGAGGATATGCCTCGTTACAATTTATGAGAAAGTGCCTGTAGGCACTCTTCCATAAATTGTAGTAGCAATGCAAACATATTGGAGAAGCAACTAAATAAATGTGCATCAGTCAAAAACTGTAAAACGTTTCGGGTCTCCGTGAGTTTCTACTAATATTGGAAGACACTGAAATCCAATAAAAATGTCCAATGAGGGGGTTAACATTCAATGAGGGATTGCATGAGAATCAAAACACTTTTTTGAGACTTATCGCCTTCAGGTTAATTTATTTAATCAGAAACAGCAATTTCATACATACGATATATGAAGTCTATGTAGAATAAAAAGGTACTAGGGGCCTACGCGTGGTTTGAATCTGATTACCGGCCCTAGTACCTATTTGTTTTATTTATACCATGCTCTAAATAAATAATCGACTTTTCACTTCAAATGGAGAAAAAACGATACATTCTATCGCAAACACATGGGTTTGCTTTGTTTACATCTGCGCCGGTGTGCAGTACTTCCGGCTGCACGTGGATGCTTGATTCATAGCTAGACACATCGTCAAAGTTGATTGAATTTGACTTGCTTTTTCAGTCAAATTATTATTAACAATTCTTAAATTTTATTTTAAATATATAACTTAATAAGTCATTGCACGTTGTAGATAGTACCGCAAAAACGTCGTATGTTTGAATGAAACATCGAGAAGTGTACTACTGTAGGTGTACATTTTTGTAGTGGAATTCGTTTTAACCACAGTAGAAGCTTTACACCGGTAGTGGGGTTAAAAGCTAAACTTTATCATACAAACTTTACACAGGTTGTAACATAGGTGAGCATGGTATAAAAGTGTATTTATGCATAACCGAAATTGTGGTTCGTCAAGTTATTTTTTTTCAATCCCGCGACTTATTGTCCCCTTAACTTTGTCAAACGTCTCTTTAGTTCAATAATTCGTAAGATAAAATAGAGAGATATATAAAAAAAATGTATAAAAGTCTCTAAGGCGTTTATTTGGGACATATCAGGGTTCTCGATGTAGCGTGGTCATGCCTAAGAGAAGAAAATAATGATTCAGGAATGCAGAAAAAGTCTGAGAGAGTTTTAAGATGGTCATATCATGTTCAAAGCAGCAACTTGATTGCAGAAAGAGTTCTCGATTTAACATGGCCATGTCTAAGAGAAATGCTTTCAATGGTTTTAAGCCCATATCAAAACATCGAGAGGGTTAAAAACCACATCATTTCAGTATTCCATAGCTGCCTGAGTATCAGGCCATACCCTTCCTTCATATATATAGTATTCAAGATATCTTGTGTATCGGACAGAAACAAATAAGAGTTGTGATTGTGCCGACAAGTCAACACTACGTCATGACCAAGACAAATGATGCTGATGCGTCAACGTCCATATTCTTTCCTTGTGAGGGAAGGAAACGTAGCATTTTAATAATTCATAACAGTGAAGGATGAATTGGAGGAGGCCTCTCCTGGTCGTGTCATCAATAGATTGTTTTTCTCCATAATGCATGCGACCATCAATCATATAGTTAAGTCTGGACTGTTTTCTTTGTCAGATGATCAGGCGGATCCCGTGAGGAGACAATAATTGATATATTAACCCGATGCACTCTCCTAATGTCAAATAGCAAAGTTTTCAAGAGCAAATATTACCGATAATGCAGTTTTTTATTGTTTGACAGAGGTTCATAGTTAAACAAGAGAAAAACAGAGTGATTGGAGAAACTTCTGTTGCACTACCAAAGCACTAGAGGTTAATGGTAACAATACACAGTTGCGTATCCGAGAATGGTGAAATCCGAGTGATTATTTGTACATTTTGAGAGAAAGATATCATACTGATATAGCGCCAGCCGACGATATTAATTATAATTTCTGTGTCCACTTACCACAGTGATGTTCATCTGAGTTGTCTCCGCAATCATCAACGAAATTACACTGTGCTTCGCGCGGTATGCAAAAATGGTTATCACATTTGATGTGCGAGCTAGGGCAGACGTAGGCTTCTGAAAAACACAGATGAAAAAAAAACTGTCGGTAAGAAAGGTGATGTTTCTTTATTCTAAACCCTTTACTGACAAATCATTCAAATTCTTCCTGCATCATGTACAAAATAGTAAATAGGCCGTTTTTCTTCCACGACAGTTTATTCCGAAGTTTCAGTTCTTCTCCATAAGCACCGCACTTGAAGAACAAATAAACAACTGAATAATTCATAAACTCGTCAACAATTTGTGTTTCTGACATGATACAGTTAAAACTAGAAGTCCCGTCATGAACTGTGCTCTTATCTAAGCTTAATTGCGCGTAGGAATTGCCATATCGAATGGCATCCAAAGCACGACAGGTTCTCCAGGTTACTCACAGCAAACACAAGCAACGTTTCTGCCAATGGACCTCCGGGTTACCCGGAGGTCCATTGGCTGAAACATTGCTTGTGCACAGGTCATATGTTCACAATTTGATAGCATTACTATGGTCTTAATGCGTAGATTAACTCGCAGATCGACGTGCTATTTGTGCGCATTTCACGACAGGACTTCTAGTTTTAACTGTATGCGTTGCTTACTTATTTAACCCATTATTTCTGATTTACCTCTCGAGCACAGTTGTATCCCCAATTGCCCCCATAATGTTTCTTCCAGGCGATGAACAACTATCATACATTTTCTCCAAAGCACATTTTGGCGTGTATTCTAATAATTAAAATCGGCAACACAATATTTCGCATCACTGCTCACTTTTGAGGTGGACCATGCGTAATTGGAAGGCATTTGTCAGTATGTTGGGATCATGAACTCTTCGGACTCCACAGCTGACAGGGACATTTACCAACAAAAGAATTCTCAATTTAATTTTTATCAATTCGAATTGCTGTCTTCTCAGCAAAATTCATCATTTTAATCGTGCGTTTTTAAACAAAAGACCCATTCTGTGTAATATTACCTACAAAATTTACAGCGTTGTGCCTTGTATGGGGGGGGGGGGGGGAAAGGCGGTGGCTCATTGGTTAAAACATTATAAGTTATATCCACCAACATGTATGGTATACGGAGATTTAATACCTGGATGTCGGTTTTTAAACACCGAGACGCATCTATTTAGGCAGACGACGCTTGCTTAGAAACAATTGCTCTGGTTTTTCGCTATTCCTGTTCGCAATTATCCGAGCTGACAACGACAGGGCGCTTGGCGAACAATTTTGGAGGTGGACAGACTCGGCTTCAGAGTTTAAGGTTTTAATGTTTTCAGAATTTACACCCGTTTTATGTGTTCGGCCATGAAGATAGTAAGAATTAAACTTCCCGCCTATATTACATAAAGCATTTTCAGTTCTTTGACAAAGCACATTCCAATATTATGGGGTATATGAATCTATATTGCGAACATTCAGCAATACATATGCATGTTTTAAATATTAGTCGGTCTGTTTTGCAGTTTGATTGATAACACACCAGACCCCAGTACGGGCTATAGTGATGGCTGCAATAAGCCTAAAGTCGAAGTCGCACAATTCCGATGTTGAAAATAATGTACTCTGGTCTTAAATGTTCGGGGCGGGGGGGGGGGGGGGGGGGGGGACGAGAAAAAGAAGGTCAAAGATATATCTAGTTTGTTTGTTTATTGGGGATACACTTCTCTTCAGGGTTACATCGCGTCGAGCAGATTTACAGTTGGGGGAAGCCGGTGTAAAAGGAATGGAAGTCCATAGGAACGTTAGTCCCTCTGGACTATTATTCCGCGGAATTATAGTCCTAGGTCTAACATTTCTAGGAATAGTAGTCCGGCGGACTACTATTCCTAGAAATGTTAGACCTAGGACTATAATTCCGCGGAATAATAGTCCAGAGGGACTAATTTACCTACGGACTTCCATTCCTGTTACACCGGCGTACATTAAAAGAACCATAGAGGAGGGGCTAAATACCAGACTCTCCAGCTTACGAACTCTGCGCAAACCGAGTTAGCATCAGTTGAAGGCACGTGCACCACCAATGTGCAATAAACCTTAGCACACCGTGTCACAATGCTTCCACATGAGCAATCGGGATTAAATGTCTTACTCAAGGACACAACTCAGATACCGCTGGTCATGATCGAACCGTCGGCCCTTCAGTTTATAGTCCAATGCTCTAATCATTGAGTCAGTGTGCTCCCCAAATGTTTCTTGTAAGGTATGGAATCTCTTAATAACAAACTGCACTTCATAAGATGCAACCGTCAGGCCACATCGTCTGATATGTTTTATACCCGATAAAATCACTTTAATTTTCCCAGCCCCTTCATGTTAATAGAGTCGAACTGAAGAGGACGTGAAAAGTTAATCATCTATTCACTGAACACTGCCAAGTTTTACAATAAAAGTTTAATATGTAATTAAATAGGATCTTCTTATGCTTTCAATTTTTATATCGGAAAGGGTTTGAAAAAGATATCCACAATGCGAGCTACGGAAGGTGATAAACGTGAAGCTTACCTACCCTCAGTCCTCCAGATAGGATTTTGTCGAGAAAGGTATTACCTCTACACTTTTAGCAATGAGTGTTTTCACCCTAGGCATTTTATGCAAAATGTATTTTAAACTCTCTTCACATTGATGTCAAAATTTTGAGCTGCATTTTTTCCCTCACATCACAAGTATTTATTTATTTATTTATTTATTTATTTATTAGGGTTTAACGATACTTTAACAGCCAAGGTCATATCGCGTCGGTGACAGTTTTACGGGTGGAGGAAGCCGGAGTACCCGGAGAGAACCACCAAGCAACGACGAGCAGCTGCCAGCTCCCCAACATCGTAACTCCGTACTGCAGAACAGGCAGGGTTAAATTGGTTGAAGTCGTGCCCTCATGGGGACAAACGGGGTGAAGTGCCTTGCCCAAGGACACAACACAGGAGTCCGAATCGATCGCTCAGACGGTCACCCATCCAAGGACTAACCGGGTTCGACGTGGCTTAACTTCGGTGATCTGACGAGAACCGGTTGCAACCGCCCACCCCCACACAACATTACAAGTATAAATTTAACCAATCCAGTCTTCACAGAGCTCTGTCAAACGAGACTGAATTGATTGAATTACTAGTTACCTTAGTGTGAAAAATTTCAGGTTGATACTTTTATATTTTAACACCAAAGGTTTAATATTCCAAGACTCTATTTATCCGTTGAAATGCTGCGACGTCGTGTCAAATGGGGCGAGTCGAAAGGTTTTATTTGATAATACTTTTTGACGGAGACTCAACATGATACGTGATAACATTTTTTTTGATCGATTCTACTCAGAATCGATCAAAAAATGTTTTCAGATATTATTATTTTGACTCCTCTCCTTGTACGAACCACCCGTGATTAGGAAAGCGACGCCAGATTGCTGAGTTTTTCTTTGGAAAGAACAGCCTATTCGCGCATGTCCTAAGCTTTTCGATATATTTATTTCAAAATTAAAACATATTTGCACACCTCAAATTATTTCCAAAGTATTTTTTTTACTGAAAAAATCAATTAGTTTTAACGCCGACGCGCACCTCATGTGAAGCTCTAGCTTACGCTATCACCTGGAAAGTGACAGAAGTACATGTATGAGAAAAGTCGTCAAAATGAAATTTGCTATCAAAGCAGCTGCTAATTAAACGTTTAGTCCATATTCTCTTCATTGGACGGAAGTGGTGTAGGCATTATAAATTTGTTTAATTTTTTGGTTAGATCAGTTACTTCATTGCTAGCTTATGTTTTCAAATTGGCGTATTCTGGTCATTTGTGAAGTGCCAAAAACACTGAAGTATTAGTTTTGCAGTAGTGTTCTGAACCAACACGTCGTCGGCTGAGTGCTAGAATGTTCTATGTCCCATAGGGGACATAGAACATTCTAGCACTCAGGCGACGACGTGTACTACGTAAATTTATAGTTATTAATTCCAATCGATGTGTTCGGAAATAGACAACATCCGAATAGAAGCACATTTACTCAAAATAACAATTTACGGTCTCCTTTTTTATCGGCGGGCCCTAAAATTTGTTAGTTTCCTAATCTTCTCTTAGTCCAATAATAAAGAGTAACCACATTGATAATCAAGTTATTGTTTTATCGTAAGTGGTTCGCCAATATTAATGATACTGGGATATTCTTGACTTACCACAATTCTTTTCATCCGAGCCGTGCACACAGTCAGGGTTTTTATCACATCTGAGGATAGAGTCAATACATACGGTAGTGTTACATTGAAATTCGTTTGGTAAACAACCTGAAACGAGAGATGGGAAGATGTGTGTGTCATATTATTAAACCTTTTAACTCGTGCTGCATGTTTGCCCGAAGCAAAAGTAGGTAGTCCATCAGAAAACAACAATATAAAGCTAATTGGACAGGATCCGTGATAATTTAATTTACATTATTACTGGACCTCCCCACAAATACAAGATAGACCCATCCATTTAGCTGTATAGAGCAGTGCAAAAGGCGATACCATTCAGGGCGTCAGTGTTGAAAGATATAAACACTCAAATCACTACTGTATTAGTAAAACCAATTAGTATCTCTTGAAAAGTAATTTCAACAACTCAAACCTACTTTATAGCACATGTGCTGAAAATCGTTTGAAAAAATAGTACTTCAAAGTTAGATAATTTGTCGATGAAGGCGCGTGACAGTGGTTTGTAGCTAATGTACCTCCACACTTAAAGGGTCGTCCAACATAACTTTGGACATTTTTTGGAAAATTTAAAAAATGCCCTAAATATGAATTAAAGAGGTGAATAACTGAATATCGACATACTTTTTTCCTAAATAATGACGAAAGTACACAAAATCTGAATTTATCCATCTTTTCAAATTTAAAAAAAAAATTGTTGCTTTTGATGACAAAGAAATTGTCAGCCGCATAAGTAACCGACAAGAATAACAAGGAATAGACCGTTAATTCGAATGTCGGGCCGGTTGTAAATAAAAGACTTCAAACTCCATACTCGGAGAACGCATATTCATCATTTCATCGCCAACGTGTTGAAAACGCCCAGAGGAAAATGAACGACCACGAAATATGGATTGTGTTGGGGCGACATGCTTGTTATGATCACGTGATTCTTTGGCCAAGTTGTAAAACGATTTGATTTCTAAGATCTGAAATCTGCAGACATTTCATTGCTGTTTTCGAATCTGAGAGACTGTAATGTATAACGCAAGATGCATTCATAGGAAAATATTTAACTGACAATGTGATGTTTGCGAGATACAGTCCTTAGTAGCAATGTTGAATTCGGAAACTGTCTGTAGAAAGTTATGCAAGATTCAGCAACGGATTAACATGCAACCGATTCCAACTACTATTATTTGGTTGTTGTCGATGAGCAAAACATAAATTCTGAAAAATTATATTTGAAAACAAACATATATTCATATCAACATACACTGCAGTCCTCACAACTGTATATTTACGAAAAAATACTATCATTATAGCAGAACTATATTTGTGACGTAAAGAAGGCGTGGTGAATTTTTCGAATCGAAAATTAGACCAATGTCAAAGAGTATGTTCAGAAAGTTCTTTTTCTGTTCACAAAATATAGCGAAATTTAGTACCATCGTAAATTTAAATTTTTTCCTCGCACAACCGCATTGTGTGTAAAATGGATCAGCGTCGATTTTGTTCGCTATTGGCACAAAAAAGTTGCAAAAATCTATATGTGTTGACAATCTGTTGACAGAAATAGCATGATGCCACCTGGTGGACAAAATCACACGAATTGCCGAAATGATATCACACCGTCTCAAAAGTTTTTGGACAAATGAATTTAATAACCAACATAATTGCGACATTGTTCAGCACTGCTCACTGCTTATAAACTTAATATTGGTAAGCAGATCAGTTATTAATGTTCTAAAATCTCACGAATAAGCAACAGTCAAGACTCCCCAAACAGCAACTACAGAAGGGCGATAGTTTTAAAACAAATGAAGCATACCAAACCAAATACACAAATGAATTAGAAGTCATGCTTTCTAACTTAACGAAGCCGATTGATGTAAGTATTCTGCATTCAGGGCAGGTCATTGTTGTCGTTTGGGCCAAACTTGAGCATTCATATGACACTCTTGGCAGCTGACAGTTCCTCATTCAACCCCAGAAATGGTCACAGATAATACGAAATGAGGAAGTTTGGCAGTTTTCACTTTTTGGTGTATCAATCTCACCTTTTTTAACCAATTGACACAGATCTTATGCAAAATGTCACAAAATTGTGGGGGTAGGGTGGATGGGTATGAGCACAGCAGACTGACAAAATCCACACTGGGCACTCTTCATTTTACATTGATGCACTCTCTCATGACTCCATACTTGTTTTTTGTGAACTGTGCGGATTTGAGCCTTGGTGAACTTCACAATGCGATGCGAGACGTACAAGCAGACGACACTTGCAAAAAAAATCTTGATAACTAATTTTTTTCATTTTTTGTCTCAAAAACATAGGTTATGACCCCTCGTTGGAACGAGCTCGTCAAGCTCGTTCCAACGAGGGGTCATAACCTATGTTTTTGAGACAAAAAATGAGAAAATAATGAAAAATAATTGGCGATTTTTGAGAATAGCGCTGGCCGGTTTTGGCCATTACGTTGGGTAAAGGGTTAAATTCCTTTGAATAGATATATCAATCGACGGTAAACAAACACAAGAAAAATGGCAGCCCTTGTGAAATTTAGACATCCTAAATTACAATTAGTCTTGCTGTCCGTTCCATGCAAGAATGAAAACAAGATTTCTCCGAGTCTGCACTACAATTAGAAGGTTTGCAGAAAGCATCTATTCATTAAATTTAAGGTATTTTGTTGTATAAAATCTGGTCTCTTACTTATGCCATAGAAGACTTTCAGGCAATGCTTTCTGCCCCGTGGTAATAGTTCCATGGCATATATTTGTTTCCAAAAAATCTATATTCTATTAAAAACAACTGATGTATAATTTATTGGGGTTATTCCTTTCTGGCCTTTTCTGGTCTTTGGAGACAGTTACCTGAAATTTGACCAAAGTTAGGTTGGACGTCCCCTTAAAAGATATTATTAGCTTCACAGTTTGTTAGTGACCTATTAAAGTATGTATTGTGTCAGGTGATTCCATATTGAAGAGCGAATAATTATGACATATAAGGTCAATAACAAGTTGTGCAGCTCACCTATTGAAGTTTTTTTTATATATATACAGAACGACATGTGACGCGGGTACTGCCTGCCGACCTCAGAATGATGATTGAGCGAAAGGGAGTACACTTTTGATGTGAGACGTACATGCATATAGATTTCAAGTGAATGCATATAGTTTATGAGCAGCTGGCATGAGACCTTCCAAAACCAAGAAAATTTGTAAAAACTGGTTGGTGGTTAGATATGTTTGAATATTACAGTTGTTTAACCCTTTGCCTAAAATGAAAAACAGACGATACTTGCAATCAAAATTCTTGAATAACAAATTCTCCAAAGAAGGGTCTTAACCTATGTTTTTGAGACAAAAATGGAAAAATAATGAAAATTAATTGGCGATTTTTGAGAATAGTGCTGGCCGGTTTTGGCCATTACGTTGGGTAAAGGGTTAAAACTCAATTCCCTTAACCCTTTACCTAACATGAAAAGCAGACGACACTTGCAAAAAAAATTCTTGATAAGTAATTTTTTTCATTTTTTGTCTCAAAAACATAGGTTATGACCCCTCGTTGGAACGAGCTCGACGAGCTCGTTCCAACGAGGGGTCATAACCTATGTTTTTGAGACAAAAAATGAAAAAATAATGAAAATTAATTGGCGATTTTTGAGAATAGCGCTGGCCGGTTTTGGCCGTTACGTTGGGTAAAGGGTTAAATTCCTTTGAATAGATATATCAATCGACGCCCTGTTTATTAACTAGCGTCTCATCCCTTTATACTCATTTTAATTATTATGTATTTATTTATTTGTGTTTAAGGTCACATATTTCTGCATATTGGCTAAACATGACCATGAGTTTTACGGGTGGAGGAAGCCGGAGTACCACGAAAGAACCACCGAGCAACGGTGAACATCTGTCAACTCCCCAACATACCAACTCCACTCAAGCAGGGTTAGCATTGGTTGAAGACAGATGCACCATCGACGTGCAGAATGCCTTAGTACATAACGCCACCGTGCCTCCCCGTGGGCAATGGGGGTGAAGTGTCTTGCCAAAGGACACAGCGCGGTTGCCGCAGGTGGGATTCGAACTTAGGACCTCTCGGCTTGCAGCCTGCACCTCTGCCTACTGAGCCACCGCCCCTACTCATTTTAATACTACCGTTCTGTTACCTAAACATGTGACATGAACACCGTCTTTAGCATTACTTAAGGTTCCTATTCTTTTTCGTGAATTTGGGAATTTCAGCTTGTTTGATGTTACACTCTTCGGCCATTCGGTAGTAGCCTCCTCTGCTCTACGGTGTATAGATCAAGTGGAAATATGATTAGCAGGCCTTAATACTAAACTAAAACTTAAACGGAACCAAGAAAGTTTTATCTTAACCCTTTCCCTAAGGTAACGACCATAAAAAGCTAACGGTATTCCATAATAACGCTGTTCACATTTTAATCAATTTTGGCCACAAAAACCTAATTTATGATCTACTAGCGGATGAATACCCGGCGTTGCACGGGAGAAGATGATTATATCAACATACCCTCTGATATGATCGGCTCAGCCGTTTTCGAAATAGAAGGTCAAGGTCACCCCGCACGGGCACCCCGATAAAGTCAAAATGATCGATGGGTCAGTATACCCGCACATATGAAATTTCAGCGCAATCGGCCCAGCCGTTTTCGAATTAAAAGGTCAAGGTCACCAATTTGAAGGTCAAGGTCACCCCGCACGGGCACCCCGATAAAGGCAAAAGGATCGATGGGTCAATATACCCGCACATATGAAATTTTAGCCCGATCGACCCAGCCGTTTTCGAAATAAAAGGTCAAGGTCACCAATTTCAAGGTCAAGGTCACCCCGCACGGGCACCCGATAAAGTCAAAATGATCGATGGGTCAATATACCCGCACATATGAAATTTTAGCCCGATCGGCCCAGCCGTTTTCGAAATAAAAGGTCAAGGTCACCAATTTCAAGGTCAAGGTCACCCTGCACGGGCACCCCGATAAAGTCAAAATGATCGATGGGTCAATATACCCGCACATATGAGACTTTAACCCGATCAGCCCAGCCGTTTTCGAAATAAAAGGTCAAGGTCATCAATTTCAAGGTCAAGGTCACCACGCACGGGCACGACACCCATCCCATGTTACTCGCAGGGACGAATTACCCCCATGTACAAAATTTGAGATCGATCGGTCGAGAAACGGAGGAGTTCACCAGGAACAAAGATAGATAGAGAGATAGAGGGATAGAGAGAGATATAGATACAGACATTCGCACTTATACATTAGATTATTAGAGGGAGCCTCGGCGAACTCGTTCCAATTAGAGACCATAAGCAACGTGTTTTAGGAAAAAAAATATCATTTTTAGTTCCAGAATTTGTTTGTACGTCTTGACTGCTATGCGTGTGGGCCAACCCCTTTTCCCCTTTTCATGGAAATCCCTCTTCAGAATGTTCCAAGCAAGAGAAATGAAAATAATATATTTTCAAGAGTACTGTCAATTTTAGGACATAGAATTCGTCTTCTTTGTTGCTCATTTCCTTTCACTAAGCTAGTGATACGCTTCTGTGTGGAAACGGTTAGAGGTTCCTGCAACCGTTTAACCATTTTGTTATTCACCCCGTTATAAGCTTGTGTTAAGCTGAAGAGCCGAAATGGTTAGGATAGCCGGACATCTGTTTTGCATAAACCATTCCGTAAAAAGGCTGATAAGTTGCACTGCTGCTGGAAAAGTTTGGGGGGTTTGTGCTGCCCTCTCACAATGACTAATGCTAATTTACCAATGTTGGGGGCTGATCGCGGGTCAGGAATGGGGACCCCTGGATAATTGTTTATGCGTCTGTGTGTGCGATGTGTTGCATGTTTGTGCGAGAGTGTGTGCGTGTGTGTGTGTGCGAGTGAGTGTGTGTGTGACGGTGAGGGTTGGGCGGGCTTGTATTCCCGATGTTGTTGGTATCTAAACACAAGTGTTTGCATCCACACGAAGATTTCCTTTATTTTCAGCATGTCATCACAAAGAAAACAATGGGTTAGGGTTTGTCTTTCATGTTGTGTGGGGACTTGTTTGTAATTATTTGTCACAGAGAACAAAAGAAAAAACGTTCTCACACTGACGACGAAAGGAGACTGTGTGTATGCCTGTGCAGGTACGCATTTACCGTATGTGACGGACAGTTGTTCCACCTGGCGTATGCGAACACCTGATGCGATAGCCGCTCGAAATAGTAAACGCACTGTTGTGGACCCGCATTCCATTTCACTTGGATTGGAAGTTTTAAACTACATGCCGACATTAAGGCGAGGTTAGCAATAAAATCACAATGTGGACTTTCCCTGAAAGGCACTTTTATAAAACGTCCGCTTGTTAAACTAAAAGTAAAAAGGGTTAAATTTTATAAAACAGGAGCTCAAATATCTATATATCTTTGGAAAATCAACACTGGTTCATTTTGTCTGTTCTAGTTTTACAAGTAAAAACTATATTTGTAAATCGTAGATGTAAATATGTATGTTATGTTTGTCTGAATATAAATCACAAAAAATAACAAAAAAACTCCACATTTGCCTATGTTACAACCCCAGCACTTCTAATCGGCAAAATCCACTAATACCAAAGATTCCAAACCTCTGTCATAAGTGAGTGGTTAAACGGTATCAAACATCGCTACCAATAAAAAGCTTGTAACCGTTGCGTTGAAGGTTAAGCGATTATTTATTTATTTATTGGGGTTTAAGGTCACATATTTTTGCACAATGGCTAATCATGACCATGACAGTTTTACGGGTGGAGGAAGCCGGAGTACCCGGAGAGAACCACCGAGCAACGGCGATCAACTGTCAGCTCCCCAACATACTAACTCCACACAAGTAGGGTTAGCATTGGTTGAAGACAAGTGCACCATCGACATGCAGTACGCCTTAGTACACGACGTCACCGTATCCCCACATGGGCAATGGGGGCGAAGGGTCTTGCCCAAGGACACAACGCGGTTGCCGCAGGTGGGATTCGAACCGAGGACCTCTCGGCTTGCAGCCTGCAACTCTGCCTACTAAGCCACCGCGACCCGGGGTTAATCGATTAATTGTTTCTATGCGTAAAGAACATTTAGTAAACAAGTATCTCCACTGGGTTTAGCCTAACTTCCCTTGATCATTCTTATGAGTTCCAGGGAATCATTTGTAAACCTACTGCGTCTGAAAAACAGATATAAAGGATATCTACGCTGTTTTAGTGAATATCGGGAATTATCTCACGAGTGTGGACCTGAAAGTTTTATTTTTCACGAGCGCTTGACATTTTACTACGCAGTATTCTGCCCAATTTGATTGCAAACAGTTTCAAGACAATAACAAAAAGCTGCTGACCGTTCCTTCAAGGCGACGTCATGCGCCGAAGCGTAACGACATTTAGAAAGCTACTGAAAAAATCATCGTGTGGACCTGAAAGCGCTCGTGAAAACTAAAACTTTCAGGACCACACTCATGATATAATTCCAGATACTGACTGAAATAGAGTAGATTTTCCTTTTTATTATATGCTACGAGACATTTTATTGCACAATATTCAGCCCAATTCAACCCCAAATGCGTGTTTCAAAACAATAACAAAGATCAGCTAATCGTTCCGTCAAGGCGACGTAATGCGGCGTAGCGTAATGTCATTTTTAACCCAATTTCTAGTGGAAAGGCGTTAACCCATTACCTAACGTAACGGCCAAAACCGGCCAGCGCTATTCTCAAAAATCGCCAATTAATTTTCATTATTTTTTTCATTTTTGGTCTCAAAAACATAGGTTATGACCCCTCGTTGGAACGAGCTCGTCGAGCTCGTTCCAACGAGGGGTCATAACCTATGTTTTTGAGACAAAAAATGAAAAAAATTAGTTATTCAAGAATTATTTTTGCACGTGTCGTCTGCATTTCAGGTTAGGTAAAGGGTTAACGAATGCACACCGCATATCGTATAAAAGTGAATGCTCTTTGTTTACGGTCTGTTAACGAGGGGCAACGACAAACTCGCTGCCCTGTTTATTTTTAGATGAGTGATAAGTGATAAGGGAGCGCAACGAGCGTTCGCCCAATTGTACATGTCAGATAATTTATCACAGCAGAAACAATTTATCTGGTTCATAAAAAAACGTATTCTTACCACAAACTTCTACACTTTCGTCATAACCATTGTTACACTCACTGATACCATTACATTGTTTATTCTTATCTATACACTGCTTCTCAAGATCAGCTTCTCCCTGGTTGCAAATAAAGTCGTCGTCTAGTTCGCAGGAATGTTCTTGATTCCGATCTTCTTTAATTACTGAAAGACAATTGAGTCATGAAATGCTTAGAGCTGTGTTTTTCTATGTGAGCTGCACTCTAGTTCCTAAAAACTGCATGCCACATTGGACGTCAAAAATTGTTGACAGGTGAGCGCGAAAGGTCAGTGAAATAATATTACTCATTTATCGAAGAGTATCACGTACGGCGGTATAAATAGAGGATATCTAGTCTTTTTGAGTGGATACCGAAAATTATCTCATGAGTGACCGAGACAAATGTTTATTTTTCGCGAGAAAATCCCATTTGACTCGATCACAAGTGAAATAATTTTCGGTATCCACTCAAAATACACTAGATTTTCTTTTTATTATACGCTTTTTATAAGAATCTGATAATTCCACTAACTTCAACCTTGAATTGGTGCATGAAAGTAAACAGCGCACTGAATCATTGAAACGCAAAGTGATTTGATTGGTACTCGGAACAGATAGCGCCTTGCGATCTGATTCAGCTGGCTGGTTTCTAGTCCAAACATGGCCTGAAAGTCTGCAATATACGTTTCTGAACGGATGTACCAAACCAAAAACTTATGTCACGGACTTTCAGTCCATGTTTGGACTAGCGGGTTTCATGCATCAATTCAAGGTGAATACGTGTTGACGTTTTGCTAGAAATGATCGGCATCTACTAAAAAATACTAGATTTTCTTTTCATTATACGTTTCTAGAACAAACTGATCATTTCCAATGATAATTTGACTCGTATTCACCTTAAAGTGATGCTTTGATAGCTGCCATTTTGATCGATACCGTGAAAATACAGATTTCTATATCTTAACAGTAGGGATACGATTTCTTTCTTTCCGCAATTTCTTCGATAATCTATCGTTTTGCGAAAATAAATTTATATATTGAATGATTTTTATCATAGTGTAAGTTTTTAAACAATGTTTCATAATTCTTTCTTTTGTATTTTCACTGGAAATGGAAAATGTTTGAAAGCTGGGTGTCTGCATGATGCAGTTTCTTTGATTTTACCTGGGAACTTACAATTACCTTCACCCGTTTCAATTTCATGTACATCGAACAAATTTTCAACCCCAGCCAAAAGGGTAGTTTCACTCCGACCCAACCCAAATGTGCAAGCTTGTTAAGAATTGCCCTTTCGGGTCAAAATAGGAAAACGGTAGCGTTGTGTACTACGGCTTACTGCACGTCGATGGTGCACTTGTCTTCAACCAATGCTAACCCTGCTTGTGTGAAGTTAGTACATTGGGAAGTCTAACAGATGCTCACCGTTGCTCGGTGCTTCTCTACGGAGTACACCGACTTCCTCCACCAGTAAAACTGTCCGACACGAGGTGACCCTTGCTGTCGAAAGTGTCGTTAAACCCTAATAAATAAATACATAAATAAATCTGCATATGGCGCGTTGTTCCACCCAAATGGCGCTAATAACATATTACCCAAAGCTACTTTGTAGTACAATGTGTATGTTGCATATGTGATGCCATCCTTTTGTTACATCACTGAAATAAATGTTTTATTTATTTTATATTTAAGAACAAATTATCACCAAGAGCTATTGGGAAAATCACCAAATAGCACACTGGGCCAAAAGGGCTATTAATACCAGTTTCTGAAGTATTTTTACTCCATTTGCATTCTAAACAATAAATATATATATATCCTGATGGCAACAGTTTTGTTTTTAACAATTTAAATATTTAAAAATATTTAAAAAATATTTTTTCAGGCACTCATTCTTATCGTGGTGAGATCCGGCATTGACAAAACCTGTCTTGGTGGTGTATATGAGCTGATGCCTGAAAATTTCGATATATTGTTTCACAAAAAAAAAGTTTGAAAATTTTGAAAATATGTCAATGAAGCTGATGCAAACAAACTCTTCCATGTTGGGGAAGCGAATAGTTTTTGTCTCGGGAGTATGGAGGGTCATTTCAGTCAATAATATTTTTTTATGACAGTGTTTAACTCAGTACAAGTACCATTATGTTGACAACGACTCAATTCAGTGAACATTGAAACATGACCCAGGAATGTGATCTGAATAAACATTATTTTTCAAGCAGCAGGCATTTAGTGCACACATAAATACCATTTAAATACATCCGTTGCATTGAAAGAGAAATGTTACCCAATATGTTTATATTTCTAGCTCATCTGAGTCAACCATTGTGTACTCGAGATGACACCTCGTTTTATAAGTTGCATCATATCCCAACAAAATGAGTGTTGTATGAAAAACATCACTGACGTATCGCAAACGATAGAGACCCGGCCATCCAAGATATTTGCTGTGTTTCTGTAGTGGTTTTGTAGTTGTATCTGGATCAAACACACATCACTGATTACTACTGCCTACCATACTAATTGGGAAAATCCTTCATCCGACATGAATCAAGACGGCTGTTTTCTGTTTACGTGAGCTTCATTAACCATTTACCCAACGCAACGGCCAAAACCGGCCAATGATATTCTCAAAAATCGCCAATTAATTTTCATTATTTTTTCATCTTTTGTATCAAAAACATAGGTTATGTTTTTGAGACAAAAAATAAAAAAATGAGTTATTCAAGAATTTTTTTTGCAAGTGTCGTCTGCTTTTCATGTTGGGTAAAGGGTTAACATATTCTCCCATACTTTCAGTCTTATTCATTTTACGACGCTTTTTCCAAAGCAAATCCGGGACTCAGCTCATATATGCCACAAAAAGAGAGAATTGTAGAAGTTGTTCCTCACTACAGTGATAAGTGCCCGTAAAAAGATTCTGTAAAAGTAAGTTTATTAAATATTTAAATTAAACAACTTTTTGGAGACATCAGTATATCTTATATATGGTATAGCATGCAACTGTACCAAGAGTGCATCATAAAATATAAAATATAAATAAAAAAAATTGTACGCGACTATTTTTCTCCTAATTTTTTCTGATAACATACCCCTTAAATGAGCCTCTGTAAACATTTATACCAAGTTCCCAAACTCGTCCGCTATTAATAAGAGGGTAAGGCGATATTGTGGCAAATATTATGGAAACTTATTCCGTTTCTCCTAAATGTGGTTGAAGTGCTCTCATTGGTTAGAACTTATAGGGTGGTCATAAGGTTGATCAAATTGTAGACATGCCTGGAGAATAAATTCTACCAGCAAGCCTGCCTACAACTTCAAACTTCTTCCAATTTAGGGTTTCGAATTTCCCATTATTGTAAATTTTGATAAATGATGGGGGTGTGGAGTGAGACACCCCAACACCACCCCAATGGTTGTGTCCCTGACTTTGCTTTGGGGGGGGGGGGATTAACTAAATTTCTAAGGTGATTCGTGTGTATAGCTCGGGGAAGAAAACCTTTGGACAGAAATCTACAAGTGGTTGCCATCTAAAATTCCTTTCGACGTCTTTTTTGTCTCTCTCCCTGGGCTGACTCTACTCGGAAACTAACTAAGTATCATAATAATATGAAGTCTATAAGAACAAGCCACCGTTGTCGCCCACTGTCAAACACAAAGATACATTACTTTGTAGTATCATATTGGTTTTCATAAAAATTTATACGAGCCAGGAACATGATACTTTATAGTTTCATTGAGCAGGCTGGCTGCAAAGTGAATGTGTGGGGTAGACCAAGCAATGTTTTCAACGTGAAGCCCTAAGGCTTCACGTTGAAAATATTAATTGGTCTACCCTCAAATAATGAATACGGAGCAGCCACTACGCCCAGACAGCTGAACAAACTATTGCTGCTCGTCATTTTAATTTGAGGTAGTTTATTTTCATCCATGATTTTATTTCGACAATTCATTCCTCAATTCTGAACCGGGCCAAAGATGTTTTCAGAGAAGAAACACACATATAGTTGCGTGTCATCACCATAGAAGTTAAATGGAAAATTGCGCTTCCAGTTAATCTGCGCAGGCGGCAGAACGTAAATGACATACAAGATTGGCTCCAAGGCGGAACCCTGTAGAAAACCATAAGGCAATACGAGGTTTTCGGACGAATCGCCATCGAGAACCACTGAAGAGTTGTACAGTGATTCCTAACCTTGCCTCGAGACTATTCAAAAGAGTCGTATGATTGGTGGTGTCAGAGGTGGTGTCAAGGGCAGCATTCAGATCGCGTAGCACCAAACAAGAAATCATACGTTTATCCATGGACAGGAAAATGTCATTCTTTATCCGGAGAAGAGTTGTCATCGTGCTGCTGTTTGGTCGCTAGGCAGTCTGAAAGCGCTTCGATAGACCGTTTAATGACATATGTCCCTTTAACAGAAACGCTACCATCCCTTCTGCAATCTTCGATAAAAATAAAAGATTGGAAACCATGCGGTAGTGTTTCGGAATTACTTGGTCCAATTGTAGGTTTTTAATAAGTGGCGTAGCAGGGGATCTGTTTCATTTCATTTCGAAAAAACCGGTCAACAGAGAAGCATTCTCTGCCCTGTTTCAACGTGGTTAACAGTTCCAACACACTTTCAGATTTCAAATACTGTTGCACGACCTAGTTACATAATATTCAGTATAGTTTAACTTGCTGTTGTTGTGTATTAAGACTTTACCATTGGTATCATTGGTAATTTGAGATTATGAACAATTGACAAATATCATTTTCAACTGTTTTTTCATTGAGAATTAGGCAAAAATAAACCAAAAATAAATAAACCATACTAACAAGGTTAGTACTTGGAGTCACTTATGGAATCAGTCACGCAGCTTCCTGCCAGAATCAAGTAAAAAAAAAATAAATAGATGGATCAGAATGGATTGAATTTTTTTGTCATTTTTACCTTAATCCTATGGTACAAATCAGGGGAGTAATTTAAACATAGGAAAATGGGGTTGGGCATATCTTTGGCCATCATTCATACTTTCATGGATATTGAGCTGTTCTGGATGAGTTTTTAAGATTTCTGAAGCCTCATTTTGCAAACAGGAAGTGAGACTAACCTTTCTGTATAAATAAAGAGTTGTAACAAGTACCTGGAATCACCGGTGGAATCAAACTAATCAGCGAACAAAACTTCTTTCCATACCTTTTATGATGTGCCAAAGCAATTCGTAATTTAAATGGGAAAGCCGGGGTGGGTGTCTGAAAATGGCCGTAGAAAAATTGCACAAGGTGGTGGGTGGGTGTAAAAAAAGGGCTAAACCGAAAAATGGGACATGACGTCTGCAGCTTTTCTACTGCCCCCCCCCCCCCCCTCCCGGAAAGAATACATATGTTTACGACTTTGCTGACGCGTTCCTAATGCACTACCGGAATTTTGTTCGAACTTTAAAGCTGCGTAAAGCTTGAGAGATCACTTAATGTGTTGGGCCGTTAATGAGTTAGCATCTCAATGCCAGTCCAAAAGGGCACGTGCTTAAGAACCGTTCGATCAATAGTACTCTGCATTCCTCTTCGCTCGAAATTCTATTCTTCGCGGTATTTTGTAAAGAAGTTTCATTTCGTAGTGTTTTCGTCAAGTCACGGAAGGATTATACACGGAGATTATGATAGGCATATGGCCTCTTAAACTACGTGTTCCAACCACTATTTGATCACTTCAAGTTTCCTACATACTCCGTAGACCGGACAGGTGATAGCCAAGTAACCGTTCAACTTATGTTTGACAACAAAGCAGACGATAATTGTAGCCAGCTGTTGCAACGTGGTGACTGCCTCACTCGAGTAGCCACAATGATCCGACAGCTGAACAAACGATTGATTGTGGTCATTTTTAAGGTTATTAAAAATACTGCTGTGACAATCAGTTTCAATGTCGGCCCACTTTCAGTTATTTATTGTGTTTAACTGGTAGCAGTGGTAATAACAATAATAACATGACTTTGTCGAGCATTTCGGTTTATTAACGGCCCACCAGAAGTGTTGAATAACCCTCCACATTAGGCCATGGATAATTAATTTCGGTTTAGCGTCATTCGCCTCATTTTGTTTTTTGTCCGAACTAATAAAGCATTTTTTTTATTATTGGCTCCTCAAATGGGTTACCTCATACATAGGGCCAGGAGAATACACCATTTCATGTTTCTTCTTCATCCATTGAAATACCAGATTATTGCATCATTATTGCCAGATTGCTACAGCAATCTGGCAATAATGAGGCAATAATCTGGTGTTATTAGACGTATAATGCTGACTAATGGTACATTTTGTTACAGGCTGTTCTGTATATAACCCTGACCATTATAAGTTCTACTATCTGAGGGAACCTACACATGCAAGGAAGTAGTGTGGAAGTTCAAAATGATAAAATATGCATCTTGTGGAAAAGGATATATTACGCCACTTCCCCACAAAGATATAATTAATAATTACTAATAACCCCATTCCGCATGTTGTTCTGATAACCTGGAATAACGCTAAACTGAAAATTAACCAACCATGGTCTTATTAGCGCTTATGAGCAGTCAGATTGTTAATCATTCCTGTTGGGCCGTTAATAAACCATAATGCCTTCTAAAACCATTTTATTATTATATTCATATTTGTGTATTAGATGACGCAAAAAGTGTTAAGGGTTGTTGATGAACGTGATGTTACTCATTAATGAACCTGGCGTCAAGCTAATAAACCATTAGACATAATACAATATTTACCTTCTTCTGAAACGCCCAAACAGAAAGCATAAAACACAAACAACGATAGTATAATTTCTTTCATGACAGTTCGATCGATGTTCTAACCTATAATAGAAAAAATTAATAAACGTTATTTAAAAAAACCTTAACCCGTAAAAACCCTAAAGCTCGCTTTTGCGAACCAGGATTGGTATATAACCGGTAGTCATAAAGTACGAAGGTTGCAAAGTGATTGTGTATGGTAGACCAATCAATATTTCTATCGTGCAGCGCCAAGGCTGCACGTTGAAAATATTGAATTGATCTAGCCCAAATAACGAACATGGACTCTTCAAATTGATGCCATTGAACTGACATGGAAGATACCATCAGGTTGAGAAGATTAACTGTCAATTACCCAATATACAAAATGTGTAGGGTTAAGAAAAGTGTTTAATCCCTTCACAACTCCAACCACTCCGCGCTGCACTTAAGGTATCGCTGAACAGTCTATTTGAAATAGAGTTACCCACCCGAAAATGATGCAATCTCTAAAAATAAACAGCTTTGGGAAAATATATCGTTTCAATAAACATTTGAAACATTATATTAACATCTTGCATTATTGTGGAATATTCCTTATAAAAAAGACGGTGATTTGATGAATTTTGGACCTAAATATACAATTTACTTTTCGAGTGTTTTTGCAGGGAATTCCCTGAAAAATATGTGCACGTCACCGGAACTTCCCTTCGTGTCATTTTTTCTCTCTTATTTGTTGCACGACACTCTGTTTTCGGGTCAGAAAAGGGTTGTCTGAAGGGCTACAGTTGACGAAGATATTTGAATGCCAAAATTAAAGTTATGCGATCATATTTGTTTTTCGCCTGATCGTTATAATGGTGACCTATGGGAAAATATTTAGTTCTATGATACCTTTAAAATGTAACACTGAATTTGATACATTTTATTATGGTGTTTATTGAGTTGAAAGAGACTGTTAGGATTTGTTTCCTTCTTACCCAGTTTCTGGTACTTCACTGTGTCCAATTATCAGGAAATGTCGCACACTTATAGTCCGTTATATCTACTTCTCTGACAACATTGCGATTTTTGCTATCGTACCGTTATCCAAAAACAAATTACGCGTTTTTATTGATCGTTTAATATCACCCCTGCTATCAAACCTCCCTCCTTAAAACTTTGAAAATATGTTCTCCCACAAAAACTATATCTCAAAATATGGTACAGCGTTGTAAAATTATTTTTTTCTGCTGTCGTTGGATGTACAGAAGTCATGACAAACCGGCTTTGTGCAGCTGCAGAACAAGAACAAAGAGTATGTTAGAATTATCCAATTCGTTTGTAGAAATATCTGCATTTCCATGTATATTTGTTCAGGGAGACAATTCTTGATGTCATAACTGATGTCAGAAGAGCATCTGAAAGGTTTCCAATATTAAGATTTTTTTACGTAACGAATGGCCAGGATTTCCCATAGCTAAACACAATGATTTCAGTTCAAAACTTCATGTTTGCCACAGAACATGGCTCTCGATCCCTCTTGGTACGAAAGGGCTCAATGGGATGATATGTTTTGTCTATAGAAGAAAAAATGAATACTTTTTATTGTTTAAGAAAACCATATTTGTGTGGTCTATAAGTCGTAATAAGAAAGGTTCCAACTTCCGTAGAAGGACTGATTCAAAAATATCTCTCAGGGCATCTCGACGATGATCGATTGGAGCGTTGGGGTTTAAATCTGGTTTGTCCCAACTGTGATGGCTCAGGTTCAGCCTGACAAATTATCACAGCTATATCATTAAGGCATGCCTTCGTCAAAGGAACACCGCGATGATGTAGTTGGAATATTTGGTATTTGGCATTATAATAAAAATATTTTGTGATTAAATAAATACAAGTAGTAACCGTGACCACATTGTTCATACTCGGCCCCAGCAGTACAACAGGCTTCAATTTGCATGACTCGCAGAGTGAGTGTGAGTGTCTGTAAGGGTGTGCGCTATCAAACCAGTAAATTGTAGCACATCCACCATTACTCGCACCAACATTTGTTGCATCCAAAATTTTTGTAGCACGATTCTACTGTGATACATTTGTTTTCACTCATATCTGAGACGGAAGCACGATTTTATGTCTTCACCGACCGGGGATAACTCTACACCAGCGTGGATGCTGGTCATTCAGGTGTGCACTCATGGGGAGTTCTCCTTCTTTTGATACATCATTTTTTTCGAAGTACTGCATTTGTTTCCTCTTGTGAGTGTTCCCGTGACACACCTGCACTCAAACGACGCGTTAGGTAGAACATCAGTAACTTTACATTACGAGGTAAATATGCTGTCCTTCGTGTTAGCTTCCAACTTGAAATTAGGTCCATGACGTTGGGAATACTTTTACCTGTCCAGGTAACAAACGTTTGCATGGAAATACACTCACTCCGTGCTTCATTTTTATGTGTGCGTTGGTGCAAAATGTGCTTCTTTATCTGTGTTATCAGAGTTCACAACCATGAGAGTGAGTTTTTCGTCTGTCTGTCTTGAAAACGTCATGACTATGAGTTACATGTAGCTGCTTGGTGCGTCCAGTAACCCAACACCACTCACCACTCGCAATCCTTTGAAATGGGTCTCAAAATACTGAATAAGGATGTCAAGTGTAAAGCTAAATCACACCCTTTACAGTCAGAATTGGGACTGAAAAAATGGAGAGTGATCCACGTGCTACAAAGTCGGGCCTCACCCCAGGGCCTACATATTACAGGTCGGCTCGTATGTGTGTGTATTTGTGTGTGTGTGCGCAATTCGTGTCGCTATTCACGGCAAACGATGCAGTAACTATTTTTTCACCTTGACCGACAATTTTATGAAAATCCCTCGAAAATTGGCTGAAATACAGCGTTTTGACGAAAGGCGGTAATTTTACGAATTTGGTCTTTTTCAAGCTGACTCGAAACGGCCACAGGAGTAAATCTTGAAACGTCGACCGAGAGAATCCCTCTTATAACTTTTAAAGAATAGTCAAGCATGCAGACATAGGGCAAATTCGAACTGGCATCGTTAAGTCCGTCCCAAATGGGTCACGACACTGTCCTCGAATCTTAGCTAACCGCCGTAATTCAAAAGTAGACAACAAAAAATCGGAAGTATTTATGGCCAATTTGGGGTAAATCGCTGATCGGACACCTACATTGAAAAAATACAGTTGTCATTCAGCTGTCTATTGTGGCAAAACGCATGGGCTTAGCGTTTCATGTTCGAGCCCAGGGACTGCATAGAAACCCGTGAATCGCGTAGAAACCAACAGTACGATTTGTGCCCGCGTTAATCTCAATGCAACGATTCTTCCACTCATTATTAACCTGTCACTGGCCTAGTTTCGCATTTCGTAGCCATGAAGATTAAACAGTGTTATATGTGCAATGAATCAAGATATGAAGATAGGAGACTGGACCTTCAGAAGTACACTGTCGTCCTTGTTGACGTCGTGACACACTGTGATTCCCTGCATGGCCAATTCTGAATTCAGTACACGCTACTCAGGTCTAAAAAATAGGCTGGGAAGCCCTGAGTGACGATAAATACATGCGATTATAAGGGAGATATGCTTTCGAAATGCCTTTAGAGAAGCATGCCTTGATAATGTAGTTGGAATACACTACATGTTATGCGTCACAGCAACACCACATTCACATGTCTTTACCTAGCCGTGCCTTGGGAATGCCTTCTGATGATGTAGGTAGAATCACATTTAAGTGGGAAGCCATGCACCACAACAAATACATGCATTTATTAAAGGATTCTTTCTGAAAATGCAGGGGGCGGGCAGATCTGCAGGGTCAGGGGGCGGGGGGGGGGGGGGGGGTTATCTCATGCAAATTGATTGAGGTCCATTACGATTCGATCCCAGCATGATCAATTTTGTGTCAGGTACATGATAAATCGGTCTAAACAAGAATGCTGGGGACCCTGCATGAGGACTATTACGCGCGCATTTGGCAAGCTTTCAGACTGTCTTCGGTGATGGCATGAATGCAGGCATTCAGAAAAGCCATACGTTTATGTACAATGTATGTAGGTATGTGTGTGTGAGGGTGTGTGTGTGGGGGTGTGTGAGGGTGTGTGAGGGTGTGCGTATGTGTGTGCGTGCGTGCGTGCGTGCGTGCGTGCGTGCGTGCGTGCGTGCGTGCGTGCGTATCATGGATCCAAGTATCAATTCTAATCTTGTAAAAAAGTGCATGAATGCTAGCAAGATCGAATCGATATCTAAGGCTCTAAATCAGGACAAAATGTCCGGACTGGAAAAATTATTGGATGGGGGAGGAGTGTTACGCACCTAAGTTATACCCCTGGTCTTCTATCTGCTTCTAAACTGACGATGCCAAGCTCCTTCATAGCTTCTTAAAAACTACTACAGACCTCGAAATACAAATTATGTACGTGAAGGGTGAATATTGTTTCAGAATAGAAATGCTGTTTGTCTTCATTCCAGTGACACATTGATATTTGAGATGATGCCATCAATCAGTCGAACAAATCTGTTATGAGACTGAAACGTTCATCGATTAATTATATTGCTGACTGTCGGATATGAACGAGTGAAAATCACACCCCAAAGATCCCAAGGGAGCTTCCGTTTCAAACACCCTGAGCTTTATTTATTATCACGCAAAAGTCGTATTACGGCAACACGATAACCTGGCAATTTTGTCTGTCTTAGTGAGCAATTCTCGGATGATTCTGGGAAATGTTTAACCTATTTTGAAACTTCAATTCAATTCTCTTCTTTTTTATGTCATCTGGCGTTTGTCTGACAGATTCATTATTTCATTACACGCCTGTTCTATGCAATCCCCATCTACAGCAACACTAAACCATGTGGAAAATGAAAATCTGTTCGGCCCATATGTGCGGAACGGAAATCGTTGAAGGACTATTTTTAGAAGCGATATTTTGCTGGAATTTCCTACAAATAGTGCAACGCAATTACAGTTTGAATCGCTAGCGATAGCTATAAATCGTCCCCTGAGTTCCAACGTGTTCTATGTGCCAATAGGCACATAGAACACATTGGAACTCAGGGGACGAAATAGTAACACGAGTTCCCCTTGCAAATTTGGTTGGCGATAAAATGTGTTCTTTTTGTTGATAATTGTCAAATGAATTGCTGAGTGTCCTTCTAATAATTGTTTTTATAGACGTGAAGGTGTGTAATAAAACCAGAACGACACGTGTGTGTGAGTGGGGTACTCGATATGGCACTTGTACCATCGCGGAAGGATAAAACTCGAGGCCTGTGGCCTCTCGTTCTATCATTCCGCGCTGGCACTCATGCCACCTCGATTAACCCACTCACACACGCGTGTAGTTCTGTGTATTGTCGTTAACCTATTTTTTTATTTATTTATCTTTTTCCTTCGACACTGCATTTCCACATTTTTCATCCTACAGTTACCAAAGTTAGCACATATGTAAATGACCATTTCTAGTAAACCATAGCGGTCTTAGATTTTTGATATTCGACCTTTACCCAAACCAACGTCATGTCAAACTTTCCTTCTCCATTTTAAATATCTGTCTCTGCCAATATCAGGCTTCCCTCCTTCAAATTTTGTTAAGATCATCTCCAACGTAACCCATATCTGAAAATGTGCGGCCATAATGGGAAATTCTTAATGGCTCTTGTCGCATTTTGGGTGACGTTATCGACATCGACGTCACTGAACATTCAATGTCGGTCGATTTTCATGAAAATTGAATATGTTGAAGAACTAGAAAATTAGTAGATATTTGGGTTTTTTTTTTTGTTTTTCGATTTATCGCTATTTTTGACCTTTTTAGATCGCTACAAATTTAGGGGACTATTTTGCACATTTCTTTGAGAAAACGCTGACTGTCAGTAACGCATACATCCAATACATCAGCTATGGAATTTCACACATGTTTATCTTCGAGGTGGCTTGTTTTACTGCATGGGTTACAATTTCAAAATTAAACCTTTATCCAAAAATAACGTCAATTTTACGTTTCTCATGAACGTTTATTATCTGCCGGCTTGGTGAACGCGCCCTTCCGAAATTTTGGAAATATTCTCCCCAATACAAACCATATCTAAAATGCAGTCAGTTTTCACCCAAAGAACAATTCGTCTGCTGCCTACGATAGGACGTCAACGTCGCAAAAATGAAAGTATGTTGTAGAGCTCAAAAAAAAAAAAAAAAAAAATAGCTGTCTTTGGATTTTTTTTTGGGGGGGGATTTAACGTCATTTTTGACGTTTTTACGTCATTTCAAAATTTGATTTCTGGGAATGTACCCTTCCTTGTGATTCGCATAACTCGGAAAATATAAAAATACTGCTTCAATATTGCATAGACATGTCAATCGACAGCTGAAAATATCTTATTTATTTATTTATTTTAGGTTTAACGACACTTTAACAGTCAAGGTCATATCGTGTCGGTGACAGTTTCACTGGTGAAGGAAGTCGGAGCAGCCGGAGAGAACCACCGAGCAACGACGAGCAGCTGCCAGCTCCGCAACATCGTAACTCTGCACTGCTGCTCAGGCAGGGTTAGATTGGTTGAAGACAAGCGCACCATCGATGTGCAGTACGCCTTAGTACACGGCGTCATCGTCCCCGATGTGGACATTCGGGGTTAACTGCCTTGTCAAGGACACAACGCGGGAGTCCGAATCGATTGGCCCGACGGTCACGACGAAACGATGCATACTCGTCATCAAATAAACAATGGGTCTAGCGATTTATAAAGGTTATGGAACAATTTTAGTTTCCAAAACACAAAATGCGGTATCCTCGAGCTCAGCAAGTCTCCCACACGAATCTCTGTACAACTGGATTGCTGAAACGCCAGCAAAAAAAGTCGAAACTAAATTTCCCTACCTAAGGTTACGCTCCACAGTTTTCCAAGCAATTCCAAAAATGACACGCCATACACTCTCTTCAAATGCGAATATTCTTTAACTTAGTTATCTAACCCATTGCATGTATTACATTTTCCAAATCCATTTAAAACATACAACACTATATCTGATTAAGTGGAAATAAACAATCTGAATGTGGGTGAAATAATTTACTGTCAAATGCAAGGCCTCAACCTGGAAAATTGCATGAAAAAATGTCGAAACCAGTCATTTTCAGCCACCCGCGGCCTCAAAGGCAGAAATTTCCACTAAGCCCACTTACCTAACCCAGGAGCATAGCATCCCCTGTTTCTAAAATTAAAAAAAAAGTTGTATGTTTCCGTTTCATTTTATAGTTACATGCCTGGTAACAACAAATGACATTTTAAAAAGTTGTCAATTTTTCGAAGCCACCGTTTCCCATAATTCCTCTGGTAATTTACCTCTATGCAGACCCCAACTCTGTGACCAAAACTTCAAATTCTCTTGTCCAACAAATAGCCTAATGTGAACATATATCTGATACCAAAAATACATCTCCAATTTACATGACATTAGTTTCAACAGATGCCCTTAGCTTAGACTTTTACCCATGTGTAGTAGTGCGAAACTGTAGAACGGAACCTAACTCAACGTGGTAACCCTTCCGATTGGTGACGTTACACAACATAACGGCCAAAATCGGCCAGCGCGATTCTAAAAAATCAATTAATTTTCATTATTTTTCATCTTTTATCTCAAAAACATAGGTTATGACTCCTCGTTGGAATGAGCTCGTCGAGATCGTTCCATTGAGGGGTCATAACCTATGTTTTTGAGACAGAAAATGAAAATTAGTTATTCAAGTTTTTGCACGTGTCGCCTGCTTTTCATGTTAGGTAAGGGGTTAAATATAAAACAAAATTGCTGAAATCGTGACTTTTGTTTCAATAGTACGAGAAACATTTACTACGACATAACCTTGGTTGGGTTTTTGCAAGTATCGTTTGTTTTTCAAGGGTCAAACGAAAGCCTAGATCTTAAAGTAGTGACACGGTATCAATTTTCCAACATCGACACTTGTTTTTATCAATAATAACTAAAATTTGCTGTAAATATGCATTTGTATTGCTGCGAAACATCTCCACATAATCAACATATTCATTTGTCGTAGATTTCAAAGTATATTTTAACCCTTTACCTAACAAGAAAAGCAGACAACACTTGCAAACAAAATTCTGGAATAACTCATTTTTTCATTTTACGACTCAAAAACATATGTTTTAACCCCTCTTTGGAACGAGCTCGTCGAGTTCGTTCCAAAGAGGGTCATAACCTATGTTTTGGAGACAAAAAATAATGAAAACTAATTGACGATTTTTGTAAATAGCGCTGGCCGGTTTTGGCCGTTACGTTGGCTAAAGCGTTAAAAAGCGATCGGTAATTGCGAGTCGTCGAAAAATTGAAAACTTGTGACAATTTTTTTTTGTTACTGACCATTGTTTATTTTAGCAACAATCGCTGCCCCCACCACCAAAAAAAGAAAAGAAAAAAAATTGACGTCAGGTTAGACACCTTTCTGTATGTGACCAATCAGCATCCGAGCAATCCAGTTCTACAGAGATCAGTGGTCTCAGCCATAAGGCACTGTTTGCCGATAGCGGAAGAGAAGACATACCTTTTCGCAAGAAAATATGGTTTATGGCTTGTGATCCTAATTCTGAATGTCCATGTCTGAAGCTGTGTGGCGACGCTACAATATCTCAGCCTCCAGATAAGACGCTTTGCCCTTTTGCCTCTAAAAACGATTGCTGTGTTAACTTTCAACCCTTACTTAACGTAACTGTCATAATCACCAAGCTCTATTCACAAAGGACGCATTTCCTTTTCTATTATTTATAATTGGCCACAAAGGCCTTGCTTTTGGCGCGACATTGGAGCAGGGTCGGCAAACTAGTTTAAATGTGAAGCTATAAGTTATGTTTTCAAGTCAAACAATGAAAACTATTACCTATTTACAAAATTTGTTACTCGTTATTTGCAGAGAGTTAAAATAAATTATTAACCTGCCCACGCTACGATGGGGATTCTTTCCCACTCCCACTCATACCAGAAAATAAGTGGTCAGACAAGGACAATGTCAGGCACAAGAAGGCCAATGTCTGACAGGTTTAAAATCATCAGTCAAAATTTCTGATGCCAAAATTGTCAATGAAGTTCAGTGATCAGTACATCATGCATGCTGGAAATCATGTACATAACTAACATGTCTAAAATTAATGATTATTGTGATTTCTGGTCCTGGCAAGTTAGGAAGTGTGAAGAAAATGACTGTACAGCTCAACAGTATTAACAACATGTGGAGGAATACGATTTGATATAGCCATACATGTATCTAAATTATATCTGAAGGGTAATTCAGTTCTAAATCAGAATGAAACCAATCATATCTTGTTTGGCAGGGCTCATTGAGCCCTGCCAAACAAGGTAGGGTTGGATGAATTCTGAGCAGTTTTAAGATGAAGGTACATGTACATCCAAAACACATTATTTCGAATACTCAAACTCCATTTTGTAATATGTCAGATATCATTATTAAATGACAGACATGTTTCATTTGGTGTCTGACATTTCGTCTGGAAGCGCAATGAAATTTATTTTCAGGTTTGCTCCCACTCCTCCAAAGCCCCCCCCCCCCCCCCCCCCCAACAAACAAAAGTCTGGTTACGACATTGCTTGGCATGAGGCTAAAATATCTTATGGTGCAGGTTATAATTCTTTGCGGCTTGAACTTTCAGGGTCAATTTGATTATCTATTGACAACTCCATGTGTCACGCAGTTGTGAATGACCCAAATTGGACTTAAAGAGCGGGCTTTGTGTAGTTCCTACAACACAGCTGACTTTTTCTATTTGTGGAAATAATGCAAACCCATTTTAATTCTTCACCCAACGCAGAAGATATCAAAATTTATTATTTTTTTCAAATTTTTCAAAATATTTAAACAAAACCATATCACGTGACCCCTCATTCGAACGAGCTCGACGAGATTATAGCAACGAGGGGGTCACATACTATGGTTTTGTTGAAATATGTAAAAATATAATGTTTTTACAGGGATCAATTTGTATGTTATGCGGGGAAGGGAGTGTGGCCGATTCATTAGGTAAAGGGTTAACTACAAGCTGAAACTTTATCAGAACGTCGAGTGCAGACTGAACCTTCTTGTAATTACTATCTTCCAACTCAAACAGGCCACCAAGAGAAACCTTCAGGATATTAAATCGACCATACCACCGTAGCAGTGATTTCTAGCGGAGTATTGACCGTCAAAACAGACAGGAAGACACTGCAAATGATTGACAAACCACATGACGTGAAGGCTGGAGTGTGATAAGAAATTCGTTGAGGTCACGCAATAAAACATAGACGGGGCAGTAGGCTGTCACAGGACCAATAAATGCTGAAATGTGATAAAACTGTAATACATATGTAAGCGTAATTTATAATTACTCGTAATCACAGTTACAGAAGCGTTTTGGCCACATGGTCCACCGGGAAAATTCCCGGTGGGCTCCCTGTTTGGTGGATCCTGGAGCCCCCAGAATTGTTGCAGCCCAACACCTGTTGATGCCTGAAATGTTTTTGTGAAAAGGCCCAACAGGCGAACTGCATCTGATTGCATACCATGCGGGTATACTGAAATGTTCTCAATGTGGACTGCAGTCCACATGGAGAACATTTCGATATTATTAATTGTTTATGAGCACTTTCGACGTGCGGTACGCCTTAGTACACGGCGTCATCGTGCCCTCATGCAGGCAACTGGGATAAAGTACCTTGCCCAAGGACACAACGCGGGTCGGTCCGGACGGGGATCGAACTCGGGACCTCTAGTATAGAAGTCGAACAGTCTACCACTGAGCCACCGCGATCCCAGTATTTCGATATACCAGCAGTCAAGTGTGCCACTGATAGCTCAGATGCAAGGAAACTGCGTTCTTTTAATTTGAAAAATCTAAATTTTCTCCTATTGAACCGAAGTATGGTCGGCCCGATGGGTCCGCGGCGATGTTGTGCTCGAATTTGGTCCGCAGTTTTTCGTTTTAACCCTTTGCGACTACTGTACGTAATATTACGTACGAAAATTGCCGTGCGTTGCGACTACGGTACGTAATATTACGTACTCCGACTTTGAACCCGAGCTGCCGCTTTTTCGTCCAGGAACATGATACTTCATAATTTCATTAAATTGGGTGGATGCTAAGTGCGCGTGTGTGGTAGACCAATCAATATTTTCAACGTGCAGCCTTGAGGCTGCACGTTGCAAATATTAATTGGTCTACCCCCAAATAATGAATATGAACTCTTGCTTTTGCTGTCATTGAACTGATATGGACGATACCACTATTGTTTAAAGGGCTAACGATTGCGTTTGACGTCACCAAAACCTGATTCTTCGTGATGTTAAAACGTCACGTTAACCGTAGTCGGAAAGGGTTAATTCGCCATCCAATTTACACTTTAAATTACTTTTAACCTATCATCTGCGACAGAAATCACGTCAATTATTGCTTACGATTATATATCCAACAAGCGTTCAACACAAGTATTTAATTATGATTCAATTCAAAATTACATGTTAACTCTTTACCCAACACAACCAGGGACCAATACCATAAGCATTTTACAATTGTATTTTTCAAAATTGTATTTTTCATCTGTGAATACTAATAACTGAAAATACTCATTGGTGTTTTAAAAGTCGTGGCAATTTACCTACCGGCAAATTGCCACGTCTTTGAAAACGCTAATGATTTATTCAAACCAGTTATAGAGATAGACAGAAAATACAATTCTCGAAAATACATTTGTAAAAGTATTATAGTATTGACCTCAGAAGAGATCTTTGCAAAATCTTTGCTTGAATAATTAAACTTTTTCATTTTGTTTCTCAAACACAAACCTTAAAACACACAACTAGGACGAGTTCGTCGAGAGCGTACACATGAAGACTCAACAGTTATCTTTGGAGGCAAAAATGAAAATATAATAAACAGAGGATATGGAAAGAGTGTTTTGGTCCTACTCTGTTTATGAAACTCGAGTTTCATAAATAGAGTATGACCAAAACACGAATTTCATATTCTGTTTATCATATGACAACACAGTAAAAAACACATCGTTTAGATAGAAAAGAAGGGTTAAAGAATGGAAATTCACCTTGAATGTCATACATTTGACTGTGATGTGTCACAGCTGAACCCGACCATACGTCATAACCGCGACAAAATAGAGTTCCACAATTCAGCGTATTAAATACGAATTGTCAAGTATTTATACATTTCTTATAATTGGGATTTTAGTGAATGTTTATAACAAATAAAATCAGCCATCGTGGCTTTGTTGTTGTTTTCAAATAGTTCTATTTACACGCGCATTAATATGCATTAATTTGACACACATCTTCTCAGTGAAAACCACTCAGAAAGTGTTCTTTTGAAATTGACCTATTAAATCAACAAAAGGTGTTATGAAACACTAATTTTTTTGAAAATATGAAACGTTAATAATCCGAGAAAACGGAGAAGTCATATGATAAAACTTGAAAGGCGAATTTTGAACAGTGCCAGAACACTGATATCAAAACAACTGAATTGCTGGTACATCAGTAGCAGTGGCGTAGCCAGCCCAATGCAAGTGGGAGGTGGGGGCGGGGGACAAACTCGCAGAGCCTGGCTTAGCTCCATTTTAATGGGGGGGGGGGGGGGGAGGGGGTGGTGTGTGCGGGAAAAGCTTTCCAAGCCTTCACATCTCAGAAATTTGCATCCCTAAAGTTTGAGCAAGATAACCAAGGTAACAATAATCAGGGTTTTCACTACAGGGAAATAAATGTGTCCGATATGGGGCGGTCAAGGGTCGTCAATGGGTGTTTTTGAACCCTGGAATTCATAATTCTTCTACCACGACCATGGTTCAGCCCGTGGCAGAACAATTTTGAATTCCAGGGTTCAACCCCCTCCCCCATCTCCTTGCATCTGAGCGGATATTTTGAGGTTTTTCATATATTGACGACTGTCTACCTTTTCACCGACACAAATATTAGGACAAGCAATCTACAAATCTACAACCTAACCCCCATGGACCTTACCCCCTACGGCTTTTATGCCATTTTTGGACATATTTCGAGGACCAACTTTGAAGGAAAGTGGAGGGGACGCGTCCCCCCAATCCCACACGTGGCCACGCCACTGATCAGCGGCAAACTACCCACTCCTCACCCAAAGGTGACGTCAGGTCAATCAACGCAATCACCCTTTCCATCCATGATGTTTGCTGGCGTGACAGCTGTTACGCTCTGACTGTAACATCAAACGCCATGATATTTACTAAGCCCGATAACTAAGTACTCGTTATCAACCTCTCAATCTCGGCACTTTTTGTCAATAATAACTAAACTATGTTGTAAATATGTCGGGAACACTAGCGAATCTAGACAGGTTCTCGTTAGATCACCGAAGTTAAGCAACGTTGAGCCCGGTTAATCCCTGGATGGGTGACCATTCGGCGATTGATTCGGGTGCTTCCCGTAGTAGAAACTGGCGTGCGATCGGCGAAGTTTGAGTGTGTGATTCTACGACGTTGCATCACATGTCAGCTGTGGACGTTGGGAATGTTCACCAGTACAACGCACCCCCACCGTACCTAGGTGTAAAATAGGGACCTATTGAGGCACTTGCCTTGTGTGCCCGTCTGTGGAGCACAGGCAGTAAGCTCCATTGTGTTGAGCTGAGAATGTCATAAAATGAACAAAGGGTGTGAACACCTGTGATACGGGATAATAATGTAAGTCAGAGAGCACTTCCGTGGACTCGAGACGTTAACATTGCATTATTATTATTATTAATATTCAATTTGTGTCGCCGCGAAAAATTGTTAACATCAGCAACAAATTCATTTTTCACAGACTAAAAGGGATACTCTTTAACAAAACGAAAGATTCGATTACGAAGAGTCGGAAAATCGAAACTCTTCGAATTTTTGCTGTTGTTGATATTGAGCAAATGTATTTATAGCAACATCCGTTCACCTAAGATGGTGGTGGTTGAGACACTTCTACAGTATGTGGAGAATGGATTGTAACTAAATTACCCGTGGAGTGGAGTTATCACCCAAAGTATCTGTTTCAAATTCTGTACATATGGACAAAATCACAATCAATGTTTAACCCGGGGTCCATTGGCTGGAACTTTGCTTGTGCTTATTATGCTTTGCAACAAATTTGCAATTATTGCTTGGGTGGAATTCCCACTCTAGGCGGGATTTAGTGATAATACACTCTCCACGTGACCATTGGGCATTCCAGCAATCTAGTTGAACGGAGATGAGTATGATGGATGGATATGACCGTTAGGGTTGGTAAGAGTAAATTTCGTTGTACTTATCAACTGGTGTCCAGACCTCATATATTTCAACCACAGGATGAATGTTTTGAAAATGTGTGGCTCAAAGTGACATAGGGTCACATTTGATGAATCATCCGACTATCGAGTCTTATTATGCCTCACGTTTGTAACATCAGCCGTGATTGGTTAATTTGACACCTTCTAAAAGTCAAAGTACTGGAGTTTTGGGGCAAAACACGGGTACTATCGGAACATTCTTCCCTGGAGACAAGAGAACGTAGAAAATGTAAGCTCCACTCCCATCGATCAGCGTCGGTTGCAATTTCTCAACACTAAACGCTGGTTCCGTGTCCGTTTAACTTTTTTCGTCACCGGTAGTCACAAACTTACCAACAAATATGTCATCTTCAGTGGATGTGTTTTCAATTTTAACTGCAAACAATGAATTCAAAAGAATCAGAAATATTAAAAAACTCACTCACGTGTTGTTCACCACTTCAGTGAATCCTGGATATGAGTCTCAGTTATGATTTCAATCAATTGTGTTTCCACAAGTTTAGTACTCCTCGACCTTACTGAGCCTCCGCCTCAAGTTCAAAATAAATTGTTTCACTCCGCTTAATTCTATCAACTTTTGTCGTCCGAGAAACATGAATTTATATTCCATTAATTTAAATCACTTTTCACAGAAGCATTAACAATGAATTATAACATGAACAGCATGATACAGTTGTAAACACTGGAATTTGTTGATATAGAAACTCCCAAAGCGACGGCACTTGTGACAAGTCATTTTCGAAGAGACGTCATTCGTTCGAAATGACGTCATGTTTTTGGATTCGACTACATTGTTATTACAAGATTGATGACATGTTGCAGTTAACGCTTATCAATGAAAGTTATTTTTTGTTCGGCATAATAAAATAATTAGAACGTTTCTTTTCATGTTCTATCGGTCGATAGTACCTGAGTTTGTGTGATTTCTGAAATGAAACCTGAAGCAGCGAAGCTGCTTCAGGTTTCATTTCAGAAATCACACAAACTCAGGTACTATCGACCGATAGAACATGAAAAGACGAAGCTGCTGAAGGTTTTATTTCAGAAATCACACAAACTCAGGTATTATCGACCGATAGAACATGAAAAGAAACGTTCTAATATTATAATTTTGCCATCGTACTTGATGAAGCATCTTACCATCGGGTCACATTAAATGTCCTCCGTAGTTTTTTTTATTATAATTACCCGCCTATTTATTTACTTTGGGAACTCTATATTCCTGAAAAAAATTCATTTGTAAGCCAAGCTGCGTAAAAATCTTACTCAGTACGAATAAAAATTACAAATTACTACATATTCCGCTTTGGTCATGCCTTATCTATAAGCCGAATTATGGGATCGGATAGATGTATTTAATTGTTATAGATATGACGGCAATGCGGAATTGCACAATCGATTTTCTTTAAATAAATATTTGTAAATGAACACCATATTCCTGGAAAAAATTAAGAATGATACGCAAATGTTCATACTTGTCACTGGGGATCGTTTTGTGTTGACTGATCGGATTAAAAAACAACTGCTCTTGAGTTAATTGATGCAAATGTATTCATTGTCGAAGGCCGATTGCATCAAAAATAAAGTATTTGAAGACAAGTATATAGCACGCGGAACTAGAACTATCACTGGAGGTGATTAATACCCCCGCTTTGGGTTTTTAGAGGAATGCACTTCTGATCATGTAGGCGAAGGCCAAAAGGAAATGTATACATAAAGATCATTTTTGGTTGTTGAAATTTGTATTTGCATGTGGCCTTCCACAGAACAGTACTGAATACTTAAAGAGCCCACACATATATGGTTTACATTTGGAAAAACACATTTACAATGTGCAACATGTATTCAAAATCGGTTCATTAATGTAGGAGGAGTTGCACACACAAGAATCCCATTTGAAAACCCATAATAAATCCAAGTTAAAGGGAGATAACCTGGTTAAAATTGTCGCAGATCAAAAATTTGGGAATATGCGTATGTTCACTTAGCTGTGATAATGTTTGAAAGGTTTCGTCAAAATTGATTGATAAATGTAGGAGGAGTTGCACGCACAAGAATTTCATGTAGAAACCCATAATAAATCTAAGTTAAAGGGAGATAACCTAGTTAAAATAGCCACAGCTCAAAAATTTTGGAATATGCGCATGTTCACTTAGTAGTGATGATGTCTGTAAACTTTCGTCCAAATTGATTGATAAATGTAGGAGGAGTTGCGCACACAAGAATTTCATGCAGAAACCCATATTAAATCAAAGTTCAAGAGAGATAACCTGGTTAAAATTGTCGCAGATCAAAAAGTTTGGAATATGCACATGTTCACTTAGTAGAGATGATGTTTGAAAGGTTTCATCAAAATCGGTTCATTAATGTAGGAGGAGTTGCGCACACAAGAATTTGTTCGAACGGAAAGACATAATAAATCTAAGTCAAAGGGAGATAACCTGGTTAAAATTGTCGCAGATCAAAAATCTTGGAATATGCGCATGTTCACTTAGTAGTGATGGTGTCTGAAAAATTTTGTCCAAATTGATTGATAAATGTAGGAGGAGTTGCACGCACAAGAATTTCATGTAGAAACCCATAATAAATCTAAGTTAAAGGGAGATAACCTAGTTAAAATTGCCACAGCTCAAAAATTTTGGAATATGCGCATGTTCACTTAGTAGTGATGATGTCTGTAAACTTTCGTCCAAATTGATTGATAAATGTAGGAGGAGTTGCGCACACAAGAATTTCATGCAGAAACCCATATTAAATCAAAGTTCAAGAGAGATAACCTGGTTAAAATTGTCGCAGATCAAAAAGTTTGGAATATGCACATGTTCACTTAGTAGAGATGATGTTTGAAAGGTTTCATCAAAATCGGTTCATTAATGCAGGAGGAGTTGCGCACACAAGAATTTGTTCGAACGGAAAGACATAATAAATCTAAGTCAAAGGGAGATAACCTGGTTAAAATTGTCGCAGATCAAAAATCTTGGAATATGCGCATGTTCACTTAGTAGTGATGATGTCTGAAAAGTTTTGTCCAAATTGATTGATAAATGTAGGAGGAGTTGCACGCACAAGAATTTCATGTAGAAACCCATAATAAATCTAAGTTAAAGGGAGATAACCTAGTTAAAATTGCCACAGCTCAAAAATTTTGGAATATGCGCATGTTCACTTAGTAGTGATGATGTCTGTAAACTTTCGTCCAAATTGATTGATAAATGTAGGAGGAGTTGCGCACACAAGAATTTCATGCAGAAACCCATATTAAATCAAAGTTCAAGAGAGATAACCTGGTTAAAATTGTCGCAGATCAAAAAGTTTGGAATATGCACATGTTCACTTAGTAGAGATGATGTTTTGAAAGGTTTCATCAAAATCGGTTCATTAATGTAGGAGGAAGAATTTCATGCAGAAACCCATATTAAATCAAAGTTCAAGAGAGATAACCTGGTTAAAATTGTCGCAGATCAAAAAGTTTGGAATATGCACATGTTCACTTAGTAGAGATGATGTTTGAAAGGTTTCATCAAAATCGGTTCATTAATGTAGGAGGAGTTGCGCACACAAGAATTTGTTCAAACGGAAAGACATAATAAATCTAAGTCAAAGGGAGATAACCTAGTTAAAATTGCCGCAGATCAAAAATCTTGGAATATGCGCATGTTCACTTAGTAGTGATGATGTCTGAAAAGTTTTGTCCAAATTGATTGATAAATGTAGGAGGAGTTGCGCACACAAGAATTTCATGTAGAAACCCATATTAAATCAAAGTTCAAGAGAGATAACCTGGTTAAAATTGTCGCAGATTAAAAAGTTTGGAATATGCACATGTTCACTTAGTAGAGATGATGTTTGAAAGGTTTCATCAAAATCGGTTCATTAATGTAGGAGGAGTTGCACACACAAGAATTTGTTCGGATGGAAAGACACAATAAATCTAAGTCAAAGGGAGATAACCTGGTTAAAATTGTCGCAGATCAAAAATCTTGGAATATGCGCATGTTCACTTAGTAGTGATGATGTCTGAAAAGTTTTGTCCAAATTGATTGATAAATGTAGGAGGAGTTGCGCACACAAGAATTTCATGTCCGGAAAGACGTACGGACGGACGTACGGACGGACGGACGGATGGACGGACGGACGGACGTACGGACGTACAGGGCGATTCCTATATAGCCCCCACTTCTTCGAAGCGGGGGTATAAAAATCATTTATAGTTCGGGATGAAATATTTAATCACTGGGATTTGATTTTGGCTTTTTACAGCCTTGTCGAGGTTCCCTTCTATCCGTCTGTAGAACATAATATCCATACACCAGGAAACAGATGGACATACAGCTTTTTCATATCCAATAGAGAACGCACTGTTATTACAATGAATGCTGTTTGAATGGATCCAAACTGTCATTCCGGCCATCCGGTCGACAATCTCAGTCCGCTTTTGAAATGACACCTCTGTGTATTATACTGCTTTTAGGTTTAACCGCAAGTTCAGAAAAAAACCTTGATATTAAGAGAATAAAAACAAACCGCACTGACATCAAAAAGGGAATATTTATGAAGGATATGAAATGGGTGTCTATCTCATATAATGTTTGCGAAATGTTTCATAATTTTCGATATTGCCGAGTCTCTGCCCTGGCAAAATGGATAGTTTGGATAATCTTCATAAATATAATCTATTTATCATATAACTCGTCCGTTTTGTTCAGTTTAAAACATTTGATATTTTGTTTTCATATTAGTCAGTGATAAATAAAGCCTTCCGTCGATTTCATTGGTCAATTTCAAAACTAGACAATTTGATTGGCTGAACAAAATACAACTGGGCCACATTTTCATAATTTACATAATTAGAGTTGGGAGCTTTCATTGGTCAATTTCAAAACTGGACAATTTGATTGGCTAAACAAAATACAACTGGGTCATATTTGCATAATTTCAGTAGGGAGAATTTACGTTATCTGACCTATTTAGAGTGGATTATATTGTATTAATGTTTTACCTACAAGAAAAACGACATTCATTTTTTTTTATATTTTCACTTTTTGCTTCCAAAACATAGGTTATGACCCCTCATCGGAACGAGCTCGACGAGCTCGTTCCAATGAGGTGTCATAACCTATGTTTTGGAAGCAAAAAATGAAAAATTTTAGTTATACGGGGATGTTTCTTCCAAGTGCCGTCTGCAACTCAAGTAAGGTGATCGGTTAAAATGTCATACTAAGTGGCTAATTTGTGTGTGTGTGTGTCATATGATAAATAGAATATGAAATGAGTGTTTTTTCTCACATAATATTTATGAAACTCGTGCGAATTTTCCGTTTGGGCTCGCCAGAGACTCGCCAAAACGGAAAATTCTTAGACTCGTTTCATAAATATTATATGAGAAAAACATTCATTCCATATCCTCTATTTATTACATGATGCGCAAAAATACTGGAGTGATAGAATTGGTAAAAGATTATATACAAAACTTCCAACCCTGAAGACACCAACCACTTTGCATGCCATGATTGTTTTGTGCGCGACTCGTTTGGCAAAGTATTTCCAAATTTCAATTTAATTTCGCCTTTTAAAAAGTTATTTACAATGAAGTTGTCCCATAAGGTGCATTGCATGGAATGAAAATATTCAGTTCCCCACAGAACACCCATGAAGAAAATCAGTTTCCAAAAACTCCCAGCATGCAAGTGCGTTGAGTGTCAAGTTGAAAGACCAGAAATTTCAAATTCATTTTGTTGTTGTTAAATAGTTCTATAAACACGCGCATGAGTTTAATCTATATACATCAAGTTGAAACACGTAGATACAATTACGTCATCATATTTGTAAAGTATTAATCGGTGGCGTTCTAAAGTAGTATTTAACCCTTTACCCAACGTAAAGGCCAAAACCAGCCCTTCAGCGACTGATTCGCGCTCCTGCGTTGTGTCCTTGGGCAAGGCACTTAACCTCGATTGCCTATATGGGGGGCACGATGATGCTGTGTGCTAAGGCGTACTGCACGTCAAAGGGGCGCATGTCTTCAACCAATCTAACCCTGCCTGTGCCGCCGTGCAGAGCTCAGAGTTACGATGTTGGAGAGCTGACAGCTGCTCGTCTTTGCTCGGTGCTTCTCTCCAGGTACTCCGGCTTCCTCCACCTGTAAAACTGTCACCGACATGATATGACACTGACTGTTAATGTGTCGTTAAAGCGTAATAAAAAAGACCAGCGCTATTCACAAAAATCGCCAATTAATTTTCATTATTTTTTCATTTTTTATCTCACAAACATAGGTTATGACCCCTCTTTGGAACGAGCTCGTTCCCATGAGGGGTCATAACCTATGTTTTTGAGACAAAAAATGAAAAAAATTACTTATTTAAAATTGTATTTGCAAGTGCCGTCTGCTTTTCATGTTAGGTAAAGGGTTAACCATAAATCGAAACACTCTATGTCAAAATCGTAGGGTGCTCCGACTCCTTGTTTATCACATTAAACTTGTGATCAAGAGGCTTGGAGCTCTGTCCTCTCGGTGCCATCTGCGTTGCGTCATTGAGCAAACACGTAACCCTCGATTGCTCAGATAACACGTAGTCCATGCGCATTTGACCGACGGACGCCACCTTGACTCACGCACGCCTTGTGCCCACATAGTACGTTGGAAAGCTGTTCACCACTGCTCGGTGGTTCTTTTGGGGGTAGTCCGGCGTCTTATATCCACCGAGTTCTCAACCCAACAGCCGAAAAAACAAACATACCACCAATAATCGGTCGCAAGAGGCCGACTCTCACTGGCGTAAAACCAGATCCTTCCACTTCCAAATGTATGTCGAAATAATGTGCAAAATGGGATGTCATATGACAATATGATTTAATATAACTAGAATTAAATTCAGTGTTCATGTCTTTGTAGCTTTTACTACACGCCTATTCTGTCAGATCCCCATTTACAGCAACACTGAACCATGTGGAACATGAAAATCTGTTCCGCGCATATGTGCGGAACGGAAATCGTTGGCAGACTATTTTTAAATGGAAGTGAAATTTCACTGGAATTTTCTACAAATCGTGCAACGTAATTACAATTTGAATCGCTAGCTATAGCTACAAATCTTCCCCTGAGTTCTAATGTGTTCTATGTGCCAAAGGCACATAGAACACATTGGAACTCAAGGGACGAAATAGTAACACGAGTTCCCCTCGCAAATTCGATTGGCGATAAAGTGTGTTGTTTGTGTTGTTCTATCCTTCCGCGCTGGCACTCGTGCCATATCGATTAACCCATTCACACACGTGTGTCGTTCTGTGTATTTATTAATTGAAAATAGAATATGTTCTTATTTTTGGAATTTACTTTAAAAATATCCCCGCAATCCAGTATAAATATTTCCACTAGTTCCTTGAATTCTGCACCCTATGTTACATGTAACCAATTAACCCTGTGTATGCTTACAGCCTTACTCGGTGTTTATTTTAATGTAGTGCGTGATATGGCAGCCTGTCAACTAACCCTGTGCAATGTTTATGGTTAATCAGTGTATGTTAGTTTTCCAATTAACTGAGTGCAATGCATAGGGTGAGTCACTCTTTTCTTTCTGGTTACAAATAAGGGCATCTCTATTATGCGACTAAACCTGTGCATTGCACAGTCTTAGTTAGTGTACATTTCCATGTACACTGCAAAAAAAATAGGTTCTCTTTAGAACCAAAACTGGTTTTAGAACCAAAACTGGTTCTAATCTTGTCCCTGAGATGGAAGCAGTTCTGTTTAAACAGTATTTATTTCAAATCAAATAAATGTATAGAGATTAACATTCAATATTAACAGAATTAAACATAAATTGAGGGGGGATTCAGTCGTAAGTTTAGAGCTTATACAAGGTTGTCTCAAATCATTATTAAGCAAAGGAGATATGAACAGTTGGCATATCGAACCAGTTTTGGTTCTATACAGAACCAAAACTGGTTCGGTATGCCAACTGTCCATATCTCCTTTGTTTAAAAATGTTTGGGGACTGCGTTGAATAAGCTCCAAGTTTAGTGCTGAATCTACTTCAGTTCATGTAATATTCTGTTAAAATTGAATGCTCATCTTGGTAAATTTATTTGATTTGAAATAAATACTGTTTAAATAGAACTTGTTCCATCTCAGGAACAAGATTAGAACCAGTTTGGGTTCTAAAGAGTACCTACATTTTTGCAGTGTAGTGTGTGAAATGGCAGTTCTTATTTTGAACTATTTGCACATCCAGGGTTAGTCACACATTCTGGTTATAAAAAAACGCTTCACGCTTCACTATTCACTGATAAACTGTAACTAGCCCCGTGACTGTACAACCTTAATGCAAATCTCATCTATAGCAACTCTTTAGCCAATATAGTGGCCAAAACATTCGAAAAAGCATTGTATATATGCTTAGTTGGACCAGGGACAAGTGTACAGACTATATTAATTGTTGTTATGACCATATTATGTACGGCCTATAAAACTGAATCCATAGAGAAAATCGTACCCCAGTAGACTAAAGTAGTTTTACAGAATTTGGACAGTTGGAAAAATATATCCGATGAACGATAAACCTGTAACCATTTACACAGAAAATAATGAACTCTTTAAGATTTTATACACTGAGTAAGTATTTGTTGCAATGAGTTAACGTGAGAGAGTGAAACTGCGTGCAAGTAAAGAACTGAGTTAATGTAAGTGCCTGCTAACGATTGTTTGTCTGACTTGGTTTTCAGGAAATGTCCGTCTGGCAACACAGTATACTCCTCGACCAATTTCTCCACTTTGCGTCATATGTTGATAGGGCAAGTGGAGATGGCGTGCATATCAATATGAAATAACTGCAAAGGAAAGAACATGACAACTCAAAACGATGCATGTCTGAACAGAGTATCTCGAAGTATTATTGTTATATGACAAGGAAAGGACGTTGAGAGGTTTGTCTTTCAATGCATAATTGGGCTGAATTCTAGAATAGACACTAACTGGTGGTGCTTGAGCTGGGACATTCAGCAAAAAAGTACTTCTTATTTTCGTCAGACGTTTTATCAAATAAGTAACCTTTTACCTTGCAAGAGTTGAGGACAACACATTCAAAAACAATTCAAGAACTACTCTCATGTTTCGTCTAAAATACATAGGTTACTACTCCTCATTGGAACGAACTCGATAAACCCGTTTTCAATGAGGGGTCATAAGCTATGTTTTTGCAGTGAACATAAAGAAAAAGAATTGAAAAAATAACTAATGCAATTTTTTATGAATAGCCTGGCGGGTTTTGGACATTATGTAAATGGTTAATATGAATTGTTCGTATATATATATATTTATATATTTATTGGTGTTTAAGGTCCCATATTTCTGCACAATGGCTAACCATGACCGTGACAGTTTTACCGGGTGGAGGAAGCCGGAGTACCCGGAGAGAACCACCGAGCAACGGCGAGCAACTGTCAGCTCCACAACATACCAACTCCACACAAGCAGGGTTAGCATAGGTTGAAGACAGGTGCACCATCGACGTGCAGTACGCCTTAGTACACAGCGTCACCGTGCCCCCACGTGGGCAATGGGGGTGAAGCCTGCATCTCTACCAACTGAGCCACCGCGCCCCCATGAATTGTTCGTGATACAGCGTGATACAGCGTGAAAACCGTCACAATAGAGGTGTATGATCTGATTTTAAATCTGATTCAGCCTTGCTTTGTGCATAAGCTTACAAAGTTATCCTGAAAACCGTCACAATAGAGGTGTATGATCTGATTTTAGATCTGATTCAGCCTTGCTTTGTGCATAAGCTTACAAAGTTATCGTGGCGCCTTATTTATGAAACAATTCTATCTTTCCTTCAGTGAAGAAAGTGATCAAAAAACAGAAACATATCTCATAATAGTTATGTCATTCAACGAATAACAATAATTCGTCGCCTGAGTGCTAGCATGTTCTATGTCCCATAGACATAGAACATTCTAGCACTCAGGCGACGAATTGTAAACTTGTTTCTTCTCTTCTATTTTCATCAAGAGATTTTAGAGAACTTACAGCTCTTTGATATTTCTGTTTATTCACTTATTGAGATTAACGACATTTCAGAAACCGGAGCCATATAGTGCCGGACAGTTTCAGGAGGTGAAGGTTCGTCGGGAAAATTTAGGGTTTTTTTGGTAAAAACAGAAGGAAAAGTATTGATATTTTTGCAAAACATAGGTTCTTAGACTGAATTTTCGATAATTAACCCGTTCTGAGTGCCGAAACGGTATAAATTCGGTGAGCAAATCTGAAATCTGTCGAAACATTGTTTTTGTCTGCCGGAAACTATTGCAACCACATGCCTGGAGAAAAGTTTTTTACATCACTGTAAAGTATCGTGCCTTAACTATCACACATACCATTCAAACAACGGTGACTATACGTCCTCAAAAAGATTTGAAAAAATTAGAAATCGAAAATTGACCCTCTAGCCTGGGATATTCGGTTCACGACATGCGATTGTAGATGAAGTTAAGGGATCTGTTAGTCGTTGCAATCTCGATTAAGGAGTTCAAATGAAACTCCGTTTTCTCATACTGTAGATGTAAGGTACTATCTCTCAGAAGGGGTACCTGTGTTGCCATACCTTTCGTTGAAAACATATCTCTCTGTAAATGTCAGAGCAAAAAAAAAAAAACATATGCCGATAAATATATAAAATATTCTAGTTTTAATCTTCAGCCTTTAACCCCTTTGAACCCGAAAGGCTGCTTTTCCGGCCCAGGAACACGATACGTCATAATTTCATTAAGTGGGTGGCTGCTAAGTGAATATGTGCGGTAGAGTAATTAATATTTTCAACGTGCAGCCGTGAGGCTGCACGCTGAAAATATTAATTGGTCTACCCCCAAATAATGAACATGGACACTTCCAACTACTGCCATTGAATTGACATGGAAGATACCACCAGGGTTCAAATGGTTAAAATCTTATCTGAGTAAAACTCTAACGTAATGGAGCTCGACGAAAATATGCGCACGTCTCTCATTTTATGATTTTATTTTTATTTTTCCCAAGAGGAGACGGGGGCACGCGAAGACGTTCAACACGAAAGGTGAGCTAAAAAGCACACACGTACAATTAGATTACCTAACAGTACTCTCACTTTTGAAGACCGAACATCAGCAGTTTTGAAAATGTGGCGTCAAATGCAAGATATAACGTAAATACCACTGCGGGAACCCCTCCCCTTTTGTGACAAAATTACCTTATGAGACAAATATAACTTTCCAACCTATTCTGCAGAAATAGTGTAGATCAGAAAATCAATGAAATTGCGTTTTTATGTATCAAGGTTTCTCACATCTGACTGAACTAGGATCAGCCGTGTGTGTCTTCGACATTTGTTCCCTTCTGTTTCATAGACAGGAAGTAAGCAAGGATCTAAAAAATTTCCGTTCCCGGGTTATTGACCGCCAGTCCGAACTTGAAACCGACCTCAATATCCTTCTCTAAATCAATAATAAACAAAACAGGTGGAAAAGTTCATTTATTATTATTACTTTAAAGAATTACTTTCGTTTAACGAAAGTAATTCTTTAAAATAATAATAACACACAAAATATTTTCGTGCAAATGATTACACGATTGCCATATACTTACACGCGCGCTTTCATACAAAACATATCGGAAACATAAGTATATTTTTGCAAATTGAATTTTGCAGTTTCGTCAAATGGTCACCTTTTTCAAATTAGAGGCTTTTGGAGAAAAAAAAAACGTTGGAATTCGAGCAACGACAATTTTTCCAACAAACAATAAAGTTTCCTACAGACATGGCCATGGAGGTGGGCGGTCGCTCCCCTTCCCTCGGTACCCCCAATAACTCTTCGGGTCTGTTCATAGAACTTCCACCGCCTCTGGTTATAACGCATATACTCGCTTTCAAAGAACTTCCCCTGCCCCAGGTTATAACGTACTGATACCATATATGTCACAGAATTCTGTCTGTTTTCATGAAGTCAATGTATGTTAAATATACTTGGTTGGATGGAGACTTTGTAGAATAGTATACTACAGTACTAATGCAAAGAAAAAAAACTAGAGGTGTGAAGTGCACATGAAACGGAAGTCGTTTTCTCGCAAGGTTCATAGGCCTTTGCATTGTTTATTTAAAAGTTGTGTTTTTACTCGACCCCTTCATATTAAGAAGGCTGGCTTCCTCTCTAAATAACAGAAATGCTTCAAGAAACGGATGTCCTTGAGGCATAATCGACAGACAGCAATCAAACGTTCGCAGCTATTTTCACCTTGAATGGGTCAACCAGGCCCAACCTCTGATACAAAACATTGTCAAGACTTCAAGTGTGTGATAAATTCCGCAGTCGAACACAGGAGGGCCTCCCCAGTGCCTCCTGTATCCATACCACAATCAATCAGTCCTCAGTACACTGCAAAAAATATAGGTTCTCTTTAGAACCCAAACTGGTTATAATCTTGTCCCTGAGATGGAACCATTTCTGTTTAAACATTATTTATTTCAAATCAAATACATTTACCAAGATTAGCATTCAATTTTAACAGAATATTACATGAACTGAAGTAGATTCCGTAGTAAACTTGGAGCTTATTCAACGCAGTCGCCAAACATTTTGAAACAAAGGAGATATGAACAGTTGGCATATCGAACCAGTTTTGATTCTGTAGAGAACCAAAACTGGTTCGATATGCCATCTGTTCATATCTCCTTTGCTTAATAATGATTTGAGACAACCTCGTATGAGCTCTAAACTTACGGCTGAAACCCCCTCAATTTATGTTTAATTCTGTTAATATTTAATGTTAATCTTTATAAATTTATTTGATTTGAAATAAATACTGTTTAAACAGAACTGGTTCCATCTCAGGGACAAGATCAGAACCAGTTTTGGTTCTAAAGAGAACCTATATTTTTTGCAGTGTAGTGAAGGATATTTATTTTATAAACTATCAAAATATGGGCTATTAATTAATTTGAATCCAGTTTAGTCTACCACAAGGGAATGCTCAAGATTTACGGATGCTCGAGATCGATTGAATGCGTTCATTTATCTAACACAAGATGTCATACCTTGAGAGCGTTGAGAATACTCAGTAAACAAAAGAAAATGGATTGTTATTTTTCTCATATAACTAAAATGACAGTCGATTCCATTATTTTATGAGCAAAACGTGTCAGATCGCAATATTTCTTTCTTCTTAGTGACCAAGTTCGTGTTTTCTCGACTTCAGATACAGTACCTATTCTTGGAGTATTTACCGAGAAGCGTATTTTTATGTCAGTTTAATCACCCTTAAGCTGATCATCTGTAGCACGATCAATATGCTACATTGTATTAAACCTGTACTCTATGACACTCGTCCGTGGATGTCTCGTTTTCTTCAATCTTGTCGGATGTAAATGGTGGAAATAGAGGATGTAGAATGAGTGTTTTGGTCACACGATATCTAAGAAACAAGCCTAACAATTTCCCGTTTTGCCGAGCCACTCTGGCTCGGCAAACCGGGACATTCTTAGACGAGTTTCATAAATATCGTGTGACCAAAACACGAATTTCATATTCTGTTTATCATATGACACTACAAGTTACCAAAAACACATCTTTTAGACAGAAAAGACGGGTTAAAGAATGGAATTTCACCTTGAACGTCATGCATTTGACTGTGACGCGTCAGAGCTGCACACAGTCATACGTCAAAACCGCATTAATTTGACACAGCTTTTCGGTGATGACCAATCAGAAAGCGTTCTATTGAAATTGACCAATCGAATCAACTGAAGGTGTTATGAAGCACTAATTAATATTTATTGTGAAAATGAAACGGTAGTAAGCCGAGAAAACTGAGAAATCATACGATAATATCATTTTTGTTGAGGATCGTTTTCTTTATGTTTAGTGTTTATTTACTGGTGTTTAATGACACTTTCAACAGCATGAATCATAATGTGTTGGACAGTTTTACGGGTGGTGAAAGCCCTAGAGAAATCCAGGAAGAGCAGGAGCAACTGTCAGACTCTCCAACGTAGTAATCTGGCACAAAAAGAGTTGACAGCGACTTAAAGGAAGTGTACAATTGACATGTACGAGGGCACCGCGTCAGTACACAGCGTCGCCGTTCTCCCACGTGGGCAATCTGGATTAAGTGTCTTGCCTAAGGACACAGCGTAGATGGCGCAGGTCGGAAACGAATCGTTGACATTTCGATTTACATTTCAATGCTCTAACCAACGAGCCACCAAGCTTCTATTTTTCCTTTCTACAGCACTGTCATTACAAATCGGGCAGATAATGTCGTTCAGATCACGACTGCGATCTGGACGAAATATTCTCTGTCGGTTTTTCTGGCCACGACACTGTAAAAATTCATCTGTTGAAAGAAATGATTAACATTGCATTACGTACACTATTCTTGTTTCTTTTGCTTCCATCATTCTCGGGCGCGCGGTGGCGCGGTGGCGTCGCTGTAACCGGTTCTCGTCAGATTACCGAAGTTAAGAAACGTCGAGCGCGATTAGTAGTTGGATGGGTGAACGATCGATTCGAACTCCCGCGCTGTGTCCTTGGGCAAGGCACTCAACCCCGATTGTCAACATGGGAGCACGATGTACTAAGGCGTACTGCACGTCGATGGTTCGCATGTCTTCAACCAATCAAACTTTGCCTGTGCTGCAGTGCGGAGTTACGATGTTGAGGAGCTGGCAGCTGCTCGTTGTTGCTCGTTGTTGCTCGATGGTTCTCTCCGGGTACTCCGGTCTCCTCCACCCGTAAAACTGTCAGCGACACGATATGATCTTGGCTGTTAAAGTGTCGTTAAACCTTAATAAATAAATTGACTAGAAATCCCTATGACTGCCCATAACTCGTAATGCACTATAGTATGTTGTTGCGTTCGTTCGTCACAAATTGAACGCCTCTAAAATAACACCGCATTTTAGACCTATGGGTCAACTCAAATTCTCTTTAAATATTTTCAAGACGAGATAAGATAATATTTTAAAAAGGATCATCGTCACATGATACTCACATCCGCTTACAATATCCACTCTTATACCAATAGGCATGCCATTAATAGCGTATATGAAAGAATGCAATAATTATATATTTGAAAATATGAACCAAAATGGATCTGTGGAAAATCCATGTACGATCATACAAAAACAAATATATTCAACCCTAAAGAGTTCCAGACAGCTGATCACAATTTATGCTTTGCCATGGTTTGCACATAATGTGGCTTGGCAGTAATGTTTAGTTAAGTCTTGGCAGTATTTTTTAGTCACGCGGCCTATACAGGCAGCCGTGTCTTAACTAGAAACCACTGTTATGATATTTTGACAGTTCTCTGGATCTCCTCCACTTGACTACACGGTGAAGCTATTGTTCTGAGTGATGAAATGTGTGAGAGGTTTTTAGTCAAGACTGAAGGTGGAGTCATAGTTAGGTCATGCAGTTATTAACTTACTGAACCAGCCTTGCTTTATTATTCATCTGATAGTAACATCTATTCTCAAACGCATTTCGTTCACATTATTCATTACACTTTTTCAAAGATATGAGAACACTTTGTGCCAAGACCTGAAAAAAACCATAATAGAAAATAAGATCTTGTGTTTCTGGACGGTACATTGAAATGTTAGGTATGTTCCTATCTCTTAGCAGCCTAGCCTTTTTACAGAATTTGGTGTGATGTACACAACATTCATTAAAAGAGAATGATATCGCTGGACAATTGGCCTCGATCACATGGTGTGGATTGTAAGAAACGTGTTTTCTACTACCCATTCATACAGCTATAAAACTAGTTCAATTGCTCTCTTCTACGAAATATGCATAGCATAGATGTTAACACTGTGCTTGCCCACGACGTTTTGAAAGTCAACATTCAAAGCAGAGTAAACGCAAAGTAAACTGCAATCTTAAATTATAACAAAAAGCGCAATGAGGGGATCCTCTTCGAGGTAAATGATGTCCTTTGTCAAGCAAGCATCTGGCTCCTTCTTGGCACTTGCTGCACATTGCGTGGCCCTGGTGACATTGTGTTTTGGACCTCCATAATACATGAATGACATCTAGTCAATGCCCACAGTCGTTTCTCTTTCTATGTAGTCTTCTTGATTTCTATTTCAGTTCAGTGTTTTGCTGAACTCTACTATGCTGTCACTATGCAACTCAGCACGCATTCGCATTAATGTCTGTGAACCAGGAGAGCATGCAAGTTTGTATGCATCTTGTAATTCGTCGGTGATAAAAGGAAGACACTTCATCCTTACATTGAGTATTGCTGAAATTTGCTTTGCTCTCAGAATGCCATCATCATCATCGAGTCGGAACTCAAAGTAGACAGAGAAGCGGGTCTTAGTGTCCTTGATGAATGCAGGATCAGTGATCATTGGACTTCGTAACTATTGTCAATAAGACTGCATACACTGCAAAAAATATAGGTTCTCTTTAGAACCAAAACTGGTTATAATCTTGTCCCTCAGGTGGAACCAGTTCTGTTTAGACAGTATTTATTTCAAATCAAATAAATTTATAAAGATTAACATTAAATATTAACAGAATTAAACATAAATTGAGGGGGTTTCAGTCGTAAGTTTAGAGCTTATACAAGGTTGTCTCAAATCATTATTAAGCAAAGGAGATATGAACTGTTGGCAAATCGAACCAGTTTTGGTTCTATACAGAACCATTACTGGTTCGATATGCCAACTGTTCATATCTCCTTTGTTTCCAAATGTTTGGCGACTGCGTTGAATAAGCTCCAAGTTTACTGCTGAATCTACTTCACTTCGCGTAATATTCTGCTAAAATTGAATGCTAATCTTGGTAAATTTATTTGATATGAAATAAATTCTGTTTAAACAGAACTGGTTCCATCTCAGGGACAAGATTAGAACCAGTTTTGGTTCTAAAGAGAAACTATATTTTTTGCAGTGTAACTTGAAGATACAGAACATGCTTTATTTTGAAGGTACTTTTCCCACCTTGTAGGACACTCCTCCTCAAGCTTTCAATGTACCTTTCCGTTAGATTCATGCTGAGCTGCTTTAGACTTCAACTCCATTATTTTCATGGGAGAATGGTTGAAATACTGATGATTCTCTAAGCACATTTGACTAGGTCCGCTGCATCGTCCTCTGAGCGGGCTTTCAACACAGCACATTGCATTAGATGATCAAGAGTGAGATGGAAGTTCAATTCTGATGCTACTTTCTTTCTTCTTGTGAGCTCCACTGTCCCACACAACAGCTATTTTAGGTAATCATAGACTCCACTCCACTGCTAAAATTTGGAGATGAACCTACAAGTTCCTTGCTGTAAATGACAAGAATTCAGCTCCATACATCTCGATGCACCTTTCATGCTTCATTGATGATAGACACTTTTAAACTCCAGTAGCACTGATATGGCATAAAACTTTTTCCGCAATTTGTTTTAGTATTTTCCATGTTCTCTTTCAGTCTTCCAAATGAAAGTATAACGTATGTATGATGAATGAGTGCAACCGTCTAAAATGTGGGTTCTCGACCACACTAAAGGGCCATAGTGCTCAACGATGACTTTAATTCGGTGGTGGGCTATTTCTTTCCGTTTGTCATGTCCGTATTCACATACTTCTTTGCCCCAGGGAGAGTTATCAGGTAACGTTTTTCAGCACAATCCCTATCTCCTTCTTCATATCCATGTCTATTCTTCAGGTGATTCCAAACATATGTCGTGGTTCCGCAGTTATGCAATTTGTGCTCTGAATTCGCACAGCATGTCACTATTTTATTCTGTTTGACTTCATTAATTCGTTTCCGCAACCGCATCATGGATATAAAGTCAAGACCAGTAAATTATTTATACCCATGTTGCCCATTTTAGTGAACTTCCAGATCTTCTTCTACCAGTAAAGCAGAGCTAGCTTATTTACCACAGTAAACAAAGGGCTGCTTCACTTCTCGGGATTTCCACGGAGTACGTCCCCAATCGGTCATTTTTGCAACGTCCCGCTTAGAACATTACTGTATACGCTAACCGTGCTGTCACAATGAGATGTGATGGCTGAAAATTGGAGTTTAATCTTGGGGACGGTAATTCACGGGTTCCTTGCTCCGAAAGCCTACCACAGTACCCCGGAAATCTATAGCACTGAATCGGGAATCACGCATGGCACTGTTTGTGTGCTGAACCGAAGTTTTCTAAAATGACCCAAGGTAACATTGCAAGATTTCGTCAGCCTTTCCACGCCTGAACATTTTACAATCCTGTTTTCTGAAGAATCTTTTTCACCCAATCACTGTAGCTCTCAATCATTTCCGGAGGACTCCACTCTTCAACAGTAAGATCTTCAGTCTCTTCAAAGTTCAAACTCGTCTTTCATTTTCAGAATGACTATTATCACCCACCATTCTCTATCTCGTTCAACATGAACTTATTCTTCATTGCGGTTACCAGTCTCCTCTGCTTCAAGTGAAAAAAATACACCATTAACTTCCTTGTAATTTGATACATACTGTCTACTTAGGCAAGAGCTTTGCTGGACCACAGGAGGGGAGGGGGGGGGGGGGGAGGGGGTGAAGAAATGACATTTTTGCAGATGTTTTTTCAAAGAGGAAATAGGTTACATTGTGTTACTGTTTTCGTAAAAATCTTCCCACAGTCACATTTTCGTCAATTTTGACATACTCGAATGGGTATGGAAAATGGGCTGACATATCTGCAAAAGTATGGAAGTTTTTTTTCCTGGCATGTCCTGGTAAAAGTATGGAAACGAGTGGGACTCTTTTTCCTGGCATGTTTAAGAACCCTGAAATTTGACCCATTAATTACATATCGGTGGAAGACTAAACTCCTGTGAACAAAATAAAAATCTTGTGATCTATCGACAAATTACTCTGCAAACAATAACATGCCTCTTGTTTCCGGCCTCAAGACATCCAACACAAGCATTTATTCTATTGTTCGGTTTTGACAGAGCCCGTGGAGCTGTGTGAAAAAACAAGAACAAATGGGAGCGCGGTGGACAGTTGGACTTCTATGCTAGAGGTCCCGAGTTCGAGCCCGTCAGGGACAACCCGTGTTGTGTCCTTAGACAAGGCACTTTATCCCGGTTGCCTACATTAGGGCACGATGACGCCGTGTATTAAGGCGTACTGACGTCGATGGTGCACATGTCTTCAACCGCTTGCTCGTCGATGTTCGGTGGTTCTCTCCGGGTACTCTGGCTTCCTCCACCCTGTAAAACTGTCACGGTCACGATTAGCCATTGTACATAAGTATGTGATCTTAAACACCAATAAATAAATAAATAAATAAATAAATAAATAAATAAATAAATAAATAAATAAATAAATAAATACTGGGTTAATCACCAGAATACATGGAAATTACTATTCTCCTGTTAGTTGAATATCCCTGTTATCGGATTATTTGTCATTAGGCAGATAACTATTCAGAAAACATGATTCTACTGTACAATAGTTTGTGAGATATGAATAAAACCCATTTATCGAAGTAAAGGAACAGTTCAAGTCATAAATATACTATTCACATTTTGCTAAGGATCTGTCCTACCAATCTAAATTTCTGTATGTATAAGATTCAAAGTGAATATTTTTAACCATTTACCTAACGTAACGGCCAAAACCGGCGAGCGCTATTCTCAAAAATCGCCTATTAATTTTCATTATTTTTTCATTTTTTGTCTCTAAAACATAGGTTATGACCCCTCATTGGAACGAGCTCGCCGAGCTCGTTCCACTGAGGGGTCATAACCTCTGTTTTTGAGACAAAAAATGAAAATAATAGTTATTCAAGAATTGTTTTTTGCAAGTGTCGTCTGCTTTTCATGTTAGGTAAAGGGTTAACGTTTTTGTAATTTGTTCAATTGGGGTTCAACAATACTTTCAACAGTCTGTCTCGTACTGTGTCCGCCAATTTTTCATTAGCACTCGGGAAACCACTGAGCAATAGTGAATAACTGTCAGACTGTCCAGTTTACTATCACGGCATAAGCATGGTTAGCATTGGTTAAATGAAATGCAGCGCTGTACTTCTACGGTCGACGTTCTATAAGTTAACAGTTTGTATACCTTCAGCCAATGCTAACCCTGCTTTTCCGGGGATAGCAAATCGAACAGTCCGATAGTTACTCACTATTTTGGTTCTCTCGGAGTACTCTGGCTTCCTGCACCAAGTAGAATTGTACAACATGATAGGGCACTTTGTATTGAAAGTGTCATCAAACCACAGTAAACAAACGAACATAAAAATTTATACATTTACCATTTATTTAGAAATATGTCGATGCGAAGGAGGTAATCCTCAGCAAAATGTGAAAGTATATTTACTGATGTCATAATGTATTTCTACGGACGCGCTGGCAGCGACCGAATTATTACTCTTAGACGCACGCAATCTGTCATTGAGAAAAGATTAAAAAGTCTCATAAAGGCGGCGGTATCTCTATAAAAAGACACGGAAGAGAGAATTTATAGTCCTTTGGTGTGCTTAATCCATATCAATTACAAATAGATACTGCATACAACTATCATCAGCGTGTTAAAACTGAGTTCCGATTGTTTTGATTTTCTTTTTCGATTACGAAGAAAAACCCAACCAAGGTTATGTCGCAGTAAATGTCTCTCGTACTATAGAATCAAAAATCACGATTTCAGCAATTTTGTTTTATGTTTAACCCTTTACCTAACATGAAAAGCAGACGACACTTGCAAAAAAGATTCTTGAATAACTAATATTTTTACATAGGTTATGACCCCTCGTTGGAACGGGCTCGACGAGCCCGTTCCAATGAGGGATCATAACCTATGTTTTTGAGACAAAAAATGAAAAAATAATGAAAATTAATAGGCGATTTTTGAGAACAGCGCTGACCGGTTTTGACCGTTACGTAGGGTAAAGGCTTAAACTGCCCACACAATCGAAACAAGGAACGGCCGACTAACGTCTCTTGAATGAAGCCCACCCTCCCGCCCGTCCGCTGTCAGTCCACCTGTCGATTGAAACAATACAATCTTACTTCATACTTATTAAAGTCATTGAAAGTCAAAGACAAAGTACTGGAATTGTATCAGATGAAATTTCATCAAAGATCAGTGGATTTCCAAGATCCTGCACATCCTGAGATAAACGCTTATTAGTGTATACATTAGCAATATATAGAGATTATTACCATTATGTGGATGTACAAAATATGTGTCCGAGTCGAGCTCCGGGTTCTAAGGGAAGACCACGACGAGTCCCCAGACGAGTCGTGATCTCTACCCTTAGAAACCAGAGCGAGACTCGGATACATATTTTGTACATCCACATAATGGTAATAATCATTTTATCTTACAATATATTGGGGATAAGTCCAGAATGTAGACGGATATATTACGAACTATTTATTCGTACGGATGAACAAAAAGAAAAAAATGGAACTCACGCGAAAGGAACGTGCTTGTATCCGACCCCTGATACAAACATCTGTATCGGGGGTCGGATACACGACAGTTGCGGAGTTAATACAGACAAAATAAATGTTGATTGTAAGATAAATTGCTATATCACAGTTCCTGTACAAAATAGAACACAAATTAAATTCGGCCATAATTGTTGAAAATTGTTAAGGTCGGTACCAGTTTTTCAAATATGGTTTTTGTTGGAGAATATGTTGCCAAATTGCAAAGAAGGTGAGCTAAATGAACGAGTGGATATTAAAACATAGAGAAAGAACGTAAAAATTCAAGTCGTTTGGAATTCAAGTTGTTCACTGGTCGATAGCCAGGATCAACTCGTGTCGGATCGTTGGGTTGGATAAAGATGAAAATTTGATCTAAAACCCAAGAATAAGGATGTGAAGTTTCATAGTTTCAATTGAGGAAGTTACGCGTGTCACTGTTTTGGCGTTTTGAGGTTTTGAAAGCTGAAAAGGGCTAAAACTTCAGTTGACGTAAAAAAAATAAAAAATGGAAAAACTAAAATACAACTTTCTACTAATATTTTGTGCTACATACTAAAATTTCTTAAAATCCCACGACATATTTTATGACGTTGAGGTCAATAACGTCGCCCTTAAATTCGACTAGGGGCCAATACTATAAACTTTTACAATTGTATTTTCTAGAATTGTTTTTTCTGATTATGACTTTAAAAGGGGTTGAAATGAACTATTAGCATTTTCAAAGATGTGACAATTTGCCAGTTGGCAAATTGCCATATCTTTTAAAATGCTAATGATTTATTTTAGTCAGTTATATCAAGAGATAGCAAATGCAATTCAAGAAAATAAAATAGTAAACTTTTTATAGTATTGGTCCCCAGATATGTTGAAACTTTCACAAGTCGGTACCAGTCGGTACCAGATTTTTGGATATGTTTTTGTCATATCCAAAATGTAAAAAGGGAAGCTTGATGCAGGTGTTGATATTAACTCTTTTGGCGCGACAGGCGACTAAAGTCGACAGACGGCAGACCGCGGAAAGGTACTGAGGTAGTCATTTTAGCCAACTGTGTGTGTCCATTTCCAAGTGCTTTTAACCCTTTACCCAAAGCAGATGATATCAAAATTTATTATTTTAAATATAATTTTTTCACATTTTTCAAAAAAAATCAACAAAACCATATCAAGTGACCCCTCACTGGAACGAGCTCGATGAGCTCGTTCCAACGAGGGGTCACATGAGATGGTTTTGTTGAAATTTTTTGAAAAATAATATTTTTTCAACTGCTGAAGTTGCATATTACGCGGGGGGGGGGGGGGGGAGGGGGTTGGGTGGGGGATGCGGCCGATTCGTTGGGAAAAGGGTTGAACAAACATACGTATTCCTATGTTTCATGCACCATTTATATCCTATCCATGAACAACGATATCGTCCCTTGAAAGTATAAAGGTGCCATTTAAATAGAAACAGGAAATCATTTGAAAAACTTGTCAATGAGATCATTAGAACATCTTTTAAAATAATAACGCTTTAGTCTAACAACCTATACTTTTTGTAAAATTCCTGATGAATATTAGGCGCTAAGAATCCTGTTTCTCAGATTATTCCGCGCCAAAAGAGTTAAACATTGAAAGAAAAGCAAAATGGGGGCTGGAAAGGGGGAAATTTGACAATGTTAAACGATTATGAAGTCTGCAATTAGTTGTCAACAGGTGTACCAAATTTCATGACCATAGGTGAGGTTAAGTCCCTTAAAAATGTGGTCTTAAGAAAGCAAAAAGAAGAAAAATTAACCCACCGACCGCATAAAGTCATTTTAACTTAGTTAAATGACTTATCTAGATGGATTTCAGATGGCAAAGCTAATCTCCAGAATCATTCAACGAAGCACGGCAACTCCGATATCTTGGGGTGGGTGGACGTTACTGAATTTAAACAATGCTCCACAACCGTAAAGAAATCTTGAAGATTACCAAGTTCCCGTCACAAATCTCTTTTTGAAGAGAATACATTGAAGTCTGTGAAAAATGAAATATGTTGATGTTGTGCACATTTTTCGCGGCAATACCAATTGTACATGTATATTACAACACATTTTAGTCACTATTGACAAAAACAAGTTCCGAGATTGCTAAGGTGATACAGTTTAATTAGTGTTAGTGTTTGTGGTAGGTAACACAATGACGTGACTACAGTCACAGCCTTCACATCATTAAACACTATTGAATGAAAGGATTTGATTTGACACCATCTTTGGGAAAGATTGAGTAACAGCGTTTTTTAGCTGACGTTCCAGCAATCCAGTTGTACAGAGATTTGTGGGTGAAGGTAAAGTAACCTGCGTTGACTGTTCCCCAAAGTCATTTTGACATTTGGAGCTCACCAATCACCTTTGAGGTGATAGCATTAAATATTTCTTTGAAGAAAATGAGACATTGTATAATTTACAACAATTGATTTAGAAGTATACTAAATATGAGAGCATTATCTCTTGTAGTTGGTGAAGTGAGATGTCATAAAATGCCTCCAGCCCCATGCACGTAATACCTTCGATATTTGAATCTGATTTTCTAATTTTTTTTCAACTTCGCATTTCGGATCAGGAGTACTAAAATATCACGTGATTTGAACTTTATGTACTTTACGACCATCGGTCGGCATTGACGTCATAGCGTTGAATATTTTTCGACAATCTGTTTAACCTTTTACCTTACATGAAAAGCAGATGACACTTGCAAAAACAAATTCTTGAATAACTATTTTTTTTTTCATTTTTTGTCTCAAAAACATAGGTTATGACCCGGCAGTGGAACGAGCTCGACGAACCCGTTCCAACGCGGGGTCATAACCTATGTTTATGAGACAAAAAAATGAAAAAATAATGAAAATTAATTGGCGATTTTTGAGAATAGCGCTGGCCGATTTTGGCCGTTACGTTGGTAAAGGGTTAAAAATGTGAGATATATTATATTACGTCACCTATTCCTTTAGCTACCTGTGAATATATTTATGGCCGTTTGTGCTATTTCTGGGGTTGGCATGTCACAAAATGGGAAGTACTACCAACCCCTCCCCCCCCCCCACACTCTTTGACGGCATTGATGTCATATCTCAGTAAGTCTAATTTTCGATTTTCTCAACTTTCTTTATGGGATCAGAAATAGTAAGAGTACAAAAATGTGACTTATGCATTAAAATTTAATTTCAAATTTTTCTATCCTCGGTCGGCATTACGTTGAATATTTTCCGAGAATCTGAATAAAAAGGTGTAGATGCATCACTTCCACAATTCCTTTTACAGATGGGTCTTTCGTTGTACACGGCGATGGGGCGCGCTGTAACAAAATGGCAGAAAACATGAAATGACTTAAAGACGTCGAAAATGGCATTAAAACTAAAAACTGAAAAATGCAGTTTTTTTTTAAAAATTCGGAGATGTAAAAAATACCAAACTTTCAACATCGGGTACACTTTATTTTTTTTGGACAGTGACACCCAATGACTTCATTACATAAATTAACACAGTGAAATCCTAATCGTTGGGAGTTTCCCAAAGCGGAAACGCACTCATCAGATATGCTTTTTAATGCAGAATACATTATATATTTTCAAAATTTAAAAAGCACGGGATTAAAAAAGAGATGAAATAAAAAAGAAAGAAAGAAAGAAAAGAAAACAAGAGGCCCCACGGGGCCTAAAGCGCTAACCGTGAACAGAAAGCTATTTAAACAGAGTCCAAGAATGAGTCTACATTAAGCAATCCATCTCCATAGGATACATTGTCAATCCTTAAGCCCCCCAGGAGTGACAAGAATAGTCCGAGCATCATGCCTTTTCTTCAGTTGCTCATAATGTAAAATGTAGAGGTCCCTATGGAGCCCCTTAATACAACCCATGTGAATTAATCTAGTTATACACCTCTAGAGTGTACTAAATACAAAATTTCTAATTCTTCAGCTACATGGCCAATTCCGGATCCCATAGGGGGCCCACATATTAACCCAGCCTCTCGATTTGAACAAAGTTGAATCTGACCTCCCTAGAGATGCAGTATACCAAATATGATAGCATTCTGACTGTTGGATCTGATGAAGAAAAATTTTAAAGAAATTTCTTCATATTGCACTAAGTTAAAATTTGGGCTATCACAGCAAGCCCAAATATTATCCTACGGACCCGATTTGAACAAACTTGAATCTGCGCCCCAACCCATTTAGAGATGTTGTATACCAAATATGAAAGCATTCTTTCCATTGGATCTGAGGAACAAGATTTTTAAAGAAATTTCCTCATATTGCACTAAGATAAAATCTGGGCTACCATAGGGAGCGCAAATATTAACCCAGGGAACCAATTTGAACAAACTTGAATCTGACTCCCCTAAAGATGTTGCAAACCGAATATGAAAGGATTCTTGCATGTGAATCTGAAGAAGATTTTTGAAGAAATTCCCTCATATTGTACTGAGATACATTTCAGGTTCCCATATGGAGTTTAAATATTAACCCAGGCACTCGAATTGAACAAACTTGAATCTGATCCCCTAGAGATGTTGTACATCAAATATGAACGCATTCTGACTGGTGGATAAGAAGAAGAAGATTTAAATTTTTTTTTACTCATATTGCACTAAGTTGAAATTTGGGCTACTATAGCGAGACCAAATATATACCTAGGGACCCAATTTGAACAAACTGGACTCTGATAGGAAGCCCAAATGTTAACCCAGGGATTTGGTTTGAACACTCACGAATCTCACCCTCATAACAATGATGTATACCAAACATTAAAAGATTCTGACTGGTGGTTCTGAAGAAGAAGATTTTTAAAGAATATTCCCCCATATTGCGGTAAGTTAAAAAAAATCGGGCTCCTGTATTGAGCCTAAATATGAACCAATGGGCAATATTTTAACAAACTTGTATCTGCCCCCCCCCACCCCCCCCCCCCCACCCCCCTATGAATGCTGTATACCAAATATAAAAAAAGTCTGACCTTTGGTTCTGGAGAAAATCTTTTAATTTTGCAAATATGCTGACTCAGCATTTTTCGAGGTTCTCTACAGAACACCCCAACATAACCGATGGCAATGTTTTTACCATTCAGTTCTACTAGTCCTAAGGATGTTTCATACCAAATAACCGCTTTCTGATCCTTGTGGTTTGGGAAATATGGGCGTTTGAAAATATTTCTATTTTTAGCTCCTGGGGTTCCCATGGGGATGCAGGAATTATTTTGCAAGAGTCAATGACTTATGACCCAATGATACAACATACCAAATTGGTTCAAATCGGACCATCGGTTCAGAAAATAGTAATTTTGGGCGGGGCCAAAAATCTTACACCTCCCATTACAAAGCCAAATATTGCTTCACGAACTTCGTAAGAACAAACTTGATTTTACTCCTCAAAAGGAAGCTTCATAACAAATATACTACTCAAAGTCTGCTAAGCACCACATATTTGACACATCATTGTGAAATTTTCTTGTGACACATTTGCGATATTTTTGGTGGATATGATTGAGGAATGTATTGAGATCGTCCCCAGTGTCTACATAAGCTCCCTTGACAGGCGGACTTTTCGTGACAGTCATGGAAAGCATGTACCCCTTGATTTCCATGATGTTTTCGTTTACTGCCTATATGTACATGAGATGTGTAGGGTATTCAGTCTTCATTTCAACACAAACCCTTGTGATTTAATGACTGAATATGGCGAATGCAAATGTAAGAGGACATTTGTCTGAAGCAGAAATGTGGTGGGCTGTGGGGATGGTGGAACAAGGGGCTACCCATCGTCAGGTTGGTGAAGCCTTGGTGAGCACCATACGGTGATCACCAGAGCCTGGGCAAGATTTCAGCAGTATGGCACACCAGTCAGACGACATGGTGGTGGCAGAGACAGGGCAACATCTGCAGCTGAAGACCGGTTTTTGATCATTCAGTCCCGTAGGAACCGCTTCGACACAGCAACCCAGCTTCGCAGTGACCTTCAGAATGCATCCAGGGTAAATGTTTCGACGCAGACTATCCGGGCAAGGTTGCACGAAGGTGGTCTCCGATCGAGAAGACCATGTATTCACATTCAGCTGTTCCAGAACCACCGCCAGACAAGATATGAATGGGCCATGGATCACATTGGATGGACCAGAGAAGATTGACGACCTGTCCTTTTTACAGATGAGTCAAGGTACTGCCTAGACAACACGGATAGGCGTTCTAGGGTATGGAGAAGATCAGGAGAGCGAGTCCATGCAGCCAAGATTGCTGAGCATGACCGCCGGAGGGTAAAGAATGGTCTGTGGTGGCATCAGCTGGGATGGACGTACAGAGCTCTGTGACCTTGACCGTGGTACATTAGCAGCAGAGCGGTATATTGATGAGATCCTGGATGCCCACGTCAGATTGTATGCAGGTGCAGTGGGTGATAGATTCATTCTGATGGACGATAATGCCCGTCCTCATGTTGCCCATGGTGTCGGGGAGTACCGAAAGAGGAAGAGGATTGGGCGTATGGACTGGCTAGCAAGATCCCCTGACCTCAATCCAATCGAACATGTCTGGAATGAGTCGCAGCTTGCAATTTCAGTCCGTCCAGTCCAACCAAGAAGTGTCCAGGAGCTTGGTGCCATGCTGGTCCAAGAATGGAACATCCCGCAAAGGACCATCTGGAACCTGATTGGGAGCATGAGAAGGCGTTGTCAAGCTGTAATTAACAATAATGTGTCTCATACTCGATATTGAACCCATATCAGTTCGCTCCGTCAACTTTCTGGCAAATTTGAAAAATTTCCTCTTTTACCAATAATATCCATTTTCCATGGTTATCGTATTCAAAAGCTAACAAATAATGTCAAACACAAACAAAATCTTAATGTCTGTGCTTAAATCATTAAAGATATAATTAAATATAAAATATAAACACTTTTCATAACAATATTTCAACAAAAACGTAAAACAGGTAGTTGGATATACTTGGTGCTTAGCAAACTTTGAGTAGTATATCAAGTTATTGTACCCAAATTGGTTCATGAGAAGATTTAAAAAATATTTTGGAGCTTTTTCCACCACCCCCTCCCTATGGGGTTGAGCATGTGGAGTTGAACAAAAATGCAATGATCCTTCGGGCCCATCACTCACACAAACTTCCACTTGAATTGGCCCAGTGGTTTTGAAGGGGAAGACCAAACCATGGTGTTGACGGACGGACGAAAGGACGGCCGAACGACGGACGACGGACAGAGAGCGATGAGATTAGCTCAGCTTGTCTTTGTCAAGGTGAGCTAAAAGACGATAAGCTAGAGTGTGAGTGCAGTAAAAAAAACACTGACGATTAACCGTCATCTCTGATAAACTTTGTGTCCTAGAACAGGAGTTTTGTTCGTAACAGGTTGGGCCTGGCGAATTAAGATTTTCCACTCGAATGGATTCAGGTAAAATGTTCGAAACTGAATGGAATCTCGATTCTATCCCATTTCCCAATTGTTACGATGTTACGGTTGATTTATTTGCGCCATCTACTCCCCCGCCCCCTCAAACGTACTATGTATCAATATGAACACTGTTTGACCATTTCGTACAATCGAACCGCTGGTACAAGTAGATTGACCTTTCAGTTGTTTCTGAAAGGGTGAGCAATTTATTCTTATTACACTCCTGTTCTATGAAATCCCTATCTCCAGCAACACTGAACTGTGCGGAAAATGAAAATCTGTTCCGCACATACGGGGACGAAATAGTAACACGGGTTCCCCTCGCAAATTTGGTTGGCGATAAAATGTGTTCTTTTTGATGAGAGTTGTCAAATGAATTGCTGAGTGTCCTGGCAATTGCTTTTAGAGACGTGAAGGCGTGTAATAAACACAGGACGACATTTGTGCCATTGCGGAGGGATAAACCTCTCGTTTTATCCTTCCGCGCTGACACTCGCGCCATATCGATTAACCCCTTCACACGCGTGTGTCGTTCTGTGTATATATGGCAACCAAAGGTATTCCGTGACAACATTTCGGCCTGGGGAGGGCACAGACCCAATGCGCAACGTACTTTCATTAATTTTAACTGCAAAGGACGGGGTTCTAACGCATTGACATTCAAATTACTCGAATCTATCGCTTTGAATGTACCACTACCAAAATGGTCATTTTCTGTTCTCAATATTCAAGTTGGAGACAACACACCCCGCAGTTATCTGAGGCGCAAGACTAGGTTCAAACTAGATGTAACCAGGTGTCACCAAATCAGACGAAGCAAGAGCTATATGTCGCCCTTTGGGTGCAACGAGGCGCCACCCGCAATGCTTTAGCATTGCAGATGGCGTCTTGTTCCACTTAAGTGACGACATATTCTGCAAACTAGACGCAACGCGATCTCCACTATCGCCCCAAATGACATTTTAAGGAATTTCCCGAGGAAATTTCTGTTATCTGGTTAGGCTGGATACAGTCAATCTAGTTCCTGGTTAGACTGGATACAGTCAATAGCGTTCCTCCGAAAACTGCAGGATGAGTTGTCATCTTCTAAAAAGCGACAATAAAAAATGTACGAAATCCAAAACGTTCCGGGATTCGATTTTTTAGAATAATCGAAATGGTTTCGAATCGAACCGAATCGAATCAATGAAAAGATTCTCAATCGAATCGAATCTCGAACGTTTAGCGGGCCCAAGTAACAGGGTTGTAACTAAATAACCATTATATTCTCCTGACAATAACTTGACTCCGCAACAATACGGAAATCCCCAAATAATCGCAATATTCCATTGGCAGTGTTTTTCATTAAGTTCTGGCTTTCTACACGGTCGGTCAAGACTTGACTAGAAACCACTGCCAGGTAGTTGGACTTACATGTTGGACTTACAAGGATGTAGCGTTGTGCAAATGCTGGAGAACTGCCATGGCAATAAAGGTTTAAATGGAACTGAAGAAGATCATTAAAAACAAGTATCGGGTGCAAATAGGAAGATCACGGGGATTAAAAACGACAAATTCGAAACAGACAATATCATCGTCTTGAAGCTGCGGCTTTAAGGAAAAATGCAGACAGGCTGATGCAGATAAGAACACTCGAACGTGGTAAAAAGCGATAACCAGAAAAAAAAACAAAACAAGCTGAACATGCCACAGTAATCAACGCATATATTTAGTAAAACCACACAGAAAATAGACGTTACAGTATTCACGAAAAAAATAAAAAATAAATAATGTATTTTCTTAATCTGTTGAAAGAGCAACATCAGTGACATAACCATTCGCGCACATTCAGTTGAGACTAGATATAGTTGCGGAATTTACCTTCCATCTACGTCAAACTGACATTTTCGAAGTATTTGAGAACCAGGGTAGAAAGAGTATAGTTCTAAACGTAGGCGTGAATAGGCTGAACAGACGTCAACTTGAAACCACTGTCAAACAAGGAAAATTAAATCTTTACAAGTTCCCGTGACAATGTTGCCTACTATGATTGAGCTATCGCAAGTCCACGGTAAGCTGTACTGTTGACTCGACCGCAGCCTGGCGACTCCGAAAGTAAGAACAGCATACGCCATGTATTCTCCTTGGTAAAAGAAGTTATTGTATACTCTTCAGAATACAGAGGACTGAAATGATTAACCTTCAGCACATTGAAGCCAAAATTTAAAGCAGCAAATTTTCTCATAATGTAACCAGAAATGTGAACAGTTCAATCTTGTTTGACAGAGATTGGTTAAATTCTGAGTTGAATTTTGGAAACAATTTGATGTTGAAATTTTGATATCTCTACATCAGTGTGCAGAGGGTTAATTAAAATGCCGATATAAATTATTATTATTATGCTTCAAAGTTAGTTTGTCCAATCAAAACGTTTGAATGCCATCTAAGGGTTCCGGCATATCAGGTAACTCACCTGATATTATTTGATATCAGGTCAGTAGAAGCCATTACAGTTTTGATCAAATTGAAGCATTTTCTCTCGCTTCGAATTTTCAGAATTTGAAATGTAACAAAATAAGAGAATTTAAGTACCAAAAGTATTTTCAAGTTGCCATATTTATTGATTTACAACATGAAATATTTAAAAAATGGACAGAAAATATTATTTGTTGTCTCAAAAGTTCTTTGTTGTTTTTACGACTCTAACCTATACCGACCAAATTTCAAAGTCTATCGATTTTTTATGTTGAAGAGAACATTTTATTTACAGTTTACTCGGCAGATTGAAAGTGATTTTTTGAACATTTAAAAGTGCTTTTTAACCCTTTTCAGGTGACAGTAAATATATGTAAGGGTATTCAGATATGCCAAAAGCGATAAGTTTTATTTTGTAAACAAATCGTCCCCTGAGCTCCAATGTGTTCTATGTGCCAACTGGCACAGAGAACACATTGGAACTCAGGAGACGAAATACGCACTTCGAGCAGAGAAGATTGCAGTCAATTGCAGCTTCTAAAAAATAAAAGCCCGGTCGTTCTTTGTTTCTCGTGAACATTTATTAATCCCTTGATTTTCAGGGAATTTTCGACAAAATAAATATGTTACACGGCGTGTAGCTGGCTGATACATTCACATACAAGGTGATGAGAGTTCATATGAACTCCCATCGCATTGTATGGAAATGTATCAGCGAGCTGCACGCCATGTAACTAACAGTATTGTCTCCCACTCAAACCAACTTTGTACCTGTCCTTTGAAACATCGCAGGTTAATTTGATTCATATAAGGAACGATCGTTTGTTTATGTCTATTTCTTGAGTTATAAACCCCCAAAAACAAAGAAATGTAGTAGCAAAAACAGCTTTTTTCTCTTTTATATTGACCAAGTTTTTTCTTTGAGGAGCTCACAACTCTCGCAAAAAGACACCAACCCAGAAAGCCAACAAGCACTATCGATTGAACGCTCTAACGATGCCCCGACAGTGGTTTAAAGGTGATTGAAATGGATAATAATGCTACAAACAACTAATTCAGAACTCAAGTACAAAATATATCTTGGTTCACTGATATTGCAATAGAGCCTAACAAAATATGTTTGGCCTTTGTTTTTTGGGATTCATAACTAAACTAGAAGCACTGTCACAGTGCCGAAGCGTTGACGATTCGTGCAACGCCAATGATGTTTTAAAACTCGTTGGTGAAAAAAAACTCGTTGGTGACAAAAAAAACTCGTTGGTGACAAAAAAACCTCGTTGGTGACAAGTCCATAAATGTGACAGAAATTATCCGAATGACATGTACTATTGAGAGGGTGTAGACATCATTAAGATACACTTGCATACCAAGTATGGTGTAATTCCATCAAGTATTTTAGGAGTTATGGTGTTTTTAAACTCGTTGGTGACAGACCGACCGACAGACAGACCGACCAACAGACAGACCGACATTGCCACATATAGAGCTGCTCGTCACATCTAAAAAATAGACAGAAACAAACGATCATTCCTTATAATTAAACTTGAGGGGAAATAAATTTAAACACTCTCCACTTTGCGAAGTTAAAATAAAAACCAGGTCGCCTCATGCTTCCTTGTGATAACTGAATAATAAAGGCAAAGTTTTCTAAAATTCTCTTTGAAATAACGATACATTTCGCTGAAGCATGTTCTTGTATCATTAAAAATTTTATTTACCAATGAATTGCGTCAGATAAAAGGAACATCGTTGGCTACGCTCACACAAAACTTCAATCTCCTTTTCCATTTGACGGGAGGGTGCCCTCATTCAAAGCAATACTGAGTTAATTTAATTCTGATTTTGACCATTTCCTGAGAAACTGAAAGCAGAGTTTGTAAATGTGGAGTTCGATATAAACCCAGATGACATGAAGCTGCTGAACTTTGTTTCAGACAGAGTTCATTTAGGCTATTTGGAAATTCGAAAGTTTTGTTCGCGTGAGTTTCGTTTGTGGATTATTATGACCGACAATCGTTTACGTTTGATTTGGGCAAAACGATGAACGCTGACCATCACATGTTGCGTATAAATAAATTGAGCATGGGATAGAAAACACGATAAGGGTTTCATTGTTTATTAAATTTTATTTTGAAAGTCTTTTTAATATGATGAGATAAATATTAATTACTTTTTATGTTGAAACAATATGAGCGTACATGGATTCCTTTCCATTCACACTGTGTAACGTAATTTTTAAGACAGACATTGGGGGCGTGGTGTAGGGCGGGCCTAAATGCGTTTTTTCGGTTCATTATGTTATGAAAAGGAAAAAAGAAACACTTTGGCCAATCATTTTGCCTGAAAATGCATAAACAGAAAAAAGATTTTAATTATATTACCTGATCCTTAACAATTTCTTCCTACTAGACTACATTGGCGGACTGAGTATCGTGATAACAGTTTTATTATAAATGGTATGTTATTAATTACTTCAGACATTTTGAATTCAAGTGGGCAGAAAATAACTGAAATGTGCTGCCATCACAACACACCGCACTTTTCCGTCTTTATCAAGCACAGTTGTAAATATGTCTTTGTTCGATTAGTTAGATATCCTCGTGAATGCCACACACAGCGCTCAGTTGTCTTCACAATGCGGCGTTACACGACAGCAAACTCATATATCAAAACGGCAGCGATGTGAACAAAGAGTCGCACATAGGAACTGGTCCCCGCATATTATCTTGGTTTCATAGACGACAAGTTCATATTGTATGATGGGCATTTTACAATGTAAGTGAACCAAGATATATTTTGTACTTTAGTTCTGACATTCATAATCACTCCATCCCTGGAGGTGGTCATCCACCCCTGGGAAGGCGAGCGTTGGTAGTGAGTCCCAAATGTGCCCTTTTTCTGTAAAACTTCACACAGCGTATCGAAGTCCTGGCCAAATGGGATAAATAGCAGGCCTGTCCCCGAACCAGAGAAGTTCGGGTAGTTGGAACCCCAGGGATCGTTTTTCGCAGGAATAACACAATGGCTGTGCCTTCTGTCTGCAATTTGCCTTACCGAACACCACTCTCATGACCACCTTCACCCTTGTGGTCACAACCAACCTTATTTGGACTCAGCTGTCTTCTCTTCGCAATTCGAAACAAAAGGCCAGAGGCAGACTATACTTTACAAGTAAAGATAAGTGGCAGACCATACTTGCCTGAAGCTACAAGCTCCATACGCTGCGCCAGACAATCAAAGAACACGGCCAACAGGATCGAAAGGGGTGGAACTACACCACAGCGTCCCCGTGTGTCGTCGGCGCACCGGAGCCATTCTTCTGCAGAACAAGGAGTCGCATGCAGGAACAAACTTCCGCATATTATCTCGGTTTCACTCACGCCAAGTTCATATGGTATGGTGGGCATTTTGTCAGGTTCTATTGCAATATCAGTGAACCAAGATATATTTTGTACTTTAGTTCTGGATTAATTGTCGTTCTTAGCATTAATATCTATTTCAATCTCTTTTGAACCACAGTCGGAGTATCCTTAGAGCATTCAATCGATTGTGCTTGTTAGTTTTCTGGATTTGTGTCTTTTTGCGAGAGTAGTGAGCACTTAACCCTTTACCCAACATAACGGCCAAAACCGGCCAGCCCTATTCACAAAAATCGCTTCTTAATTTTCATTATTTTTTCATTTTTTGTCTCAAAAACATAGGTTATGACTCCTCTTTGGAACGAGCTCGTCGAGCTCGTTCCAATGAGGGGTCATAACCTATGTTTTTGAGACAAAAAATGAAAAAACAAAATTATTCAAGAATGTTTTTGCAAGTGTCGTCTGCTTTTCGTGTTAGATAAAGGGTTAAAAGAGAAATTAGATCAACATAAAAGAGAAAAAGCTGCTTTTGCTGGTACATTTCTTTCATCTCAGAGAAAAACAATTACAGCTATCACCGCCACATATGGGAGAGCGGTGGCTCAGTGGATAGCGCATTGGACTTTACACCGAGTGGTCGACGGTTCGATCCTGACGAGCGTGGAGGCAGAGAAGCGCTGCATAAGGTGTAATGTAAGCCGATAATGCGCTCGCCTTCAACCTCTGCGAACTCTGCTTGAAGTTGAGGAGTCTGACAGTAGCTCGTCTATGCATGGTGGTTCTCGCCGGGTACTCTGGCTTCCTTCATCCCTAAAAGTGTCCGACACGATGTTACCCTGACTGTTGAAAGTGTCATAAACCACAAGGAACCAAAAAAACCCAAATATTATCACCGTTACATAGAATTCATGGCGGACTTGAGTTCTCACCAAACATGGCGTTTTAGGAATCAATATTTATTTATTGATGGTTAAGGTCACATATTTATGCACAATAGCTAATCATGACCGTGACAGTTTTACGGGTGGAGGAAGCCGGAGTATCCGGAGAGAACCACCGAGCAACGACGAGCAGCTGCCAGCTCCCCAACATCATAACTCCGCACTGCAGCACAGGCAGGGTTAGATTGGTTGAAGACAAGCGTACCATCGACGTGCAGTACACCTTAGCACACGGCGTCATCGTGCCCCACGCGGGCAATGGAGATGAAGTGTCTTGCCCAAGGACACAACGCGGTTGCGGCAGGTGGGATTCGAACCAAGGACCTCTCGGTTTGCAGTCTGCACCTCTACCTACTGAGACACCGCGCTTCCTTTTAGGAATCAATTCTCAAAGCAGAGGATCGAAGAATTCGAGAAAAAAAGGCTGTAAGTTGTAAAGTTACTCACTACAACAAATAATGCATGATCCTCTGACGGACGGAGGTGGAGGGATGTCAATTTCAATTCCAAAGTACACTTCGCCGCAGCGCTTCAGACACTGGGCCTTAAATATCCACACACACCCCATAACTTATAAATTACAGTACTGTTATTACAAACGCAGGCATAGAATTTGGAGCGGATCGTGATTGGGTCTAGATCCGGTCGAAATTTTCTATCCGCTCGCCTGCCAACTGCTGGTGCGACAGAGAAAAGAAGAATTACCCATTTGAACCCGAAATCTCGTTTTTTTCAGTCCAGGATCGTGATACGACCGAATTCATAAAATGGATAGCTACTCAGTGAATTTGAGTGGAAGACCAATAAAAATGTTCAACGTGCATCGCTAAGGCTGTACGCTGAAGACATTGATTGGTCTTCCTCCAAGCAAAGATTACAGACTCTACCAGTAACTGTTGATAGCCCTGAACTGGCATGAAATATACCGTCAGGGTTCAAAGAGTTTATTCTGTGCACTTTTTAAATTTTACATTTTAATAGTCACTTTCACTGCTTTATTGCATAAGCTTGGTATATGGGCTGAAGAAGGTTTTATGACGGATCTCTGAAAACATTTACACGCTCTCGTACCCCCGGCTAATCGCAGACTGTAACTGAATTATTACCGGTAATCCATATTATAATTATTATATTGACCATGAGATCAAATCTGTCCAGATTCACAATCAGCATTCGCAGAGTTCGAAGTTCGTTTTTCAAACGAACGACGTCGAGCAGTACTCGATAATGTCGTCTGCATACGTACAAAGAAATACGCTATACGTTTATTCTATATTTCTTAAGTGTCAACTTTTTTTATCATATGACTTCTCCGAATTCTATGATACAACGCCGTCAAAAAGACAGACCATGGAGCAAGCAATTTCGAATTGCACTTGTGTATTCTATCCTTCAACATGTGCACTCCCTTTCGTTCAGAAAAAAACTCTCGTGAAGTTTTGTGCTCTGGACTGATGAGTAAATCGAGGAGACGGCAACTAGAACCTCACCTATTTTATCAAGGTCTCAGATCACCAGTCAAATTTGGTAAGGCAAATGACGCTGTTAAAACCTTTTTTTTCCCAACTTTTCTTGGAACTTGCACGCAGATTGCCGTTGATTCAATGTGAGGTCCATTTATTTTCAGAGATATACATATGTTATTTCGTGCTTAAATTATAGATATTCCAATTAATTAATATTTAAATCGCCTTGAAAGCATTAAGATATTAACATAATTGGTGGAAGCAAACGCGGCGTAATCATAAACTACAGCTGTGGTGGGTCTCCATTCATATGTGTTTAGTTTACAAACAAGTCTAACGGTATTGTAACGTCAATGATTGCGGTCAAATCAGTTCTTGAATGATAAACATTTCTTGCGCTGATTCAAGGAAAATGAATGTTTATAGTTCTTACTATTAGCTTCAATCATCTGGAATATTTTAGTTGTTCGGAAATGCGATTCGCTACGGTTCGCTTTTTGTACCAAAAGAAAAATTCCAGACGATTGAATCTAAACATAAGGATGGACTGTTTAATCCTTTTGACACGGTGTGCATAAATTTTTGCCCGAAGAAAAGAATAGTAGTGGACGAGCAGACGATACAAAAAGTCTAAAGCGAGGATCGATAATAATTTTATAAACAGCTCGACAGAGCTGTTGGATTAAATTATTACTGAACATTCCAACAAACCAGGATGGTTTCGCTCATTTCGCCGTCGACAGTATTGACTGAAATAATACCTTCCAGATCGCCAGTGTTGAAAGGGTTAAGGGTTAGACTGGTTCCAGGCCAACACAGCGTCGAAGTCCTTACAGAATTTGACTGGTGGCTCGATGGCTTTATAGATTATTAGCAGTATGCAGATATTACCAATATTTCGGATAAGAGTTGACAGCTTATGCAACCGGTAAGGTCGATAATCCGGTTAACCGCTTCAGCATTCAAGACGATATTCATCAAAGATTGAGATAATGCTCCGTTACAAACATAGAGAAAGTATCCCTGAACCCCTTTCAACAGTATGTTGCATAACAACACATCAACCAAGTTGTCAAATTTCGTACATAACGGATATGGAATGAGTGGAATGAGTGTTTTGGTCACACGATATTTATGAAACGAGCCTTTGGCGAAGCAAAAAGGGAAATTCGAAGACGAATTTCATAAATAACGTGTGAACAAAACACGAATTTCACATTCTGTTTATTATTTGACACTACAGTCACCAAAAACAAATCTTTTAAATAGAAAAAGTGTTGAAGAATGGAATTTCATTTAACCGTGATGCGTCGCAGCTGCACGCAGTCATACGTCATAACCTCATTAATCTGACACAGATCTTTGTGATGACAACGAATCAGAAAGCGTTCTTTTGAAACTGACCAATCAAATCAACTGAAGAGGTAATGAAGCTCTAAATAATATTTACTGAAAACATGAAACTGTAATAAGCCGAGAAAACGGAGAAGTCATATGATAAAAAAGGTTGACACTTAAGAAATATAGAATAAACGTATAGCGTTTTCAAGTAAAACAATTATTCTACGAGTTGGATTAAGAATGAATCCGACGAGCCTCTGGCGAGTCGGTTTCATTCTTAATTCTACGAGTAGAATAAAATTTTTACTTGAAAACACTGTACGTTTATTTTGGTTATCCCATAAATCTTTTACAGGGCAGTCGCGGCGAAATTGTGTTGTTACTCGCTACAAAACACAGCGAGAAGTGAGAGGCAAATAGGTCCAATTCGAAGACAAGGGGGAAATTGCCCAAAATAAAAAAGGCGCAGTGATACATTTCTGTCTAAAAATAATCCCCCTACAAACCTGAGCTAAACTTCTTTATTAAATGAACAATGTGTAATGTTTTCTATTGGCATTGTGTATTACTTTCAAACAGGTTTAAAGAAAACAACAATTGAACTGTTACTTACACTACACGAATGCGGAAGAGGTCAGAGGTCAAGTCCGTCTCTACTGTAGGAACAAATTCTTTCAGTGTTAAACGTATAGGGAAAATTTATCACCCTACTAGGTGAATAAAGCAAACATTTATCCAAGGCTTTTATTGTTCGAATAAACAGACATTTATGGGATAAATATTTAAACACATCTCTCCTGTGGCTCCAAGAAGGTATTTACTTTCTTGTTGATATGTTGATAACGGTCTTCAGTGATTTTATTCTCCCGTCTTCAAAACAAACAATTTTAATCAACTAAAAATGTAACTATTATCAACAGGGGGTACGAGTTCTAATCTTAATCACTTCACTTGGCTAGCAGAGTTGTCGTACAGTTTAAAATGTTGCTGACAGTCTCTGTTATATCCAGGTAATGCTCATATCCTGGTTTCAAGATGAGTTATGGAATTCATCAAAACTTTATCTCAACGATTGCACCGCAACAAATGTGCAACAACCTATCAAAAGCAGTGGCGTCACGAAGATAATGATTGGCGAGGAGGGGAGGGGGAGAGGATATACCTGATGTTTTCCACCCGTAATGGCTGAAGTACTAGCTGATAAAATATTCCATCTATTTCATGAAGGAATGCCTTAAATTCGTCATAGCCATGCCTTGGTGATGCAGTTGTAATGTTAGGGATTATAGTCTAAAAAAAAAACACCAAGACGTCTTGGAAAGTTATTTGAAGAAAAGTAAAATGTACAGGTAGTATTTCTGACAGAACATCGTATTTAACCCTTTACCCAACGAATCGACCGCATCCGCCCGCGTAATATGCAAATTCAGCAGTTGAAAAAAAAAATTTTTCAAAAGATTTCAACAAAACCATATCAAGTGACCCCTCGTTGGAACGAGCTCGTCGAGTTCGTTCCAACGGATATGGTTTTGTTGAATTTTTTTGAAAAATTTAAAAAAATTATATTTAAAATAATTAATTTGGGTATCGTCTGCGTTGGGTAAAGGGTTAATTAACACATGCCGTACTCGAGATTGGTCATGCTGGCCCCTAACAGCTTAAATTGAGTACTTCAGACTTTCTTGTCTATAACCGACTCTCTGTGTGACATATCTTAAGTCCAAGTAGGGCTGCACGGTATTCGAAAACTGATTACCGGTATCGGTGTTCGAAAAATGCCACGGTATACCGGTATATCGAAAGACTGTTCAGATGCAAACCACAAACTTGAGCCATCACAGTCTGAACAAATCAGCATGCTTTGATGATACAGTTTGAATAACCCTTTACCAAACGCAGACGATATCAAAATTTATTTTTTTAAATATTAGTTTATCGAATTTTACAAACAATTTCAACAACACCATATAAAGTGACTTCTCATTGGAACGATCTCGACGAGCTCGTTCCAATGAGGGGTCACATGATATGGTTTTGTTGAAATGTTTTGTAACATAATATTTGTTCAACTGCACAAATTGTGTATTAATAGGGCGGACGCGCCCAATGCGTTATTTATTTATTGCAACCGGGATCAAGTGCCTTGCCCAAGGACACAACACGGGTCGTCCCGGACGGAGATCGAACTCGGGACCTCCAGCATAGAAGTCCAACAGTCTACCAGTGAGCCACCGCGCTCCCAGGCCAATTCTTTAGGTACAGGGATAATATTATTCGTTCGGTTCTACAGTTAAAAAACTCAAGATCTCTTGAAAATTAAATTGTGGTTAAATAATGACAATAAACCAATATTTTTGAAATTACACCGGTATTCAATCGCTACTGGTTTGAATACCGGCATATGTCGGTCGATCAATACACCATGCAACCCTAAGTTCAAGTACCAAATCTCGTCTCGTAAGATAGTACATGATTACTAGCAAGAACGAATCGATATGTAAAACTTCAACCCAGATAAACATTCCTCAAATGGAAAAATTATTGGGGTTCAGAGGTCATACCCAACCTCTTCAGCGACTCTCTTGAACAGAGTATAACCTCTACGTTAAATGCCACCCATCGGTTAACAACCACAATGATTGGAAAGATCGGCGAAATAAGGTTTTTTGAATGAGTCATAATTATGTTCCGATTTTGCTATTACATTTAATATAAAATTCGTTTTAACCCTTTCTATAATATGTTTCAGGATTACAACAAGAATGCGATGCTGTTTCTAAAGACAGTACAGATACATATTTTGAATTTGAATAGAGGTTCAGTGATATGTCAATGTTACAGACATATAGTGATGTTAGATTCAACTGATGTTTATCATCTTTACCAATTAGTAACGGTTTGGGGTGTAAGTAAAGTGCGACGCACGGGTACTGAAATGCCGAATCGTTAGAAATTTTAACACAAGATCAAGATAAGGGACAACCAGCGGTTGCCGCCGTGTGTTCGGAATTCTCTAGTTGTCACTTATCGAGTTTCACAATTAACCCTTTACCTAACGTAACGGCCAAAACCGGGCAGCGCTATTCTCAAAAATCGCCAATTAATTTTCACTATTTTTTCATTTTTTGTCTCAAAAAAATAGGTTATGACCCCTCGTTGGAACGAGCTCGTCGAGCTCGTTCTAACGAGGGGTCATAACCTATGTTTTTGAGACAAAAAATGAAAAAAATTAGTTATTCAAGAATTATTTTTGCAAGTGTCGTCTGCTTTTCATGTTAGGTAAAGGGTTTTAACATGTTTCTCAGTATCGGTAATAGTATCTGCGGTATATAAATATTTACCTTCACACAGTTATTCTACCGACTGAACAATCAATGTGCCAACAGCTTGAAAGCATCTGCCAAATATATAGCCTAACAGTTCTTCATTTTTCTTTACATTTTTCAAGTTGTGAATTTCCTCATCTGCGCTGTGCTCTTGAGCAAGATATTTAACTCCGCTTGTGAACGTGGTGGCACATTGGGGCTGTGTGCTAAAGCGTACTGCACGTCGAGAGTGCATTTGCCTTCAAACTGTTGCTAATATCGCTTGGGACTGGTTAGTAAGTTGGAGAATGTGACAGTTGATTGATGCCGCTCGGGTGTTCTCTCCGGGTACTCCATCTTCATCCTCCCGTAAAACTGTCAGACACGATCTGACCGTAGGTGTTGAAAGAGTGTCGTTAAACCATAATAGGTGCTTAAAGTGTCGTTAAACCATAATAAGTAAACGAAAAAAACCCCCAAACACACATGGGAAGAAATTGCTGGTATTTTAACAACACTGTACAGAAAGTTAATCAGGCCACAACCTCTGTTTTAAAAACAGGGAAAAGCCCCACCGCAAACATCGTTACGAACTTTCATAAGCTACAAGTTTTGATTTAGTTTTTCCAATTCAGTTCATTGATTGAGCGTTTTAGAGAAAAAGATCACCTTGACAAACCTTCAATAGATCTTGATACACTGCTTGAAGTGTTCTACGTAATGTATGTCGAGATAATAGTAAATACAATCGTTCACATCAAATGTTCTCATTAATCTCCTTAAATTGATTCCATCAGTTCCGTGCCTGTCCACTGTCCATTGTATGTCCCGTGAGAATATAATAGCCACAACACATTAAAAGTAAGATCAACAGAACTGTTTCCACGTCGATGGAAAATCGATCAGAAGTAAAGACAGAAAGAATGATTCGACTTAAATAGCCTCTTTACCACTGTTTACAATGAACGAAATAACCAATGCCAAATCTCATCTCAGATAATAATTAACCTTCTAGATTCTAAATAACCCAAGAACTGGTCACCAGTCAGGGGAGTAGCGAATATAAACGATTGGAGGTGTAAACCTGATTGGTCCAGACAGTGATGGCTCAAGACCTGACTGATAAACTATTCCTTGTACATCGTCAAGGCATGCCTTCGTAGAAGGCATGCCTTGACAATGTAGTTGGAATATCAGTTTGTCTAGATTGTAATCAAACAAACTCAAGACTTCATTGAAAATTATTTGTGGATAAATAAAATTTCTATCGAATAGTCGTTACGCAACTTTTTAATTAATTAACTAGCACGAACCGTACCGATACTCTTATTGGTCACGCTGGACCACTAACAGCCCGAAACGGGTGCTTCAGACCTCCATTTGTATAACCAACTATGGATGTGACATAAACCCATGTACCAAATCCAGTTTTGTAATAAGGTTCATGATTACCAGTAAAAGCAAATGGATATGTATTACTCCAAACCAGACGAAAATGTCCCAGCTGGAAAATTAGTGAGGGAAAATGGAGTGTCCCCCCCCCCCCCTTGCGAATCCCATATCAACCTGTATAAGACGCACGACTAGGTGGTCTACACAGGAATTACATTCAGATTGGGATCCCATGTCGCCAGTGGCGTCTATACATTCTAATATGTTAACGGAAAACGATGAACTCTTAAGAGGGTCCCCATATTTGTCAAGTCGACTTCATTTATTTATTTATTTATTTATTTATTTATTTATTTATTTATTTATTTATTTATTTCGTATTGTACAGATGTGATCGCAAGGGCGGCCGTTTTCTCTATGAGATGGCGATTTGGGTAAACATAGTTACGTGAGTGGGTCGCGATATGAAGAATAAAAAGCGAATCAAGAGGAATTATTGATTTATTTATTATGGGTTAACAACACTTTAACAGTCAGAGTCATATCATGTCGGTTACAGTTTTACGGGTGGAGGAAGCCGGAGTACCCGGAGAGAACCACCGAGCAACGACTAGTAGCTGTCAGCTCACCAACATCGTAACTCTGAACTCTGCACCGCAGCACAGCAGGGTTAGATTGGTTGAAGACACGCGCACCATCGATGTGCAGAACGCCTTAGTACACAGCGTCATCGTGCCCCTATGTAGGCAATCGGGGTAAGTGACACAACGCGGGAGCACGAATCAGTCGCTGAAATGGTCACCCATCCAACTACTAACCGCACTCGACGTTGCTTAACTTTGGTAATCTGACGAGAACCGGTTACCGCGACGCCACCACGCCCCCGAATCAAGAGGAAGAAATGAAAATATCATCTGAGATTCGACAGTTGAGATTCTCTGGTGTCATTGGGAGGAAAGCGGTCAAAGAAATTCGACTGCATCGTGACTCGGGCCGGTCGAGGTTTTCTGTCAAATTACATTAGTATATTAACTCCTTGCATGCTGCTGGCGGATAATCCTGCCATAAAAGGAAATCTCTTACCACAAAAATAAGTAAAACCTGAGAATATTTAAAAAAAACTTTTCCCTGTAAATTGTGTCGAGCTTTTGGTCAGTGCTTACTTGAGTCAAATTTCCATGAATTTTTAAAATACTCAGCGGGTTAAGAGTTAAAGATCATATTCAGTTTTTATGGCAAAAATAACGGTCATGCAAATTTAAAGTATTTTTTTTCTCAATCGTTTGATCATGTATCGTCCAAATTTGTGGACAAGCCACAACACCCTAAAATCAGTTGTGTTAAAAATTAAGCCAAATCAACTGGGTTGACTGAATATGAGCCACCGTCAATAAAATCCATAATCGAATCACGCATCGAACTTTGAATCGAATCGAAACAAATCTCATGACTTTTGAAATTGCAAATATTGCACATCTTACAACCTTAAATATTGCCATTCCCTACCCCAGTGTTGTATCCAACGGCGCCTTCCAGTTTGGGCAAGTAAACAAAAAAAGTGAAATATCCAAGAACGGATTCGAAGTAGGTTTGGAAGCGGAACTCCTTTGGCCTCTCTTATCATCGGGTGACCTGGTGAGAAGAGAAGAGTTTAAGAAAAGGCACTTTGCGGGATTTTTGACAACTAGGATTAGTGCGACTCGAGGGGAATCATTCGTTTGCTTCCGTTTGCTGCGGAGAGAGAAAAGGCAGAGTGGATGGGGCACGGGGGTAATGGAGGCCTCAGAATGCGGGAGCGGCGTCAAATCAACGGCCGGCTGAAGAATCAGTATTATGTCTCATCACGTGCAAACTGTATATATACCACACAGAGTCTGTGGAAATCTATACACATTAACAATCAAACTGACACCAACCCCCCCCCCCCTCACAATTCGCATCTATCAAAATGGTGCCAGACGAAAAATATTCATTGCATCTGCTTGTTCTGAATATAGACATAAAGGATCTCTAATGAGTCGCGATTTCATATGAAATTTATGTACCGAGTTATTGCGATTGCATTGCGGTAACCGGTTCTCGTCAGATCACCGAAGTTAAGCAATGTCGAGCCCGGTTAGTCCTTGGATGGGTGACCGTCTGAGCAATCGGTTCGGACTCCCGCGTTGTGTCCTTGGGCAAGGCACTTCACCCCCAATTGTCCACATGGGGGCACGATGACGCCGTGTACTAAGGCATACTGCACATCGATGGTGCGCATGTCTTCAACCAATCTTACCCAGCCTCTGCTGCCGAGTTACGATGTTGGGGAGCTGGCAGCTGCTCGTCGTTGTTCGGTGGTTCCCTCCGGGTACTCCGGCTTCCTCCACCCGTAAAGCTGTCACCGACCTATGACCTTGGCTGTTAATGTGTCGTTAAACCCTAATAAATAAATAAATAAATAAATAAATAAATAAATAAATAAATAAATAAATAAATAAATAATACCGAGGCGCAGGTCGATTTTAGTGAACAAGGTTCAGAAATGTTGTGTTCAATCGTGACGGATTTGAAAATCTTTTTATCACATGTTGTGTAATTTAAACCTTTACCTAACAGAACGAATAAACTGGCCAGCGCTATTCACAAAAAACGACTAACAAAGTTTATTACTTTCTCACCCATTGCCTTTAAAACACAGCTTATGACACTTCATTGGAACGAGCTCGTCGAGCTCGTTCCAATGAGTAGTCATAAGCTATTTTTCCGAAGCAAAAATGAAAATGTTTAGTTATTCAGGATTTTGTTTTGCAATTGTCGTCTACTATTTGTGTTAGGTAAACAATTAATGAAATATCAGATAATATTAATTCGATTCTTCCTCCGAAACCAACTCACAACGTCACGACGTAGGCGTTGACTTCAGACGTCATTCCCATATTAAAACATGTTGTGAAGGTTAGTTTCCGTAATGAACTATTTGATGGTGATTATTTGATAGAAAGTAGTCTGTAGCATTGATTCGTCACACAGTTTATTACGGACTGAATAATGAAACACACGATTATAATTAATTCGATGTTGGGCTCAAGTATCGCTTTCGCCGGGGCCGGCCAGCGCTATTCTCAAAAATTGCCAATCAGTTTTCATTATTTTTTTCGTTTTTTTTGTCTCAGGAGCATGGGTTATGGCCCCTCATTGGAGCGAGTTCGTCGAGCTCGTTCCGGTGGGGGTCGTGACCTGTGTTCTTGGGAATGAAAGAAAATAGTGATTCAAAAGTTTTTTTTTTTTGCAAGTGTCGTCTGCTTTTCATGTTGGGTAAAGGGTTAACTCAATTCTCGTCTCTTAACTAAATTGTGTGAGTTACACTAGCCACCAGCAACCAAGACTAAGTATAGAGGAACGATTGTTGGACAGTCTGATTCCAATGTTGCATGATATAATCCCCGAGAGACGACAGGTAGACAGCCAATCTGGCTATGCCGTCTCCCTGCGGTATACAGGTTTATTAGATTCTTTTTGTTCTATAATTCTGTATGTATATTTTTGTTCTATAATGATGCATGTATATTTTTTGGTTTTTTGTTGTATACAGCTAAATAAAGATTCATTCATTCATTCATTCATTCATTCATTCATTCATTCATTCATTCATTCATTCATTCATTCATTCATTCATTCATTCATTCATTCATTCATTCATTCTCCCAACATGGAATTAACTAACACCGTATGTAACATATTAGATCCCCTACAAACTGTATGACTAATAGTAGTACCTTTGATTGTCCGATCCTTCTATATGTTCTCTACACAGATAGTTCCGAGTTTCGAGAAGGACGACTTTCAACTGAATGATGCGATTTGTGTAACACCGAAGATTTAAATTCGATATAATTACAATGATAAATACAGGAAATTCACGTCATTGTCGATGATAGATATACTATGTCACGTCACTACTTCCATAAAAAACATCACGATTTGTGGCAAAAATACAAGTAAATTAACCGCATTCTTCAAACGCAATAAAAATAATATTGACATCCAGAATAAACCAAATGTTTCTTTTTAAGAAACATAAACCACAGTTGGTGTTACAGTTCTTCCATTGCATCCCAAGAAAGACCTTGAATGTTCCCAGGATATTGTGTTTGGCGCTCGCATGTAAAACGCACGTGAACGTGGAATACGAAAACATCGGCGTCATAGGGCCCTGACAAGTCATAAAAATGCATAAACTATGATGTATTTCCCATGCTTGCAACCGGGACACAATCAACTCAGCAAGTGCAGTGAGCCTCGGTAAAATGTTCCTTTAGGGTGATATTATCCAAGAAACCATTGAAAAGATATGAAGTGAAATGTTCCAAGAAGGTCAGAAATAATTCCAATTTATTCATTAAATCCAACAGCTGGCTTACACAAAAGTGAACCCGATGGCATTTTGCGTTTGCAACAGACTTCTTCTACAATCAAGTGGCTCTCAGTACAAAGGACTTCTAAAAGTAAGTGTCTCATTAATAACTAATATACGGAGACCTCTTTCAATATCGAACCAGTGGTTATATTGCTATCTCTTAGTATTTGTTCCTCGAAGTTCAGGATTGTAAACTCAATTCCCTGATTATAATTTCTGTCCAGGAACGAATCCGACGAAAGTGGCTATTGACGTCGTGTGTGGAGGAATCCATCCGCATTCATAATTTCTGTGTAGGCCTGGAGTCCAATTTTTGCATCTCCTCTGATATAATGACAGGAATTCCTGTCAGTATTTCCAGGGGATGCACAAATTGGATTACAGGTCTTTTCACGCGCCAGCATATACTCCATGCAATCATGTGCATAATATGCTACCGTGCGACATGCGGACAAGCGCGCCCCTGAAAGGTTTGAGAATGGTGTTCCGGGCCCTTGTGTATATCATCTGTAAGTCTCTTAAGTTTCAGTTTGCAACAAGATCAAAACAATAATGGTGTAATCAATAATCTTGCTTTCAAAATTTTAATTAGCAAGCAATGGATTCGATGTGATAGAAAAATGATCAAGGGTTCTCAGCTTACCATGTACACTGGATGTTTTCTTACTGTGGCCCAAGATCCAAACATTAATGACACTGGCCTGCATTTTCAGAGCATCGCCAGAATCAAGGACAGACAGAGACAGAGAGAGAGAGAGACAGACATAGAGGCAGAGAGACAGATGGACCCTTAAGTGGGTTTTCTTTTGCTGTAAACTCTACTTAAGAAAACAATACCCAACACTCAGACAATTGGATTTTTTGTGTTAAGTCGGACGGACGGACGGACGGTATTATTGCACAGACGAACGGACGGACGGCAAAACGGACGGACGCCAAAACGGACGAGTGTTCTTAAAAACGGGAGTTGTGGGCTTAATTTTTTGCGAAAAAAATTTATCATTTTAAAACATTCGGACAACCGCTAAAAAGTCGTTTCCTCCGAATTTTTGGGGGGAATAGACATGGTTAGACCCCCCCCCCCCCAAGATAAACCTGAAGAGGGGGCAACGCTAACCCCAGTCGTTAATTGACCATAAACCTTAACATAAACCCCGAAAAATCGCTACAAATCGATTCTTGCCTCATAAGTCTCATATTCTAGACATTATCCTCATAATATTTGTACGTAAGCTCATAATCTGGAAGAAAGCTCATCGGACGGACGGATGGACGTACGGACGGACTGACGTTCTTAAAAACGGGAGTTGCGGACGGGCACATTCGAATTTAAATAGTAGATTTAATACATTCACTGAACAATATGAACGGAACGAAAAGAAAAATGCCGTCCCGAACTTCAGTATCTCTCGAACGACAACTTGCTAATGGATATTCCCTTACCCCAGGCCGGTTTCCAAACAGAGAAAATTCATTAATTTGAACAAAGGTTAAAGATAGAATGAAAGCCATTCGTGTCTGGTACCGGATGGTCATCGAAGGCTAAACAAGTAACTTGGTTTGTTGCTATAATGCCCAATACGTATGGTATGGTCTTAACCATTTGCCTTACACGTCTAACAGAAGACTCTTGCAAAAATAATCTTTGAATAACTGAAAATTTGCATTAGTCTACAAACCACCACTACCTTCAATCTCCTTATACCCACACGAGTCAAGGAATCATACAACGAATCACGTTTACGAAATATTTGTCGATAAGATTCGAGCTGTCAGTGCCTAGCCTATTCCAATCACAGGTCGAACCAAGTGACAACCACAATCCGTGACATGGACTTCTGGGGTCCTATAAATCGCATACTACTTGTTTTGCCTACTTTTAGGGACTTTTATCCCATTCACTGATATAAAATCTCAATATACCAGTAAATTATATGTGTGTACTGCACTAAACAAACACTGCCCCACTACGTGCAAATAGAAAACGAGAAAGTTCACTTCAGCTGTGTCAGACGTAGAGTTTGTATGGTAAATGTCATCCGCTCATAATGAATGATTAAGTTAACAGACTAAATGCTTTGTGCTCCCCTGGTGGTTCTGAATGAAACCCGATATCACACTGCAGGAATAGAAAAGACATCTACACATTAAGAAACTGTTTGTGTTATCGTTTGGAACTTGAACCGGGTCTTGGGCACAAACCGATCACACGATTTGTCATTTCTAATCAAAATCTAAGTAATGAGAATGAAATGTCGTGAAAATGTGATGGTAATGAAATTATACTGGCTGCTAAGAGTCATCTTAGTCCGGCAGTCAAATGCCAACTTTCTGCCCCAAATTTTTTTCTCGGTAGTTTCTGATAGAGGGGAGGGACATCTCCTGATTCAGAATAAGTTGACTGGATGCCTGACACCATTGAGCAATTTGAGATATTCGTCGCAGAAAAGGGGTACCCAATTTCAATTCGCATAGTTAACCTAGGTGCTGAAATTCTCATATATAATCGACAATTTACTAGAAAAAACCTAGAAGTTTATACTCATATAGACACCAAATGACATTATTCAATGCACAAATAAGTGCATGTTCGCCAAAAACTGCTATTTTGTTTAGCTGATGTGCTGTCCGTTGTGACATTGGGCAAGGTACTTTATCCCGGTTGCCTACATGGAGCCACGATGACGCTGTGTACTAAGACATACTGCACGTCGATGGTGCACATGTCTTCAACCACTGTAACCCTGCTTGAGCGGAGCTTGAATAGAGTTAGAATGGTGAGGAGCTGACAGTTGTTCGTCGATGCTCGGTGGTTCTCCCCGGGTACCCCGGCTTTCTCCACTCGTAAAACTGTCACGGTCGCGGTTAGCCATTGTGCATATGTATGTGACCTTAAACACCAATAAATAAATAAATCATTGGTAAACCTGATTTGTTCTGAACACGATGGGTCAAGTCAGAACAAATAAAATATTCCAGCAACATCATCAAGGCATGCCTTCATTGAAGGTATGCCTTGATGGTGTAGTTGGAATTTTTTTCAGTATGAGTCATAGCTAAAAAAACTCAAGACTTCATGGAAATGTATTTATTTATTTATTTTTCGTGATAAAGATCATTCTCAGTACCTATGGTCATACATGACCGCAACATAGGCATGGAGTCAAAGTTAGTCAATTGTAGATATTTATTTGTGGATAAATAAAATATGCATGTAGTAGTCGTGACACAACTTGATTAACACGTACTGTACCGGTACTCTGAATTAGTCATGCGGAGTCCCCCAACAGCCCGAATTTAGTATCACAGACTTCTATTTGTCACACACCTATTAATGTAAAACACGGGATTACCACTGTTCTGCCTGTACGATAAAAAATAAAGCTGTATCACAAATGTGGTGATACAAAACACGTTCGATTTCGTTTCCAACGTAAACAGAGAAGGAACCCGTGTAAATAAATCACGTCAATCGTTGGTCGAATGCACCGGAGTCGAGGTCGCTAGAAGATTCCAAGTTCCGCATTTAGATTTGTTTACTGGGGATATTCAAACAATCAGATTCGAGTCCAAAATTTACAAAATCAAAATAACCTTCTGACTGCTTTTTCCTTGACAAATACTTTCAACAACTGGCCATATAATGATGGAATATGCTGAACTTAGTAGCTATTTAAAAACTTTTTGTTGTGTTATTCACCGCAGTTTAGTCAATATTTGAAGTTCGATCATCGTGCCCGTGACACTGATCGGTATCTATTGGTTTCGACCAATTGAATGTCGTAAAAATTAAAAAGCAAATTAGGGTTGGTACCCGGCCAACAAACAGCGATGTCTCGTTAGCAACGTAGAAAACGCAGCAATTATGCAGCTGAAGAGTGCTTTTAGTTCAATTTTCTTGTAGACTAGTTGTTACACGGCAGGTGTATGATAAATACAGAACCGCGCATACGTTTGAATGGGTTAAGAATTATCGCACTCGATTGCTTTGGTCCAGGATATCACTCGAGCCATCGTCTCACGGGATATACTGGGCCAAAGCATTTCGTGCGATAATTTTTAAGTCATTCAAACGTATGTGCGGTTCTGTATATTTGTATGGCCTACTGTGTGTGTGACATACATCTCAGTATCAAATCTAGCCTCGTAAGAAAGTGTATGATGACAGGAAAGAGCGAATCAATATCTACGACGTCTAAACCAACCTAAAATATAAATTATTTGTGGAGGGGTGTGCCCCCATCCCATAGCGGCATCCCAGACATGACCACGGCATAACGATAAACCAAGGTTTTGCCGATCGAATATTCCCATGTTGACCCTTCAAGAGGATATTCACCCCAGGCGTTGGGTACCGTATCTCATTTTGCATGTACAACATTTATTTAACACAGTAATCAGGCTCATTTCCACTTCCAGAGGATCCCGAGGGGTTCATTCAGAGGCGTTTCAATTTGAAAGCCGGTACGTAAGAGAGATAAAGAATGCGTTACCCTCAATATGAACGTGAAGGAGCGTGGACTGACACATCAATTCCACCCCGTCTACAGTGGTATGCGTACCATCTTTCTTTAGCATATCACGACGAATCGAAAACAAGAGGTTATCTTCTCTTGGAAACTGGAGACTAAGCTCCCAGGATGAATTGTACTTACACAGTCATAAAAATCCCTTCGTTAAATATACCTTTGAATAGTAATTAATTAAAAAGTGTCAATTTAATCCTGCACGGGTTGGTGGATTAAATATTACTGAGCCTCCCTTTAAATACAAAACGGATTCGCCCAATCAGCATCTCCATTATTGCTAGAGCGTCAGTACTGAGGGGTTAAGGGTTATTATTAAATTTAAACCGGAGGAATTAGATTCAGCAGAGACTAACATGATGTGACAGGACTTCTGTTATTGTCACACGATATATCGAATGATGGAACCAAATGTAATCGTGGAAAGTGTTTGGGGAAATCAGCAGGTATCTTTAGCACCTGGCACACATAATATTTCATTGACTTTTGAAGTCGTTTATCATAACAAAACTTAATAAACGGCGGAAGGTTCATGTAGTGGTGGAGCAAAGAAATAGGAGTAAATCGTCCCTCGCTTTTAGCATTGCAGATGATGCCATGTTCCACTCAAGTGGCGAAATGTTTTCAAATTATTCTGATGGACAGTTAACTGGTAGAGTGCTAGATTAAATGTGATTGTTGGAAATGGTTCATATGGGTTTGGCTTATAACAAATTATGCATAGAGGCACTCCTCCCCAATAATTTGTGACAAGACAAACCCATATGAACCAAAAAATTGTACTTCTTAAACAACATGAAGCACCCCACAGCATATGGGGCCTTTAATTAACCGGTAGAGTGCTCGAAGCCACTATCATGGCTTTAATACAAAGAGCAGGTAACCGAGCCTTAAGGTGTCATGTTCTGTGGATGTGCTTCATATTATCTTAGAAGTGAAATTACTTACTTAGTCTACATGGGTTGCCTTCTTACAATTTATGGGAGAGTGCCTCTTGGCACTCTCCCGTAAATTGTAACAAGACAAAGACACTTGAACAAATTTTGACGACCAAAAATAACTTAGCACTTTACCAGTTAAGGTAACTACACTTTTCTGTAGAACCCAAATACGTGTTTTTAACACCCAATCAGTTGACGCTCTATTTCAGGTCACATCGTTTTACAAAATATATTTTCCTCTCGGGCATCTCATGTATATACCTAGACAGACACACAGTTCCACATATTACAAATTTGATTCTCATATGCCTTGAGGTCACCGACGTACTATACTTATGTTACAACCGCGTGGTTTCTCAGAAACGTCCTGGTTCAATCTGGTTCAATTATAATTTCTTGGAGTAACAATTAATTGGACTGCTAACAGCGGATTTGAATTAGGTGCGGATATTTTTATATCTACTAGAAGGCTCGATTAATATGGGTATGAAGAATATGCTCACTAATTTGTTCTCCGTATTTATTTATTTATTGATTGATTGATTGATTGGTTGATTTATTTATTTATTAATTTTTTTTTTGGGGGGGGGGGTTAAGGTCACTTTCAGCATATTTCAGCATACATATGGAGTCAATTATACTTACATTGCCCAATTTAGGGGACTTCCACCTCAGACTTTGGTTCAGGGTTCTAATTTTACCAGTAATGCAGAACTCGTTTACTGCAGTAAACAAGCACTGCTTCACTTCCCGGGGTTCCAACGGGAGTTAGTTTTGTAAACTATACTCGCCCAAAAAAGAAAGTGTGCATTGCAGAAATTGATCAAACTCCAAAAAAAATAATTTCGTAGGTGTAAAGAGTGTTAACCTGTTCATGAATAAGTTATATTGAACACAAAAACAGCTTTCCCCGTTAAAATTGCATTAACGTTAAATGACGTGCTGCACGTTTGCGAAAGGCATGTTTTGCACGTGGAGAGTCTGAAAATTCATGCAGCAGTGTGAATCCTTGGGTGTTTAAACACTAAAGTAAGGCCTTCCTATCGTTCACATTCAAACTTGAGCTGCTGTTAAAACGACTCCACATTAGCATACCAAGATTGACAATGAATCAACGTCTCCTTGCCCTGGGTATGATTAGAGCTGGCAGAACACACAGAGAGGTTGTCCAGCATTTGAACTGCCACCGTAACACTGCAGACAGGCTAGTCCATCGACATGCACTACATGATGACGTTCGAGACCGACCCCGCTCCGGGAGACCCCGAGTCACCACCCCTGCACAAGATCGGTATATCCGTGTCGTCCATCTCCGGAACCGGCAACAAAGGGCAACGACAACAGCCAGGAACATCCCTAACCTGAGACGGATACATCCTCAAACAGTAATCAACCGGCTGAGAGAATACGGCTTACGTCCTCGAAGACCTGCAATTCGTCCGATTTTGACGTTACGTCATCGTCGTGCTCGACTGCAGTGGTGTAGACAACATCTCAGGCATCCCTTACACTGGTGGCGACGTGTTTTATTCACAGATGAATGTCGTTTCCATCTGTCATCATCAGATGGCCGCCAGAGAGTGTACGACGTCGAAACGAACGCTACGCAGATCCATGTGTCGTGGAGCGAAACCGTTATGGGAGAGGGTCTCTCATGGTGTGGGGTGGCATCACTGCCCGTAACAGAACTGGGCTGGTCATTATTGATGGCAATCTCAATGCAGCCAGATATCGTGATGAAGTGCTTACACCTGTTGTTGTCCCATTTCTGCAACGTCACGGCCCCGGCGTCATTCTACAGCAGGACAACACCCGACCCCACGCAGCTCGTGTTGTTCAACAGTATCTGCAGCAACAACAAGTGGATGTTCTTTCCTGGCCCGCAAATTCGCCCGATATCTCACCCATTGAGCACGTATGGGACGAAATGAAACGTCAGCTACGCCGGCTTCCCCATGCACCGTCAACGCTTGTGGAACTCCAAAGACAGCTTATCAGAATATGGAACAACATCCCACAACACTTCCATGCTAACTTGTTCGCTTCCATGAGGCGTAGATGCACAGCAGTAGTCGATGCAGACGGAGGTCATACCAGATATTGAGTGTGTGACTTTTGTGTTTGACCCTTAGTGTCTTTGACTCTCCATGGCACCAAGAGTATTCGTCGTAGCGTAATGAAATTTCTCGTGTTGATCGCAAATTGATTCATCTGTGATTGAATAAATTTTCCATGAATGAAAATGATATATATCTTTTTTTAGTATTATTGTTTAGCATGCACACTTTCTTTTTTGGGAGAGTATACATATTCAGAACCGTAACAATCTTCAGATATTGTGCGTTTTGAAGAACACACTTATGTTTTGAAGGAATTTGGAATGTTGGTTTCTGATCCCTCTGAGGGAAACGAACACCCCTCGCCCACCACACCTGACAATCGCGCGTCCAACACTTAAAGCACAAGACCATCATCACCGTGTGCTGTTGGTTTGGGATGAGTAGCTGTTTCAATTGATGTGAAGCGGGACGCCACGTTTATTTACAAATTGAAGATCATGGTGAAAAAGTCTGACAATCCTTCACTCTGAACCTGTTGAACATTTTAAAAAGCATTTTTCATAAAATCTAGTCATGGCTGCTGTAAAGCAGCCATGACTAGATTTTATAAAAAAAAATCCTGAAAATTCAACTGAAAAATCACCGTTGATAAGTTCATTAAATTTACAGAGAACATTGGGTGAAAATGCCTAAATTATACTTATTCTTGCATCAGGAGATTCGTTCTCCTGGGCAGGAATATCCACCAGCTGCATACAAGCAGTTAAATTCAAATAAAGAATTGTCTCACCTAGATATCTCATCAAGGACACGCGAATCTCACTTGGCGGGTGGTGGGAGAAAGTTGTATGTCGGAGTTCTCTGGACAAGCTAAACTGCAACACTCGCTAGATAATACTGGATACCTTTGGCAGCTGGATTTCTACGTAGCAATTTAGAAGCAAATGTTCCAACTTCTGGCATGTGTTCAACTGTGTCAGTTTTAGATGAGTTGTCATTTGAGATCATATTCTACTCAAAGTTTGCTAAGCACCAAGTATATCCAACTACCTGTTTTACGTTTTAGTTTAAATATTGTTATGAAAAGTGTATATATTTTATATTTAATTATATCTTCAATGATTTAAGCACAGAAATTAAGATTTTGTTTGTGTTTGATATTATTTTTTAGCTTTTGAATACGATAACCATGGAAAACGGATATTATTTCTAAAAGAGGAAATTTTTCAAATTTGCCAAAAAGTTGACCGAGCGAACTGATATAGGTTCAATATCGAGTATTAGACCCATTATTGTTAATTACAGCTTGAGAACGCCTTCTCATGCTCCCAATCAGGTTCCAGATGGTCCTTTGTGGGATGTTGTTCCATTCTTGGACCAGCGTGGCACCAGGCTCCTGGACTCTTCTTGGTTAAACTGGACGGACTGAAATTGCAAGCTGCAATTCATTCCAGACATGTTCGATTGGATTGAGGTCATGGAATCTTGCTGGCCAGTCCATACGCTGAGTCCCGTCCTTATGTCGGCACTCCCGGACAGCATGGGCAAAATGAGGTCGGGCATTATCGTCCATCAGAATGAATCTATCACCCACTGCACCTGCATGCAATCTGACGTGGGCATCCAGAATCTCATCAATATACCGCTGTGCAGTCAATGTACCACGGTCAAGGACACAGAGGTCTACATTTCCATCCCAGCCGATGCCGCAACAGACTATTATTGACCCTCCACCATAGCGGTCATGCTCAGCAATGTTGGCTGCATGGAATCGGTCTCCTGGTCTTCTCCATACCCTAGAACACCTATCCGTGTTGTCTGGGCAGTACCTTGACTCATCTGTAAAAAGGATAGGTCGTCAATCTTCTCTGGTCCATCCAACGTGATCCATGGCCCACTCATATCGTGCCTGGTGATGGTTCTGGGACAGCTGAATGCGAATACATGGTCTTCTCAATCGGAGACCACTTTCGTGCAACCTTGCCCGGATAGTCTGCGTGGAAACATTTACCCCGGATGTATTCTGAAGGTCACTGCGAAGCTGGGTTGCTGTGTCAAAGCGGTTCCTATGGGCCTGAATGATAAAAAACCGGTCTTCAGCTGCAGATGTCTCTGCCACCACCATGTCGTCTGACAGGTGTGCCATACTGCTGAAATCTTGCGCAGTCTCTGGTGATCATCGCATGGTGCACACCAAGGGCTTCACCAGCCTGACGATGGGTAGCCCCTTGTTCCTCCATCCCTACAGCCCACTACATTTCTGCTTCAGACAAATGTCTTCTTATATTTGCATTCGCCATATTCAATCATTCAATCAAAAGGGTTTGTGTTGAAATGAAGACTGAATACCCTACACATCTTATGTACATGTAGACAGTACACGAAAACGTCATGGAAATCAAGGGGTACATGCTTTCCATGCCTGTCACGAAACGTCTGCCTGTCAAGAGAGCTAATGTAAACACTGGGGGCCATCTGAATACGTTCCTCAATCATATCCATCAAAAATATCGCAAATGTGTCACACGAAAATTTCACAATGATGTGTCAAATATGTTGTGTTTAGCAAACTTTGAGTAGTATATATACGAGATCAGAGAGTGGTGGCTCAGTAGGTAGAGATGCAGGCTGCAAGCCGAGAGGTCCTCGGTTCGAATCTCACCTGCGACAACCGCGTTGTGTCCTTAGGCAAGACACTTAATCCCAATTGCCCAAATGGCAGCACGGTGACGTTGTGTACTAAGACGTATTACACGCCGACGGTGCACTTGTCTTCAACCAATGGTAACCCTGCTTGTGTGGAGTTAGTACGTCGGGGAGTCTGACAGTTGCTCGCCGTTGCCCGGTGGTGTACTTCGGCTTCCTCCACCCGCAAAACTGTCCGACACTGGGTGACCCTGGCTGACGAGAGTGTCGTTAAACCCAAATAAATAAACTGCAAAATCATGACCACAGAACAAGAATAGAGTCAAGTTCAGTCAATCGTCTACAACTATTCAGTCAACTTTCGAGGTTTTCGCCCGTACGCTGGTTACCGGGATCCATTTTATCAATAAAGCAGAACCTGTTTACAACAAACATGTGAGACTTTGTAACAATTTCAGTCGAAGTTATCCCGCGTTGTGTCCTTGGGCAAGGCGCGTAACCCCGATTGTCCACATGGGGGCACGATGACGCCGTGTACTAAGGCGTACTGCACGACGATGGTGCTCATGCTTTCAACCAATCTAACCCTGCCTGTGCGGAGTTACGATGTTGGGGAGCTGACAGCTGCTCGTCGTTGCTCGGTGGTTCTCTCCGGGTACACCGGCTTCCTCCACCCGTACAACTGTTACCGACACTATATGACCCTGGTTGTTAAACTGTCCTTAAACCGTAATAAAATAAAATAAAATTCAACCAATCTAACCCTGCCCGTGCTGTAGTGCGGAGTTACGATGTTGGGGAGCTGGCAGCTGCTCGTTGTTGCTCGGTGGTTCTCTCCGGGTACTCCGGCTTCCCCCATCATGAAACTGTCGCCGACACGATAAGACCGTGGCTGTTAAAGTGTCGTTAAACCCTAATAAATGAATAAATAAATAAATACAGTCAAAGTTGCGAATGTAGTGTACACTTTTGTAGGTAATGAACGAGAGGCATGTTGCATCAAGTATTTTCTATTATACAGATTTATATTTTCAATTACCTTTTAACCCTTTACCTAACATGAAAAGCAGACGACACTTGCAAAAAAAATTCTTGAATAACTAATTCTGTTCATATTGTGTCTCAAAAACATAGGTTATGACCCCCTCATTGGAACGAGCTCGATGAGCTCGTTCCAATAAGGTGTCATAACCTATGTTTTTAAGACAAAAAATGAAAAAATAATTAAAATTAACTGGCGATTTTTGAGAACAGCGCTGGTCGGTTTTGGCCGTTACGTTGGGTAAAGGGTTAACTATTTATCAAGGTATATGATATGAATGATATCTACAACTTATGCAAATATCAACTTGTCTTTAGAAAGGATATTTCCTTCGTCGTTGTCATAAAATTCTTCCTTAAGTTGTCGACAAAGTTGCTTGGGGCCGACTGGCAAACAACTTCAGACAGTCACAGAGGAAATTGATCTTCAAGAGAGTATTGGGACGGCGTCGGCAAACACGAATAGGATATCCTGACCAGTCAAATTCTTCAGAAACTTTGTCATTCCTCTTACAGCAATTTCGCTCTCGCATTTTATACTTTTGACGATCCTTAGAATTCCCCTCTTTGCGTAAACTACCCTCTACGACCCTCTTTCGCTGCTTATTTTCGAGACCACTGGCGTGAGAGAATGACCCAAACTACATTCGCTATTAGCCCTTTACCTAACATGAAAAGCAGACGACACTTGCAAATAAAATTCTTGAATAACTAATTTTTTTCATTTTTTGTCTCAAAAATATAGGGACGAGCGCGTTCCAAAGAGGGTTCATAACTTATGTCGAGCTCGTCATAACCTATGTTTTTGAGACAAAAAATGAAAATATAATAAAAATTAATTGGCGATATTTGTGAATAGCGCTGGCCGGTTTTGACCGTTACGTTAGGTGAAGGGTTAAAACTGATTATTTAACTCTAGTTGGAGTAGTGCAGCGCGCAAATAACACGTGAAGCACATAAGCAAAAACGACACCAAGGGGGTCAGTGAGGGAAACAACAACAAAGAACAACAGAAAACAAAATGAAGAAGAGAAAAATAAAACAAAACCGAAAAATGATCGTGTCGCCAAAACAAAACGTGTTGCGGAACTTTAATTATTACGTATCGCTACAACAAAGGTATTTCAACAAGGCCTTTTAAGTGAGCTACCATAACAATACACGCATATCGTGATATGAAGTTACAGAACGGCAGCCGTGGATTGGTCACTTTCCACGGGTGGGCAATATTTCCACGGACGCAATAATATTAGATCCCAAACACTAATTTTAGGAAGAACCATCAAAAACTTAATTAAAGAAGCACTGATGACGATTTGTATCACCTGGCAAACGCATGCGTGGACATCAAAACCCACGCGTGGATTGCGACCAGTCCACGACTACTGTACTGTATAACCCTTTACCCAACGAATCGGCCGCATCCGCCCGCGTAATATGCAAATTCAGTAGTTGAAAAAATATTATTTTTCAAAAAATTTCAACAAAACCATATCATGTGACCCCTCGTTGGAACGAGCTCATCGAGCTCGTTCCAACGAGGGGTCACATGATATGGTTTTGTTGAAATTTTTTGAAAAATTTGAAAAAACGATATTTAAAATAATAAATTTTGATATGGTCTGCGTTGGGTAAAGGGATAACTGTGATTTCTGGATTGGTGAACGAATCTGAACATCAGAGTACTACAGTTTGTGCCTTCAACAATATTCTTACGCTACGGTACGACAGACATGGAATTGCTTAGACGAACCTGTTTTATCTTAACAAAAGCAGAATGTTAATATCCATGATATGAGCTACTGAAGGTTATCCTTAAGAAATATAGCAGATTGCGTATCGTGCCACTTGAAAGCTTCAAAGTTGTTTTTTACAGTTCCTTTACACATTATACAAGTTGAAAGAAAATCAGATTCAAGTAACTCTTCAGCCAACACGCCGGGAACAGACGTTTGAGAAACGTCTTTCCTGAAAACTAGAAAAAAAAAATCATATTGTATCTCAAAACAAAATTTAGGACCCTTCATTGAAACGTGCTCGTATTTTTGTTTTTCTGATAAAGGCCATATCCGACCAGGTTATTTACCAAAATAGACGTTCAGATTTTATCAATTTCTTTTCCATTTTTGCCTAATACCCCACATTGGGGACTACTAATGTGTAATTACGGATTAACTATTCCGTAGTTTCAGATTAGCATTTCTTAATTATGGATTTACTAACTAAATTGCATGTGGCTTGATACTTTTTCATACATGACTCTATCGCTCTCTGACAACTTCTTTTCTATTGAGTAGTCTCCCCTTCGCGTTGGTCTAAGCTCTCTGTTGAGCAGTTCTCCATTGACCTCCCCCTAACTGCCCTATCAATTCCAAAAGCTAAGAGGCTGGTCGGGGCAGTCTGTCTAACCACAAATATCCATAATAATTTCCAATAGTTGGGAATTCGAAGGAACCAATTCCAATAGTTCAAAGAAATCAATTTCCTTCATGTTTTCAACTTTTCCGCCAGGTCAATTTGAATTTTCAACCCGTGATAAAAGTTGTTTTCGACTGCGATTGTCGATCGGTTACGGTTACCGACAGAGCTAAAGCGATTTTCAAATTTTCGATCAAATTCTCCGACTTTTCTAAAAAGCTAACAAAGCTTTCCGAAATGTTGACTCAAATCTGTGACCGGTGCGGTTTTTCGAATTTATCGTTCCGTTTCCATTACAATGACCAGACTACACAAGGATTATAGACTGACAGCTATTCAGCCAATACCAATGCCAGTCAGCTGGAAGGAGTAGGTATTAGTGGAATAGATGCCAGTCTATAGTCCTTGTGTAGCCTGGCCTGTGTAAGGGGAAAGACATGGCCCTACCTGGGGAAATGCATTTTAATTGTGGATAAAGTGACTAGATTTGAGCCAGAGGGAGGCCTCAGAATCCACCTTAGGGGTTCAAAAATTAAAAATGTTTCAATTCCTTCGAGGTGGTCCCATTCCAACACCCCCCCCCCCAACGCCGTGCGCCCTACGGACATGCCTATGACATGTTGTGCTAGGACTCCAACCCCAGTTAGAAATCTAACTAACCGCCCTCCCATTAACCCTTTACCCAACGTAACGGCCAAAACCGGCCAGTGCTATTCTCAAAAATCGCCAATTAATTTTCATTATTGTTTTCATTTTTTGTCTCAAAAACATAGGTTATGACCCCTCGTTGGAACGAGCTCGTCGAGCTCGTTCCAACGAGGGGCCATAACCTATGTTTTTGAGACAAAAAATGAAAAACATTAGTTATTCAAGAATTATTTTTGCAAGTGTCGTCTGCTTTTCGGGTTAGGTAAAGGGTTAAAGACCCTCTAGCTACGTCCCTGGGATTAATTTCTCACAAGACTCACCCAAAGAAGTATGTCAATAAGTTTCATGTATCTCGGTTCATAAATTGACAACGACTTGTGTTTTGAGTTGTTTTGATACAATTACGAAGAAAGTTGTTTGACATTATGGCAAATGCGAAAGGCAATTGCCGTGGGTGGATTTCGTCCACTCATTCTTTGATGAGTTACAACCCTTGAGATTTGATGCAAGGTGACATTTCTTGTCCGTACAAACAATATTAGCACAATGCGTCGATTTCAGCTGTATATAAAATAAAATGTAAAGTTGGACAATTTCGTTTTAACCCTTTACCCAACATAACGGAAAAAACCGGCCAGCGCTAGTCACAAAAATCGCCAATTAATTTTCATTATTTTTCATTTTTTGTCTCAAAAACATAGGTTATGATCCCTCTTTGGAACGAACTCGTTCCAATGAGGGATCATAACCTATGTTTATGAGACAAAAAATGAAAAAAATTAGTTATTCAAGAATTTTGTTTGCAAGTGTCGTCTGCTTTTCATGTATGGGAAAGGGTTAACCCTTCACCCAACGCAGACGATTTCAAAATTTATTATTTTAAATATCGTCTTTTAAATTTTTTCAAAAAATTTCAACAAAACCATATCATGTGACCCCTCTTTGGAACGAGCTCGTTCCAAAGAGGGGTCACATGATATGGTTTTGTTGAAATTTTTCGAAAAATAATATTTTTTCAGCTGCGGAATTTGCATATTACGCTGGCGGTTGTGGGCGATACGTTGGGTAAAGGGTTAAATAGAGACTCGGGGAACAAAATTAATCTTTTCAACGTTTTCTTTACAAAAGGGGCATTTGGATTAAAATATTACTCATCCATTTTAAATGTTTGATGTCCACTATGTCAGACAATTTTTCTATTCAGTTCACTCATGACCTACAGTTCTGTAAATATTCATTTCTGCCGGGCACCAATACGTCCCTTATAACCCGGTATCTCTTTGTGGTAATATCTGACCGTAAACAACTCGGTCAATATTGTTTGTTCACTTCAAGGATTATTATCCCAAACGGATTACAGTACATCATTAAGGCGGATAAATAATTAAGACAATTCTCAATCCCCCCTGGATGTAAGTTAGGCCTAACAGTATTCATAATTTGGTCAGCCTCCATTATCCCATACACTAATAAGAATTGTTGTCTCATTAACCCTTTACCCAACGAATCGCCCGAATCCGCCCGCGTAATATGCAAATTCAGTCGTTGAAAAAATATTATTTTTCAACAAATTTCAACAAAACCATATCATGTGACCCCTCATTGGAACGAGCTCGACGAGCTCGTTCCAACGAGGGGTCACATGATATGGTTTTGTTGAAATTTTTTGAAAAATGTGAAAAAATTATATTTAAAATAATAAATTTTGATATCGTCTGCGTTGGGTAAAGGGTTAAGGGAGTATTTATCCCACACGTCACGTCTTTCTTCAGAATTATCACCCTCTTTCTCGAAGTTCAGAATCGAAAGTCGAACAGGACAAATGCAAATTGGTAGACCGAAATGTTAGGTTATCATTAAACAGCCCATTCAACAGACGGGTAACATACAGTATGTGGATAGTGGATTGTAACTAAATCACCCGTGGAAAGGAGTTATCATCCAAAATATCAGTTTCAAATTCTGAACATATGGACAAAAAACACAAGCAATGTTTCAACCAATGGACCTTCGGGTATAACCTTGAAGTCCATTGGCTTGAACTTTGCTTGTGCTTGTTATGATTTAGTGATTATACGCTTTACACGTACAGTAGGATTATCTGAATCGGTGACTCTTCTCTTGCGACTTCCGTTTCTTGCAGTCCCAAATGTATTTGTTTGCTTGTTAAAGGTTTCTTAATCTGGTAGGTGGCGTGTTTCCATTCAGAACGGTTGCCGTTTAGCGTGAAGCCTATGGTTAGAAATAACATAAAATTGCATTTCCACACCAAATGTGATGCAAACGTTCCGTGAGTTGCGATAAAGTAAGAAAAACAAAATTTCATCTTATTTTCGCAATTTCTACATTGCCGCGCCGTACAACAAACATAAATACGATTTCAATGAGACTAACACGCTAATTAAAATATGAAATCAATGAATACAATTTTGACGTAACGAATCATTACGTCCAAATTAAATTCAATGGTTAGGCAAAAACACAAAAAAATGTTTTGATTCTCAGGCAATCCCTCACTGAAATTGAACCACTTCATTGGATGTTTTTATTGCCTTGCAGCGTCTTCAAAAATGGGGAGATTCGAAACTTTTACATTTTTTGTTGGATGTATATAATTGAAATCGGAAGAGCACGACTAAAGACAATCTCTATCCTGTGGCCTTGAAGATGCGTCTAGACAAGTCTTGGCTGCCTATATAGGCAGCCAAGACTTGCCTAGAAGTGACTGCAAAGGTACTTAGAATGTAACTCGCAAATCTTCCACCAGAGACAGCATATTGGGGTTCACTGTTCTGTTGTAGTAAACTAGAGGCTCTACAGAGCCTGTAATCGCTCACCTGGAACTACATATAAAAATGTGATTTCCAATAGTCTTTCCATGGTAACTATGGACTGCAATTGTGGCCATGTTTGCAACATTACATCAACATTACATGAGGATCATTGGAAGAAGGTGTCCCAGTCTTCAATGACGTGAAGTTTCAAAACATTTGAATTCACCAAATAGAATCATAAAATGTCTCTGGTGGCCATATTTTCCAACCAACAGGAACAAAAAGAGGATCGTTTGTAGAAGGCCTCGTATAGACCATTCTTGCCAAGTTTTTGGTTCACGTCGGCTCAGTAGTTCCAGAGAGACGATGAAACTGTGATTTCCCATAGGGTTTTTCTATAGTAACTATAGACCGCAATTGTGGCCATGTTTGCAGAGCGATCAACATTAAACGAGGATCGTTGATAGAGGGCGCCACAGCCATCAACCATGAAAAATTTCAAAACATTTGACCCTGTGGTTTCAGAGGAGAAGAGTTTTCAAAATTGACCAATCAGAATCAAGAATCAACGAATGCTTCTGGCGGCCACGTTTTTCACCCAACAGGAATAAAATGAGTCACAGTTCTAGAGAACCTCTCATAGACCATATCTGCCAAGTCTGGTTCACATTGGCTCAGTACTTTCAGTGAAGATGATGAAAAGGTGATTTTCCTATAGGGTTTCTATAGTAACTATAAGCCACAAATGCAGCCATAATTGCAACTCGATGAAGATTAAATGAGGATCATTGGTAGAGGGGGTTACAGTTATCAGTCACATTAAGTTTTTCAGACCATTTGGCCTTGTAGTTTCAAAGAAAATTTTCTTGAAAATGCACACATTTATGAATTCTGTTTCAACAAAAAAAAAACCCAGTAAAAAGGGATAAAATATTTTGAAAATTACAATTTTTTCAGACAGTATTCTGTTTCAAAATAGCTTTTGGATAAGTAAAGGGTTACAGGAAACACATTTTACTCCAATTTTTGTCAGATCTTGAAAAGATATATATAAGTACTGTCATCTAAGCTGACATGATGGGAACAGAATGTAAACAAACTTCCATTCTTTCCAAACACCTATCAACAATTAGTATTTTTCTGATAAATAAGAGAGAATAGATAATTAGTTTACAGTTGAAGTTGTTTTACAGTACAAGTCAAAATAAGTTGTAGATTAATCCTATAAACTATTATCTTTCTCTTCCTGCACTGATAAGACCAGAAGCTGAAACCATTTTCTCGAAAGTTCTCACTGATAGCTTTCCAGAAAATATCAGATTCTGATCTTGTCAGTGCAGGAGCAGCAGTTTACTCAGTTTATTGCAGTTATGCTACAGCTTATTTTGACCTGTACTGTATGCACAATATTTTTGTTTTTTCCCCCCAGTTCTCAGCGGAGAAAAACTGGAACCAATCCTTACCAGTACCTCAAAAAACAAGTATTTTGTTGACAGTACCGATATTCGTGCAGACAGGAGAGGCATTGGGTTATGCATTAGAATATAGCCTCTGATGGCCACATATTTCCATCCTCTCATGGACCATTCCTGCGAAATTTGGTTCACGTTGGCTCAGTAGTTCCAGAGAAGAAGATGAAAATGTGCTTTCCCATAGGGTTTCTATAGTAACTATAAGCCGCAATTGTGGCCATGTTTACAACCCGATCAACATTAAATGTGGATCGTTGGTAGAGGGGGTCCCAGTCATCACTTATATGAAGTATCAAAACATTTGGCCTGGCAGTTTTAGAGGAGAAGATTTTTGAAAATCCACCAATCAGAATCAAAGAATGCCCGTAGCGGTCACGTTTTTCAACCCACGGGAACAAAATGAGGATCGTTTGTAGAGAACCTCCCATAGACCATCCCTGCCAGGTTTGGTTTCACGTCGCCTCGGTTTTTCCAGAGAAGAAGAAGAAAATGTGATTTCCCATAGGGTTTCTACAGTAACTATAAGCCGCAACTGCGCCATGTTTGTGACCCATTCACTATTAAATGAGGATCTATTGGTAGAGGGGGTCCCAGTCATCATTTATGTGAAGTTTCAAAACATTTGGCCTGGCAGTTTCAGAGGAGATGATTTTGAAAATCCACCAACCAGAATCAAAGAATGTCTCTGGAAGCCATGTTTTTCATCCGACGGGAACAAAATGAGGCTCGTTTGTAGAGGACCTCCCATAGACCATTCCTGCCAAGTTTGGTTCGCACCGGCTCAGCGGGTTACAGAGAAGAAGATGAAAATGTGAAAAGTTTATGGACGCCGGACGCCGGACGACGGACGCCAATTGATGAGAAAAGCTCACATGGCCTTTTAGGCCAGGTGAGCAAAAAAGAGATGCAAGTTGGAATTAGGCTCTTGAGAGTTAAAATTAAATGAGTTTATTTGTATAATTGTGCACTTTTTGTTTGTGTGTTAAAAGTCCGTGGAAAGCCTCTTAATCCATACTCATCATATGCAAGGAAAAAATAATTATAAATAAAACCCTCCCTCACTCACTAATTTAAAAAAGAAAATGCCTGAGAATCAATTAATTTATTTTGTGTAACCTTATGTATTCCATATCTGACATTTGAATTAGTACAGGTGATTATTATTTTTCTTCTACAGCAAATCAAAACTCACAACCAAACTATTTACCAAAACTGCAAAATCAGAAAAAAAATCTTTATTTATTCGTTTATCGGACCGCGCGAATCGCATCTAGTGTATAAAGTGTATAAAGGGATTTACACTACTTTTTAATTCGATGAAACTGAACTTCCAGTCAACCTAATTGCGTTTTTCCGATTCGATTTCTCTGTGTTTTCCGAAATACATTTAACCCTTTCAACACTAGCGCTTGGAAGGTGTCATTTCAGTCAATAATGTCAACGTCGAAATGGGCGAAATCATTCTGGTTTGTTGGGAGGTTCAGTAATAATTGAATCCAACATCTCTGTTGAGCGGTTGGAATAAATTGTTACCGAGCCTCGCTTCAGATTCTTTTGCTCTTTATATCGTCTGCTCGTCAACTACCATTTTTTTCTTCAGGCAAAAGTTTATGCACCAAGGGTTGACAAGGTTAAGTTACCGATCAGTGTGGACTAATGATAGGTTGTATGAAACAACATTCTATTTTAGTATAACCCACCCGAATGGGTCGTGTCAAATATAAAGGTTATAAAATCTCGCGTGGCTTGGCAGACGTATTTGTGAACTCATAATATATTCTTTTTAAATGCGTACCTGGCTACCTTCTTCCGAATAACCATTTACCTAACAGGAAGAAAAGAAGACACGTGCAAAAAATCTTCTCGAAAAGTTAACATTTTCCTTTTTTACCTCACAAATATAGTTCCCTTCATTGGAACGAGCACGACGAACTCGTTCCAATGAAGGTTAACAAGATATATTTTTTAAGCAAAAGTAAAACAAGAGGCCCCAAGGGGCCTTAATCGCTCACCGGGCAAAGTGATTCAAACAAAGTGGGTCAAAAGAAGTATTTGGGGTAACATTCAGTTAGACATGGTTCATCAACACTACAAAGGAATGAAGTCATGAGAGACAAAGTTTATGGAACTTGGGACATGGCTTGAACAAACTTCAATTTTACCCCCCTAAGGATGCTGCATACCAAATATCAAAAACATTCATCTGCTGGATCTGAAGAAGAAGATTTTTAAAGAAAATTCCTCATTTTGAACTAAGTTATCATTCGGGCTCCCACAGTAAGCCCAGATATGAACTCAGGGTCTTGGCTTGAACAAACTTGAATCTCACCCCCTAAGGATGCTGCATGCCAAATATCAAAACATTCTGACTGCTGAATCTGAAGAAGACTTTTAAAGAAAAAATCCTCATATTGACTAAGTTATAATTCGGGCTCCCAGAGGGAGCCCAAATATGGACCCAGGGACTTGGCTTTAACAAACTTGAATCTCACCCCCAAGGATGCTACACACCACATATCAAAACATTCCGACTGCTGGATCTGAAGAAGAAGATTTTTAAAGAAAATTCCTCATTTCGAACTAAGTTACAATTCAAGCTCCCACAGTGAGCCCAAATATGGAGCTAGGGATATGGCTTGAACAAACTTGAATCCCCCCCCCCCCCCCCAAGGATGTTGCATATCAAATATCAAAAGCATTCATCTGCTGGATCTGAAGAAGAAGATTTTTACAGAAAATTCCTCATTTTGAACTAAGTTATCATTCGGGATCCCACAGTGAGCCCAAATATGGACCTAGGGACATGGTTTGAACAAACTTGAATCTCACCTCCCTAAAGATGCTGCATACCAAATATCAAAACATTCTGACTGCTGGATCTGAAGAAGAAGATTTTTAAAGAAAATTCCTCATTTCGAACTAAGTTACAATTCAAGCTCCCACAGTGAGCCCAAATATGGACCTAGGGATATGGCTTGAACAAACTTGAATCCCCCCCCCAAGGATGCTGCATATCAAATATCAAAAGCATTCATCTGCTGGATCTGAAGAAGAAGATTTTTAAAGAAAATTCCTCATTTTGAACTAAGTTATCATTCGGGCTACCACAGTGAGCCCAAATATGAACCTAGGGACTTGGCTTGAACAAACTTGAATCTCACCCCCCTAAGCATGCTGCATACCCAATATCAAAAGATTCTGCCTGCTGGATCTTGAGAAGAAGATTTTTAAAGAAATTTGCCTGAAATGCACTAAGTTCAAATTTGGACTCCTATACTGAGCCCAAATATGAACCCAGAGGGCCGATTTGAACAAACTTGAATCAGATCCACCCCACAATGTTGCATACCAAATATCAAAAGATTCTGCCTGCTGGATCTTGAGAAGAAGATTTTTGAAGAAATTTGCCTGAAATGCACTAAGTTCGAATTTGGGCTTCTATAGTGAGCCCAAATATGAATCCAGGGGGCCGATTTGAAGAAATTTGAATCACACCCATATCAAGATGCTGCATACCAAGTATCAAAAGATTCTACCCACTGGTTCTGGAGAAGAAGATTTTTTAATAATTTTTCTAAAATTCATACGATGCTATCAGAGTTATGCCACATACAGAGCCCCCATGGGACATGGCCATTTCATTTGAACAAACCTGAATTGCCATATAGTAATGAACACCCACATGAAATTACGTGAAAATCGGACCAGTGGTTTCAGAGGAGAAGTCGTTTGAAAAATGTTCACGACGACGGACGACTGACGCCGGTCGACGGACGACGGAGGACGGACGGCCAGTGATACGTTAAGCTCCCTTCGGGGAGATAAAAAAGAGAAGATGAATTATGATTTATGTAGTTTCGTTGGGTAAAGTTAGTGTCATTTATGAATATGAACAAAAGTACACATAACATAGCTTTGAATCTCATTCACGTTTCATTATACACTGAAATTTGTTGAGTCCTCACTAATCACGAAAGAGTCAGTTGTCACATTTGAGTCTGAGGAATCCCATCCGGTTGTCTACGTTAGGCAGTCGGATTGAGAGAACTCTCATTTGGAATTGCCAATATAGGCCGCTAATACGAAATAACATTGCTTGAGAAAGCGTTGCACTTCATTATCGTGCCGAGAAAACATAAGCGACCCACTCCATAGCCGAAAGTTGTCAATGACTGTCAGAGGAAATCTCCAATGGAGGACCGATAATGAGGAGTTATGCAAAAGAAAATAGTGGGATTAACATTTTTTTTTATCAAAAACCGAGTATAGTGTATTCTGAAGGTTTGATTATTCTTTTTCTTCGGATCTCTATATATATAGGAAAAAGATTCTAAAAGATACCAGTTTCAAATAATTCTTTATATGTCTGTATTATTCATTGTAATCCACATTTACATAGGATACAAAAAATCTTTGGTCATTTTTACACTATGTACAAAAACTTCGGTAAGTACTTTCGACACTTAAAGTCTCATCAGGCCGATATTATAACCCACCCGAATGGGTCGTGTCAAATATAAAGGTTATAAAATCTTTCGACACTCAAAGTCTCATCAGGCCGATTTTTTAAAATATCGGTCTGATGAGACTTCAAGTGTCGAAAGTACTTACCGAAGTTTTTGCACATGGTGTAAAAATGACCAAAGACTTTTTTGTATCCTATGTAAATGTGGATTACAATGAATAATACAGACATATAAAGAATTGTTTCAAACTGGTATCTTTTAGAATCTTTTTCCTATATGTCATACTTGTGTGGACAAACTTTTGTTCTATATATATAAATTTACGATCGTTTTTTTGCACAGGACTGCAACTTCTCTCCCGCTGTTCTGTTGAGTCTACGGGCGGTTTAAACATCTGGCGTCGAATAAACAAATACACATGAAGTTCACCTAATGTCACACAGAATCGCGAGGCGTACATGGACAGTTGCACCCTGTGTGGATCTCAGTGTTGTTTTGTAAGATATTAAGCTTCCTTAACCATCTACCCAATCCCACTGGATGACGTCACTTAGAAATGTTTCTTGAATAATTACAAATTTATAATTTTCATCTTCAAAATATAGCTTATGATGCCTCAATGGAACGAGCTCATCGAGCTCGTTCCATTGAGGGGTCATAAGTTATGGTGTGGAGGCAAAATTGGAAAAAGATAAATATTTTGGTTACTTTCGGTGAAGGGTTACCATCTACAGAAATTTCTTTTATGTGTAACAAATGCGTTGGAATGAAAGAAAGTTGTACGATAATAAATTAGATTGAGAATCTAAAACATCAAAGACAACTCCAATAAATTTTAAGTATGGACGTTGGTAATCTACACGAAGGATTGTGTGCAATACGGCAATCACATTCGTGCAACGGAAATAACTTTATAATATTCTTTTGCCGAACTTGGGCTTCTTTCCTGAACCAGTGTCATAATAATTGTATCTGAATAACAATCAAACACGATCAGATTGGTGGTATAATTGAAAGCCTGTCATCTCGATCGATCTTATTTTCCTGTCCAAACACGAACATATCATGATACTTTGGTTACTGACGTATTCATAAATATACGTCATAAATTAGCATGGATGTGTTCGTTTATCTTATCACAAACTTCCAAATATTCAGATTCATATACATTCCCTGAATAAGGTTTTCTTTGGATAAATACGTCATTCGTTCACTTCATGATCAACTTAACGTCTTTTTCAATCAGACGAGGTAAAGCACTGGACGATTTTCATATCTGAAGCGCACATTTACAATGACGTCTTTAAAGACACAATAATTATCTAATCCATGCTTTCGTACCCCCGTCGAAAGGAACTTCCAAGCAGAGAAGCTAATGTATCTATCAGGAAGCAAACCAAACCCATAGTTGGTGAACGTAAGGTGTCCTTATTCATATCGTCCCAACGATTTCGAAGATTATTTGGATCTCATCTCCTTGGTAGAGATATTGGACATCTATTTCTAAACAAGCCAAGACCAATACCGGGTCTGGACCTGCGTCGCTGCATGCAATTGAATCGGCAAACAGGAAGTGGCTGCACGGCAGATCTGAAAATTGCACACACGATACAACTGATCATTATCAGGCTCCAGATGAAATATAAAATCAATCCCTTGCATAGAAGCCGAGAAAAGTTTGACGAAAAATTTCAATGTTCAGTGGGTACAGTCAAATTTCAAAGTATCGGCAAACAGGAAATGGCTGCACGGCAGATCTGAAAATTGCTTACACGATACAACTCATCATTATGAAGCAGCAGACCAAATATAAAATCATTCCCTTTCATAGAAGCCAAGAAAACCTTGACGGAAAAAGTGTTTCGGACGGACGGACTGACGGACGGAGTCGAGCGGTTACTAGATCTGCTCTGCCGCTGGCGACGCAGGTAAAAATGAAACTCAAGTACCCGATGAATCCTTTCGTTAGCACTTACCGACTCAGGTACCACAGAATTTTATATTATTACTTTCCAAAGTGTTATTTACTGGGATTTTCGGGTTTGATTATAAACGATAAATTATGAAATTATGCAATCAATAATTGTGCCATGTATCCGTACGCGCAAACGAAGACGCTTTGCCGTGGGTGTAATGGAGACTTCATTGTTTTTTTTGTTGCTTTTTGTAACCCTTTATCCAACATGAAAAGCAGACGACACATGCAAAAAAAATTCTTGAATAACTATTATTTTCATTTTTTGTCTCAAAAACATAAGTTATGACTCTTCATTGGAACGAGCTCGACGAGCTCGTTCCAATGCGGGGTCATAACCTATGTTTTAGAGACAAAAAAATGAAAAACTAATGAAAATTAATTGGCGAGTTTTGAGAATAGCGCTGGCCGTTTTTGGCCGTTACGTTAGGTAAAGGGTTAAATAATGTAATTATCATTAATAATGAAAAGTAATAAACAGAGTAATCGCTTGACTGGACTGGTTACGTGAAATAATTCATTCGAGGCAATTGACTATATTGTAAAACACTCGTGCGCATTCGCGCACTCGTGTTTGTACAACGTTCCTCACCTCTCATGAATTATTTCACGTAACCAGTCCAGTCAACCGATAACTCTCTATTTGTTTTATGAATGTAATGAATTAATGTGTAACTGGTAATATTATGACAGCCATGTAATCCAATACGCACTGTCGATATGTAGTGGATAGGTGGAAATATACATGTGAGCCCACCAGCCCCATATCACAAAATGGCTTGTCCTAACTATTCACTTCTGTACCCTTCCTGTCCCCTCCCGGAGTCCACAATGTCAGACTATAACCCCCAGTAAATGCCCTGGCTACTACACTGTCTACTTACGTTGTGTAATGTCAGATCATTCACCGTTAACTCTGATGATGTGCCGAAAACACATATTCAAACCAAAGGAAACAATTGGCCTAATTATGGCATAGCAAGTGGGTTTTACATTACGACAGCATTCATGTACCACCATAGCAAGGCTCTCAAATTCTGTACATATGGCCTGTACACAAGCAATGCGGAGGTCCTTTGGCAGAAACATTGCCTGTGTTTGCTATGAGTAACCAGGAGAACCTGCAATGCTTTGGATGCCATTCGACATGGCAATTGCGCGCAATTCCTACGCGCAATTAAGCCTAGATACGCGCACAATTCGTGACAGGACTTCTAGTTTTACCTGTAATGCTGAAAAGAACAACACGAAATTTATCTTTCTTCGAGCCTTGGCGTATGGACGTTTTATAAATAATGAACATATCATTTAGAAATGGTACGAGTTCTTTCTTTGAGAATGAGATATTACACAGAGAAACTAAGTATATTCGCGTTTTGGGAGAACGCGTTTAATTGGCAAATGGTATCGACAGTAGATAACTTGACCTAGAGGCATTAATTCACTATTCTCGAAAACACATTTGATACGACTAATGCCACATTGTGCTCAAACTGTCGGGGGATATTAAAGTGAGAAATGCCGATGAGAGCAAATAGGTTGTTGTTACCCCAGACACATCAATTACTGGGTCTATATCGTTGAAAAGAAATCAACAATCCGACCCTCAGCGAAGATTCTAGTGCAACCTAACCCTTTTCAGAAATTAATCCTAAATAGAATCGTTGTACAGAAGGTTCTCGTAGATGTTTAAATCCACTTGGCATCGTAAGATACAGGGACGTCGCGAAGATTACCGACTGGTGTGTGAACCTGATTTGTTCCGACTGTGGTAACCTACGTCCCAACTGGTTAAATATTTCAACTACATCACCAAGGCAGTCCTTCGTTGGAGGTATACCTTGGTGATGTCGTTGGAATATTAGTCTGTCGGGATTATAGTTCAAAAACGTAGGATGTCTTTGAAATTTATTTGTGGATAAATAAAATATATATTGTCGCATGGGGGGCGCGGTGGCTCAGTGGTAGACTGTTGGACTTTATGCTAGAGGTCCCGAGTTCGATCCCCGTCCGGGACCACCCGCGTTGTGTCCTTGGGCAAGGTACTTTATCCCGGTTGCCTTGATTGGGGGGGGGGGGGGGGGGCACGATGACGCCGTGTACTAAGGCGTACTGCACGTCGATGGTGCACATGTCTTCAACCGCTGTAACCCTGCTTGAGAGGAGCTTGAACAGAGTTAGAATGTTGAGGAGCTGACAGTTGTTCGCCGATGCTCGGTGGTTCTCTCCTGATACTCCGGCTTCCTCCACCCGTAAAACTGTCACGGTCACAATTAGCCAGCATGCATAAGTGTGTGACCTTAAACACAAATAAATAAATAAATAAATAAATAAATAAATAAATAAATAAATAAATAAATAAATAAATAAATAATATCGTCGCATGAGAATCATAAGGTTCTATCTTCCAGTGGAAGATAGAACCTTATGTTTCTCACACGACCATATGTAGTAGTCGTGACGCAAAATCTTATCTAATACATGCGTGCTGTACAGTTACTCTAAATTGGTCATACATAAACAGCTCGAATCGGATACAACAGACCATTAATATGAATGACTGTGTGTGTGACATATGTCCAGGTATCAAATACAGTCTCACAAGAAAGCGCATGATTACAAGCAAGCGAATTGGTATTTAAGACTAATTCAGATAAAAAAGGTCCCGACTGGAAACGTTGATGGGGGAGTGTCTCTCAAACCTAATTCACCCTGGTAAGAAGGTAAGATGGTAACCCATTTAACCCTTTACTCAACGCACACGATATCAAAAATTATTATTTTAATTATTGTTTGTTTTTAAAGTTTCAAAACACAATTAACAAAACCATATCATGTGACCCCTCATTGGAACGAGCTAGTTACAATGAGGGGTCACATGATGAGTTTGTTGAAAGTTTTTGAAAATATTTTTTTTCATCTGCTTAATTAATAAATTACGTGGGCTAATGCTGCCGGTTCGTTAGGTAAAGGGTTTAACAATACCCAACCTTTTTTGGTTTCAGGGTAAAATTTATAACTTATCTTCCTCACAGATTTGTTTCCATTTATGTTGTTTGTAAGTACACATCCAAGTTTTCGGTTACATACTAAAACATTTATGCCCACAGAGTTTTTTCGTTTGTTTGTGTGTTTATCTTTTGAGATTCCATGTAACTTTCAGCACCGATGCTTAATATATTGTGACCTCAACACAAGTATCAATTCAAGTTTCGCCAATCAATTATAAATATACTGTCAACTTCAGGGGACTCTATCCTCAGGCATTAGTTAACGGGTCATATTATGCTATTAACAGTAAAGCTTCTCTACAACAGCACAAAAACACTGTTTCACATCCCGGGTCTCACACTGGTAATCCGCCTTAAGTAATTTCGGCTACTGGTTTAGAATGTGATGAAAAGTAACCGAAGAAGAAGGATGTATTCTTTGCTTCCAAATTTTTGTTGGCAGTAAACCCTTTCGCACTTACACGTAAGAGGTCATTATTTTTCTTTTTTCCAAATTAAAGTTAACTATTGGATGTTGGACGTTTTAAACCTTTACCTAACATGAAAAGCAGACGACACTTGCAAAAAAAATTCTTGAATAATTATTTTTTTTCATTTTTTGTCTCAAAAACATAGGTTATGACCCCTCGTTGGAACGAGCTCGACGAGCTCGTTCCGACGAGGGGTCATAACCTATGTTTTTGAGACAAAAAATGAAAATATTTTGAAAATTAATTGGCGATTTTTGAGAATAGCGCTGGCCGGTTTTGGCCGTTACGTTGGGTAAAGGGTTAAGTCTGTGATGGTATGTTAAAATGTTGTTTTTTTGTTTTCTAAAACTTCAGTGGAGTATTTTATTTAAGATTTGCATAAGTTACATCCTGCGTATTACCCATTGTCTGAATCCACTACCACGAAAGATTTCCACACTTTCGTCTCCAATGAGCGGTTAACCTGTGGCAAAGTTGTAACCGGAAATAACACGTCAACGTTCCGGTATAAGTTAATTGAGCAACCACTTCAGCACTAATTTGAAACACTGCTGGAATGGGATCTTGAGAAGTCTAGTTTGTATTTTAGTACTGTGGGAATGGAAGTTGGTAAAACATTGCTGAATATGTTTTCGTGTTAGTCGAACTTTGGTCAGTACTACATTTACTGCCTGAAAGAGGCTGCCCCGTGCCCTGTTTTGACACAAATCTCACTATTTTCACGGCAAATTCTATGTGTACTACGTTTGCGGACCTTGCTTTTGAAATATCTCAATTACTTGTTGATCGAGTCCAATATGCATGCGATATGTTGCTTCATGATTTATAAGAACGTGTCAGACTACCAATGAACGTCCGTAGTCTCTGTTATTCATCGGAAATACATCGCACCTTAAGAGAATTGGAAAAGGGACGAGTTCAGGCAATGGCGCCGGAAGCGGGTGGGCAGGATGACAGCACGGGAATTAAAAAGGCAACTTCATGTATAATAGGTACGTAAAATACTGCTTACCTGCTAAACAGATTTAATTTCTGTCAAGAAAAAAACAGGAATGATCTAAATTGGAAGTTGATAAAATACTTTCCCACAATCTGTCCAAAAGAAATAAAGATTTACGGACCGATTATAATCTGGCCTCAAGTTATATTGGATAGGTATGTTTCAACTTCCAGTAGTATTGTCCTAAAATAATTCATCTCCCCAATCCATTAAACCCAACCGTTTAACACGGTGCATAAAAGACCTGCAATATTATGAACAAGAAATGTTCCGTTGATAAATACAGGATTCATCGACCAAGTTCGTATAAATATGAGCCGATTGTGTCTGCAAGATATCCAGACCATTACGCTTGGTAACGAATTTTGCGCAGGACCAAAACTATGTTAAGAGAGAGTAGAGTGCCGAAGTATTTTTTTTAAACAAAATCTGCGATTGCATCAGTTTTGTCTGATTTAATCATCCAGTTTCTGTAATCGTTAGGTTCCAAATATATATCCTTCCGTTGAGTAACCACATGTGATAGGAGAACATTCACGGACGTTTGAGGGCAGGTGTCCCCTTGCCTCGGAGCTATGAGTCAAGGGGGCAGTGAGTACAACTTTTGCCAGAAGAGCACTAGTGAAAAAGACTACTTTCCGAGAACTGTAACTGAGAAACTCGTGAGTATTTGTTTCTAACGCCAAAGTCGGGGGGGGGGGGGAGGGAGAGGTCGGGGGTCGGGTCAGGCCAGGTCAGGTATAATGACGGAGTTTGGTTGATAATCATAAAAGAGACGCTAAGAGGGGATTTCTAAAGCTTAGTATCGTCTCTTGCGATATGTGCCATCTGTAATGCGTTGGCCTTGAAGATCGCACCTTGTTCCCCTCAAGGGACGCTATATATTATGTCAATACTATTGAGTGTCACATTACAATTTATGATACGTTGTAGACTTCCGGTCTTAAGTCATACCTAGATTCGAGTCCCTTTCTTGATGCCCCCTGCCCTCGGATGCTTCCGCCGCACTTTGATAAGTTACACCATTGAAAAGTAGGTCTTAATCACACCAGAAACAGAAGTACGATACAACGTGTTCACGGTTGTCGTTTTATCAATCCGATTCAGAACATCAATGAAGGCCAAATCAAATTTCGTATACAGTGCATTTAAACTCACGTACTTACGTCAGTTATTAAATTCAACCCAAACATGGAGGATGACGCAATAGTGCGCATGTATATGTATGCGTAATAATGTCGAGTATTTGAGAATGATGAAGTGTGTATGTTTCCGCGTGTTCGTGTGTTTGAGGGTTGTTTGAGGGTGGGTATACGTGGGTTGAGAGTGAATACGTGTTTATAAACTTTTTAAATGTAGACCCATACAAAGTTGTGAACCTCCATTTGGGACTCTCCACCTCCATTTCTTGAAACAGAAACAGCAGATGTTTCCTTTTAACACATTCCACGAGAAATGGCGAGAGTTGACACAAATGTGATAAACTACAGATGCTAAATTATTCACTTTATATATGTCTCAACAAGCTGTAGTCATGCTTTGTTCCGCTGTCTTGTAACAAAATTTGTGCACTTCCGTTCACATGCAGTAACGTTTTCTGTAAGAGGTCGCAATTCCTCACGTATTAACTCTTTACCCAACGTAACGACCAAACACCGGCCAGCGCTATTCACAAAAATCGCTAATTAATGTTTACTTTTTTTCATTTTTTTTGTCTCAAAAATATAGGTTATGACCCCTCTTTGGAACGAGCTCGTCAAGCTCGTTCCAATAAGGGGTCATAACCTATGTTTTTGAGACAAAAATGAAAAAAATTAGTTACTCAAGAATTTTGTTTGCAAGTGTCGTCTGCTTTTCATGTTAGGTAAAGGGTTAACAGAGAGAAAAAATCGATTCCATTCAGTTCTTCTTATCCCCATTCACAAAATACAGTTTTTCGTTAACTATGTTTAGACATAACAGTAGAAAAGTGGGTAGGGCTTTTACTTGTGCGTCTGTGTGCAGGGGTTTCGTCTTCCCAATTTGGTGAGAACTTGGACAATAGTGTCTGGGTTCCCACAAATATTCCCTTTGTTTCCTCCAGGTGTTAGGATTTCTCCTCCCTTCTTCTAATTGTGTAGCGACTTGTTTGTCACCGAGAACAAAATAAAAGACAACTACCCACAAAAGTGGTTACACAAGACGGCGAGTGCGGGGGTGAAGATGTGTGTAAGGGTGATGTTGTGTGTGTCTGATGGTGTGTGAGGACACAGACAATGATGTTTAAGTTCCCACAAAGATTTTGTTTGTGTTCTCCGAGTTCTCTCAAAACAACACATAACCCAGTCGGTTTGTGTTTGTCTTAGCCATTTTATGGGAACTTGATTGTTCCAGAGAACGAAAGAAAAATCAAGATCCCACAAAAGCTGGTAAACAAATTGGGTTTGAGCTAAGATTTGAAGTATAGAAAGAAATAGGTCGCATCATTGAATACGAAACTTGGAACAGGATTAGATCTGCACACCTATTTTGCGGGGTCAATGTTTGTGGTTACAGTGTTACAGAATTCTGGATATGCACACACACACACAAGCTAGTGAAAGCTCTACTCACAACTAGAAACACAGCTTCTGACAAAAATATCTGACCAGCTCACTTTACAATAACCTCCATTCTTATTTGTTTTTCAAACTCTTGGTTTGTTCCAACGATTACCATAAACTCTGTTTCGGATGCGAAAATCACCAAAATAAAGTTTATGACCGTCGTGGGAACAAACTCTTAGTTTGTTCCCACGAGTGACATAAAATCTGTTTTGGAGGCGAAAATTGAAAAGCAAATTCGAATAGAGGTTTTTGTAAAGAGCGAGCGCTGGCCAGATATTTTTGTTACATTCGGTGAAATATTTAGAACAGCTACATTACACATTTAGGAAAAGAAGACACTTCTAAATTTCGGAGAATACAAAGCTAATATGATTGGGAAGATTAGTTATAGCTTTTCACACTATGACCAACACCGAGTGCATGAAATAATCGCCAGAAAGTGCCCCAAAACAACTCACAAACACGATCTGCTATTATAACAAACATTCGCTCAGGCAGTCCATTAGATCATCAGACGAAGCCTTTAAACATATCAATATTTTAGAATATACTGATCATTGACACGGACACGAGTTCGGTCATCAAATCCCTCCGGCAGAATAAGATTTTCAGTGGGATATTGGCAAAGCGCTCGCTGTGTGGTACTGAAATATCGAAAATGAGACTCAATGAAAATTGTGTCTTCTTCTTTCACTTAGCACTATAAAATGTGCACTGGAACCGCAAAACTTCAATCAATCAAGATTTTTTACATCTTCGTAGATGTACAAATGCATCAGTTCATTTCAAGTTGTCGAACCTACAGGAGATTTGTGCCAGATTAAACGAGATAATGAGGTAGATAAAGTTCGCCCAACCTGGAATGGAGATAAAAAAAAACACGCCATACAACTAATACAAAAAGTGTATCGCCTACTTTCCTCCCAAATGGATTTGACTAATTCCGAGTGGGCACACCATTTAATTATTACACGAGGGCAGTTATATAATAAAAGATCATATGTGCAGTAAGTGTTTGTGTTATGTTGTATCGCATATCGTTGAACATTTATATATATATATATATATTTATTGTTGTTTAAGGTCACATACTTCTGGACAATGGCTAATCATGACCACAACATGGAGATAAAGTCAAGGTCAGTCAATCGTTTATACCCCATGTTGCCTATTTTAGAGGACTCGCACCCCAAGCATTAGTGACTGGGTCCTATTTTACCAGTGAAACAGAGCTTGTTTACCACAGTAAATAAGCACTGCTTCACTTCCCGGGGTTCCCAGGGCGCATATCGTTGAAGACCCCCACCAAGTAGTATTACACTCGAAGGCAACGCCGACTTGTGCGATACGGCATGGCTGAAGTCCTTCATCTCAATGCGATACAATACACCACAAAACATCATTGTGCTGTTATGATGTTTCTGCTTATCGTGATTATCAAGTATTATTTCTTATAACATAAAAGTGTTCTATGTTCATAGAATATACCCATAGTAGCTTGGTGTACCAAATGTTCACCACGAGTGGTGAAGTGGTGTTAACCGCGAGCCTTCGGCGCGCGGTTAACACCACTTCGCCACGAGTGGTGAACATTTGGTACACCAAGCTACTTTGGGTATATTTTATTTATACCATGATCGTCAGATTAATAAGAGTTTAAATGTTAAATAGATCAATATTCACACATGCGAGTCTGTTTTTGTTTACATGAGCACCGGTGGGCGGTACTTCCGCTGGCCGTTTTATCGCCGAAACGAAATAGAAAACGAAACCGCAATTACGGGGCCTTTTTCATTTTAATAACATAATAAAATACTATTTCGAGTTGTGGATGCTTTATTAACACGAGACAATGCGTGTTTGTTAAGTTTTGGTGTCTTATGGGGTAAACGCATTTGAAAACGTAATAAATAATTGTCACTTTCATTTCACTCTTCGTGAGGCGACGCGCGATAAATTTAGACAAGTTGCATTCAGGTCGACGTCACCAAAGGTCAACTTGGATGTAATTCCACTGTAGGTGTAAATTTTAACTATTGAAATCCCATTGCTGGCGTGTTCGCCACGGCTGGTGTGTAAAGCTAATATTTATGTCATAGGCTTTTCATATATTGAAGAATAGGTAATCATGGTATAAAAGTGTTCTATGTTCATCTCATGATCAAATTTCAAACAATCACGGATATAATTCTTTTTAGTATGATGTTACAAAAATCCCAATAATATCCAAAGAAAGCATTATGCGGCTTAATTACTTTAACAGATATCCCCCTTTGCAATATCTTTACAAGCTGATCTCTCTCAGTAGAGGCAAACGGAGGATTTAACAGAAATGTTTCACAGGATAGTTCGATAAAAATGGAATAGATCATTGCTGTAATTTGACTTAATAAGTTACAGAATTCTGGGTTTCTCTGATCTTTTCATTCACACGACAGCTGTCTAGATTAGAAATAACACTGAACAAACAACGGTAAGACAGGTTGGGATATGATATATACAGAGACTCCAATGTGGGGCGCAAAAGTACAAACGATCTTTCCTTTAACTATTGGTGCTTCTTTCATGGTGGTACCACCACCACATCAATAATAATAATAACTCGCGATTTTCATATGAGAAGGCAGTAATGATCCCGTGCTGCCAAAATAAGTTTCTTTCCCCGCCCCCTCCCAACACCCAGAAACGAACTGTTCAATGTTCTGTCATATTTCTCCCTTTCCAATTTCACTAATCAATATGCTAACCCTCTCCTTTTGTATCACCTAATAACCACATGCCATTCATTCTCTCACCCCATTTCCTCTTTATACTCCTTGTGACTCATGTTCTATCCCAACCGATATTCTGGTCATTCTGAGAGGAAGTGTTTCAGGGTCTCCATTATCCACACATGTGGCTCTTTTTGTCACTGTCCTCCTTGTCACTGTCCTTCCAGACTGTATCAAAGTCCTGCGATCACCTCGACTTCAGTTTCAACAGCAGAGAGCCCACCAACGGAGCCATTCGGGTAACTCCTCAAATACTGGCTTCTCCTCATCACAAAGACCGCCAAAAGACCTATTTGCTCTGACCTCTTCTCGCCAATTTCGATGACAATCATCCATGGTTCTCTCAATCGTGAGTATTTTATATTTTACCTGGTGCTTCCCCCTTCTGGATTAGAGATCTCTACTGAATAGTTCTCCATTGACGTTCTCACTTGCCCAACCAACCTCGTTTTGATATTAGAAACTCTCAATGTTAGTTTTCCTCACATCATGAAGATTAACCAAATATTTCAGGTAACACAGTTTTATCAAGTCTATCTTGTCCTGGATCCTCATCCACCCAAGCCCCCCCCCCCCCCCCCACACACACACACAAGCAGACAGTTCCCAGGGCTGCTTCGACCCTGTCATTCATCCACCTATATCGTTCTGTTTCAGCTGGTTAAGAATTCGCTTCCCCTTTATAATCAACTTGGGTGTGATTTCCGTAGATGCCTCTTCCGGTTTTGTTTATGTTGACCATCAATACTGACCCCAAACACCACCTTCTCGTGGGCTCCGTTTTACTGCTCACGGGTAAAACCTTAGTTTTATTTTCATTCAGTTCGAGACTCTATTACTTCCCATATCTACCAACAATTGCTAGCATCTTCTCTGGCCGCACTTCACTTTCGGACTCCAGTACCATATCATCAGCACAAAATAACCCTGGGATTTTCGTCTACCAAACATGTATCTCCTCATTGTTCCGTACAAGTTCATCTCCAAACTCTTTTATGTACAAAAAAAAGTATCGGTGAAAGAATACGTCCTGCTTGAGACCCATATCAACATTTTTCAAAATGCGACGTCAAACGTCGGAAAGTACAAATAACAAGATATTTTTCACATTAGTGATTATCTTGTTGAGAGCTGGATTATTTTTGGTGGTCTGAATTTGTTATTCAAAACTTGTTTTATTACAAATTATTGGACACTGCCCACAGGCACTCTCCAATAATTTGTAATAAAACAAATTTATATAAACAAAATATTATTTGCGTTTGACTGAATATGAAATATAAGCAAGAAAACAGTTGGCTTTTGATCTGGTTTCCTCATTTTTTGAAAGCCCTGATAGTGGCTTCTTGCACTTAACTAGTTAAGCAGGATTATATTAGTATTTTAAGCTGCGATAACATTTGGAGCAACAGTTGTCACTGAGCACTATTCGGGAGAAAATAGGAATTGAGGTTAAACTTTAAAAAAATGGAAAAATAATAACAAAACAAATGACCACAAAATATCAAGGCGCTGTTTGATTTCGTACATCATAAGACGTACAAAAGTATCAGCGCGCTGTTTGATTTCGTACGTCATAAGACGTACAAAAATATCAAAGGGTTAATTTGGAGGCCACTTTTCGTGATTCCTCATCTTTTATTTCAGTGCACACGGGATTTGCTACGTCATTCTCGTCCTCGTTTTTGCACTCTGGTGGGTTCTCATTGTCCTATCGCCTATCATTTATTTTTTTCCAGTGTTTGACTTGTCCTGATGTGATTCGGTCTTGATAATATGTACTTCTGTTTTACACTTTAGACATCATCTGCTAAGTTCGTGATTGTGGATTAACTACAGTTATCATAATATTGATAGGGTGGGAATATTGCGAACAGAATATATATGTGAGTGAACCACCGAACTGCCGGACTCTCCCACTTTCTAATCTCACACAGCCAGGTTAGATTTGTTGAAGGGAAATGCACCGTCATTGCACTGTATGACTTAGCACACTGAGCTATCGTGCTTTCACTTGGGCACTTGGAATTAATTTCAAGGGCGCCGGAAGTATCCAAGCGCAAAGGGGTGGGGGATGGGTAGTGGTACCAAAAAGGCACTCGTCTCTGGGTATGAGTTCAGACAATGTTTCATAAATTGTAACGTGACACTCAATAGTATTGGCATTATGTGTTATATCGTCCCTTGAGTACAAGAAGGCGCCATCTGCAATGCTTTGGCATTGCAGATTACGCTTTGTTGCACTCAAGGGACGATATAAAGCTTTAACCCCTCCCCCCCCCGTCGATTGTATAACTTCTTTGTGTGATAATTATCATTCAGCCTCCGTCATTATTACTGATCCCATAATTGCCATTGACACTCGTAAAATACGATGCAAAAGAATATTCTCAGTAACAGTTATCGGAAAGTAAAGTATTTTCAAGAGTATTCTTCTGGACAAAAATAACACACCCTCTCCCTATTCCTGCCACCTTAGTCTCGTAACAAGGAGGCAACTGCCCCCCTGCCCTCCTCTTCTGGCGCTCTTGTTTATATTCGCGATTCAACTATTCTGTTATTTAAGGCCTTTTCTCTGTTTGCATTTAGATCACCACCCGTTATCTTTTCGAAGGCTAACGTTAATTGTACGCAAACTATTGCTACCAAAATCGATCTAACCGCGTAATTGGAAATCTATCATCGCAGCTGATAAGATAGAAGCACTTCAGCACGTTTATTCAAAACACTGGTGACAGCGTTTGAGTGACCCATACTTTCGATTTACCACATATAAAAGTACACCCATGGTGAGCACGCAAACTAAACACAAATTCGCGCAAATCAACTAATTTCTCCTGATTTGACAAAGAAGTGGATAGAAGAGGGCTACGGATATCATCGCATAATATGCGGATCAAATATTAATTGTTTCACTGAATTAATTACCCTAGCTGCCATATATTTTGAGTGCAGATGTAGCAAGATATTGACTCGCTACATAAAGTACAGGAGCTTTGGTAACTGATTCTCATATATACCACATGATTCTCATATATACTACAAACAGAAAGAACTGTTGACATTGGATATGTAAAGGTTGGACCTACTAACAATGAAAACAAGTGCCAGACAACATACTCTTTAAAAGTTAATATATTTAAATGAAAAACTAATTTTTTGGAGACCACAGGATTTCTTATTTATAGTACAGAATGCAAGTGCTCTAAGAACGACCCATAATCTTTGCATACAAAGATTTTGACCACGACGATTATCACAAAATTGTTTCTGTTTACATTCCCCTTAACAATGCCGGGGGATGAGTCTGCATGCTTCGCCATTTTCCTTTCAGACAGAATTCTCAGAATTCGGCCAGGGCCCTGCACAGAAATCGTTTAATAAACTTTATTATTTTCAATCAATTGTTTTGAAACAATAAATTATGTCCCATTCATGGATTCATCAAATGTAGATATTTTTTAGATGTTAGGTAGAACACTTTTGCACACGTATTCGGAAAGTCGATGCATTTCCACTCAGCAAACCTTCTGAAATTTTCATGTTGCGTCAAGCCAACCTTTTTTATGTTACAGCTCATGAACATTTGCCGATGGTCTGGTTTAGTTTCATATCACTGTCATATACATTTTCACAAACTGAATAATATGTATTTCCTGATTAAAACTGTCTGTGATACTTTCAAGTCAATTTATTCAACACATTGTGACAATTATTTTCCAAAAATTACAGCTAAAAGATAAACAACAACCATTACATTAAGACTGTTTGTGAGTGCAAGTGTGGTTTGGCTATTAAAAAATACTGGTACTCATTGGGTCCACAGTTGTGATTGACAGCCAATGAATGAGCTATGTGGCAAACAAGATTAAAGTGGTTAAATTCCTAATTATCTAATCTGGCTTACAGTACAGTCCTCATGGATTGATCGTAATACACGCGTGGAAAGTGATGTCCCCGCATGCGTTTATCAGGTAATATAAATCATCATTAGCAAAATTTTAATTAATGAAGCACCGGGGAACGCGGCGGCTCAGTGATAGACTGTTGGACTTCTATGCTAGAGGTCCCGAGTTCGATCCCCGTCAGGGACGACCCGCGTTGTGTCTTTGGGCAAGGCACTTTATCCCGGTTGTCTACATGGAGGCACGATGACGCCGTGTACTAAGGCGCACTGCACGTAGATGGAGCACATGTCTTCAACCGCTGTAACCCTGCTTGAACGAAGCTTGGACAGTTGCTCGTCGATGCTCGGTGGTTCTTTCCAGGTACTCCGGCTTTCCCCACCCGTAAAACTGTCACGGTAACGATTCGCGATTGGGCATAAGTATGTGACCTTAAAAACACCAATAAATAAATAAATAATGAAGCACCGGGTTGTACGCGGTGATTCATTAATTAAATGTTTGATGATTGTCCTTATAATTAGTGTTTGGAATCTAATATTATGGCGTCCATGGAAATATTGCCCACCCGTGGAAAGTGACCAGTCCACGGCGGCCGTACTGTATTAGGAAAATGTGAAGGTCGAAATATCGACATCAGCGCGTATCTTGACGCAGGAGTTTTCAGAATTTTACTCGTGATGTCTTTTTTGTTAAAATTCTATGACAGTTAATACATATCTCTAATTATGTTCTATATTTGTAATGTTGTGAAGTGATCAGGATCGTGATATCACGTCGAGTTGAGGAGGTCGGATCGCCGGATCAAACGAGCTGCTGCAGCCAGCGAGTTTGATCCGTCGAACTCACCTCCTCAACGGGACGTGATGCGACGACCCAGATCACTTCACTGTAGCGATAAAAGGATTATTATATGACTTATAGTAAAACATCGCATGCCAACGCTAGCATTAACAATTCCCCCAACCTTTTTTGGTAAAGTGGATTGAAGTAAAAAAAAAGAACTATTTTTGTTTACATTTATTTTGTAACAGGTGTACACTTCCGCGGAATCCTCCGATGCGCATGAATACGATAAAAAATATTATGAATACGATCAAAAAAACCCGGACCGCCGTTCGAGCGAACCCATTCCAGCTAAGAGTAAAACACTCTCTGTGATCGGAACAGCTAATTATGCAAATTCGAACGCACTCGTAAATAGTCCGTCATACTATAGTGATGCGGAATCGGATTCCACACTGTGCATTTTCTGGAGACAAGGAAAATATCGCCAAACAATAGTGACATTTAGCGGTAAATTACATAGCCGTATTATAAAATACAGTACGACGACCGTGGACTGTTCACTTTCCACGCGTAGGCAATATTTCCACGGACGCAATAATATTGGATTCCAAACACTAATTAGAGGATTAATCATCAAAAATTTAATTAATGAAGCACGGATACAACCCGGTACTTCATTAACTCTTTCGGCTCAGAATAATATGAGAAACAGAATTCTTAGCGCATTTAGAAGATGTTCTAATGATTTCATTGACAGTTTTTCAAATGATTTTCTGTATATATTTAAATGGCATCTTTATAATTTCAAGGGACGATATCGTTGTTCGTGGATAGCCATAAATGGTGCATGAAACATAGGAACACGTATGTTTGTTCAACCCTTTACCCAACGAATCGACCGCATCCCCCGAGTCATTTGCAACTTCAACAGTTGAAAAAATATTATTTTTCAAAAAGTTTCACCAAAACCATATCATGTGACCCCTCGTTGGAACGAGCTCGTCGAGCTGGTTCCAACGAGGGGTCTCATGATATGGTTTTGTTGAAATTTTTTGAAAAATTTGAAAAAATGATATTTAAAATAATAAATTTTAATATTGTCTGCGTTAGGTAAAGGGTTAAAAGCACTTGGACATGGACACAGTTGGCTAATGACTACTGCAGTACCTTTCCGCGGTTTGCCGCCTGTCGACTTTAGTCGCCTGTTGCGCCAAAAGAGTTAATTAAAATTTGTTCTGCTGATGACTTTTATTTCCTGGTAAACACATACGTGAACATCACTGCAAACGCGTGGACTACAACCAGTCAACGGTGGTTGTACCGTATCTGAAACAGACTATACCACAATTGGTTATTAACGCATATCATTCCCTTCCACACCAAGTGGCCGTCGGCCAAATTTTCCAATCTTAGCTGATGGTAGGAAAATTCAAAATGTTTGCCAAGAAGGAAATTCCCGGAAGGTCGTCTGAGGTGGATACTTGAGAGGAAATAACAAAAGTATCTGGATTTTCTATTCGGACCTTTGAGCTCTGTTTACCAACGCAAGTTTATCAAAATTATCGCACATCAGGTTTCGGTTATGAATCGCGAATATACATATATTTGATTATACCGTCTCCAGAATTTTCGGAAATGGTATCGTCTTATTGAGTATTACTTCAAGCGAAATGAGCGAACAAATTCGATTCTCGAATGGTAATCTGTAATTATAAAATCATACATCTCTAAGGGGTTATGGGGTTGAATTATCACCGATCTTCTATAGAATTTGTTTATTATAGCGCCTCAAAATCGAATACGATTTTTCTTACCAGTGAAAAAATATCTTAGCATACCATTGTAAGCGTTTTATTAATCTCATAATATATACTACTCAAAGTTTGCTAAGCACCAAATATTTGACACATCATTGTGAAATTTGCTGGTGACATATTTGAGATATTTTTGGTGGATATGATTGACGAATGTATTGAGGTGGTCCTCAGTGTTTACATTAGTTCCCTTGAAAGGCAGACTTTTCGTGACAGTCATGGAAAGCATGTACCCCTTGATTTTCATGATGTTTTCGTGTACTGTCTACATGTACATGACACGTGTAGGGTATTCAATCTTCATTTCAATACAAACCCTTGTGATTTAATGATTGGATATGGCAAATGTAAATGTAAGAAGACATTTGTATGAAGCAGAAATGTGGCGGGCTGTGGGGATGGTGGAGCAAGGGACCCCCATCGTCAGGATGGTGAAGCCTTTAGTGTGCACCATACGGTGATCACCAGAGCCTGGGCAAGATGTCAGCAGTATGGCACACCAGTAAGATGGCATGGTGGTGGCAGAGACAGGGCAACATCTGCAGCTGAAGACCGGTTTTTGATCATTCGGGCCCGTAGGAACCGCTTTGCCTCAGCAACCCAGCTTCACAGCGACCTTCAGAATGCATCCGGGTAAATGTTTCGACGCAGACTATCCGGTCAAGGTTGCACAAAGGTGGTCTCCGATCGAGAAGACCATGTATTCGCATTCAGCCGTTCCAGAACCACCGTCAGGCATGATATGAATGGGCCATGGACTGCGTTGGATGGACCAGAGAAGATTGGTGATCTGTCCTTTGTACAGATGACTCAAGGTACTGCCTAGACCACACAGATAGGCGTTCTAGGGTATGGAGAAGACCAGGAGAGCGATTCCATGCAGCCAACATTGCTGAGCATGACCGCTATGGTGGAGGGTCAAACATGGTCTGGGCGGCATCAGCTGGGATGGACGTACAGAGGTCTGTGTCCTTGAACGTGGTTCGTTGACTGCACAACGGTATATTGGTGAGATCCTGGATGTCCACGCCAGATTGTATGCAGGTGCAGTGAGTGATTGATTCATTCTGATGGACGATAATGTCCGTCCTCATGTTGCCCATGCTGTCGGGGAGTACCGACAGAGGGAGGGATTGAGCGGATGGGCTGGTCAGTAAGATCCCTTGACCGCAATCCAATCGAACATGTCTGGAATGAGTTGAAGCTTATAATTTCAGCTCATCCAGTCCAGCCAAGAAGTGTTCAGGAGCGTGGTGCCATGCTGGTCCAAGAATGGAACAACACCCCACAAAGGACCACCAGGAACCTGACTGGGAGCATGAGGAGGCGTTGTCAAGCTGTAATTAACAGTAATAGGTCTCATACTCGATATTGAAGCCATACCAGTTCGCTCCATCAACTTTTTGGCATATTGAAAAAATTCCTCTTTTACCAATAATATCCATTGTCCATGGTTATCGTATTCAAAAGCTTAAAAATAATGTCATACACAAATAAAAACTGTATTTCTGTACTTAAATCATTAAAGATATAATTAAATAAAAAATATATACACTTTTGATTATAATATTTCAACTAAAACGTAAAACAGGTAGTTGGATATACTCGGTGCTTAGCAAACTTTGAGTAGTATATGTTCCCTCAATCGGACTATTGGTTACGAACAACTTCATTTATCAACCATAGAAGGTTCTGACTGGTCGTTGTATACCTTTTTTTATTTCATATTATGGTGGGCTAGAAAATGTCAAATAATAACACGGGAATAAGGAACTAACTGCATATCGTTTTGAGAACTTTGCGCAACTGAAAATGTTTGTTATAAAACGTCCATAGTTTTCTTCAAGGGGATTCTCCGTTACCGCACACAACTAAAATGCCATTTACAACATGACTGACACTGATTTTCCACGTTGAATTTCAGAGTATTCGACGTGTGTAATAACCACACATAAAATTAATGAACCCGATTATTAAACTTCTTATCAAATAGAAACTCATTTGAGACCATTTATACTGAACTGCTTGTTATTTCTTCTGGACTGGTTTTCTTCAGAATCTACATAAAGTACTGTGATCGGAAGTAAAAATGTTATTTTTCTTGATGAAATCGTGATCGGGTCGCGACACACTTATACACCACCGAATCGGCATTTCATAAATAAAATATTGCGATAAGAACACCAAAACAAGAAAAACAAACGCAAACAGCGTCTTGAATTCGCATTTCTTTTCCAAAGAATGAGATCCTGCAGTACCGTGAGGAGAAAAGCGGAAAGAGAATGTCGACCGGATCGCGACTCAGTCGAGATCCGATCCAGTTTCTCTAACCGATTTTGTGATTACATACATATTATCATGATAATGTGCATGTCCTGTGATTTACATCAGATTCGAGGTGGTGTCCAGAATGGGATCTCAACGAGTCGCCTTTGCCGGCGAGTTGAGATCCCATTCTGGACACCACCGAGTATCTGATGCAAATCACAGGACATGCACATTATCATGATAATTCATTTATCTAACAATTCTATCACATAAACAGATTAAATCTTAAATTATTAATCAGTTTTGGGACGTAATCTTGGGCGATAAAAAGTTAAAAAAAACCCATTTTATGAAACAATATTGTTGTGCACTTTACCAAACAATGAGTAACGCGGTTACCGCAAATTTTCAAAGTTGCGTTGTTTGAAATTATTCTCTCTCAATGTCACTTCCTATGATGATACACTTGAATTTACAAGAGTGTAAAATATAAATTGTGCAGCTTCTATTTACTCTGTGTGTGTGTGTGGGGGGGGGGGGGGGGGGGGGGGGGGGTGTCATTGGTTATTAATATTTCTGTCGCCAATTGGAAGGATTTTTTTGTTTTGTTTTCTTTTGTATGCGATCAGCTAAGTCGGTCACTGAATCGCACATAGAATGTATTCATGCGCCTGTTATAATAGCCCGATGCGTTCCCGGAGGCGCATCAGAATCAGAATGAGCCGTCAAAATGATACGGAATCGGAACACATGGTGTGATACGTACCGTTTCTCGTGGCTTTGAAGCCAAAACGTATATGATTGCTAGATAAAGTACTGTAACTGGATATAACCACCTGTGTACTGTCACATCTTAACACCAACGTAGATTTGAACAGAAAACTAGTACAGCGGCCGTGACAGGTCAGTTTCAACGGGTGAGCAATATTACCACGAACTCAATAATATTAGATTCCAAACACTAATTATAGGAATAATCATCAAAAATTTAATAAATGAAGCACCGGGTACGATCCGGTGCTTCGTTAATTAAAATTTTGCCGATGATGATTTTTATTACCTGGTAAACGGGGCGCGGTGGCGTTGCGGTGACCGGTTCTCGTCCGATCACCGAAGTTTTGCAACGCTGAGTCCGGTTTGTCCTTGGGTGGGTGATCGTCTGAGCGATCGATTCGGACTCCCTTGTTGTGTCTTTGGGCCAGGAACTTCACCCTGATTGTCCACATGGGGCACGATGACGCCGTGTACTAAGGCGTACTGCACGTCGCTGGTGCGCATGTCTCCAATCAATCTAACCATGCCTGTGCTGCAGTGCGGAGTTACGATGTCGGGGAGCTGGCAGCTGCTCGTCGTTGTTCGGTGGTTCTCTCCGGGTACTCCGGCTTCCTCCACCCGTAAAACTGTCACCGACACGATAAGACCCTGGCTGTTAAAGTGTCGTTAAACCCTAATAAATAAATAAACAAATAATTACCTGGTAAACGCATGCGTGGAGGTCATTCACAGTCCACGTCCACTATACTGTACCTTTTTGATCAACTCAGCTTTCGATCCCTTGATCTATACAGCTATGGACACTGCATTTCACAATATCACCATCTCTCAGCTTTAAGTTCGTGAAACTTTGTTACTCTGTCGTGTTCGCAAAAGCTGGTAGATAATATAATTATGTCTCAGAAATAAGAAAAAAATAAGAACGTCGAACAAAGTGTCAATCAAAGACAATTCTTTTCCATGAATTGCCATTACAAATCTAAATAGTGGTACGAAGATCACGATAAACGTATGCAGTGTCTCTCAGATACTGGCATTAACTCCTTACAATAGATGACTAAGCACGGAATCTCGATTGAACCCACCTTGATGTTTGTTTGGACGGATTAAGTAATGGGTTATTGTTTGGATGTAATGGCATCGAACTAACATCAAGAAGAATCACATACTAGACAGCTCATCGATGCCAGCGGGGTTGTTTTCTGTCGCGTTTTATTTATTTTAAAACAATATGAAACAAACACAGTAAACACATTACTCTTTGATGCATTCTGAGCAGAGCACTGCATAAAACTGTACCCAGTTTGTTTGAACAACATTTTACCGTCGGATTTCTGTTGAGATGCGAACGAAAACTAGAAGTTCAATCCAATTACAGCGTAATTTCCAAGGTGTCACCCAATGATGCGCTATTTGGCCATTTTTACACAAATCTAGGTCACAAGTACCAACACTGCTTGTTCTTTATAATTGTTCATTTTAGTGCAAATTGGCGACATAGTTAATGCTTTTAATATACAATGTTTATGTCTTTGGTTCGTTTTATGTCAGATCAATTATTAATTTTTTGGCGCCTTCCAAATTCATGTCACAATACAAGGTCTGTGAAATAACTGAATAGTTTTGGTGCAAATGAAATACTTGTTGATTGTTCGTTTAAAATGTGTCATGCTAATTTGGGATAGCAGCAATACGTGTATGCAAATTTTGAAATTATGGCATTTCAATGTTTTTCGATTTTTTTTTTTGCGGTTCGAAAATCAAACAAATGAAGACAGTCAAGACTGAAAGATTTACAACTCTTCCAATCTTCTTATTATGTACAAATGTTCCTCTGCTGTTAGTGGATTTTGCGGAGTGTTACAACGAACAAAATCCACTGTAAAAGAAATTTAACAACAGATATTTTCAAACTTCTGTCAGGGGTGAACGATGGTTTAGCTATAGGAACACCAGCGATCACTCTTGACAGAAGTGTGAAAACCTTTTGTATTCGTTGATTCAGCCAATGTAAAAAACGCACAGCTTGCTCGAGCCACTCCTAAGCTGCCGTTGCTGCATCTTATCTCGTTTGCTAGATGTGTACTGTGGGGCAGCTGGCCTGATCGAGCCGGAGGCGGTCTATATATAAAGAATCTCCAACTGCATACAACCGACGGGGCTGCGGACTGGGTCGTGGTAGCTTTCCTGGCTCTTTGATTCCCTAACTTTGCAGGTGTTGGGATTGGGAGAGTACTAATGTACTGCTAAAGGGATAGTAAGGGGTTACGTTATCCAATACAGACACCGAACGCCTTCGGCGCGCAACGCATTCCTTTGCTTAACCCTTTGAACCCTAGCGACCGTTTTTTCCGGCCAGGAACATAATACGCTATAATTTCATTAAATAGGATGGATGCTAAGTGCATGTGTGTGGTAGACCAATCAATATTTTCAACGTGCAGCCCCAAGGCTGCACGTTGAAAATATTAATTGGTCTACCCTTAAATAATGAAGATGGACTCTTCCAGTTGCAGTCATTGAACTAATATGGAAGATTCCACCAGGGTTCAAAGGGTTAAAATACAAAGTGTGAGAGATGTAAATCTTCTAAGACACTTCAGACAATAAAGTGATTATATACATCATGTCGTCTTAGCTATTGAATGTCAAATATTCCACGAATACTTACTTTAGTCACCTTTTTCTCCAATTTGTTAATTGTTTTCTAACACGGGTTGCATATTTATTTTAAGTAAAGAAAAAACTATGATCATGCATCTTTGGGAACGAACGAGACAGCAGCCGTGAATTCTTCACTTACCACAGGTGGGCAATATTTCCACGAACGCAATAATATTAGATTCCAAACACTAATTATAGGAATAATCATCAAAAATTTAATTAAAATTTTGCTGATGATGATTTTTATTATCTGATAAACGCAAGCGTGGACATCCGACCAGTCCACGGCGACAGTACTGTAAATAGTAATTTAGTCCGACGATCGTATTTGGCTGAAATATTAAATTATTATTTACCCTTCTACCAAACTAAACGTAGATTCGCTCTTATTTTTTGTTGTTTGTAGCGATGCTATTACCGCGGACGGGGTTGGCGGATAATGTCCCAATGTTATTTATTTTTTTCAAAACAATATTCAATGTTTTTTTTTGATTTTGCTAACCTCGATATGATATGCTGATGAAATATTGGATCACTACAGCAAAAATATATACTTTGCTTCACTCAAGACACTGTGCGTGCACGTATTTTCACAGCAGCAATTTAAGGAGCCGTATAAGTAACAACGAATGTATTTACCTTGAAAATCCCAAGTCTGAAATTCCGTAAGAGACACACACATTATATACCATAGTCAAGGTTGACGTGCACAGAATACAAAAAAACACATGTTTGCTTTCTTGACTCACATAATTGATGGCAGGCATGGATGGTCCTTGAAAGTCTGCAACCACATCCGTGCCAGGGTTGATAATAGAATAGAATAATATTTAATAAGAACAACTCGTGGCCAAATTTGCTTCATTTATACAAGAACAAAGCTAGGAATTCAAACACTGCAATGTACTGCGACATGGCTGCATGCAGGAAAATGCAAACACTGTCGGCGTTTCTTGAAAGAAAGACACAGTATATGTAATGTGTGTGTGTTTGTGACACGATACCGACAAAAACATTGGAAAATGATTTTGGAATTCTGGTAAATTGAAACAAGTGTCATGATACTTTGCAAGCAATACGCTAGCTATGCAGTATTCTTATGGTGACAGTCTGCAGAGTGAAAGAGATCGGACACATGATGTCCTTTTAACATTGCATATCGGTGCTTTTTTGCCTCTGCTGACCGTATCCGAAATGTAAACAAATGGCATGGCGTTCTTACCCGAAGAAAGCCTATAGTGTTGGCATTTTCATCCACTCAAGTAGACCCGTCGCAGCATCGTCGAGTGGTTCGAATTCCTAACTGTGTTCTTTGATATCTGAAGCACTTTTGGCCATGGGTTGTTAGCATAAAATAAAAGTGTATTGTCCGTTAGGGTACGAAAACGGTAGCAGACTTCCAGGAACAAATTATGTTCCCCACCCCTATCAACGTTCAAGTTAAAAAGATATGTATGTTTCGTGTTCTATACACCACAACCTTCATTTCTGGTATATAATTTATGTATATTCATTTGCATTTTAAGGTTTTTCATACGTTGGATTTTCAAAGAAATTTATTTATTGTCACGTGTATAAACCCAGGCGAAATACTGTCAACTTTTGCTCACCAGAGTACTGTACACGTTGAATGATGTATTCTCAAATGCACAAAAATATACAATGGTTGACGAATCAGCTACTAAACTATTTGCTAACTGTTCGACAAAACTCTGCTATAAAATGGTAAAGACATTTGAATGCCTTTCACAAAATTGAGACCAGTTTCAGTTCAAAATTAAATTAAAAAAAACACTGTATGTCACTTTATTTATAAAGTTTTTTGATATATTAATGTGACAAGCACTGCGGCTGCAAATGCCACAGCTGTACACATCAATTGCCTTGTTATTGAGGAGAACTGGAAGATCGCTCGTATCAATTTAACATTGTTGGCTTCACATTCGGTTTAACAGATATTACTCGCGTTTTACAACTGAAATTCCACCAGTGCTAATGACAGAATTGAAACAGGCAATGCGAATCACGGTTCATATGGAAGCATAGGAAAGAGTCGTACTGTCCATGAAAACAATGGATGGCACAAAGGTACGCCGCTCAACTAGTGACTTACTCAAGCTCGCAGGCCACCAGTCAAATAATTCTGTGAGATATACAGCGCTGTTATGGGCCGTTTGTTTTCGTACTTGAGTTTGCACCCAGCCTCCCATTGAAGTAATGAGATGTCCCTTTACACACAAAGATATTCATATAATCTTTCGCGCTCGATTTATAGATATTCCAACTAATAAGTATTTAATTCTCGAAAACGTCAAGAGATTAGATATTTGCACAATTGGTGGAACTACGCGGCGAAATCATACAACTACATCTGTTGTGTGTCTCTATTTACAGTATAGCCGCAGTGTACTGGCCGTAATACGCGCGTGGACAATGATGGCGACGCATGCGTTTACCAGGTAATACAATTCATCATCAGCAACATTTTAATTAATGAAGCACCGGGTTGCACCCGGTGCTTGATTAATTAAACATTTGATGAGTTTTCCTATAATTGGTGTTTGGAATCTAATACTATTGCGCTCGTGGAAATATTTCCACCCGTGGAAAGTGACCAATGCACGGCGGCCATACTGTATAATATTTTGTAAAGAAACATATCTAATAGTGATGCCATCCAGTCGGTCATATCAAGTCTCGTTTGAGTGGAATTTCTTTTTCCTTTTTTTTTTTTAATCTTATTTGTTTTTTACAAGGATTGGCGAACAAGTTATGCAACTTATATTAATGCCTCTCCTTAGCCCAATGGCGTAGGTGTGTGAAGTGACCTTCATAGCGGCAACTTCGTGGCCTAGCTCTTCTCGAATACTACGAAGGGATCTTTAGCCTGCACGGAGTGTGTCTCTCTCCGCACAGAGGACAGCCATTTTACGTCCCCACCCGATAGGACGGTACGCTGTGACAGCATCAACCCCACAATTGATGCTGACAGAGAGTGTTTGGACACCTCGAGAACTTTCCCCGACCGGGGATCGATCTCGGGACCTCTGGCGTGAGAGACCAGCGCACTTATCCACTCGGCCACCACTGGTGTTTATGGTATTTCGTAGATTCAATCAGATGGGATATATTAGATGGTCTGAAAAGAAAACTGTATATTTGCTTTGCTGACAAACGAAAATATTCCAGCCGACAGAATATAATAACGTCTCGGAAACTGAAAGTTTCGACGTTTCCCGCGCAATTATCCTTCACGCTGTCTGAAAAAGGAAAAAAAGAGAACTTATTTGCACAAATTCATATGAATTTATTTTGCATTTATAGAAATACTGAGGTTAAGGTCATCCAGTACAGCTACCGTGGACTGGTCGTAATCCACGCGTGAGGAGTGATGTCCACGCATGCGTTTACCAGGTAACAAAAATCAACACCAGCAAAATTTTAATTGACCTTTTGAACCCGGTTCGGGAACAGGATACGTCATAGTTTCATTAAGTAGGATGGGCATCTAAGTAGGTGTGAGAGGAGACCAATTAAAACTTTCAACGTGCAGCCCTAAGGCTGCACGTTGAAAATATTGATAGATCTACCCCAAATAATGAATATGGACTCTTTCAAGTTCTTCCACTGAACTGGCATGGCAGATACCACTGAGTTCAATGGGTTAAAACTAGAGAGACTGTTGCAAGAAATGTCTGGTCCGCGCATAAGGAAAATTTTATTTATACTAAAACCTCGAGGATGAAAATGAAAGAGCTTTGGTGTCAAGAAACGAAAACTGATGTCGGAATTACACGAAGCCAGCTGCATTTCCATAAAATGTACAGTTACTTTGTTCTACTTGTTTTTGTTAATTTGCTATTGAGATTAGAGCTGAAACGGTTAAACGATTAATCGATTAATCAATGATCAACATCTTGATCGATCCAAAAAGTAATTGTTCGATTAACCGTTACTTTTGAACTACTGTATGGGTCAACAAAGGAAGCAACTGGCCCCAAAACAGGCAAGCACTGTCACACTGACTCACATCAATTATATGAGACAGAGTAAAGTATGCAAGTTACTTGCGGACATACTTGTTTACTTGCATGATCATCATCATCAGTAGTTGTAAATGGTCATTCTTAACCCTTTACCCATTGCCGGTAACAGACGATACTTGCAAAATAAATTCATAAATTACTAAAAATTTTCAATTTTTGTCTCAAAAACATAGCTTATGCCCTCTCGTTCCAATGAGGGTTCATAAGCTATGTTTTTGAGACAAAAATTGAAAACATAATAAATTTGAATGGAGATTTTTGTATATAGGCCTAGTCGGTTTTGATTGATACGTTGGGTAAAGGGTTCATGATGTTAATCATCAAGGGTATGGCAATTATTCAGATATCTATTTGGACAAGTGATTAATCGGTTGACCAAGGTTAATCCACGTGATTAATCGATCAAGAAAACCCCTTAACAGTGTCAGCTCTAACTGAGATTAGAACACAACGAGGGTGGAGTTCGAGGAACTGGAATCAAAGACCCGAGTTGAATTCGTTTCTGTATTTCATAAGCGCCGAAGGCGAAAGTGAAATACAGCTCAAAACTTCAACAAGGGTCTTTGATTCCCATCTCTGGTACTCTATCCGAGTTGTGTGTTCTGTATTTTTATCTAACAGTCATATAGATTTTGGCCAGAAAATCACGAGAAACGGTACGTATCACATAATGTGTTCCGATTCCGTATCATATGACGACTCATTCTGATTCCGTATCATATAGATTCAACTTCCGGTAGACACCACACTATGACATATATCAGCATTGTTATTACGCATTAACTGGTAGTGCTAAATTATTTTCAGCCATCAAATTGTGTACACGTGTCTTTGCCTTGTAACAATTTACGGGAGAGTGCCAATGGGCACTCTCCCATAAATTGTAACAAGGCAAACCCTTACAAACTAAATAATATCACTTCAAAGATAATACAAAGCACATCCAGTGAATATAAGCCTTCAAGTTGTGGTACCTACACTTCAGAATAAAGCCCAAATATGGGCTTCCAGCACTCCACCAGTTAAAATATGAAATTCAAAATTTTGACCAATTTCAACCCAATTTAAACTGAAAAACGGGGAAAACAGGCTTTATGTAACGGGATTGTTAGATAAATGTATCATCATGACCAAACGCATGTCCTGTAATTTATATCAGATTTTCGGTCGTGTTTACAATCGGATCACAACTCGCCCTTACGGGCTCATTGCGATCTGATTGTAAACACGACCTCGAATCTGATACAAATTAAAGGACATGCACATGGTCATGATAATGTCTATATACCACGATTAAACATGAACTGAGTAAATGGAGATGATATTTTTAAAGACAAAATTAATATCACCCTCGGCAGTCTGTTTAGATTCATGCTTGGCCCTGTTCTGTGACGAAACATTTCATTCAGGCCATCACGTCTCTCAGATGTGGAATGGGTAATCAGATGCGTTCTTACGTAACGTTCTCACACGTAGTGCAGATTCCACGCTTAGTGCAACAAGCACATTTCCCATGTACGTAGTGTATCTGGTAACGGTAAATACACAAAACAATCGTGATATGATGGGGATGCGTATGCTGCAAAATAAAGTTTCAATAATTCATGTATTCATAGGATGGCACATACGGTTTTATTGTGTCAGTAACTATAAGGTTAATTCTCTTATGTACATGCCAACGAAAATGGTCATTTCATACTAATGACTAGGGCTTCTGTTGGCATCGATCTAACAACTCAGTTAACGAGCGAAATTACAGTAAGTTTTTCCGAAATATACTGGTATAAATTCAAATAGCAGAAGTCGCGAAGGAATTTAAAGTGAATGTAAATACGTGCGATGAAAATCAGAATGTGACATGAAAGATTAAAATCTGTTTCTTCTGAATTCAATGCTTTGAATTAAACCTTTAGTCGACTTTAAAAATAAAAATTTTTGGCTCACTCTTTAATTACCTGTTCATCTTCCAAGATCAGTCTGGGTTTCTAGCCCATTTCGGTTCAGTTTTGGAATTTCTTTCATTTAGATCGTGCCATGCTATGATATCACTCAAATGGATGTGACCCAGAACTGGATTGGCGCCAGGTGTTTCTAACATCAATGTTCGAAGTGAAAAATATCGAAAAAGTAGACGTACTCGATGAAGTATAACAATTCTCCCGTGAGTGCAACTAGGCGCCATTTTCATTGCAGATGGAACCTTGTTCAATCTGGAACGACATGACTTTAACATTTTGACAACAAAAATAAGTAGGAAAATTTATAGTTTGGTCTCCCAGAAATTGTTCGTGTATTTGCGGAACTATGGTTCAAATTGACGGTTAATGAGCTAAAAGAAAGCAATTGTTCTAGGTACTTTATCTCAGAAAGTGTAAATACGATTGGTTGGAAAATTCATTCCACCATGGTTTGGTAAAATTCTCCTGAAACATGTAAACCTACTGTCTAAAAACGACATGTAAAGATATTATGGTTCAAGCTATTTCACCCAAGAACGTGTGGTGAATTGCCATGCGCCAGGACTTAATACAAGTGCCTCTATAAAAGAACGCGTGATCTTAAGATCACAAATCCATTGTGCTAGCCAATGAGCAACCGTGCAACAAACATTCACTGATGATTTTCCCCTTATACCCCTTTTCATTCAGATCGGGTGTGATAACTGTGTTTTGGGAATATCTTTTGGGAACCTATGTTCTTTAACCCTATGCACACTTCAAGCAACCCAAAGTGCAAAGACAAATTTAACCCAATCAATCCTGTTCAACAGGGTTCAATGAACTCTGTCAAAGAAGACTGGATTTAGAGCTCAAACGGTTAATCGATTAATCAATGATCAACATCTTGATCGATCCAAAAAGTAATTGTTCGATTAAGCGTTACTTTTGAACTACTGTATTATATGGGTCAACAAAGGAAGAAACTTGCTCCAAAACAGGCAAACATTGTCACACTGACTCACATCAATTATATGAGACAGTGTAAAGCATGCAAGTTACTTGCTGACATACTTGTTTACTTGCATGATCATCATTCTTTATCAGTAGCTGGAAATGGTCATTCTTAACCCTTTACTCATTGCGGGTAAGAGATGATACTTGCAAAATAAATTCATGAATTACTAAAAATTTTCAATTTTTGTCTCAAAAACATAGCTTATGACCCCTCATTGGGACGAGCTCAACGAGCGTGTTCCAATGAGGGATCATAAGCTATGTTTTTGAGACAAAAAATGAAAACATTATAAATTTGAATGGATATTTTTGTATATTGGCCTAGTCTGTTTTGTTTGTTACGTTAGGCAAAGGGTTCATGCTGTAAATCATCAAAGGTTTGGCAATTATTCAGATATCTATTTGGACAAGTGGTTAATCGGTTAACCGAGGTTAATCCACGTGATTAATCGATCACGAAAACTTCTTAACCCTTTCAGCTCAAAATGAATTGCTTAAATTCTGAGTTGCATTTTGATATTGATATTTTGACATCTGTGTTACAGTGGGTTACCAAAGCGTGAGAGACAGTGTTGGTCCACGTTTGTATGCATATATTATCAATAGAGGCTAGTAGGAATATGTTCGAGAGTTAAAAATATATTATAAATATTGCACGGCTTGGAGTTGACTACGACAAAATAGTGATCCCTGAGGACGAGTAGCCCAAGTGCCTGAGACGCTTAGACGATTCTGCCTCGAGGATCACTATTTTGACAAAATCAATATATAGTACACTATTTATTATAGTATATCGAACAAACCAAGGAAGAATCTAGCTACCCATCATGATTCCAATCCCAAGTACAGTACGTGGAGAATGTATTATCACTAAATCACCCGCTGAGTGGCGATTCAACCCAAGCAATAATTGCAGATTTGTTGCAAACCATAAGCAAAGTTCCAGCCAATGGACCTCCGGGTTAAACCCGGAGGTCCATTGGCTGAAACATTGCTTGTGTTTTTTGCCTATATGTGCAGAATTTGAAAGTGATACTTTGGGCGATACCTCCACTCTGCGGGTGATTTTGTTACAATCCACTCCCACGTACTATGTACACTGTCTGTTATCAAGGTCTTGCCAAAGACCGGTATTTGTTTTATTCCTTAATGTAGAAATAACGAAATAGAATTCCTGGAAAGGAAACGCACTTGAAAGAGCGTATTGTGTCCAGTCTGTCGAACGTCATAGAATATTCCACGCTTATTGTTAGAAAGCGTATAGCGCACGGTTATTTTTGGATACTTCGATAGTAAAAACTATCAGAAATAATAAAGAACCTCTCAGCCAATCAAAGGAAGGGAAAGTAACGACGTGAGATAAAACCTATTACAACAAAGATGATGATCACATAAAAAAGAGTTTCACAGATTAACAGTTAGCAGTCTTGGGTGTCTTTCGTAATTGGTGACTCACGTCTAGAGATATCAGTGTATCTTCAAGTAATGAATGGTTTTCGTTACGGATTAATACCCAGAGAGCAACATTAGGTATCAATTAGGCTCAACTAGGCAAAGAGCAGCCCTCCAAGATTATTCGACACTTGACTGAGATAGTTCGTTCCGGGTTGTTGATGGGCTCGCGGGGCGACGTGCGAGGGTTTGAATTGAACCGCAAACACCTGAACTCTGAATTCTGATATCTCAGCCATTGTGACCCAAAACCAGAATGCGGTATTCGTCCATGATCAAAATGGCAGCAACAGGTTATCTGTTGTGTAAAGTCTACTCCAGTAGAGTGTTATTTCTTGATAACCTGGAGATGCCAGGAACACAGCCAATCATGTGTTCTGACGCCTCCAATGAATTTTCGACTCATCTTTTCTGAAGTATCGGCCCATGTCAATACGTTCAAAGTTAACACATGTGTTTGTAGCACTTCATTCAAGACGTAAAAACTCCCATCCCACTTTCATACTCCGACAAGGCGAAAGGTAATTTGTTTCAAATGTTATAATTTAATTTAGAGAGTTTGCTTTATATTATAATGTATGCGGCCGAAATCTCCACCATTCATATCAATGCAGTCACATCAACTTTTGTGAATCCGACTGTTGTATTATTTTCAACAAATGCTATTACTCACGAGAAAAACTAATCTGAACACCTCACTCAGGACTAACTGACTGCCCGCCAGCATCAATTACATTTAAACTGCACCGTTGGACACGCCCCCATTTTTTAAATTGAAAAATGGACAAGACAATGTAAAAACAATCAATCGATAGGAAAATTATTCACTGAGTTATGAAAAGTAGAGCTGAGACGGTTAAGTTTTTTTTTGATCGATTAATCACGTGGATTAACGTTGGTGAACCGGTTAATCACTTGTTCAAATAAATATCTGAATAACTGCCATATCGTTGATGATTTACAGCATGAACCCTTTACCCAATGTAACAAACAAAACCGACTAGGCCTATATACAAAAATCTCCATTCAAATTTATTATGTTTTAAATTTTTGTCTAAAAAAATAGCTTATGACCCCTCATTAGAACGAACTCGTTCCAATGAGGGGTCATAAGCTATGTTTTTGAGACAAAAATTGAAATTTTTTTTGTAATTCATGAATTTATTTTGCAAGTATCGTCTGCTACCCGCAATGGGTAAAGGGTTAAGAATGACCATTTCCATTCACTGATACAGTATGGTGTTCATGGAAGTAAACAAGTATGTCAGCAAGTAACTTGCATGCTTTACTCCGTCTCATATAATTGATGTGAGTCAGGGTGGCAACGTTTGCCTGTTTTGGAGCAAGTTTGTTCCTTTGTTGGCCCCTATAATACAGTAGTTCAAAAGTAACGGTTAATCGAACAATTACTTTTTGGATCGATCAAGATGTTGATCATTGATTAATCGATTAATCGGTTAACCGTTTCAGCTCTACCGAAAAGGCACTTCGACCTATCAGATCCAAGCAAATCAAATACGCACTTCACACAACATAATACGACATCCCACATTCATACAGCCATAACACGCCAGCTAATTCATTTAAATTCTTATTTGAAGAACGACCAATTAAGTAGTGCCGATATGGAACAACCGATATCTCGTTTACCGGATATAGCAATTTATTTAGGAGATTTAATGTCTCGATAGAATAGTATACAACCGTCAATCACCTGATTGTCATCGTTTTCCCGATTTTACCTTTTAAAATTACAATTTGCCGAAGAAAAAGACACAAAATTATACTTTAAATTTCGTTAATGGCCAACATACACACATATGTTAAACTGCAAAGGGTATATTTCAGTCTCAGCGGAAACTTTAAATCATCTAATCATGGCCATTGCGCAGACAAATCAAACCACTATCTCTTTGGAGAATAAATTAGTTGACAAGGTTCTTGCCATAACAGGTTTGACATTTAGTGCAGTGAAATTCAGTCAAGATCGAAAGTCAGCTATCGAAAATGAAACAACTTACAGAATTTTGCACGCTGAGTAATGTCTCCGAGCACTTTTTCCTTGCTCAACTCTTTCAGCATTAACGACCGAATACGAACGCAAGTGCAAACGTTCACGACATCAACAAAGCCGAACATTTGTCAAACTACCGGAGTGAGGCATCGTTTTTTTCTGAAAATAATAGTGCGTCTCAGCGGTGTTTCAGGACAGTGCCGCGTGACAGTGATAATCAGCTATATAGTGCAGAGAACACAAAAGCGGAGGGACAATTCCGACGGAAACACGACAAGATCCTAAACCGGTCGAAATTCTCTTGCATTTTACCGTCCCACAACACTGTAAAATGTCACATGTCGAAAACGAAATACGAGATCATTGAGTTAGAAATAATATTTTCAAGTTTTTGTTCAGGTGATCGCGATTTTGAAGTATTTCATTTTTCGAAATTGCGACCCTCTGGTGTAAATGTGTCACGATCAAATCGCGATCTGATCGCGAAAGGAGCCATTTTTGTGACGATAGCATTGTATATGGGTATAACTATTACTTGTAATGGGCGGGTGCTGCATATTGTACCTTATATAAACATTTGAAGACTTTCCGAAAGTTAGAAAAGGAACAAATTAGGTGTGTGCCGAGTTTTTGAAATGATACAAAGGATACAACACCTCAGACCACATAGCGGTAATAAAAACAAAACACCGATTAACCCTTTGAACCCTGATGGTGTCTTGTACAGTGTAAAGAATTGAAAGCGTCTATATTCGTTACCTGGGGGATGACCAATCAAGAGGTTCAACGTGTATTGATTGGTTTACCAGATAAATTCACTGAGCAACTTTTCACTTTATGAATTCTGGTCGTATCACGATTTTGGACCGAAAAGTGGTCTTTCGGGTTCAGAGGATTAATAACGCTTCTGAAACCAGTAAGAAAACCCCTTCGTGTGTTTTATGGACTTAATCCTTTTTACCTAACATGAAAAACTTGCAAAAAAGTTCTTGAATTACTAATTTTTTTCATTTTTTGACTCAGAAACATAGGTTATGACCCCTCGTTGGAACGAGCTCGGCGAGCTCGTTCCATCGAGGGGTTATAACCTATGTTTTTGAGACACAAAATGAAAAAATAATGAAAATTAATTGGCGATTTGTGTGAATAGCGCTGGCCAGTTTTGGCCGTTACGTTGGGTAAAGGGTTAAAAGAAGCATATGGCCGAGTGCGACCGAGCATGGCGAGACTGTCTATTTCTAAAGCCTATACCATTCTGTTAAACGAATGTTTACTTCGAGTGCTCTATAATTCAAAACGGGGAGAAGTTTGTGAACCACGTCGTATATTTCGGTAGGCGTTGTGCAGAAGAATAACTCCTTTATTGTGTTTGTAATCTTTTCATAGTCGATCTACCAACTTACACCAAAGACTATAGCTTTCCTGACCTCTACGGAATTTACGATGATGGCCTAGTCGCACTGTCTACATCGGGGATAGGACTTCAAAAATCGACTGACGTATCTGGAGGCTTGCTGTTAATTAGCCGAAGTTCATAGTACTGATTTATAACAAGCCCAGCAAAAGCGTGTCAGATAGTTTTGTCTATTAAACCGGCCGCCAGATGCCAACTTTCTGCCCAACCTCAAAGTCGCGTACAAAGTTTTTTCTCGGTGGTTTCTGATAGAGGAACACATCCGAATTCAGAAAACGTTTACTGGACGTCTGACAGCATTGAACAATTTGAGATATTCGTCCAGAAACGGGGGTACCTAATTTCAATTCGCATAGTTATCCCAAGTGCTGAAATTCTTATATGTAATTGGCGTTTACTGGAACAAATCTAGAAGTTTATACTCATATAGACACAAATGATATTATTCAGTGCGTACATAAGTGCAAGTTAGCCAACAACTGCTATTTTGTTCTGAAACGTTTTACAAATAGCATTTGACGGCAAAGCTTGTTGTATTCTTTTGTCATTTCATTTTTCTTTGGTCCGGCATTATTTATAATTTTTCGCGTTCCGCAGATTAGCGAAAAATATTTGTCAATGCGTCGTCGGAAATATCTCCCGCGAATTTTTCGCGAGGTAATGTCTGATTGTTTGGCGTATTCCGGCGCCGACCAATCAGATGCACTGCATGCTGAGGAAATTAGTTCACGGTAATTTCAGTCACTTCAAGCCAGAGCCAGATAAAAGCAGGTTGCATGGCAAATTCTCTGAGAAATATATTTTATACTTGGCGATATATTTTGGTTATCTTTGTGTACGGATGTATATTCATATATACGTTCATGTATGTTTTGTATAGATTTACATTTCTCAGTTATTCATATGTATGAATATAAGGCGGGGTCGAACGTCTTCCCCGAAGATGATTTATGCACAAACTTTCGGCGCAGGTTTCCAGAGTTTTTTTGTTCCAAATATAAATTTTATCTCTGGTTTTTCCTGATTGGGTATTTTACCGTTACTGGGGGAAAATTATATTGTGTTTTTCAAGCCTGCAATAATCACATATGATATTTTGTATTATATGAAATAAAAAAATCCTTCTTCTAGCTGGCTCTACGGCTATTGGCTTTATTCAAAACTTGAGTTTTAAATTGAGAGTAAAGAATAGACTATAATGTTTCTGTCAGTTTTTGCGCAGAATCTGCTATGGCCGATCGTTGCTTTTCTCACCGAAATACGGTTGGGAAATTGTTAGGGTAAGTGACCGCCTGATAAACGTGGCATCGACGCGAATCGAGAACATAATCAGATTCAGCGAACTGTATAATAGTGGTCGGTGTACAGATTTACAATCGCAGTAAGATTTGGATGCCAATTTACTCTTGAGAAGTCCCAAATATTGTGCAGAGATATTCCTACCGAGGCGGATGCACTACCTGAGAAAAGATCTAGGCGATGTCAGGCACAAATTGCGTTTGATTTCAAACGACACTCTATTTTGTGGTTGCAAAAAGACCCCAAAAACTCGGGAAAGTGGATAGAGGCTTACATTTTCCGTCAAGTAGTGAATACTGAAACCAGTAGTAGTTCATCGCAAAAGGATAAGATACTCAGGGTTTGCGAGCAGTGGAAAGATAAATCGGGGGCAGAGGTTAGGTTAAGGGTTCTAGGTGCCATGAGTGATTTGCATGCGGCAGACGCTCGTAATCATTCGGTCTGTAAAGCTACATTCATGAGTCTAAGATCCGTAGCGTCCGCGGCAAAGCAGTTCATTGACACTACCTCAACTGATTCAAATCCCGATACCGAAGCTTTGAAATCTGTTCTTGCTTTCATGAGAGATGACCAATCCCTTACTTGGAATTCGGTCGACTTGTTCGAACTGTGTGGTATGTGTGGTGGTACTTGTACTTACCGTCAAAGTTTTTGTTGCTAAGCTTGCTGGGAAGTACGGCAACGACCTTTTTTGTCCTTTCCGAGCAAGGGATAGCCACGATTTTAGAGAATAGATAGAGAGCTGGATCGGCTCTACGTATTATACTGGATCCATATGATTGTGATACCAAAAGCGCAATGAAAAGTGAAGAAAAGTATATGCGCCGAAATAAAGGATATGGACAAAGATCGATAGAGATTATTACCATTATGTAGATGTACAAAATATGTATCCGAGTCTCGCTCCGAGTTCTAAGGGCAAATCACGACGAGTCGTGATCTACCTTTAGAACCCGGAGCGAGACTCGGATACATATTTTGTACAACCACATAACGGTAATAATCATTTTATCTTACAATATATTGCGAATAAGTGAAGAATGTAGACGAATATATAACGAACTATTTATTCGTACGGATGAACAAAAAGAAAAAGGCAGATTTTTCTAAAATTCTGTTTGAAATAACAGTACATTTCACTGAAACATGTTCTTGTGTTATTAACCTACTTGACGGTAGGGTGCCGTCATTCAAAGCAACACTGAGTTAAATTTATATCTGATTTTGACCATTTCCTGAGAAACTGAAAACACAGTGTGTAAATGTGGAGTCCGATATAAACCCAGATGACATGAAGTTGGCTGAACTTTGTCTCAGAAAGAGTTCATTCAGGCTATTTGGAAATTGGAAAGTTTTGTTCGCGTGAGTCTCGTTTGTGGATCATTATGACCGGCCATTGTTTGCGATTGATTTGGGTAAAACGGTGAACACAGAAGATCACCTATGACATCAGGGGGGGGGGGGGGGGGTTGGAAAAAAATGCAAAACATGCCGGGGTGGGTGGGTGGGTGGTCAAGGAGGACAAAAAAAAAATTTTTTCCGACGCTTGCAAATTTTTTCCTCAGACACTTTTGGGCAAATTGTATACCATAATCAGTGAATTATCATTCAAGAACCAATAAAAAGACACTCAAGTTATCAAGGGGTACTACCGTGGGTTATATACGATTATAAAACTGTTATTGCGACTGAGCTATGATTCGGCTTATAGTGACACAATGTTTGACATGTTGAATAATGCAAGTTAAAATGAATCACTAATTGCAATTATCAAACACTGCACTCTGAGGATAAGTTATCTTGAGGGTGTTCCGTTTGATTAACTTTCTAATATGTTCACCCTGGTGAGATCGGCAGGCTTAGATGACGAGCAAAGACAATTATGTGAAGTCAGGAACAGTTACAGATTTCAGCTGCAGGAACAATTCTCTACAACGATGTATCCAGACCTATTACGAAAACACCAATGACTCTTATTGCCATTGTAGAAAGTGTGTAATAAAAAAACTAAACATTGAACCTGATTGAACTGCTAATTTATTTCAAACACATCTGAGAACACAGGTGTCAACAAAATCATGTACCAGACCTTCTAGGGCTGGACTTAAAATAAGTAATAAATCCCCTCCCCCACCCCAGCCATGCCCCACCCAAACCTTCGTCAAAAAAATAAACAAATACATAAATGACTCAACTCATTGCTTTTTGCATACATATACCGTGGAAACTCTCTTGAGAGACCAACAGTTTTGCCAGAAAAAAGGGGTCTTTCAGACAGGTGATCTGTCAAGACCACCTGTCTTGAAAGACCACTTTTGTCTGGCCTAAATGGTATGCAGTCCTGTGTTGCCCACATAAAACACGCTCTAGCACAAAAGAGGTGGTTCCTCAAAACGGTGGTCTCTCAAGAGAAGTTCCACTGTATATATGAATGGAGAACGCAATGGGTTCTGATGGATTGAGTAATTTATGATATTTAACCCTTTACCTAACATTCTTTTCTAAAATACAAAAAATAAAAATTCTCATACACTGTATAACCATTACTGTTCAATAAGGTTACCTGAAATAAACACATGTATGGTTAACATTAGAACTGGCTCGAAGAGTCAGTTCTGATGTTATCCATATTTGTGTGGCTTTATTGTGGGATATATTTGGATATATAATCCACTTTGAATGTTGTTGGTTTATTAGCCTTAAGAGACCACTTTGGCCTGATAAAACGGATGTTCTTTCAAGACCTGTCCTACTGTACAAGGTCAATCACTCAATACTGCATGATAAAATTGGTTATGGTGCAGTATGGTGAGAAGGATGATGCAGAAGCATGTATTTAGTGGGGGTGGGTGGTTCAGATAACCCCGGAAAAAAATTGTAAAACTGGAAAAAAATTAAATGGGGTGGGTGGGTGGGCCCTCCGACCGGTCAAAAACAAAAAATCGGCATCGGTGTCTGCAAATTTTTTTCTTTCCTAATCACCCCCCCCCCCTGATGACATATAAACATTTTGAACATGGAAGAAAAAAACATGATAAGGATTTCATTGTTTATTAAATTTTATTCTGAAAGTCTTTTTTATATGATGAGATCAATATTAATTACTTTTCATGTTGAAACAATATGATTGTGCAGAGGTTCTTTTCCATGCAACCTAAGTTTGAAGGCAGACACTGGGGGTGTGGTTTAGGACGGGCCAAAATGCATTTTTTCGGTTGATTGTGTCGTGAAAAATAGAAAGAAAATAGAAATACTCTAGCCAATCATTTTGTCTAAAAATGCATGAGCAGAAAAAAGGTGTAATTATATATTTAAATAACTTAATTACATCATGATGCAACCTGTCTATTTTGAATGATGAGAAATACAAAAAGAATGTATACAGATAGGGATGGCATAGCCAGATTGGATGTCTACCTGCCATCCCCTGGACGATAATACTCATTGCTGGAATATTTAAAGTTCCCTTTTGAGCCCATTACACATAAGATATTTGTAGATCTCGACAATGCATTGTTTGGTGCCCAGTATAATCAAGTGATGGCAACGCTCTCCTCGCCTCGGATCCACTCAGTATTATCTCTCTTCATTTCGAACATTAGATTCAGAATTTACGATAATAAACAAGTAATTCCAGGAAATGGTTCTTAAAAAGTCTAAAATATCAGAGACTATTGACCATGAGTTGGATGTTGTTCGTTATCACGGGCCGGAACGCCCGGATATGCCTATTTCTCACACAAAAAGATGCATCCCGTCTATCCAACTTCTTTGTCATATTCTGCTCTTGCAACGCCACACCCGAGTGTTGCCATGAACAAATAAGGTTAGCAGATATATCAGCTATGAATAGCACTGATAAAATATCTCTTAAAATGTATATAGCTCGGATGCAGCCTATGATATACGCCCGGAATGTTGTATATATTTATTTATTGGGGTTTAACGACACATTCGACAGCCAGGGTCACCTCAGGTCGGACAGTTTTCGGGTGGAGGAAGCCTAAGTACCCGGAGAGAACCACCAAGCAACGGCGAGCAACTGTCAGGCTCCCCAACATTCTAACTACACACAAGCAGGTTGCATTGGTTGAAGACAAATGCACCATCGACGTGCAGAACGCCTAAGTACACAACGTCACCGTGCTCCCACGTGGGCAGTGGGGGTGAAGAATCTTGCTCAAGGACACAACACGGTTGCCGCATGTGGGTTTGGAATGTTGTATTAGCCGCAGTCAAACACTGCAGTCTGCGAAATGACGAAGTCACCTTAAACGCGGATATTTCAAATTGCCCATGGCTGCAAGACCTCCAGTAAAATTTTCGTTGTGAAGAGATGTCACTCTCATCCATTCTATCGCGAAACAAAAAAACTGTGTACGCCACTTTGAGGTTCAGTGCCCTGACGGCCGGATTATATGGGTATAAACATATTCAAACTGTCACCTCTTACACTTACCTGGAAATTACTATATTTCGCTTCAGTAGCTTTTCTGAATCATTCAGAATCTTTGGGCAAGGACATTAAAGGCGTATGGCATCTACAGAAGTGCTGGAAGCCCATATTTTGGCTTTACTGTGAGATGCAGGTACTGTAATTTAGGCGTCATACTCAGTGAATATGCTTTATTTTATCTTTGAAATGTCCCCGCGGGAACCCTGGGAAGTGAAGCAGTGTGAAGCAGTGCTTGTTCACTGCGGTAGACATGCTCAGTTTTACTGGTAAAATGGAACCCAGTCACCAATGTTTGGGAGGTGCAAGCCCTCTCTCAAATGGGCAACATGGTTTATTAACGCTCACCCCTGGTCTTGAGTTGATACTCATGTTGTGGTCATGATTAACCATTGTGCAAAAATATGTGACCTTAACCCTTTACCTAACGTAACGGCCAAAACCGGCCAGCACTATTCTCAAAAATCGCCAATTAATTTTCATTATTTTTTTCATTTTTTGTCTCAAAAACATAGGTTATGACCCCTCGTTGGAACGAGCTCGTCGAGCTAGTTCCAACGAGGGGTCATAACCTATGTTTTTGAGACAAAAAATGAAAAAATTTAGTTATTCAAGAATTATTTTTGCAAGTGTCGTCTGCTTTTCAGGTTAGGTAAAGGGTTAAACACCAATAAATAAATATACATATATCTTTGGAATGGCATTATTTAGTCGGTATGAATTTGCTGTGATGTAATTTATGATAGAGTGCTCATGGACACTCTCCCATAAATTGTAACAAGGCAAAGACATGTGAACAAAAATGATACACTCGGGTGCCAGAGAAAACTTTTTCATACGCTAGTTGCACTCATATTACTCTACGGCTGTGAGACATGTGACTATTAGTCACATCCATCCAACACTGAATGAATAGAATCCGTTAACGTAAAGCTTTCAAATATGCTCTCCTCGCATCACTTCCAAATCTAATGATGTCGTGGTGTTGACGGAGCTGAGAAGGTACCCATAATCTATAAAAGTAAGTGTAGACTAGTTAGCAGCTGATTAGATGCTGTTGTGAAAAATGTTAATCTACTCCAAACACTAACAGGTATGGAGAGGGGAGGGGCGGACACAGTAACACTTCAGAAATGCAGTCTATTCTCCTCAATTGCAGGTCGTTTTTCAAATAAGTGGCTGCATCAGAGAAGTGCGCCTACCATTGTCAACAAATCGTTAACAGAACGGTTTCGAGTTATATACGCTCACACCTGGAAAACAGACTAATGACAGATAGGTTAATCCTGCAACAGTAAACAACCTTTCCACCTGGTCAAAAATAGCAAACCTCGCGAAGGATATACTGACCAGGTATCACCTTAAACTAGAAAGCGATAACACAACTCCGCATGATCCAGAAATGTAACTTGGCCATTATCACAGGCCGATTCACTTCCATGGGACGAAAGATTGTGCAGTAAGTTTGATTTGGTCCTCACTGAGGAGGAAATACGTGTCCTCTTTATATATAAAACGTTAAAACTTCATAAGATCGGAAGGCAGAAAGATCCCAAGATTCAGACATCTTCAATTACTTTTCGAGTTCGACAGTGAAGCCTGGCATTTGATCTTGGACACTGGAGGTCTTATAAACGATATCTTTGATGCGGATAGCAAAACGAACAGAAAACTTCGACCGAGATCCGGTCGAAAATCTTTTCTGTTTTTATGATCACATTAATATATACTTTTCATTCTAAGCTTTAACCTGACATTAGTGGAGAGGAAACTTGAAATTTTGTACGTGAAGAACAAATTTTCAATTTCGCTTTAAAATACAGATTGTGTCACCTCATTGGAACGATCTTGCAACCTCATTGTAATGAGGGCTTAGTAAGCTTTATTTTGCGGACACAAATTGAAAATAACAGAAGTCTGAACAGCGATTTTCAATATAACACTGAATGAACAGACATGTTTTTTTTATCACGTAATGGTTATGAATTTCCCCACGACATGATATGTGTATTACCATATCAACACTATTGAACAGAGCCCTGATATTGACTTACAGAACCGAGACAGAAATAAATCCAATATTATAAGATAGATCACCTTAGATTCAACGATAATCATTTTTCAATTTTCTTTACATTTCCGCTACTTGCTTTCATCGTATATTAGGATTTAGAGAAAAGCACTTTACAAAAACATAATCTGCTCACTTCAGATCCCACCGGTGAAGAATCAGTTGCGAGTTATCAATTCGTTTGCGTTATATGATGGACTCCATTATCGGCTTACTATTACACCACGGAGCGATACAAAAGACAAATCTTCTATCATTTGGATAAAGGTTACGTGTAATGTAAAACAACATAACCACTATCCTTGTTAAATTGATAGGCAAGACGTTCTGTCAACGTTCAAACATTATACCGAAAATATGTCACCTCTGGGGTTTTCGATCACATTAGGATGACAAATTTTTAAATGACTTCAAAAGTGTAATAAATGGATGTCAAAATTCTATGACATAGAGATAAATCACTTCATATCTTTACGTATTCTCCGAAGAATATCAATGAAACGACGGAGATAGAGTTAAGGCTGAGTGCCTAGCCATCTGTTGATGCATAAAGAACTGTGTAAGAATAATCAAAAGTAATCTTTGTTGGAGTATCATGGAGTGCACGCAAAGTTGTACACAAATTAGGGCGGTACCCGCGGTAGAGAGATAGTGGGTGACTCGTCCTCTACAGTTATTCCTTCATTGCCTTGCTACTTAAGCCTTCAAAATGTACTCGGGGTGCTCTAAATGGAACGAACAGTTAACTTTTCGCATAAGAAAGACGCTGGACCGCCACCTGCAGTACGTGGAGAGTGGATTGTTACTTAGTCACTCGTAGGATGGTGTCCCCACTCAGATAAAAAAATCCTTGTCTGGAAAAAAGCATTAGAACGACGAGCAAAGTTTCAGCCAAGGGACCCCCGGGTTGAACCCGGAGGTCCCTTTGCTAAAACTGTGCTTGTCATTTTAATATTTATTTATTTATTTATTGGTGTTTAAGGTCACATATTTATGCACAATGGCTAATCATGACCGTGACAGTTTTACGGGTGGAGGAAGCCGGAGTACCCGGAGAGAACCACCGAGCAACGACGAGCAGCTGCCAGCTCCCCAACATCGTAATTCCACACTGCAGCGCAGGCAGGGTTAGATTGGTTGAAGACATGCGCACCATCGACGTGCAGTACGCCGTAGTCCACGCGGGCAATGGAGATGAAGTGTCTTGCCCAAGGACACAACGCGGTTGCCGCAGGTGGGATTCGAACCGAGGACCTCTCGGCTTGCAGCCTGCACCTCTACCAACTGAGCCACCGCGCTCCCTGTCATTTTAATGCATTACCATATGAACCAACCGTTATTGTCTGTGTGGAAACTTCACTCCAAGGGTGTTTTTGTGATAATTCACTTTCCACATAATGTAGGAGGGGGGTGGGTGGGTGGGTGGGTGGGGGTGGATGGGGAATACACACTCTTAACCCTCTACCTAACGAATTGGCGGCATCCGCCCGCTTAATACACAAATTCAGCAGTTGAAAAAAAAAACATTCAAAAAATTTCAACAACATCATATCATGTGGCCCCTCACTGAAATGACCTCGTCAAGTTCGTTCGAAGATGTGTCATGTGATATGGTTTTGTTGAAAGTTTTGGGAAATATTGACAAAATAATTCTTTAAATAATAAATTTTGATATCGGTTGCGTTGGATAGAGGGCTAACTTAGCACGAGGTGAACTGAAGTGGGGTAGAACAATATTTTCTATCCCGTCCTCCCACACTTCTTTTCGCTTTGCCACGCCCCTATCAAAGATTCAGTGGTTCTGGATCAGATTGTTACTCACACACTTTGTTTGCTAACTGATATGGTTTATTATGTCCCGCTTCTATTTATTTATTTATTGGGGTTTAACGGCATTTACGACAGTCAGGGTCACCTCATGTCGGACAGTTTTACGGGGGAGGAAGCCGGAGTTACCCGGAGAGAACCACCGAGCAACGGCGAGCAACTATCAGGCTCCCCAACAGACTAACTCCACTCAAGCAGGGTTAGCATTGGTTGAAGACAAGTGCACCATCGACGTGCAGTGCGCCGTAGTACACAGCGCCACCGTGCCCCCACGTGGGCAATGGGGGAGAAGTGTCTTGCCCAAGGACACAACGCGGTTGTCGCAGGTGGGATTCGAACCGAAGACCTCTCGGCTTGCAGCCTGCACCTCCGCCTACTGAGCCACCGCACCCCTACCCCGCTTCTATACAACGAGTCGTGATTGGTTAATTTGGCTCCTACTAAATAGGCGAAGTAATGGTGATTCTGACAAAATTCGGATTCTATCCGAACGTTCTTTCCTGGGGACCCCGAGCATAATACAAATATAATCCACTGACATCGATCAGTGTAAATACAGTTAGAACTAAAGTCGTGTCACGAACTGTGCGCTTATATAGGCTTAATTGCGCGTAGGAACTGCAAGAATGGCATCCAAAGCACGGCAGGTTCTCCTGGTTACTCATAGTAAACACAGGCAATGTTTCTGTCAATAGACCTCCGGCTTACCCGGAGGTCCATTGGCTGGCACATTGCTTGTGCACAGGCCATATGTACAGAATTTGATAGCCTTACTATGGTCATAACGCGTAGATTAACGCGCAGATCGACGTTCTATCTGTGCACATTTCACGACAGGATTTCTAGTTTTAACTGTAAAGCAGGAGCTGAGCGGATTTTGTTTTTTCATTAGGGTTTAACGACACATTAACAGCCAGAGTCATATCATGTCGGGACAGTTTGACGGGTGGAGGAAGCCGGAGTACCCAGAGAGAATCACCGAGCAACGACGAGTAGCTGTCAGCTCTCCAACATCGTAACTCTGAACTTTGCACCGCGACACAGACAGGGTTAGATTGGTTGGAGACATGCGCACCTTCGACGTGCAGTACGCCTTAGTACACAGCGCCATCGTGCCCCCATATTGGAAATCGGGGTTAAGTGCCTTGCCCAAGGACACAACGTGGGAGCGCGAATCAGTCGCTGAAATGGTCACCCATCCAACTACTAACTCCTCGACGTTGCTTAACTGCGGTGATCTGACGAGAACCGGTTACGACGACGCCACCGCGTCCCCCGCTGAGTGAATGGAATTTGTCAATGAGAGACCATTCATATATTCGGTCTTGAAACTTGAACTTTATGGACTTAGCTGATGATTGAATGCGTTATAAATTTATACACCAAATAGAGTGAAAATTCATGGGGAGCAACAAGCAACTCTCAGTTTCTTGGATGAGCAACAAGCAACTCTCAGTTTCGATATTAAGAAAGTGTATCCAACTTTAACAACATATAACAGAAAATTAAAAAAAATAATATGATTAACTCACGTGTTTTTTTTCGAACAGTGGCAAACTTGGATGTGGCTGTTGTTAATGCTATTGACAAGTTTAGTCCTCGGGTGTCATTGTCGCTTCATTCCATCTAAGTCCATATGCTCATTGTCTGAAGAATAAAAATGTATTATTTACGAATGCCCTTTCACTTATCATTAAAAGTGCGTTTAAACTTTACAACATGCTATATCATTGGTACAAAATCCCAACGAATTCCAAGGTCATAGCAACTGATATATAGCCAGTTCCATAATGATATTGTGCGGTCTCTCAGCACACTCTGTATTAGTGGTCTAGACGCTTAAGTCTCGCGACGTCATTCGTCCTAAATGATGCCACTCAAATGAAGTCATGAGATCTTGTCTACATTGTTTATAGTGTCGACTACATTCGTAGTCTGAATAATTGCCATACCGTTGATGATTTACAGCATGAACACTTTACCCAATGTAACAAACAAAACCCACTTGACCTATATACAAAAATCTCCATTCGTTGAGCTCGTTCCAATAAGGCTTCATAAACTATGTTTTTGAGACAAAAATTGAAAATTTCTAGTAATTTATGAATTTATTTTGCAAGTATCGTCTGCTACCTGCAATGGGTAAAAAGGGTTAAGAATGACCATTTCCAGCTACTGATACAGTATAATGATCATGCAAGTGAACAAGTATGTCATCACGTAACTTGTATTGCTTTACTCTGTCTCATATAATTGATGTGAGTCAGTGTGACAATGTTTGCCTGTTTTGGAGCAAGTTTTTTCCTTTGTTGACCCCAATAATTGAGTAGTTCAAAGGTAACGGTTAATCGAACAATTACATTTTGGATCGATCAAGATGTTGGTCATTGATTAATCGATTATTCGGTTAACCGTTTCAGCTCTAATAAAAATCACATGAACGGAGGTACAAAATAACGACTCTCATCATATTATTACAATGAGCTCTTCACCGTCCAGAAAAAGGCATCTGTCATTTTGTGGGTACTATTTGAAAATCCTGTATGCGTCGCTATATCAGCACGAAAAACGCACAGTTTTGCATATTATATCATATTCCATGTGGATCGCAGAAGAGTAAGGTAGTAACGCCAATAGAGACGTTCCTAGGCGAAATGTAATTTCTTTACAAAGCCCAACGGCCATATTCGACCGACGCTATTCACAAAGTTTATTCTTTTCAAAATTTATTTTCCTTCCCCAAAACATAGATCACGACCTTCCATTGGAACTAGCTCAACGTGGCCCAAGTGAATGAGCGGAATACCTTCTTTATCACGTTCCGCAGTAGAAAACCATTTTATTCGGACGAAAACAATGAAAATGTGAAACCTAAATCATTGGAACCAGAACTACGGAATGGCTATTAAGAGAAGGCTCACAAGCTCAAGGGCGATATACCGCAGTGTGATATCAGTTGCACTGTACATAATTACTCACCCACGACCTTATGTTTTTAACCAAGCTCTCAGGGAAACCTTTCTACTTTAGAACGAAATCAGACGCTGTTGTGGGCTGTTTTTGTACCCATTTTTGGTATCGTCTGCACGCACACTACCGTTGATTCAATGTGATGTCCCTTTTTTGACTGCGAATTACAGATATTATTTTGTCCTCCAGTTATAGATGTTCCAATCAAGAAAACATTTTTTTCGCCTGGAAAACATCAAGATATCAACAAAATTGGCGAAAGTAAGCGACATAAAAATAAAACTACAGATGTGTTGAGTTTTAATTTAAAATGATAAATGTCATGAACGATATGATCGGCCAAATTAAATCTGCACTGAGAAACTTTGCTTATCTTGGTACAAAACAAATGAATGCTTATCGAAATGTTTAGATTACATCGAATGGAATATTTCAGTTGGTCGGAAAATCAAACCTAAGGTTCGCTTTTTCGACCAACTGATATATATTCCATCAGATAGAATCAAAACATAGACGATGGACTATTTCAGGGCCAGACTTGTTTCAGGCCATAACAGCGTTGAATTCCATACGGAATTAAACTGGTTGTTTGAGAACTTGATTTGCTACGCCAAACAAATGAATGCTGCAGGTTAGTTTTGTCAAAGCGTAATAAATGAATGGCATTACACTGAAATAAACAGTTGGATGTTTCTTAAAAATACAATACAAGGGAAAAGTCAAAGTAAAGTTAAGCAGACCCTCGATAACACCACAAATGAAGCACGCCAATATCGACGTTTCGTCCCGAGCCCACTTAAGTGCCATTGCTGGGACCCATTTGAAGAAACCCCTTAAAACACACAAAGCACATTAATATGCTAGTTTCAAAGGCCAATAACTGGTCCAAACAGCCAAAGGACTTCGTAATAAAAAACATATTTCATTAAAACAGTTTTCGACAACCGTGGTCAGATACGGACAGCGATATGTCAACCACCAGACGTGAGGTTAATGGTGGCTTAAACGATTGAAATTCCTGCACTGTAAAGAAATTACTGTTAAGCATACGGTGAAAGAACCATAAAAAGTTCGGCAAATAATCGTATTCATTTTCAATGTTAGCCCTTTTGTTTTATTCATAACCAGACCCTAGGATCTTTGATTGGGCTTCGCTACTTCCCCACCCTCCCCATCCCCCGTGTTGTTCAAAGAGCAGGTCGATGGGCAGACCAATTAATATCTTTCAACTGCAGCCGTATGGCTGCAGTTGAAAGATATCCATTTCTCCACCTTTGGAATGGACTCTTCCAAGACAAGACATATTTCGACATAGCCGCTGCTATCATTCAAAATAAGAATGCACACCTTTTGATACAGGAAAATGCCTTAAGTTTGTGAAATGATGACACATCGATGATACAACTTCGGTAAAATTTCGAAATTTCAGTTTTTATATGAAATTCCCATATCCTTAATGTTAAATTTACTGACAACTTTTGAAAATTAAGGGAAGCTAACTTTCCTGTAAATCTCTTCTAATGTCGAAAATTGTCAACCATGAATAAAACAAACCCGACAGTGTTACAGTCTGCATTCACACTGGGCGTTGCGCACGATGAGATAAAGTGGTAAAAGAAACTTTTTCTTCTCGTTTTTCAGATGTCACACATTGTGATACTCATATTTGAGCCTTGCTGTAACAAAAAGACAAATATCAACAGAAGCGAGGAAATTATCTTAACCCTGTACCTAACATAACGGTGAAAAACAGCTAGCGTTTTCACAAAACTCGCCATTAAAATATTTTGATTCTTCAGTGCTTTTGGGGTAAAAAATCAAATGAACCATGCTTAGGTGTTCACGAATTGTTTTGTAAGTTTCGTCAGCTAATCACCTTAGATAATAGGTCACACAGGGACAACAAATCACAATTTGGTGCGTTAAAAAATATATTCAGTAATTTTGTATCTTTCTTTAGACTGGAAGATACAAACTACTTGCTTCGCACGGCAAAAGAAATAATAAAAATAGTGTGAAAGGTATACTGTGTGCCAGGCTAATACCAAATGGAAATAATATTGAAACTACACCATTCCCCTAAGTTAATATCGCAAACGGACCCTGCGCAACAAGCGGCAAGCTTTCACAAATGGATGGGCAAATTGTGGTAATTAATGCAAAAACGCTCGCAGTTTTCTAATCGGAAAATAATGACAATGGGCAAACTTGTACATTTGCAGTGAGAACACAATGTTTTAACATGACTACTGCTGACAGCTCCCATGCATCATGACAATTGGCTGTTCATTACCAAAATGGCCAATCGCATGAGACAAAAAAAGCAGAAATCGTTGGCAACAAAACAATACTCTTGAAAATGCGCACTTAAATTTCAGAATTTATTCTGGGAGTAAACTACGACAACTAAATTGCTCTTTTTACCTAATTTAGGACGGCTTGTAACATCTTGCGAGGTTTAAATCTTAACCCGCTGAGTATTTTCAAGATATTTTTCATCACATCCAGTCATGGCTGCTGTACAGCAGCCATGGCTGGGTGTGATGAAAAATTCATCTAAATGTAACTTTAGAAATCACTGGTGAAAAAATCAATTCAATTTACAGGTAGAAATTTGGGTTAAATGTGCCCAAACTATACTTGTATAAATGACAAGAGAAATCCTGTCCTGGGCGGGAATACCCGCCAGCAGCATGCAAGGTGTTAACCATACTAAATTTCCCAGTTTACATTCAGTGGAGTCAAAATTTCAATTAGAATTGCAATGGTGGCTTCATGTTTTTACGAAAGAACTTTTTTATATTTCACCTTTGACCCATTACCAAACTGAGCGTGGGAAAAACGCCAAATTCTTTGTCTTTAATTTTGCCTTAAAAAAGATATGAGGTGTCTTGATGGACAGCTTGATAAACAGCAAATCTCTATATTCTGTGAAACGTCACTTAACTTTGCAACGTTTTGATAAGACACCAGACCGGTAATACCAAGACATATACCTTAACAAGAAATGGCTTCTGGTCCGACAAATGTTCGGAGCAGCAAATAGATACACCATAATTATGAATATATCATTCCTTGAGTGCAACGCGAAGCCATCTGCAATACTAATGCATTGCAGACGGCGCTTTGTTGCTCTTGGGGAACGATATGTATCTACGTGTGAGTCCACATGTACACGCAAGTCAATGATAAGTGAGATAAGGAAGCAGTCTGTCTGCTGTAAGAATATCATTGAGATGAGTATCCCATGTGTCCAATGACAAGGGAGATAACAGCACGGGGGGTATTTTTTGTTCCTCCCAATATTATGAGCAAGACTGCGCCATTTCGGAAGTAAAATTTGTTTCGACTGTAGGGAGAGGGAATACATACTCCCCTTCCAAACTACCCATGACTCAGCTCTACAAGTCTCGGCAACGTAATCCACACGGTGACAATCTCTGCAAGCGGTTGGGCCGTATGAATTTTACGAGCCCTGCCAGGGTCCCTGAAGAGCTTTTATGCTACCTCGAGAGTCATACGATTTTATCATTAACAAAATTAAAAAGGCAGAAACGTCTTGAGATGAACCTGGGCGGACGCTTGGATGCACAGTTGCCTGATTTTAATCCTCTCCCAACCCTGGAACACTACTGGTCGTTAAACATGTCGACGATATTCCCCAGTGGAAACGTTGGATGAACAGGTTGCAAGATCCCATTCAAAATGGCTATGCAGCCTCATTGTTAGATCGAATATCTGCTAAAGCGGCCCGATATGGACCATTAGCCATTTGTGCCATTTGCTATATTTTTCTCCTTTGTCGATCCTCTATTCTTCAGTCAATTCATTATTTTCCCCGTTGCCATTCGTACAAGTGAGCAAAGGTTGCGATTTTCAATATTAGTCGAAATGTTATCTGTCAATTTTGTTATCTTTTCAATTTTGTAATGTTATCTTTAGATTACAATTAGAAATAGACTCACAGGTGACTTTCCACCTAAAACCTCGGACTTATAAGTCATTTTCTTATGGACGTTGGGAATGCTCACCAGTACTACGCAATCCTCACCGTACCTAGGTGTAAAATAGGGACCTGTTGAGGTGCTTGCCTTGTGTGCCCGTCTGTGGAGCACCGGTGTGACAGGAATGATAGTCCGTAGGAAAATTAGTCCCTCTGGACTATTATTCCGCGGAATTATAGTCCTAGGTCTAAAATTCCTAGGAATAGTAGTCCGGCGGACTACTATTCCTAGGAATGTTAGACCTAGGACTATAATTCCGCGGAATAATAGTCCAGAGGGACTAACGTTCCTACGGACTATCATTCCTGTCACACCGGCAGTATGCTTCGTTGCGTTGAGTTGATCTGAGAATGTCATAGAATGAACAAATGGTGTAAACACCTGTGATACGGGGGAATAATGTAAGTCAGAGATCACTGCGGTGGATTCTAGACGTGAACATTGCATTATTATATTATTATTTTCTTCAGCAAATCACCCTTATGTTAATCTATATTCTGTCGGTTCCGTTTCATAAAACGGAGGTTTGGCTTCCATGTTTGTTCGTATAATTACGATGCTGCTGGAATGGGAGGAAAAAATTGTGCATAGTGCAAAACGCCTCTGTAGATTGAGAAAATAGTTTCACGGATAACAGAATAGAAATGGAGAGAATGAAAGATACCCAAGTAAAATCTAGCTTCTTTAACAAAAACTAACCTTGTTTACTCTCGAGACAGCGATGCGTAAATTACATAAGCAGTTAATGTCCGGAACCAATCGTGGTAATTTGAAATGTAATCGACCGGCATGAGCGTAATCAAGTGCATAATCGGGATAATCACATCTCAGACTCCCTTGAGATTAATTGGGATACCCACAGGATGGAAGTTAGTTTTCATCACCTAATTTATGTGGAAGGCAGAAGCGTATTCTTATTGCCTGCCATTCTTTCCAATTGTCTACAATGTAAAAAAACACCATCAAGAGGGTCCTTGACTTTGTCACCCTCAACACGTGTTACTGGAACTTAAGGACCGTCTAATTAGTGTGTTTTACGGTGATGGAAACCAGCCTTCTATTCCTCTCATGCAAAATTTATTAAAGTACCTGAAAATGTACCATCATTGTATACAGAGAAATTTGGGTTCCGCCAGGAACCAAAACCATTTATTCAATTTGTCCTGGGAGCGGAACCAGACTTGGCTACATTAAACCAAACATACACATGATTTTTTGTTCAATCTTTCACACTGACTGGACTGTCAGGGCCTCTGAACATTGTATAAATTGTAAAATAGAAATCCGTGCCAAACTGAAGTTTCAAAATGGCGACGCCAGAAATAGTTTTTCAATTGTGCCATTACACATGCTTTAAGTTGCGCGACATCGGTCTTTTTTGACATGAAAAAGACGGACAACCCTATATGAAATTACCTGGTTCTAGATCAATTGTAGACTCATTTGCTTTGGTTCTTTGACAGGTTTTGGTTCTACTTGGAATCACAGTTGGCGCGGATTTCTCTGTGTGCAAAATAATGAGAGGCAGAAACTCCACCCGATTTGATTTATACTATCTAAGAAAAGAGAAACACCTGCGATTCTTGTTATCTTTTAATTTTCCAGAACTGTAGATACCTATTGGTTCACATCAATCCAAGGGTGGGGAAGAACCCGACGTGCGCCCCTTGTTTTGTGCAACTCATTTTTTCTCACATGCACTGAGACTAGAGGTGCGATATTAAACACGATAACAGAAGGACATCCACTACCAGAGCTAGTAAATGTTCATGAGTCATCGCGGAAAAAAACCTGCATTTAAGAATTGAATGGAATTTTTATAATCTTTATTGGAGTATGAACGTGTGGGAATGGGTTCAAATTATGTATGAATCCCGGAGGGATTCATACAATTTGTACCCATTCCCACACGTTCATACTCCAATAAAGATTATGAAAATTCCATTCAATTCTTATAATTACATTCCGTAACTGTTTAAACTACTTTTTACCAAACAACAAAGCAGAAACAAACACCGCCCGAATTACATTCTGTCAACTGCGCTCTACCGTAAATGCGGGTCAAAGTTCGACCAAATGTATTCATTGGAAAATGAATTACATTTCGTCATGACCTTTTCATCCAGCTGACCAATGGGAATTGAGTATTTGGACCCAAAACGTATAACTACATTAACAATGTAATTATTTAGCTATACCTCCCGCGTGGGTTTTCCGTGAGCAGTTACAAATTAGCTTCCCTTTTGTTTCAAAATTTGACTGATTTTTTTTTAAAATTGCGAACTATTTTTGCTGGAAAACATTGTGGTCAGATGTAGAGTAGCCACTGCTGGGCCACACAGACCTTCCAAAATTTTCAAGACAGGGCCTTCGCACCCAGCCGGTGATACTGGGATATTACCACTCGAGCACGGCGTCACTTCGCTGCTACGAACGTCGGGTGATGAACCGTGACCCACCATTGAAATGTGCCCCCTCCCCCACAAATTCAGAATCCAAGTTCTGCCACTGCATATGGTGTAGGGTCAGGCGAATCTCGAGTTTTCGCTCGAATCGAATCAGAGAAAAATGTTCGAAACCGAATCGAATGTAGAATCGAAATTCCCAAATCCCAAATGTTACGACACTCCAGCTGTCTTACTAGAGCGGTTTTCCTCCCATGTGAACACACTGTCAATTCGCGTGCAAGGCAATTTCGTACCACCGAAACGCATGTTCAAGTAGACAGAGGATATCTAATGTTTTTGAGAGAAAATTATCTCATGAGTGACGGAGACAAATAATTACTTTTCGCGAGGGCTTATGAGAGCGAAAATGACCATTTGTCTCGATCACGAGTGAGAAAATATTCGGTATCCACTCAAAAACACTAGATTTGCTTTTTATTATACACTTTTTATAAGAATCTGATCATTCCTATCGATAATTCCACTCCTTTCAACCTTGAATTGATGCATGAAAGTAAACAGATGATGCGCATTGATACGCGGAAGTGATTTGATCGATACCGGGAACAGGTAGCGTCTTGCGATCTGATTCAACTGGCGGGTTTCATGCATCCATTCAAGGTGAATACGTGGTAAATTATTGCTGGAAATGATCGATATCCACTGAAAAACAATAGATTTTCTTTTCATTATACGTTTGTAGAACAAATTGATCATTTCCAGTGACAATTTGACTGGTATTCACCTTGAAGTGATGCTTTGAAAGCCGCCATTTTGATTGATACCGTGAAAGTGAACATTTCTATATCTTCACAGTGGGGAATACGATTTCTATCTTTCCGCAATCTTTTCGATTTATTTATTTATTTATTGGTATTTAAGGTCACATACTTATGCAGAATCGCTAATCGTGACAGTGACAGTTTTACGGGTGGAGGAAGCCGGAGTACCCGGAGAGAACCACCGAGCATCGACGAGCAACTGTCAGCTTCTCAGCATTGTAACTCTGTTCAAGCTTCGCTCAAGCAGGGTTACAGTGGTTGAAGAATCTTTTCGATAATCTATCGTTTACCGTATAATAAATGGACATATCACTAGTTTCTCAAAGGTTGAGCAATGTGCCAATAAGACTAAAATCCTCCTCCTCTGAGCTCGCTTAGTATATTCTATGTTTACGGTTCAAGTGGCAAATGTTACCGTCTGACGTCACAACGCGAAATATTTGCAATGACGTCGTCCGTTTCGTAACTGCTTCATCAACGGAGTGACCAGCAAACCGCTTCATTTTTTTGGATGTTCCACGTGTGCAGCAGACGGTGTTCCGGATGAAGTGTTGTTTAAATTACAAATCGATTTACGATTTGAACTAAGAGGGATGAGTTTATCTGGTTTGTTGATTATTTATCCGGTGCAGTCGTGAATACACGAGAGGGCTATTTACTAAACCTGTGATTGAACAAGGCAACGTTTAACGATCACAAGTTTAGTAAATAAACCTCTCGTGTTTCCCGATGTAGGTTTTGGGCTATGGGTAGTGTCTTATTGGAACATATACGTTATTGTGATGAATTGACGGTAACTATTTCTGAGTTTTGCGGCTCAGAGCGTATGTTCAACCGAGACGCGACGCGTCTCGGTTGAACATAAGCTCCGAGCCGAATACCTCAGACTATGTTACCGTCAATTCATCACAATAACTTATAATGTATTCATATTGCTACCAAAGGTATCCAGTTCAAAACTTTAATAGTAATAATTTTCAGCCTAAAATCCACAAACACAAAATCTTTGGCTTTACACAAAAAAGGGAAATGATTTCTTATCTACATATTGGTGCAGAAAGCTTGTTTGTAGAGATGCCTTTTCAAACCAGCTTTGAATGACTCTGTTTCCTGAGTTTCCTGTGGTAGTCTCAGGTGACTCGGTATAAGGTTCCAGAGGTTAGAGGCGGCGATTAAAAAGGCCCGGTCACCTGCGGATGCTAATTTTGAAACAGGTTGGACCACTGTGTGCAAGTCCGAAGAACGGAGGTCTCTGGCAGGTGTGTAGATGTGACCCGATCTGAGAGATATGATGGTGCCAGGTCATTTATACATTTATATGTCATGGAGGTCAGCTAGGATAGGTGTTATGTGTCTCGACTTCCTATTTCGAGTTACACACCTAGCAGCACAATTTTGGATATGTTGAAAAATTGTGCTGGACGAGTGCATAGATCCAAGATGCAACGTAATTTCAGTAATATTAAAACGACATGGGACGGGGTTCGTACGCATTGAAATTTCTCAAAGCGATCAGTTTGAATGTATCACTCCCAAAGAGTTTTGACATATTCTGTTTCAAAAATTCTATTGGTGACAACACACCCAACGGTTATCTTAGCAGCCGGACTAAATTCAAATCTGAAGTGACCATGTATCACCAAGGTGGACGAATGGAAAGCCACATATCGACTATCGACAAGCTACCTAGAGAGGAACAATGTGTCATCAGCAATGCTAATGCTTTCCAGATGTCCCTTTGTTACACTCAATGAGAGATTTCGTGCAAACTTGACGTAATGCGATCTCCTTTTCAACCAATTTTTGTGCTATCTGGTTAGGCTGAACACAGTCAATCTCGTTCCTCAGAAAACTGCAAGACGAGTTGTCATCTTCAAAAAAGCCAATAATAAATATTTGTGATCCGAAATTCTCTGTGATTCGAATTGTTTCGAATAATCGAGATTGTTTCAAATCGTATCGAATCAAATCAGTGAACAGCTTCAAAACCAAATCGAATCGCGAACGTTCACCAAGCCCTAAAGTGGTACGCATGGCAGTTTTAAATCACCTATAAGAGCAACTCGACAATGTACTAGTCTTCAAGAGTAAAGTTTGCCAGGTCTGGTCTGAAAGTTCACTCTCTGATGGCATTTACTGTCGATTTCTCATATAATCTTTTTTATTTATTGGAGTTTAACGTCGCTTTCCACAGCTAGGGCCACCTCGTGTCTGACAATTTAACGGGTGGAAGAAGCCGGGGACCCGGAGAGAACCACATAGCAACGGCGAGCAACTGTCAGACTCCCCAACGTACTAACTCCACACGAGCAGGGTTAGAACTGGTTGAAGACAAGTGCGCCATCGACATGCAGTACGCCTTATTAGACAACACCACCGTGCCTCCACGTGGGCAGTGGGATTAAGTGTCTTGCCCAAGGATACAACGCGGTTGCCGCAGGTGGGATTCCAAGTGAGGACCTCTCGGCTTGCAACCTGCATCTCTACCTACTGAGCCACCACGCTCCCATATAGTCTTATGATTTGTTTGTTTGTAAAACGTACACTGACTGTTTGTCTAATGTTGAGACTCGTGACCAACCCACTGTTCGAAGATACATTTCTATTGATTTCTTTGAAAGAAGGAATCACAGTAATGTGTATTGAAAAATTTTGAAGAATTATAGGAAGGGTGAAAGTAACAGTGAACTGATATTGTAAGAAAACATTCTGTGTCTTTGACGAAGACACATTAGCAATAAGTTTATCGTTGATGTGCAAATCTTGTCATTTCAACAGGAAATTCCGGCTAATTCACTTCCGGCTAATTCATCATAACAGCCATTTAGCCTATTTCAGAAACTCTCTTGTGTAATTCCGAATTTGTGTGTACAACATCTTGTAACTGGTGGTAATCATGATTGTAGCTTTTATCATACATTTTTGTATACTTTTCTGATGAATAGAATGTTATAGGCTTACTGTTTCATATGATCTCTAATGAGTCGCGACTTCACATGAAATTTCTGAGTTCATTAAAGTCGGTCTAAACCGAGGTTTTCCGAGGCTCATATAAACTTTAGTGAACGAGGTTCAGAAATTTCCAGTCAAATCGTGACGAATCTAAAATTCCTTCCATCACATATGTATAATGTAACCTTTTAGCTACAGTACAATCACCGTGGATTGGTCGTAATCCACGCGTGGGCAGTGATGTCCATGCATCCGTTTACCAGGTAATAAAAATCTTCATCAGCAAAATTTTAATTAACCCTTTACCCAACGTAACGGCCAAAACCGGCCAGCGCTATTCTCAAAAATCGCCAATTAATTTTCAAAATATTTTCATTTTTTGTCTCAAAAACATAGGTTATGACCCCTCGTTGGAACGAGCTCATCGAGCTCGTTCCAACGAGGCGTCATAACCTACGTTTTTGAGACAAAAAATGAAAAAAATTAGTTTTTCAAGAACTGTTTTGCAAGTGTCGTCTGCTTTTCATGGTAAGTAAAGGGTCAATGAAGCACCGTGTTGTACCCGTTGCTTCATTAATTACGTGTTGGATGATTATTCATATAATTAGTGTTTGGAATCTAATATTATTGCGTCCGTAGAAATACTGCGCACCGGTGGAAATTGTCCAGTCCACGCCGGCCGCACTGTAACGTATCGACTAAATCTGGACAGCGCTGTTCATCAAAATCACCAGCCAGTCGTCGAGCTCGTTCAAATGAGGGGCCACAAGCTATGTTTTCGAGACAAAAAATGAACATATTTAGCTATTCAGGAAATGCTTTCTGCAAATGTCGTCAGCTTTTTGTTTTAAGTAGATAGTTAATCATTTGCCCAACGTAGCGGCAAAAACCGGCCAGCGCTATTCTCAAAATATCGCCAATTAATGTTCATTATTTTTCATTCCTCATCGAGTTGTTCCAATCAGGGGTAAAAAACTATGTTTTTGAGACAAAAATGAAAAAAAATTAGTTATTCAAGAATTTTATTTGCAAGTGTCGTCTTCTTTTCATGTTAGGTAAAGGGTTAACGAAAAATAAGGAAGGTTAATTCAATTCTACTTCCGAAACCAACTCACAACGTTACCGCGTCAGCGTTGACTTCTGACGTCATTTCCGTATTAGACGTGCTGTGAGCGAAAATTTCAGTAATGTGCTATTTTATAGTCGATATGTGATAAAAATTCAAATTTTAGAATTTTGAACCTCGTAAACAAATAATAGTCTTTTTTGAGATACGTCTTTATTTGTATAGATTGAATAACTTTGTCTGGCTGTTCAAACCGTGATGTGAGGAGGGTCAAATCCAACAAATCGATACCATAAAATATAGATAAATTCACAGCCGCTCTGATGATCAAGTTATTCTTCAATGGTCTGATCTTGATTTTACAAACAAATCAAGTTTCCGGCAAGCTGAGATAAGTATTACTCGGGGTCATCACAATTTCCTACAACAGGAATTAATCTTTATTATATGAGCATCGAATCAGCGTGAATGAGATTTTCGCCAAATTCAATTATATTGTTTAATTTTCTTACTGTCTGCTAAGCAAAGATGATAGGATACGCAGTTGTTAAGACACCGATAAAAAACATTCCAGTCGGCAAGAGAGCTATCCGCAAGAACTGAAATGTTTCATTTCAGAATTTCAATCGTGAAGCTCATCCCGAAAATTAAGACAGAGCGTAGTGAGCATTTGAAACTTGGGGCAGTATACGGTCATAGAATGGCACCTATAGGCTGATTATCAGTGGAATGGGAGGAATACAACGCCAAAAGGTATACTTGATACTGACGCAACGCTACATTGATAACAATCCACATTTTTTGATCCATTGTTATCAGATTTTGTGGGAAATGTCGTTAACAATGGATCCGAAAATGGTCACTTTTCCCGACTTTAAAGGTCGTAGAACAAAATCAAATACACACAAATCATACAGAAGAATCACATCTTTACTATTTGAGGTCGATGTTATGTTTGGTGGGCTCAATTTTCTTCATCAAAATTTGTTTTATTACAAATTATTGAAGAGTGCCCACAGGCACTCTTCAATAATTTGCGATAAAACAAATGTATATAAAAAAAGATATAATTTGCGTTTGACTGAATAGAATAGAATATATTCATATAACAATATACCAATTTACAAGAATAAATTAAAACAATACATTTTTTGGTACAGATTGGAATGGTACATTGTAGGGAGGACATCATAGCCAGAATGGCTGTCTTCCTGACACCCCCCGAAATACAATTTTAAAAAAACACACTTGGTTGGAGTAGACATTCTTGTCAATAGCATTACCCCTGTTTTTGGCTAATATGTTAAATGTCTGTGTATCTGGCCTCGTGGCCATAATTAGAATAGTTAATGATGTCAGTATAATTATGTGGCTTTGGATGAGCTAACTTATAATAAGAAGGGTGTTTAGTGGGTTTATCCACAAAACTGAGTTGAGTAGCAGTATGTACTTTTTAGAAGTTAATATCAAGAAGATTGTTTACCGTGTACAGTTGGTAGATATCTACGGCCGTCTCTCATATCCATGTCCATCGCTGGCCCTCGGAACTTAAAGGTCCGCGGTCCAGACACAGTCATAGGTGTGAATATGAAACATGAGCATGGAAAATGTTGGCGTTTGCTCTGGTACCCACATTTTTTTTGAAAGCCCTGATAATGGCTTGTAGCACCCAACCAGTTAAGAGTAAAGTGTCCGTTCCTGCTATGTCCCAATAAATCTCAATGACAGGAACTGGGAAGATAAAAACAAGTTTCAGGTGACTGCATTCTGTGGTAGTCATGTTAGGGTGTAAAAAAAAATATATATAATTATTTCTGAAAAACATTGGAGAGTCGTGCCTCTTTTGCCACCCCCGTTTCTTACGTCCTCAAAATGATTCGGATTGAAGGTGAACTGAAGCCTCAAGACAAATTGCTTGATATTAATATGCGGTGGAAATACCAATTTCCAAAGTGTTATGATTGTTATTTGATTATATACTTTTTTGTATTCCAAGTGCAGTATTAAGTATTTAAATATCCATTATTGTGTTCATGTTTGTTGGAATTTAAACCATCTTTAGCATATATGACAATACCGTGACCACAACATGCTTATGAAGTCAAATTTTGTCCATCATTTGTTCCAATCTGGCTATTTTAGACGACTCACAGCCAAGGCGTTGGTTACAGAATCAAAATTAAACAAAACTTGGTTTCCGCAACAATCAAGCTCTGACCCACGTCTTGGGACTCTCACGGGTAACTCATTTATATAACTAACAATTCATTAAATAGTCAGTTGATCGAGCTTGTCTTGTTGCGTGTCGTTGGGGAGAACACTTCAGCCGGAGGTCAATACTATAAAACTTTTACAGTTCGACTTTCTAGAATTGTATTTTCTAGTTGTGACCTTAAATGGGTTGAAATGAACCATCAGCATTTTCAAAGACGTGGCAATTTGCCAATTATCAACTTGCCATACCTTTTAAAATGCTAATGATTCATTTTTGTCAGTTATTTATTTATTTATTTATTTATTTATTTTATTTATTTATTTATTTATTTATTTATTTATTTATTTATTGGGGTTTCAGGTCACATACTTATGCACAATGGCTAATCGTGACCGTGACAGTTTTACGGGTGGAGGAAGCAGGAGTAACCGGAGAGAACCACAGAGCAACGACGAGCAACTGTCAGCTCCTCAACATTTTAACTCTGTTCAAGCTCCGCTCAAGCAGGGTTACAGCGGTTGAAGACATGTGCACCATCGACGTGCAGTACGCCTTAGTACGTGCCCCCATGTAGGCAACCGGGATAAAATGCCTTGCCCAAGGACACAACGTGTGTCGTCCCGGACGGGGATCTAACTCGGGACCTCTAGCATAGAAGTCCAACAGTCTACCACTGAGCCACCGCGCTCCCAGTTATATTATTAGGCGGAAAATACAATTCTAGAAAATACAATTGTAAACGTTTTATAGTATTGGCTCCTGATTACACTTGTGAATTGTATTACTGAAAACTTTGAAACGAAAATCTTTACTTCATTTAAATATATAGATGAATAATTTACCGTTTTATCGGAGTATGAAAGCAGAAGTAGCCTATTAAGTTGTATGATGTACGGAGTACTTCATACAAAACTAAACCTGCTTTACTAACATCCATACACCGATAAAGGGATAGACAGTTCATCTCAATTGTTATAATTCAATTTGGAATGGTTGCTTCTATTATTATGTGCCCTCAGTCGGTGATGTCTCCGACCTTTAGATCACTGCAGTTGAATAAACACTTGTGCAGACGCCAGTGTTATTATTTTCAACATCGGCTAATACATGCGGCCTCAAATACTCAAGAAGAACAGCAATGTAAAGAGCCCTTCTGCAGAAAATTGAAATTTAATTGCATCCCCAGAAACCCCCAATAATTTTTGACAAATGGGCGGCAACAAAGCAAAACCATTCATATGATAAGAAAAAAAATATGATAGGAAAACATTCATCGAGTTAGGCAAAATTCCAAAATTATATGCAAGCAAAACGTACAGCTATAAAGACAAAGTATAGCGAATAACTTTCAACTTTTGACACGAAAACATAGCTTCGGACCCCTCAGAGTGGAGCGAGCTTGTTCAGCTGGTTTTAGTGGTGGGTCATAAACTATGGTTTTACTTTCAACTTTTGGCACGAAAACATACCTTCGGACCCCTCATAGTGGAGCGAGCTTGTTGAGCTGGTTCCAGTGGTGGGTCATAAACTATGGTTTTGAAGCAAAAATGATTTTTTAGTCTTCTTTTCGTGATGGGTAGAGGGCTATCACAAATGTGGAGTTTGCTAACGAAACGGCACCGATTCTTTTTCATAAACAACTGTTCAGGAAACCACCATGTAGTAGCGTGATCTGTAGCTAACCAACACTTTCCTCCATTGATACAGAATCCTGTTAATAGTAACGGCAATGTTAAACCACTTATCGCTGCATACCAGTTAATTTCATTTGCTTCATTAACAAGTTATGTTTAGCTGAATAAACCACTTCACATCTAAGAGGATAGATGGGTCTTCAGTGGGATAAAAAAGATTACGAGAAGAGTGGACAATTAGAGAAATGGGATGGAGAATCTTATCTTCAGGGATGAGCATTCTTATAGTTACTCTGTTTTCCGAGATTAATAATGGAATATGTGGTCTGGGAAGTCAGATTCGATAACATTTAAGTGGCTCTTATGCTACAAAAATGATGTTCTTACAACAATCTTCGAGCAACTTTCAGGAATAGTAATTTCTATGGAGATGAAAGAAAATCGCGCAGTATTGGGATAACTCACGATCACATAAATGTATTTGACATTTCCACCTAACATTGTTACGTCTTTGTCGAATTCTTTCCCATCAGTTACGCCAAGATTCTTTTTCCATTTAGAATCGTTCCACCATGTAGAATTTTAAATTTGCATCCTTTGCTGTCAGTATCTTGTATCACTGAGTGAATAATCAAATATTGCAAATATTGTTGACTCCTTACCAAAGACGAAAAGAAGACGACACATGCAAACAAAATTTTTGTTCATTTTTTGAGTCTAATACGTAGCTTATGATCCCTCATTGGAACGAGCTCAATGAGCTCGTACCAACACGGGTCATAAGCTATGTTTTCAGATAAAAATGAAAACTGAATGATGTTTTTTGAATGGTGTACAGCGCGAGTCATTTTTTTCCATTACGTTGTGTAAAAGGTTATGTTACAAACGACAGGCACGTTAGATTTCAAAGCTGCCTTCTAAGGCGACGGTACGGACAGTTTATAAGGTACACTTATCTTATTTTAAGCACGGCTTGTTTTACGTTTTCCTATCTGATCTGTAGGACTATGGCGACGGTCAAAGGTCTCGATGTTCCCTTTTTCGTCTTTATACTACTGATTAAAAACATATGTAGCATTATACATGTATATGCATTTCAGTTTATATAACAGGTCTGTGAATGTTTGTCATTGTATGTTGTAGAAGAACTTAATAAGTTGCGATAACTTGTTTTCAAGTCCTTTTATCACTCGGCGTCTAACGTTAATGAAATACTTTTGACCTACAGTTAAAACAAGAAGTCCTGTCATGAAATGCGCACAAATAGAATTTTGATCTGCTCGTTAATATACGCGTTATGACCATAGTAAGGCTATCAAATTCTGTACATATGGCCTGTACACAAGGAATGTTTCAGCCTATGGACCTCCGGGTAACACGGAGGTCCATTGGCAGAAACATTGCCTGTGTTTGCTGTGAGTAACCAGGAGAACCTGCCGTGCTTTGGATGCCATTCAATATGGCAATTGCGCGCAATTCCTACGCACAATTAAGCCTAGATAAGCGCACAGTTCGTGACAGGATTCTAGTTGTAACTATAACAACTTTTTTCCTGGACATTGGCTGAAGATTCCCAACAGTGACTGGTTTTCTCGAGGACATATTCTACGTTACTAGCTTATTGTTGTTAACGTATTGTTATGAATAACCAATGAGGAAAGGGACATTACGTATCTGTATGTTAGAACGTTATTAACCCTTTACCCAACGAATCGGCCGCATCCGCCCGCGTAATATGCAAATTCAGCAGTTGAAAAAATATTATTTTTCCAAAAATTTCAACAAAACCATATCATGTGACCCCTCGTTGGAACGAGCTCGTCGAGCTCGTTCCAACGAGGGGTCACATGATATGGTTTTGTTGAAATTTTTTGAAAAATTTGAAAAAATGATATTTAAAATAATAAATTTTGATATCGTCTGCGTTGGGTAAAGGGTTAACGTCCAGATATCCATGCGCACGTACTGTACTCTGTTTTTTTTTCGCGACATGGTCGGACATAATTTCACCAGTGAGAAGGGATTTCATGGATAAAATATTAATGAACGTATTTTCCCCAGTACAAGTAAAAACGTCTACATAAAATACAAATCATTGAAGGTAGCAACCGCACGTGCGGTCATTCGATTCAGAAAGAGAACGAGAAAGAAAACGTTTTACTCGCACTTAATTGGCATCGAGTTATTACACAAGACCAATGTTTTTGATAACAAGTTTAAATTATAAATAATTCAGCAGATCAACGAAATAAATTCGATTAGATCATGTTTTGCCATGATGATATTTTTATTTTGGTCTACTATGCGTTAGGCATGAAAAATAAAACACAGAAATACAGAACTCTAAACTTCGGTGGTTATAGCACAAGAAGAACTATGAATGGTGATAACTCCATGCACAGCGCCAGAACGCTATGCCATGACGGCATGATCTTTATTCATAAAAAAATAAATCATATTAAACGCTGAATGATTGTCAAAACAGACGCTATTTAAAACTGTACCCGATGCTTTCATTATGCGAACAAGTCACGAAAGAGAGAAATATTATAAGATAAATTGGTTATAACCACCATGTATAGGTTTTGTTTTCGAGATGTCGATACCTCTCCTTTGGGCATGTATGTCCAAATGCGAGCTCGAGACTTCAATACACCATCTCGGAAACTCACATGATGGTAATAACATATAGCAAAATCAACACCAAACAAAGAAAAATAGACAAACTAAGACGGAAGGTGCAATGTTCTAGTATTTCTTTTCCAATAGGTGAGATTCCAAAGTAAAAGGAGGACAAAGACTTTCGACTCAAAAATCTCTTGCGAAAGCCTATTTATATTATATGTATATATAATTCTGTTTCGTTATTTCTAAACTCAAATATATATATATAAACTTCGTCAAATTGCCGTGGACTTATATAACATCATACGGCAAGTTGAGAAAAGTATATACACTTTCTAAAATAGCGATGGAATACTACAGATTATACGACTGTCAAAACACAATGCGCTTCTTTAAGAGAGATTTTTTCGAAATTCTGTTTCGTTATTTCTGAGTTCAAGAATGAAAATGTCTGTTTTGGGCAAGGACCTTGTCAATGGGCAGTGTACTTAAGACCGGAATTCTAATAGTTATCAAAATTCTTCCTCTGTTTGTTATAATATACTGTCCAAAAAAAGTTAAGCCCCCTCCCCCTCCCCGCCACATCCCTATAATACGAGTGGGTATACAGAAAATGGGTAAATTCTCCCGAGAAAACCTGCTATTTGCAGTAGGGAGAATATGCCTTATTAGTGAAGCAAGGGTTTCTTGAGCTTTCTTTTTTATTGAATGAATATTAGGCACCGCGGACGTCATCACAACGTTAAAAAACATCACGTTGTTCAGTACCTGGTGGAACAGCCTCGAGAATATCTAACACATCTTAACCCTTTACTTAACATGAAAAGCAGACGACACTTGCAAACAAAATTCTTGAATAACTATTTTTTTCATTTTTTTTTCAAAAACATAGGTTACGACCCCTCGTTGGAACGATCTCGACGAGCTCGTTTCAACGAGGGGTCATAACCTATGTTTTTGAGACGAAAAATGAAAAAAATAATGAAAATTAATTGGAGATTTTTGAGAATAGCGCTGGCCGGTTTTGTCCGTTACGTTTGGTAAAGGGTTAATCGGCGTAGCATGCTGTCCATGACATTCCGAATTTCTCTCACTGTGTTGTTGTCTCTATAAGCACACGGCAGTGAAGTGGTCAATAGCCAGCAAATATTCACCTGTTTTAAGGATGTATGCCCGATTCGATAGAGGAATGCAGAACGTCACAATATGAGCTATTCGTACACCCGCCCACAGGTATTATGGGGATGGGGCTTAACTTGTTTTGGACAGTATATATTAGATATTGCATGTCGCAGACTATGCCAAAATAGTGGTCCACGAGGAAGAATATTTTTTCTTTTCTTGAGAACCATTATTTTGGCATAGTCAACTCCAAGCCTGTAATATTTATAATATACAATTAAAAAAAGAAGGGGATATTTGATAAAAGTGAGATATATGAAGACATTATAAGTTATTGTGATGAATTGACGGTAACATGGTCTGAGGTTTGCAGCTCGGAGTTTATGATCAACCGAGTCGCGAAGCGTCGAGGTTGAACATATGCTCCGAGCCGCAAACCTCAGACCATGTTACCGTCAATTCATCACAATAACGTATATGTTCCAATAAGACACTACCCATAGCCCAAAACCTACATCGTGAAACACGAGAGGCTTAGTTACTAAACTTGTGATCGTTAAAAGTTGCCTTGTTCAAGGCAACTTTTAACGATCACAGGTTTAGTAAATAAACCTCTCGTGTATTCACGACGGCACTGGATAAATGGTCAATAAAACAGATAAACTCATTCCATCTTAGTTCAAATCGTAAATCGGTTTGTAATTTAAACAACACTTCATCCGGAACACCGTCTGCTGCACACTGAAACATCCAGAAAAATGAAGCGGCCTGCTAGTCACTCCGTTGATGAAGCAGTTACGAAACGGACGACGTCATTGCAAATATTTCGCGTTGTGATGTCAGACGGTAACATTTGCCATTTGAGCCGTAAACATAGAATTTACTAAGCGAGCTCTCGTCCAATCAGAGGAGGAGGATTTTAGTCTTACTGGAACATTATAAGTCATTCTGTTTGTTGACAGGGGACATGGTCTCACGTTCCCTGCATGAAATGCATATTCCACCGAGGCGTCAGCCGAGGATGAATATATGTTTCGTGCAGGGAACGTGAGACCATGTCCCCTGTCAACAAACATAATAACGTATATGTCCCGTTCTTACACAAGTAAAATTGAATTGTTGTAGGCCTACAGCGAATATTAGAAAGCAGACTTTGTTTCGGTAAAGTGTTAACTTTTATCATAACAGACTGCAGTGATTTCCCTTTATTCAATGTTTACGTACGCAATCAACGGGGCGATATGCTCTCGATTCGTTTCAGTTTATGGTACAGAAAATTAATGAAAGGAGACCTTATAATCTAATCGGTTTCATAAATAATTACCCATGTTTATATAACTAATCTTTTTATACGTGATAACGGTACTTTTGTGTGTATTTTACTTCAGTTAAATGTTTTTGTCTCAGTTGATTTCATGTGAAAAAAACATTGCGATAAACCGTTGCTCATGGCAACGAGACGCTTTCCTTGACAGTGGACATACGAATCGCTGACAGTAGACATATGCGCGTGCCCGGCGACATAAAATAAAATCAACGAGGCATTGACCAATCAGCGCAAGGTATTGCGGTTGGTATCGGGACATATATTTATATTTTCATCTAAAAGACAGTTCAGGCATTGCACTGTGGCATCCGGTGATTGATTTCAGCGATAGTTGGGTGTCTGACAAGCACACATTCCACGCACTGAACTGTAGAAGACATGGACGGTCAGTCAGAGAATTTACCACATTCATTCCGAGACCTCAATACCTCAATACCTTGTAAATCCTCCTCAGTTCGCGAGGCAAGCGTGAATCCGACGTGGCATACTTCCCACCAAACGTCCAATATCAGCTTGACTGATGTTATTCCATTCTTCCTGCAATGCAGTGGCGAGTTCCTGGACATTGGTAGGGTCTCTTGACGTTGTCGTAGGCGCCTGCCAAGCATATACCAGACGTGCCCGATTGGTGAAAGATCTGGACCTAGTGATGGCCGAGGCAGTGATGTTCTGCTCTTGGAGAAACTCTGTAGCGACACGGGCCCTGTGTACTCTTGCATTTTTATCTTGGAAAATGAATCGACGGCCGTGACGTCGCGCAAATGGCACCATATGGCTGCTAACGTGTTGTCATAGGAGGACTGCCCTGTGACGCCCCCTTGGATGACATGTAATGCTGTTCTGCATGTCATGGTTATGCCTCTCCACACCATAACCGATCCACCACCAAAACGATCATTCATGCTGCCTAACGATTACGTCATGGCATCGTTCGTTACGCCACCACCACACTCTGTTTCGCCTGTCGTGGAAGTCGAGAGTGAACCTCGATTCATCGGAAAACATGACGACGTTGCTCCACCGATGATTGTACCAGCGCTGTCGTGCTCCACACCAATTACGCCTTGCTACGATGTGACGTATAGTCTGACCACTGACTCACACATCTGTCGCTCGGTGCAGCTGCTGTCCAATTTCTGAGGCACTTTGATGGCGGTTACATGATGCTGTTATGCGGATGAAACGATCCTAGTTAGCAATTGTCGCCCTTGGACGACCTGGCCGGCGTCTGTCATCAACATAGCCTGTCTGATGGTAGCGTGACCACAACCTGCTAATCACCGATTGAGTAACGTTGAGAATTTGAGCCACTTGAGTCTGTCTGTTGCCAGCTTCCAACATGCCAACGGCACGTAAACGTTCGTCACGTGTCAGTCTTCACATACCTCAAACGTTACGTTTCGACCAGAAACTATTGATGAACGAGTTTATACCAAGAAAAGAACCACCAGACCTCCAAAAAAGCCCGTCCAGTGCAAACGAAAATTTCAAAACGTACCCCACAGACATTAATGCGGCGCTCGTGCGAAAAAAAAACCTGCACGAAGTTTTCGTGGGCCGGTGACATTCATGATGCACACTAAACTTGGCAACATATTGATGTGTCCAATCACGCGTTTCCAATACCATTTTCTGAACATATCAACATCAGTTTGGAAATCCTCTACTTTTTGGAATAGTATACATTACTAAAGGTGTGCAATTTATGCCCCCGTGATCTCATTGGGCAGATGCGGGCATGAATCAATGACGGTGACACACTCAGTTCCAATAAGTGCAACACAGTAACGTATTTCATGAGTACAATTTTGAAGCTGAGATAAATTTATCAAAATAAATAGCTTTCTTGGATGCATTAGCTGTTGACCTGTACAGATTGTATAAACTGCAGCTCTGCTATTTTGAAGAAGTTTGCGACACATTATTTTAAGTCCATTATTACTGAAATTGAACACATAGAGCTCAACAAACAATTTTATGTTAACTATTTTCGATTCAAACAAGGTATTTCAGTTAAAGTCAACGCTACAAATTAATTATCGTTCAAATACAAGATACCAATTATGTGTCCATTTGAAATTTCTGAACACATTTCGTCGTCATTAACATGATTTAGTATATAATATTTAAATACTTGGACGATAAATGCAAGGATTATTACTTCAGAATCACAGTGGTTACATTTCCACCTATGTTACCTGCGTTGGGTTCTATAACGCGACACTTGACCTTATTGACTCACATGAGAGAACGGTGGAATTATGTGCCTGCGGTTGGGATGCAACCCATGCAGCATGAGTTCGGTTAGTGCGCACAGAAGTCTGGCAACTGCTCACTGCTCAGTACTTCTCACCAGCTACCCCGACTTCCTCTAACTTCCTCTACTTACCTAGTAAACCACAAGAAAACCAAAAATACCACCATCGCAGGTCCTAATGGGATTATCTCAAAAACACGCGCACAATACCTTCGTAGTCCGTGTGAATGACAACAACTGAACCACAACCATTTCGGATTACCCATCTGAATATTAACTGGAAATTCTCACATCAGTATTTTAACAAATGTAGCCTTGTTCAGGTTTTCACAAAAACTCAATATAAAGGTGAGAGATACGAATAATTACTTTGACACCCTGTGTAATTAACAACATCGATGACCTCCTGATGCAATTACAATTCGATTACAACACATGCCCACATTTGTTTCAACACAACACTTAGGAAGGGAAACATTCAAACAATGGTAACATATCCATGGCCATATTCTATCAACACAATACAGAAAAGTTTTTCGGGTTGGATGTTTTAGAAACACGAACTCCCTGCATCACATAGAGTATTGGCTTTGATGTTCATGATACGCAAGCTGGGGACAAGATTAATGTTCAGTAGCATTTTGATCCTTCTTGAAAATCACCTTTCTATTTATGTGTTACTTATGTTCGAACGCAACGATTGGTCAATTCATACAGACTTGAGTATGACTTATGAAGTGCAATTATTAGCCATTAACCCTTTGAACCCTAGCGGCCGTTTTTCCGGCTAGCCACATGATACGTCATACCGTCATTAAATAGGATGGCTGTTCAGTAAATGTGAAGGCTTGACCAATTAATATTTTCAACGTGCAGCCCCGGGGCTGCACGTTGAAAATAGTGATTGGACTACCCCAAATAATGAATATGGACTGAGCATCATCAACGCAACCATTCGGAAAGTGAAGGACGTTAACGTTATACCAAAAATTGATGACGCGAAGTTTGATGTTGCTCAGGATTTAATCCATTAGACCACGAGAACCGCTAATATTATGTACGATCACTGGTTGAACCACCTAAATTTAAACGAAGTAAAGGCAAGGGTAACAGCCGCCTAACAGATGTGGGATTAGGAACTAATGTGGTTAACCTGTCTGGCACCAATGACCTAACAACCCAAGAGAAATCGCTTTTAGATCGCGGTTTAACTTTTGTACGAGCACCAAAGCCTAAAACTGATAACCAAACAAATTTACCATCATACAACTGTATTGCTGTCATTGAACTTGCATGGAAGATACCACTAGAGTTCAAAGGGTTAAACAAGACTGCAAGCACATATACGCCACTGTTTTCTGGAGGCATTTATGCACTTATAAAATGCCGCAGAAAGACACTTTTAAAACACGGGTCAGCCATCTTAAAAACACCTCATGTTTGAACATCATTTCTTTACAGGCAATTAAACTAGGAAATTCTTAAAAAAAAACGTTTTTTTTAAAAGCATTTTCTACCGTATTTTAATATTTCAGACGTTTGAATTTCTCATGGAAATTCAATTTACGACTTCATGTCTTTATTTTGATTATTTTGTCCCACGTGAAACCTCTAAAATAGTATCACACGTGAGCCCAACATACAAAACAAACAAAGAAGGAGCTTTTTTTCTCGGATAAAAACCAAACAATCTGAATATTTATTTTATGTAAACACGTTACTACCAATTACAACTGGCTTCACATCTTAGCCCTGCTCTTGGATATCTGGGGCAACTTTATCCATGGTTGGTTTTGATATTAAATGGCCTTTTCTATAGATATGACCCATATGAGGTTATTGACTCCAGAAATCGCTAAAATGCGTTCTAGCCTGTCTAGTTGTAGCTATGCACTCTTTCGGGTTCTATGTATTATAACCTTCATTTTGATTTACACCTTGGTTCGATTGTCTTTTCGGGTTTTTTTTAAATATTTTAAAGTGCCTTATAGAACAACAGAATTGATAAATGCTGTCAAAATGCCTCTGGACCTCTTAGTATACCCGAGTCGGTGCGCTATGAACAAAATGTCCCGTGCTGTAAGACATCGTCGCTACGAGGCTCGGTGCCACTCAACGCACGGGACAGATTCTTCTACTTGATGAAATACCTTCTGATGGTCTGGAAACTACTTCGAAAAATATGCATGTGTTGTTCGAAGAATAGTGAATGTCAGAACCAACATATTTGACCTAAACTGTGTTAGCGTTACTTGGATAGAACCACCAAAAAGACACATATTGCTCAATATGTAGGAAAATTGGCTATTCACGGTGAAAATTGTCACTTCACTGATCTTTGAGTATAACGCGTTTAAAAGCAGAATTGAGGCAATAAAGATGTCTTGAAAATGTATGAGGTGTTTTCAGGATTCTGCAAAATGGTAAGCTGTCTATTTTACTGTTCTGAACGGCCAAAAAACAAACGCTCATTGTGGAACACTTTTCATTAGACCACACCATTCTTCGTCACAGAATGACATCGTTGTGTAAGTGAACTGATCCGTGGATAATTACTTCCGACAATCGCACCAGAAAAGTTATTACATCGTAAAAAGACAATCAAACACCACTATAAACAATGACAAATCATGAATTGTCGTGCTGACAAAAAGAAAATGGAACACCAATCCTAAATTATAACACAGTGGAAAACATGTCGACTTCATTTATTTCATTTACACCAGAGCGCGTCACTCTAAAAAAAACTAGAATTGTTCTAATTGCATACCAAGTTCTCAAACAACCAGTTGTATTATGTAGGGAATTCGGCGAATTTATAAGCCTAGTACCAGTCTAGCCCTTAAATTGTCCATCGTCTTTGTTTAGAATCTCTAGTCTGAAATATTTCATTTGGTTGGAAAAGCGAACCAAGGGTTCGCTTTTCCGATCAACTGAAATATTCCAGACGAATACAACTGTAAAAATAAAAATACGATGAACACCCATTTAAATCAAAACAACGCAAGAGATGTTTTTCAATTGAGACTTTTTATGACCGAAGCTTTCATGACTTTACTAATGCTAAATTAGACACGTTCGTTTACTAAATAGTTATGATTGAAGACTCGTCACATATGTAGTTTTATTACAGCGTGCAGTTAAACAAATCTTCATGTTTTCGAATTGAATACTTATTGATTACAATTTCTTTACCTGAAGCACGAAAGAATATCTGTACATCTTTTGAGCGAAGGTACGTCACAAAATGGGTAAACAAACAGCCCATAACAGCGTCGGGTTCCTCAGAGAATTACACTAGTGACCTGAGAGCTTGATTGAGTACATGTTAAACAATCGAGTTTGTGGTTGTTTTCAGTAAACTAAACATATTTGTATCTTGACATTTATTTTCACCAACCAAAATTCAGATCCAATACCTCGCGACTCGTGTGCGGCGAAATAGCTGTGGATGCACCGGAGAGACACTTATAAAATAATATCAGGATACAACGTGTATTGTCACAAAAAACTCTGGTATACTAGACTGAGAGCTTGCCTTACAAAGACAGGGTATTTTGAAAGACGCCTGAGGTATACAATACCATTTTTCCATCAGTTGCTCGCAGGACAAGCTCACTTTACTGGATTCTAGAGGTCTCTGGACGTACTCTTGTGCTTCTCGTAATCACAATTATTTCCTGTGTTCATCATTGGACACTCATCTCAAAATCTCATTTCTGACAATGCCATAAAACAACCACACGACAAATGCAGTTAATTTCCACAGGTACAACAGTTTATGAAGTACACACCCTTATCAGTATAGGTGATGAATGGTATACTCTTGTCAGCTCTAAACACTCAAGATCAATACATTCTTGCGCCACTAGATTTCGTTCTTGTGACAGGTCGAAAGTGGACGGCTATGATTAGCACACAGTGAACAGCTATTTTCGAAGATTCATATCTAGTTTGCAACAGAGAATACATCGTGTCTCAAAGACCCGCATCTTAGTGTCTCAAGACCTCATTAAACTTGAAAAGGCATGAACTGACAGCCGCACAACGTCTAGCTATGTACACATATATTTTTTTTTCAGTTGCTAAAATGTCACTGTTGTCAAAAGATTATGTTCACTGATGACAGAGGCGTCGCTAAAAGGGTGGTGGTAAGGAGCGTTTGAGGGAACCGGTCGATTCGGCTTTGAGTCGATTCGGCCTTGAGTCAATTCGGCCAGTATCAATTCAGTCTGAGTCAATCCGTCTTTACAGTTAAATCTAGAAGTCCTGTCATGAAATGCGCACAAATAGTACGTCGATCGGCGCGTTAATCTACGCGTTATGGCCATAGTAAGGCTATCAAATTCTGTACATATGGCCTGTACACAAGCAATGTTTCAGCCAATGGACCTCCGGGTAAACCGGAGGTCCATTGGCAGGAACATTGCCTGTGTTTGCTGGAGAAATCAGGAGAAACCGTCGTGCTTTGGATGACATTCGATATGGCAATTGCGCGCAATTCCTGCGAGCAATTAAGCCTAGATAAGCGCACAGTTCGTGACAGGAATTCTAGTTTTAACTGTAGGACGGTTCGGCTTTGAGACGATTCGGCCTGACAACTACTGGGGCAACTGGGTTCGATGCAAATCGTGTGAGATACAGTTAACAAATGTTCAAGGTTTATTATATTTTATTTCACGATTTGCGTTGTTATTGCAACAGATATTCCCACTAGGCTTTACAAATTTTCATTACCGAAATACATTGTAAATACCGGAGATTTACTACAATTAATGGTACTTTGGTATGAAAATTTAACATGTCTAACAGGGATATGCGTTGTTATAACAACAGATATTCCCACTAGGCATGACAAATTTTCATTACTGAAATACATTATAAATACCGGGGATTTATTATCTCTTGAGGACAACAATTCATGGTACTTTGGTTTAAAATTTTTTACTCAGATTTTGGAGGTGAATAAATATATGCACACTTTTTCAAAAGCCCTGTTGTTGTGAGTTCATTATTTAGGTAGAGGTGAAACGGTTAACCGACTGATCGATTAATCAATGATCAACATCTTGATCGATCCAAAAAGTAATTGTTCGATTAACCGTTACTTTTGAACTGCTGTTCATCCATTGTTTTTTCTACATAGTTGTTCGGGTCATTTAATTGAGGTGCATTAGCTCTTCCCTTTAACATGTTGAATGCCTCCAAATGTGACGAACTGGAAGAAAAGGCAATGCAAGTACTTGTCTTATATAGTTGTGAAGTCCCTGTCTCTCTATATATGTTGCTGCAAGACCGAGTCCCTGTACACGTCTAAAAATGGTCCGCGTCCAGAGAAACACGCAGCCATTGATTTCAATACCCTGGAAAACTCCTCGCACAGCTTGACAGATCCCTGACGGAAAATCTGGTAAAATCTACAGCATTGTCACCAATTTTTGTTGTATCTAACTCAGCACTCTAACATAATCTGTCTGTCACCTATTGGACATCAAAATAAAAAAAACAAATAGAATTGTTTCCTTTCACCACTCCTCTGGATGAAGGCATTTATGGAGAATAGTTGTTCACCAGGTGTGAAGGGATATGAATGGACCACTTTGAATGTCTCGTTCATAAAGAACCTTGTTGACAGTTTTCGTCGATTGAGTTGAAAGGGTGTAGAAATTATGCGTTCTGTGGCCGACCATATTTATGTTAGAGTGAATGCAACATTATCACTCTAAAAACAGTTTTACTTGCGGTGAAACCATCCAAAAAAACAAACACTATTCCCACTACTTTATTATTGTGAAAACTGTTGTTTAGAAACAAGAAATCAAAGCCTCAATATTGTGAACCGCTATGTTAACACAATAAAGTTCTGTAAAACATTCAGAATTTCTGTTATTTATGTTTTATTTTACTAAAATATCCTTAAAAATATACTTTAATCGATTATTTGTCTTTGTCTGGAAGTGGGTCATTTCGGCCTAGGCCGAATCAACTCAGGCCGAATTGACTCAAGGCCGAATTGACCCCGAACCGTGTGTGACCTCCCCCCTCCCCCCCCCCCCCCCCACACACACTAATTTTTCCAGTCTGGACACTTTCGTGAGGATTATAGTCTAAGATTTCAATTCCACTTTATAGTAATCATGTACTTTCTTAACCCTTTACCCAACGTAACGGAAAAAAACCGGCCAGCGCTATTCACAAAAATCGCCAATTAATTTCCGTTATATTTTCAGCTCGTCGAGCTCGTTCCAATGAGATTCATAACGTATGTTTTTGAGACTAAAAATGAAAAAAAATAGTTATTCAAGAATTTTGTTTGCAAGTGTCGTCTGCTTTTCATGTTAGGTAGAGGGTTAAAAGTCTAGATTTGGGTTGGTGAAGACCTTGGTGTGCAAGGGGGGGGGGGGGGGGCATCAGCTGAGATGGACGTACAGAGCTCTGTGTCCTTGAATGTGGTACATTGACAGCACAACGGTATATTGATGAGATCCTGGATTTCCACGTCAGATTGTATGGAGGTGCAGTGGGTGATAGTTTCATTCTGATGGACGATAATGCCCGTCCTCATGTTGCCCATGCTGTCGAGGAGTACCGGCAGTGGGAGGGGATTGAGCGTATGGACTAGCCAGCAAGATCCCCTGACCTCAATCCAATCGAACATGTCTGGAATGAGTTGCAGCTTGCAATTTCAGCCCGTCCAGTCCAACCAAGAAGTGTCCAGAAGCTTGGTGCCATGCTAGTACAAGAATGGAACAACATCCCACAAAGGACCACCAGGAACCTGCTTGGGAGCATGAGAAGGCGTTGTCAAGCTGTAATTAACAGTAATGGGTCTCATACTCGATATTGAAACCATACCAGTTCGCTCCGTCAACTTTTTGGCATATTGAAAAATTTCCTCTTTTACAGAAATATCCATTTTCCATGGTTATCGTATTCAAAAGCTAAAAAATAATGTCAAACACAAATAAAAACTTCATTTCTGTACTTAAATCATTAAAGATATAATTAAATAAAAAATGTATACACTTTTCATTACAATATTTCAACTAAAACTTAAAACAGGTAGTTGGATGTACTTGGTGCTTAGCAAACTTTGAGTTTTATATGTATTTTAAATTTGTAGAAGAGGAGGGTAAACTAATTGTCCTCCAATCCAATTTGTACAAACTGTAGCAAATAAAATATTATTACTCTAAACTAGTTAAATGAGACCCTTGTATCACGACTATAACATGTACATTTTTATTTATTCACAAATAAATGTCCAAGAAGTCTTCGTTTTTTAAACTATAATCCCGCGTGATCAACTGGTTGAGTGCTAGAAGCCACTATCAGGGCTTTCAAAAAAAATGAGGGTACCAGAGGAAAAGCCACCATTTTCCTTGCTCATGTTTCATATTCAGTGGAAGTGCAAATAATATTTTGTTTATGTAAATTTGTTTTATCACAAATTATTGAAGAATAATACGGCCACTGTTCAGTAATTTGTAATAAAACAAATTTTGATGAACAAATTAAGACAACCAGAAATAATGTAGCCCTCAACAAGTTAACATTCCAACTTCATCGTCAAGCTTACCTTCGACGAAGGCGTGTCTTGGTGATGTATAGTTGGAATATTAGCCAGCTGGGACTTTAGCTATCACATTCGAGACAAACCGGGTTTACACCCATAACACTCAATCGCTCATCTTCGCGATGTCTCTGATCGGAGATTCCCATCACTAACCCTTTGAACCCTAGCGGCCGTTTAACGGCCAGCAACATGATATGTCATAACGTCATTAAACTGGATGGCTGTTCAGTAAATGTGTGGGGTAGACCAATCAATATTTTCAACGTGCAGCCTCAGGGCTGCACGTTGAAAATATTGATTGGTCTACCCAAATGATGAATATGAACTCTTCTGATTGCTGCCATTGAACTGGCATGGAAGATACCACCAGAGTTAAAAGGGGTTAATAAAAAGAAGACGTCACATTCCATTTATTTATTTATTTATTTATTTATTTATTTATTGGTGTTTAAGGCCATATACTTATGCACAATGGCTAATCATGGCCGTGACAGTTTTACGGCTGGAGGAAGCCTGAGTAACCGGAGAGAACCACTGAGCAACGACGAGCAGCTGCCAGCTCCCCAACGCAGCACAGGCAGGGTTAGATTGGTTGAAGACATGCGTACCGTCGACGTGCAGTACGCCTTAGTACACGGCGTCATCGTGCCCCGATGTGGACAATCTGGGTTAAGTGCCTCGCCAAAGGACAAAACGCAGGAGACATAATTGATCGCTCAGACGGTCACTCATCCAGTGACTAACCAGGCTCGACGTTGCTTAACTTCGGTGATCTGACGAGAACCGGTTACCGCCACACCACGCGCCCCTTCACATTCCATAAATAACAAATTTAATTTATCAAGTTCAGCATCAATTGGTACAAGAACGTCGTTACTCACTGGAGGTAAATAATTGGATTCATTATATTCCCGCAAATAAATGTATGGCTTTAACTTTTAAAAGTGTTTTTGATACATTTTGATGTTTCTTAAAGCGACATGATAGCTTTCTTGTTTTTTCATCAGTCCATCAAGTGGATTTCTATTAACTGCACACAGAGGTAGTTCATGATACATTTATCTCAATAAGTGATGGTTTTACGTGGAAGATAGACTTATGTAAAGTGCGTTCTTAATTACTTATTTTGTTAGAAAACATTCTTCCCCGATGCGTTTAACTATTTGAACACTGTTTTCAATTTTATAACGGCTCTTTGGTTTGGTTTGTAATAATCTTTCATCGAGTTGTTTATGTGTCTTGTAGGATCACCTCTAGCACTTGGGATGAATCGAGAATACTGTGCATAAAAAATGTAAAGTTGAGCCAGTCGTTCAAACCAATGCTGCGCACGTTGGAGGACTTGATCCCAGTTGTTGGTAAGGTCCTGTTATACGGGTCAAATATGAAATCAATAATTGATCTACTTTCCGGGTTTTGAATGGTAAGCATAGCATGTGACAGAATGCTAGCACCGGACCCTTGCAAAGGCAATGGCGAATTAATCCCCCACCCCCCCCCCCCCCCCGGGAGAAACTGAATAGCTGCCCAATTATTATCTCCCGTTTAAGACCCAAAGTTCTACTGTCGATGTCCCTTTAAGGTTCCCAACATATCTCCTTGGGCTCTATTTAAAATGCAGATATAATGAAATATATTGCTTTTACATGCAACCCCTGGGGTTGAAATTAACCCTATTTAAAGTTACGTATTTGAAGGGCAATGTCTTGTATAATACGGTCATAATTGGACCGCTGAAACGTCAGTGAAAAACATCGCAACGAAATCTTCCTCCTGAAGATGGTGACTATTCAACCAACTCATTAACTCTTCCCAAAGGTGACGTTTGGTAAAGTGAATGCTGCTACGCTGTGACTGTAGTCACAGCGTAACAGCTTTCATTTAACCAAACATCAAGGTTCCGCTCAGCAGTTACGCATGTTTGCACAGGATAAAATTCTAAACTGTGGGCATGTGTTGAAACTTGTCCCATGTAATTTGGAGATCTATTTTGAGTAAATATATACATATGACTGCTTTATTCGTTGGAGAACAGAATTTAAAGTTTTGGCCACTGTGTTGAAGCCTAATGCGTGGGGATAAATTGCCAGAAGAAGTATGGAAACAGTGGCTTCGAAAAATTGGCTATTTGTTTAAATACCATTTTATACGGAGCTCTTCCGAGGTATGTTACTAAAAATGAGACGGAAACAACATGCATATTTTTTTTCACATTCTAGAAAGAGGTTGGAATGTGCCAGCAGAGAGGTGGAGATAGTGGCTAAATTCTTCCTTCGAGGTTACTGGATGAATGAAATTGACTGGTGTCGACATTTTTTAATGCAATTTTCCAGGATGAAACCTTGCACTTGACAGTGAATGATTTCACCCACATCCAGAGAGTTAAGTTCTACTTTATCAGACAGTATTGTATGTGTTTAGTACATTTAGAAAATGTAATACATATCATGGATTAGAGAACTAAGCTAAAGAAATTTCGCACCTGAAAAGAATGTGTGAGATGTCATTTTTGGAAATACCCGGAAAACTATGAAGGGAATACAAAAGAAAACCTAGCACGGTATTAACCCTTTACCTAACATGAAAAGCAGACGACACTTGCAAAAAAAATAATTCTTGAATAACGAATGTTTTTCATTTTTTGTCTCAAAAACATAGGTTATGACCCCTCATTGGAACGAGCTCGACGAGCTCGTTCCAACGAGGGGTCATGACCTATGTTTTTGAGACAAAAAATGAAAAAAATAATGAAAATTAATTGGCGATTTTTGAGAATAGCGCTGGCCGGTTTTGGCCGTTACGTTTGGTAAAGGTATTAATTGTCCAATCTCGGAATGTTTTGTTTTATGGGTAATAACTAAAATATGTTGTACATATTCACTTTTTATTACACGTCTGTTCTATGAAATCCCCATCTACAGCAACACACTAAATCATGCGAAAAATGAAAATCCGTTTCGCACACAAGTGCGGACGAAAATCGTTGAGCAGACGATTGATCACCCGAAACTGAAGCGATTGCGAAATAACTAAATAAAATGTCAAAAATTGAAAGATATGTCGAGTTAATGTGTACGAAAACAGAGAAGAAGAAATAGAGTCGATATATGAAGAGGATAATGAATATCCAGAAGAAAAAGAAAAGTATGAGTACGCAAATTTGGTTGGCGATAAAATGTGTTGTTTTTGTTGATAATTGTTAAATGAATTGCTGAGTGTCCTTCTTATTATTGTTTTTGTAGACGTGAGGGCGTGTAATAAAGACAGAACGACATGCGTGTGTGAATGGGTTAATCGACAGGGCACTTGTTGCCAACGCGGAAGGATAAAACGAGAGACCGAAGGCCTCTCGTTTTATCCTTCCGCGATGGCGCAAGTGTCCTATCGATTAACCCATTCGCACACGCGTGTCGTACTGTGGATGTACTACCGCGAATCATGTGCAAATCGTCAACATATTATATTCATTTCTTACATATACTAATATATTTTCTTTTAAATGCGCTCGGTGATTGTGAAGCGTCGGAAAATTGAAAATCTGCAAGAATGTTTTGTTCAGCATTATTCATTTATAGTAACAATTGCCACCCACCAACTAAGATGGTCGTAAATGAGCCACTACCCTATAATGTGACAATGAACATACCAACAATCCAGTTGTATAGTTGTATAGACATCAAATACTTGGACAAATTGTCGTGATAATATAGGGAAGATAAATGTTAATCTCATTCTACAACTTATTAGGGCTGTAGGATTGATCATTAATATTCCTGCTTCTCTTGAAAAAAACCACCAATGGCCACCGAGAGTTTAAAAATGTGCTGTCGACTAACTACCAATTTCCATATTTTGCGCCCGAAACATACATTATGGTCATTCATTAAAACGAACTCATTTAGCTTGTTTCAGTGGAGGGAATAAGCAAGCTCTGAGACCACCAGTCCAATTCTGTTCGGAATTCGACGCTATTGTGGACTGATTGTTTCCCCCACTTCATGTTGAAATTTGCGCGCAGACAACTGTTCATGTAATGTGATGTGCCTTTACATACAACGATATACAGATATTCGTTCCTGTCGCAGTTATACATAGTCCAGTCGATAAGTATTTAACTCCCCTTGGAAATATCAAGATATTAACATAATTTATGGAACTACTCGCTGTAATCATAACACTATGACTGCGGTGAGTCTTCTCTTCTGATTGTAATGTCATCAAAATATCGATCAAATCAAGTCTTCATTGAGCAATATTTGTAGTTTTGAGTCACACAAAATGAACAGTTATGAAATGTTTCAGATTCAATATATTATTTCAGAGAATATATTAGTTGGTCAGAAATGTGAATAGTAGGTTGGCTTTTCAAACCAAATAAAATATTCCAGACGAGTGAATCTAAACAAAGGCGATGACTTATAGACCTGAAACGATTAACCGATTAATCGATTAATCAATGATCGACGTCTTGATCGATCAAAAAAGTAATTGATCGATTAACCGTCACTTTTGAACTATTGTATTATATAGGTTAACAAAGGAATAAACTTGCTCCAAAACAGGCCCACGTTGTCACACTGCCTCACATGAATCATATGAGACAGAGTGAAGCATGCATACTTGTTCACGTGCATGTATCAGTAGCTGGAAATGGTCATTGTTAACCCTTTACCCAATGCGGTTGAAAGACGATACTTGCAAAATAAATTCTTAAATTACTAAAAAATTTCAATTTTTGTCTCAAAAACATAGCTTATGACCCCTCATTGAGACGAGCTCGTCCCAATGAGAGGCCATAAGCTATTTTTTAGACAACAATTGAAAACAATAAAATTTGAATGGAGACTTGTAAGAGGCGCTGGCCGGTTTTTTCCGTTATGTTGGGTAAAGAATTAATATACTGTAAATCGTCAACGGTACGGCAATTATTCAGCTACCTATTAGGGTAAGTGATTAATCGGTTAACCAAGATTAATCCATGTGATTGATCGATCAAGAAAACCCTTTAACCGTTTCAGCTCTAATGACTTATTTGAGGGCTAGACGGTTTCCAGGGTGATAAAGTGTCGAATTTCTTACAGAATTAGACTGGTGGCCTGAGAGATTGGGTCATAAGCTATGTTTTGGAAGCAAGCATTAAAAAAGTAATGAAGTTTAAATGACGAGTTTGTGAATAATGGTGGCCGGATAAGCCCGTTACGGTAGGCAGGGTGCTTATTCGTTTGTTCTTCGTTATGTCGTCCGCTCGTTAATAGCATACTAACGGGGTCCTTCTGACAATCTCCATTTCAATCGGTCCACCATCCGCCCCTAGTGCATCTAAGGCAAGGAGCTCAATCGTTTGTTATTTATTGCGTTGTTCGTTCGCTGATGGCATACCAACGAAGAGTTCATGGTACCTTCTGACAAATCTCATTTTTCTATTGGCCCAGCATCCATCCTTAATGCAACTGGCAAAACGTAGCGATCTAATTTGGGGCTGTCCGCCGGTAGGACATCGGTTTAGTCTGAGACACCCCAAGTACCAGACTTGTGTTCTACGCAAGTAAATGTGCATTGGTACTAAGGTTTCTCAGGAGATGAGTAGAAATGTTCTTTTTCGTGAATGTCGGTATCAAGGCGATTGGGTGCAGGGTAACATATGTTTTTGTGTGAGTGAGTACTGAGAAATGAGTTTGTGTGTGTGTGTGTGGTGGGGGGGGGGGGGGTTAATGGGAGAGAAACTTAATACTTAATATACCAAATCTATTTCTCCGAAACGCATGATTCAACAGATCCCAATGGCTAACTAACAGTAGTCACGGAACTTAAATGTGAACACAGATATTTCAGTAGCCAAAACATTTCGGTGGTCACAACATATTGTAAAGTTTGAATTAACACAAGATGCTAGAAGTGCGATAAAGTAATACTAAATTATTTCTTCCCAATCTGCAAGTTCGAAGATCTTAGCCACTCAAAGCATAAAACAATCACAAACTGATTGGGATAAATTGTAAAAAAACAGCTTCTGTATTTTAATTCAACTCTATATAAACGCTAACATCAGGTCTGAAAATAAGCAGTCTGACATTTGCAAAATGAGGTCCCCAGATGGTGAATTTGATGATGCTATCCCATACAGTGGGCCAATTTATCCTCTGGGTATCTCTTTCTGTTTAATTTTGATACCCTGATTCAGACAGAGGGTAAATGTAGCATCACTAAATTCACCCTCTGGGGACCTCATTTTGCAGATGACAGGCTGCTTATTTTCTGGCTTGGCTGATGTTTGTGAAATAATGCGCACATCGATGATACAGCTTTGCTAGCATTTCGAATTTTCAATTTTTATATGAAATTCCCATACACTTAGTGTTAAATTTACTGACAACTTTCGACACTTAGGGGAGCTAACTTTCCTGTAAATCTCCTCCAATGACGAAAATTGTCAGCCATGAAGTTATGAATGGAAAGGCAAAACATCTTTTGTGAAGTAATATGATTGATTAAAATTATGTAAAACCTGTATTATAATGACAGTGAACTGAATGGTGATGACAGCAGAGATTAGACAACAATGTCTGCAAGATCGTGCAATAATTGCACCAGAAGAGTCTGTTAAGTACAGATAACGTGGTATTCGTCTCATATTGATTAAGTCTAATAAAATTACATTGCCATTATAAAATAATAACTTGTTCGTAAATCTTATTCTTTATGACAGAGATCGAATAGCTAGTACCGGTCACGACCAGACATCTCTTTCCCCCATGCGTGTGACCACAAAATGGACAAAATGGCTTCAGAAAATAGTAGCGATAATCAATAGATATTTCCTATGAATTTCACTGGAAATCCACACAACGCAAGAAAAAGGATCTATGATTCTATTCTCATATGTTTATTGCCCACATCACAAATACTATAAGTTAGCTTAGCTGAAGACTATAAGATAGCGGAGCTTTGTTTCCTCACATTAACTCTTTGCATGATGCTGGCGGATATTCCTGCCCAGCACAGAGTTTCTCTTGTTACTGAAGTAAGTATAATTTGGGCACATTTAATCATATTCTCCCCATGCAAATTGAATGGACTTTTTCACCAATGATTGCTTGTGTTACATTTAGATTAATTTTTCATCACATCTAATCATGGCTGCTTCATAGCAGCCATGACTTGATTTAATGAAAAAATATCTTGAAAATACCCAGAGGGTGAAGAATTAAATGCAGCTGAAATGATCGATGATATTTGAAATATTTTCTGAAGTCACTTTTCACGGTTGCATCCATGAGTGCAACACAGCTCCAACCACAATCATTTCATAGTTGAGGTTTTATTTGACATAGCTGTGATGAGCAATTACAGTTGATCTTACTTAAACCGATATAGCCTGAAGGCACAAACAACCCTGTTAACTGCTCATAATTTACAAACAGAAAAACTATTTATGTATATCTAATCCAGATGTGTTCTGTTAATTGCATCTAGTTCCAAAAGAAAGTTGACACATAACATCTTGGAATGTCATTCCTACAGTTCCTTTGATCCGACATGATATTTAATCAGCATTCAGTGGAACCTTGTAGCTATATGATGTCTGCTGGATATATATAATTTTAATGTTTTAGATGCCACTGTGACACAAATGGTACCACCAACTGAGAACCTACAATACCGTAGTAAAAAATCAGATCGGTGATTACATGTTTAGGTTACAATACACTGTTTCTTTCCATTGACGACAGTGCTAACCGTTCCTCCTCTCCCCATCTCATCAAGCTGATTTGGGCAAAAACAACCATATATCCATTTCGTTTATCATCTCATGAAAAAAATATACTGAAAAAATAAAGGTTGCCATCTGACTTTTGCCTTTAAATTTGGTGATTCCTATACTTCCGTCCAGTTTCGCACTGAATGAAATTGACATATTTTCACCTACCAACACCGAATTTTTATCTTCTCTCACAATTTTCAGAAGACAATTGTCACCAATATTTTACATTTTTTTCAAAACATGCACTTTACAGTTTTATTCACACTTACAAGCTCAGTTCATTTTCCACCAATCGGATAAATCAGGGAACGTTTATCCCCCAGAGACGCTGTTTGCACGAAAACAGTGTATTGTAACCTTTACATGATTTGGACTGTCATCTGGATAATATCACATCCAAGCTCTTGGGTCACTGGTCAAATTCTGCTAGGTATTCGACGCTGTTCTGGGCTGTTTGTTTATCCGCCTTTCGTGGAATTTATGGTCAGACAACCGTTTATGTAATGTAATATCCTTTCACTCCCAAAATAAAGATATGGTCTTTCGTGCTCCAATTATAGATATTTCAATCAATCAGTATTTACTTCACGTTTAAACGTCAAAATGTTAACACAATTTGTGGAACTACGCAGTCATAAAACTACAAACAGGTGAGCCTTCATTCATAAATATTTAGTTTACAAACATTGTCTAACAATATTAATGACATTAAAGATTCGGTTAAACTAATTCTCGACTGAGAAAGATTTCTTGTGTTGATTTAAAGAAAATGAATGTTTATGGTACTATTAACCCCTTACCCAACGTAACGGTCAAAACCGGACAGCGCTATTCACAAAATCGCTAATTAATTTTCATTTTTTTTTCATTTTATGTCTCAAAAACATAGGTTATGACCCCTCGTCGAGCTCGTTCCAATGAGGGGTCATAACCTATGTTTTTAAGACAAAAAATTAAAAAAATTTGTTATTCAAGAATTTTCATAACAAGTGTCGTCTGCTTTTCAGGTAAGGTGAAGGGTTAAATCAATCGTCTGAAATATTTCAGTTCGTCGGAAAAGCGAACAGTAGGTTCGCTTTAAGACAAACTGAAATCTTCCAGACCACTGAATCTAAAGCATAGGCGATGGACTATTTAAGGGCTTGTCTGGCTTCAGGCCACAATAGCGTCGAATTCCTTACAGAATTTGACTGGAGGCATGAGCGGCTGTATCCCATTGATAGTCTACTTGCAATAGTGGCATGTGCGGAAGCCACATGACCCTTGTACTTGAACAGATTTGAAAGAACGAAAGCCTGTACAGTATATTTAACTTTTCCATAACGAAAAAGCTATATCACACTAGGGTTATTCACAAAAATCACCATTAAAATATTAGTATTTTTCACCTTTGTGCCACAAAAACATAGCTCAGGACCCTCATTCGAACGATCGCGTAAAGCTCGCTCCAATGAGCTGTCGTAAGCCATATTTGAAAGCAAATGAGTAACGGTTTTAGTTATTCAAGAACTCTTCATCACATGTGGCGTCTCCTAGTCTGGATAAGTTAAGGGTTAACTTCTTATATAACGAATCTACTGCATCCGCCCGTGTAATTTACAGTTTGAGCAGTTGAAAAATAATGTTCAAAAAATTTCAACAAAACGATATCATGTCACCCCTATTTGAACGAGCTTATCAAGAACGTTCCATTGAGGGGGAGGAGTCACGTGCTATGGTTTTAATGATTTATAAAAAAAAAAATAATAGATTTTGATTTCGTGTGCACTGGGTGTGTATTGGGTAAATGGTTTAGCAGTATACTTTACTTCCGTTTAACCCTTTCTGCCCAAGGCATAATTTCGTCCCAATTTTGTCTTATTATAAGAGGTCTGTACATGGGGCATTGATGATAAAATAATAACAGCAATCTGCAGCCATACGACTGCAGTTATTATTTTACCCTCCCTGTATACTGATGTCGGATTGACCCACCTCACTGTTAGTGTACACAAATGCCTTACCATTTCAGGAAACTAGGGTTCAAAGGGTTAATGATAACAGGATCTGGTGAACATGACTGTGTCTGCATTCCTTCCTAAAAAAAACGCTCGTGGCATTTAGCTTTAACGCTTTACCCAACATAACGGCCAAAACCGGCCAGCGCTATTCACGAAAATCGCCAATTAATTTTCATTATTTTTTCATTTTTTGTCTCAAAAACACAGGTTATGACCCCTCGTTGGAACGAGCTCGTTGAGCTCGTTCCAACGAGGGGTCATAACCTATGTTTTTGAGACAAAAAATGAAAAAAAATAGTCATTCAAGATTTTTTTTTGCAAGTGTCGTCTGCTTTTCATGTTAGGTAAAGGGTTAAATGCGTGAGCAAATACAATTCTAGCTTATGGTTCTCTGCTCTTTACGCTTTTAGAATAAAGAACATTTCCCCGACGGGATCAGTCACTCTATTCATACCTGCTCAAGCGCCAACTAACGGAATCGATGCAACCTTGGTTCCGACTGGAATATATATTACGGGTGATTATTTTAATATTTGATATTTGCTGATCAGAATACCTGAATATCTCAAGCATGACAAAACAATGTTGTTCAATGCGACGCAGTGTTGGTTATAATGTGGTCTTCGGGGAAAAATAAATCATCAGTTCTGTAAAATACTTGTCACATGACGATAGCAACGAAGATCAAACGTGCCATTTATCTGCTGAAGCTGCAGTAATATCGATGCGTATCCGACCCCAAACGACATTTTCAGTTGCGTATATATGGGGTATAAGGGAGGACAAGCCGCTACTCCTCTCACCAGAAAATTACCTGAAATTTAAATTGCCTTGCATTTATTTGTACTCAAACGACGGTCAATTCGCACAAAAGTTAAGTCAATAGCAATAAGAGAGATGGAGATTTGGGGTCGACATCATAAAATCGTACACTCTAATTAGCTATCCACGGTACTGACTACTCCCGCTCGCTTGCGGAAACACAGGATATAATTCGTATTTTTTTAATCTACTCACACTATCTTTCAAAAGAATGGTGGAATAAAGCTTATCAAAAACTAAAATTCGCCAGTTACCCGCTGGCGCTGGGGCTTGATTAATGGAAAGCCATGGCCAGCTTTTATCTTCAGATCAGTGGAAAACGGTCTGGTTATCTCCCCTGAAAATGTTTTGGGGATTGAAAATTTGCATTACTGAGACGGGAAAGTTTTACAATGTCTAAGATGAAATAAAAGGTTCAAAAGGTACATTATGGAAGTGCATGGCATCTGAAAATTCAACATATTTTTTTTATAGTGATTGTTGAATGGTGCTAGTTTACCATATGAAATTTGTTTCTTTGTCACTCACAGAATGTACAGGTTTTTCCAGTGCAATCAAACTAGAAATGTTTAAAAATAGTGTTTCCCTCGACGTTTGGTCATCTATGTGCGCTTTTTATTTTGACAGATGTCCGGGAAGCGCATCAATTCGAAAAATACGATCTTGTGTCTACTGTCTGGTGGAAATATCAATCAGACCCAAGCCTTGACTTTTGTTCCTTTGATGTCCAACATTCTGTATAGTCTGATTACTTTTCTCACACCTTGGCCGATTATCTGTGAAGCAATTATCTGATGGGTTCTGATAACCGTCCATTTGAGCTAGTCACTTGAAGTGGAAAGTTGGGTATGATCCACGAAAGATTTGCAAGAATCGAAGTCACGGCCACGTATCATATAAAGAGAGGAACGCAGAAGCAAAATAATTCCTGTGGTTACACATAAACCCTCGACTGCCACCCCTCGACTACAACGCTCACTTTTTCCGCACATGGAGGACCTGCATTAAGGGCGCGTGTGTGTGTGTGAGGAATTTTCATATTTATGATACAACTGTAACTTTATCATGTGATTAATTGTTGAAAATATCCTTATAGACCCTTTCCAACAATTAACTGCTGGGTGGCAGAAAGCCCATATTCGGGCTTTATTCTGGGGTGCACAGGTATTTGATGAGCAATTATTCATTCTGTTAGGATTTTCCTTGTTAGAATTTATGGGAGAGTGCCTTATGATTGTGAACAAATTTTGATGACCAAAAATAATTTAGCATTCTATTAGTTTATCAGACAATTGTGTTAACCCTTTACCCAACGCAGACGATTCAAAATTTATTATTTTAAATATCATTTTTTAAATTTTTTCAAAAAGTTTTCAACAAAACCATATCATGTGACCCCCTCTTTGGAACGAGCTATCACATGATATGGTTTTCTTAAAATTTTTTGAAAAATAATATTTTTTCAACTGCTGAATTTGCATATTACGCGGACGAATGCGGGCGATTCGTTGGGTAAAGGGTTAATCTGCGCATACGACAACGTTACGAGCAGAACATAATAAAGTACTGCACAATAGTCATGATCGCCAGTTTAAGTCATAAAATAAACAAGTTTCGACAGCAACTGCAGGTACATCGTGTTTTGATACGTTGTGATGTAATAGAGTCAAATTTATTTCAACTGAGATGTACATGTTGTAGGTCCTGGTTCAAGCTGATAACACGGAAAGGTAGGAAAACACCTCACGCGAAAGAATAGGATGCGCGCTTCCGATTTCAGTTACGAACAACTCTGTCAAAAATCCTCATCAGCAACACGAAGTCTTCCCAACAATGGTTATATTTTTTAAAAAAATCTCGCCCGACAGTACTCTGTAAAACCATTACTTCACAAATGTGAATGTTATTGGTAATAAAGCCTGGAAAATGTCGACGATCCGGCGAAGTTACAGTCCCCAAGTATTGACACACAACTCCATTCACACGAGAGACAATGACGTGACTACTATCATGCGTTTTTTAATGCAGATTCGGAGTGCAATGCCTGTTATTCACACCCTGCTTCATTCACACGACAGTAAAGAAGTGACTACAATCGAGCGTTTTTACTGCACTTTCGGAGTGCAACGCCTCTGTTCCGTACATATCTTATCACCTGCCGAACTAGAAGGTCATAAATTATACTTTATCTTGCTTATTCGAGTTATTGATGTGAACAAGTTCATTACATAGCTTCTTGTGTTATCTCTTCATAAAATTTGCAATTTTTATCTAGCCTTTAAGTAATTCGAACTAGGAAGGTGAAGTATAGATTTACAGTAGTCTGTTGCAACCGTTTCATAAAAGCATCCTTTCCTCCAAATTTGAAGGGATAATCTAGGAAGCTAATATGAGTCAGATACTCTTGAACCTTTACGAAACGAAACGGCACAAGCTGACCGGCGTTATTCATAAAAACGCTATCATTTAATTTATCACTTTAACATTTATTGTTTCAACAAGTTCGTTATGCAGGTTACAAAAAGTGGTCAGATGCTATGGTTTGGAGACAAAAATTAATTAAATCTTTCAGTTATTATATAATGTTTTTCCAAGTATGGTCTGATATTTGCTCGGTGGTTCTCTTTGGGTACTCGGGCTTCCTCCATCCGTAAAACAGTCCGACACGGGGTGACCCTGGCTGTCGAAAATGTCGTTAAAGCACAATAAATAAATAAATAAATAAATAAATAAATAAATAAATAAATAAATAAATAAATAAATAAATAAATAAATAAATAAATAAGAGGCCCCAGGGGGCCTGAGGGCGCTCACCTGACATGGTAGCCTAAATATCAACCCAGAGAATTGACTTCCACAAGTTGCATCTGCTCCTCCTAAGAAAAGCTGAAACCAAATATCCAAATATTCTGACCAGTAATTCTAAAAAAAGATTTTTAAAGAATATTCCTCATACTGAACTAAGTCACAATTCGGGCTCCCACAGGGAGCCTATATATGAATCCAGGGACTTGGCTTTAACAAACCTGAATCTCACACCCCTAAGGATTCTGCACACCAAATATCAAAACATTCCGACTGCTGGATCTGAAGAAGAAGATGTTTAAAGAAAATTCCTCATTTTGAACCAAGTTACAATTCGAGCTCCCACAATCAGCCCAAATATGGACCTAGGGACATGGCTTGAACAAACTTGAATCTTACCCCCCTAAGGATGCTGCATAAAAAATATCAAAAGCATTCATCTGCTGGATCTGAAGATTTTTAAAGAAAATTCCTCATTTTGAACTAAGTTGTCATTCAGGCTCCCATAGTGAGCCCAAATATGAACCAAGGGACTTGGCTTGAACAAACTTGAATCTCAGCCCCCAAGGTTGCTCCATGCCAAATATCAAAACATTCCAACTGCTGAATCTGAAGAAGAAGATTTTTAAAGAAAAATTCCTCATATTGACTAAGTTATAATTTGGGCTCCCACATATGGACCCATGGACTTGGCTTTAACACACTTGAATCCCCTCCCCCCCCCCCCCAGGATGCTACTCACCGCATATCAAACCATTCGGACTGCTGGATCTGAAGAAGAAGATTTTTAAAGAAAATTCCTCATTTCGAACAAAGTTACAATTCAAGCTCCCACAGTGAGCCCAAATATGGACCTAGGGACATGGCTTGAACAAAGTTGAATCTCACCCCCCTAAGGATGCTGCATACCAAATATCACAAGATTCTGCCTGCTGGATCTTGAGAAGAAGATTTTCAAAGAAATTTGCCTGAAATGCACTAAGTTCGAATTTGGGCTTCTATCGTGAGCCCAAATATGAATCCAGGTGGCCGATTTGAACAAACGGGAATCAGATCCACCCCACAATGTTGCATACCAAATATCAAAAGATTCTGCCAGCAGGATCTGGAGAAGAAGATTTTTGAAGAAATTTGCCTGAAATGCACTAAGTTCAAATTCGAGCTTCTATAGTGAGCCCAAATATGAATCTAGGGAGCCGATTTGAACAAAATAGAATCAGATCCACCCCACAATGTTGCATACCAAATATCAAAAGATTCTGCCTGCTGGATCTGGAGAAGAAGATTTTTTAAGAAATTTGCCTGAAAAGCACTAAGTTCAAATTTGGGCTCCTATACTGAGCCCAAATATAAACCCAAGGGGCCGATTTGAACAAACTTGAATTAGATCCACCCCACAATGTTGCATACCAAATATCAAAAGATTCTGCCTGCTGGATCTGGAGAAGACGATTTTCAAAGAAATTTGCCTGAAATGCAGTAAGTTCAAATTTGGGCTCCTATACTGAGCCCAAATATAAACCCAGGGAGCCGATTTGAACAAACTTGAATCAGATCCACCCCACAATGTTGCATACCAAATATTAAAAGATTCTGCCTGCTGGATCTGGAGAAGAAGATTTTTTAAGAAATTTGCCTGAAATGCACTAAGTTCGAAATCGGGCTCCTATACTGAGCCCAAATATGAATCCAGGGGGCCGATTGGAACAAACTTGAATCAGATCCACCCTCCAATGTTGCATACCAAATATCAAAAGATTCTGCCTGCTGGATCTGGAGAAGAAGATTTTTTAATGTTTTTTCCATTGCCTACAGTGTTAAAAAGTGCTGACTCAGCACTTTTTCAAAGTCCCGAAACTGTACCCTATGATAAAACAGATGGCAATTTTTTTTACCAATTCTTTCTGTTAGTCCTAAGGAAGCTTCACACCAAATAAAAATTCTCGGTGCCGTGCAGTTTTGGAGATATGGGCGTTTTAATTTTTTTCTATTTTTAGCTCCTGCGGTTCCCATGGGGCTACGGAAAAAAAAATCAGCATAAATTAGGTACTTATGACCCAATAAGCCCTCACATAAAATTTGGTTCAAATCAGCCTCTCGGTTTGGAAAATAGAAATTTCGGGCGGGGCCAAAAATTTTGCCCCTCCCTTAACGACGCCAAGTAAAGCCCCACAAACTTCTCTTGAACAAATCTGAGTCTACACCTCAAAAGGAAGCTGCACACCAAATATCAAGTCTCTGCTACTGCTGGTTCATGAGAAGAATATTTTTTAAGATTTCAGCACACTTTTTGGGTGTGGCCCTACCCACGGGCGGGGCAACTTGATTTGAACAAAATCAAATTGCGATGTCATAACAAACTATTATCTCAAATATCAATTAAATTGGTTCAGCGGTTTGGGAGGAGAAGACGCAAACACCATGTTCACGGACGACGGACGACGGACGACGGAAGCCAGACGACGGACGACGGACGACGGACGGTGAGTGATCACTATAGCTCTCCTGACTGAAAGTTAGGTGTGCTAATAAATAAATAAATAAATAAAAAATATAAATAAATAAATAAATATGGTCATCAAACAATTTGTTCAGAAACTGTCGTGTTGTGTTACATAACTTGTATCGACTGGATATGATGAGCAAAACATGTGGGATCCCATCACAAATATCAAGGATACTGCGCTTGTTACGGCAGCACAAATCCACCTGGTGTTGTATTTTTACAACGGAACAAATGCACCTGGAGCTGCAATTATTTCTCTGCATGCTCAAAATTCTTCCAAACAATATCATTCTAAGATAAGTTAACATACTATACTACTCAAAGTTTGCTAAGCACCAAGTATATCCAACTACCTCTTTTACGTTTTAGTTGAAATATTGTAATGAAAAGTGTATATATTTTTTATTTAATTATATCTTTAATGATTTAAGTACAGAAAATTAAGATTTTATTTGTATTTGACATTATTTTTTAGCTTTTGAATATGATAACCATGGAAAATGGATAATATTGGTAAAAGAGGAAATTTTTCAATTTGCCAAAAAGTTGACGGAGCGAACTGGTATGGGTTCAATATCGAGTATGAGACTCATTACTGTTAATTACAGATTGACAACGCCTTCTCATGCCCCCAATCGGGTTCCTGGTGGTCCTTTCTGGGATGTTGTTCCATTCTTGGACCAACATGGCACCAAGCTCCTGGACACTTCTTGGCTGGACAGGACGGGCTGAAATTGCAAGCTGCAACTCATTTCAGACATGTTCGATTGGATTGAGGCCAGGGGATCTTGATAGCCAGTCCATACGCTCAATCCCCTCCCTCTGTCGGTACTTTCCAACAGCATGGGCAACATGCGGACGGGCATTATCGTCCATCAGAATTAATCTATCACCCACTGCACTGGACATCCAGGATCTCATCAATATACCGCTGTGCAGTCAATGTACCACATTCAAGAACACGGAGCTGTGTACGTCCACCCCTGCTGATGCCGCCCCAGACCATGACTGACCCTTCACCATAGCGGTCATGCTCAGCAATGTTGGCTGCATGGAATCGCTCTCCTGGTCTTCTCCATACACTAGAACGCCTATCTGTGTGGTCTAGGCAGTACGTTGACTCATCTGTAAAAGGACAGGTCGCCAATCTTCTCTGGTCCATCCAAAGTGGCCAATGGCCCATTCATATCGTGCCTGGCGGTGGTTCTGGGACAGCTGAATGCGAATCTTCTCGATCGGAGACCACATTCGTGCAACCTTGCCCGGATAGTCTGCGTCGAAACATTTACCCCGGATGCATTCTGAAGGTCACCGCGAAGCTGGGTTACTGTGGCAAAGCGGTTTCTACGGGCCTGAATGATCAAAAACCGGTCTTCAGCTGCAGATGTGGCCCTGTCTCTGCCACCACCATGCCGTCTTACTGGTGTACCATACTGTTGAAATCTTGCCCAGGATCTGGTGATCACCGTATGGTGCACACCATGGGCTTCACCAACCTGACGATGGGTAGCCCCTTGCTCAACCATCCCTACAGGTCGCCACATTTCTGCTTCAATCAAATGTCTTCTTACATTTGCATTTGCCATATTCAATCGTTAAATCACAAGGGTTTGTGTTGAAATGAAAATAGAATACCCTACACATGTCATGTACATGTTGACAGTACACGAAAACATAATGAAAATCAAGGGGTACATGCTTTCCATGACTGTCACGAAAAGTCTGCCTGTCAAGAGAGATAATGAAAACACTGTGGGCCATCTCAATACATTCCTCAATCGTATCTTCCAAAAATATCGCAAATATGTCACAAGCAAATTTCACAATGATGTGTCAAATATTTGGTGCTTAGCAAACTTTGAGTAGTATATGTTGTACGCTGGTGTGTTACGCTGCAGGTTGGAACGCTAGCCCCCTCAAATAATCAGAACGAAAGCTTTTACACGCTGGCTTGATTATGTATGTTAGATTTGCAATCAGAAAAAGCAATGTACGGAATAAGAATAAGATTTTTTTTATAAACAATGATCGCGACGTAGTATTTTTTTTATATTGTTATTCAGGCTGTTCCGTAATTTGGAAATGAGAGAGTTTTTTAGATTAATTTGATCTTGGAATACATCTTACCACTTTCCTATTTGTCTGACTATTCTATCCGAAGTGAGTCTGGAAGCGATTTGGAAAGCTAGCTAGATGATTCCATCTGTGCCAGTAATACATGCATTACGTCTGTGTGAAAGATAAATATTTTATTATAAATATCGCGTCATACTCGTTTTTGTTGGTGAAAGAGTGTGTTTTAAATTATTTATTAGTGGTTAAGGTAAATGTATCCATAATGGCTAATCGCAATGGCAACATGGATATAATTTCAAGTCAGATACTCGAGAGAGAACGTCAATACCGACAGGCGTTACCCCAATTGGTAGCAACCCTACCCTAAAACTTCATAACATTATAAGTCATTGTGATGAATTGACGGTAACATGGTCTGAGATTTGCGGCTCGGAGCTTATGTTCAACCGAGACGCGAAGCGTCGAGGTTGAACATACGCTCCGAGCCGCATAACTTTCATCCGACGACATATGAAAGTTATCAGCCGATAACTTTCATCCGACGACATATTTGCGGCTCGGAGCTTATGTTCAACCGAGACGCGAAGCGTCGAGGTTGAACATACGCTCCGAGCCGCAAACCTCGGACCATGTTACCGTCAATTCATCACAATAACACGTATGTTTCAATAAGACACTACCCATAGCCCAAAACCTACATCGTGAAACACGAGAGGCTTATTTACTAAACTTGTGATCGTTAAAAGTTGCCGTGTTCAAGTCACCTTTTAACGATCAAAGGTTTAGTAAATAAACCTCTCGTGTATCCACGACGGCACTGGATAAATAAGCAATAAACCAGATAAACTCAATCCATCTTAGTTCAAATTGTAAATCAGTTTGTAAGTTAAACAACACTTCACCCGGAACACCGTCTGCTGCACACGTGAAAGATCCAGAAAAATGAAGCGGCTTATTAGGCACTCAGTTGATGAAGCAGTTACGAAACGACGTCATTGCAAATATTTCGCGTTGAGACGTCAGACGGTAACATTTGCCACTTGAGCCGTGAACATAGAATATACTAAGCGCGCTCTCGTCCAATCAGAGGAGGAGGATTTTAGTCTTATTGGAACATAACACGAAAATAATATTCCAGATGGCAAGACCAATAGTTAAGATCAAATATTAGGCACTTTCATCCATACTGTCGGTAAATCGTTAACGCTATTACGATTAACAGAGTTAACGATTTACCGACGATATGGAACAATCGACCATTTTAGAGGACTTGGTGACTATTTTACCATTAACAACAGAGCTTGTTTATTAGAGTAAGGAAGGATTTTCGCGGGGAGAAAGAGATTATAGCAAGCATTACCGGTTCCCGTGTTTGAATGGAGTGTAAAAAAGTGGCTTTGCACGAGTGCAAAGCATAAAGATTTAAGCGCGCTTTGGGTAAGAGTTTTTTTTTACTGTGTTGATAACTTTCATCGCCCAATGAACTTTTAGGTGCAAGGTGTGCAATATGTTGCTTAAAATTCAGACATTCGTCAAAATAAACAGCCACGAATAATTCCATTCGAAGACTACATAAAAAGGAAGTACAGTTAAAAAGACAAACGGAAGTTTTCTGATTCTATCAATGAGAGAGTTAAAGTAAAAGACATTTCGTCTGATAAACATGTTTATCCATTACGTACTTGTGCTCGCCCATGTAGTTCATGTGATCCGGAATGCTGACATATTGCTCTGTGACATGGAACTGGATAAAGCTATCTGTTTTTTTTCTAACAGTTTTAAATATTATTCTTAAATACATTTACACATAAGGCTACTCTCTAAAATCAGTTGGGTTAAAAATCAGCACAAATCAACTGGGAGGTTGAGTGAATATGAACCCAATTGGTACATGGCCAAATTTCAGGTAGCACCTTTCCCCATATTGTAACTATGAACTCCGTCAAACAAGATTGATTTAGTTAAATTCCTAGTTGCATTACAGGGAAATTTTACAGCCTTAATTCTTTGAGACTTTAATTATCCTGACCTTAAAACGTCACTGGGAATTCAGTTTCTTCAACGTTTTTCAAAATGCGTTGTCAAACGTCGGAAAGTACAAATAACAAGTTATTTTTCACATTAGTGATTATCTGGTTGAGGGCATATTATTTTGGCGGTCTGAATTTGTTATTCAAAACTTGTTTTATTTCAAATTATTGGAGAGTGCCCACAGGCACTCTCCAATAATTTGTAATAAGACAAATTTATATAAACAAAATATATTCTGTGTTTGACTGACTATGAAATATAAGCAAGGAAAGTGTTGGCTATTGCTCGGGTATCATCATTTTTTGAAAACCATGATAGTGGCTTCTAGCACTCAACCAGCTAAGACGTCGTGGAAGCAGGATTATATTAGAGTTTTAAGCTGCCATACATGTGACTCAACAGTTGCCACTGAGCATTATTCGAGAGAAAATAGGAATTGAGGTTAAAACTTAAAAAAAAATAGAAAAATAATAACAAAGCAAATGACCACAAAGTAGCAACGTGCTGTTTGATTTCGTACGTCTCAAGACGTACAAAAGTATCAGAGGCTTAAATTTCGATTTTTCGACATCAGAGGGCCATCAATGATTTACTGATTTATTGTTTATATTACTGTCTTATCAAGGGATGCCAATTTACTCTTTTTGCACACATAGTTGTATTCCGGATCAAACAGGGTGTGGATATGCAGCGCGTCGCAAAACAACATATGGCCAGCTTAATGGGATTTGGATCTTTGAAGGCACTCCAAACTTCATTGGCAGTTGAACAATTACAAAAAGCGTTTCTTGTTGAATATCTAGTCGTTTGGTATTTTATGAACCATTGCAATAAAACATATGCTATTTGGTAAATAATCGCTTCTATTGTCTGACATAACCGACATGGAAAAATAGTTAACTCCGACTCCGTCTCGATTGAAAATATCTGCTGTATCGTCATACCCTTTTGCACATCACAGATAAACAATTAATTGATTCCACAAGACGAGTACTTTGGAGAGGTTACCTGCTTGCTCGATATTGTCCAATTTCTTGTACAGGTTTTTGGATTACCTGCCAGTAAGGATTTTCTCGTCTTGTTCAACGTCTAATAAAAAATCTATTCATTGATTAATAGCAATGAAATGGTTTCCAGACAATAATTAACCCTCTGAGACTTTAATTATCCTGGCGTTCAAATGTCACTGGGAATTCAGTTTCTTCAACGTTTTTCAAAATGCGACGTCAAACGTCGGAAAGTACCAATAACAAGATATTTTTCACATTAGTGATTATCTGATTGAGGGCTAGATTATTTCTGGTGGTCTCAATTTGTTATTCAAAACTTGTTTTATTACAAATTATTGGAGAGTGCCCACGGCAAAAAAACAAATTTATATAAACAAAATATTATTAGTGTTTGACTGAATATGAAATATACATGTATGCAAGGAGAGTGTTTGCTTTTGCTCTGGTTTCCTCATTTTTTGAAAGCCCTGATAGTGGCTTCTAGCACTCAACCAGTTAAGAAGTCTTGACAGCAGGATTATATTAGTATTTTAAGCTGCGATAACATTTGACTCAACGGTTATCACTGAGCACTATACGGGAGAAAATAGGAATTTGAGGTTAAAACTTTAAAAAATCGAAAGATAATAACAAAACAAATGACCACAAAGTATCAACGTGCTGTTTGATTTCGTACGTCATAAGACGTACAGAAGAATCAAAGGGTTAAAACAGCATAAATAAAATATGTTCTAAACAGAGAGTTGAAAGGTCATCGATGGACTAAACTGAAAGTTTGTTCCAGGTACGATTCTAGTAGCGTGCACTGCAAAAAATATAGGTTCTCTTTAGAACCAAAACTGGTTCTAATCTTGTCCCTGAGATGGAACCAGTTCTGTTTAAACAGTATTGATTTCAAATCAAATAAATTTATAAAGATTAACATTAAATATTAACAGAATTAAACATAAATTGAGGGGGTTTCAGTCGTAAGTTTAGAGCTTATACGAAGTTGTCTCAAATCATTATAAGGCAAAGGAGATATGAACAGTTGGCATATCGAACCAGTTTTGGTTCTATACAGAACCAAAACTGGTTCGATATGCCAACTGTTCATATCTCCTTTGTTTCAAAATGTTTGGCGACTGCGTTGAATAAGCTCCAAGTTTACTGCTGAATCTACTTCAGTTCATGTAATATTCTGTTAAAATTAAATGCTAATCTTGGTAAATTTATTTGATTTGAAATAAATACTGTTTAAACAAAACTGGTTCCATCTCAGGGACAAGATTAGAACCAGTTTTGGTTCTAAAGAGAACCTATATTTTTTGCAGTGTGGTAGAAATGATAATGGACCGTGGGTAAGTAAATCACAGCTCAAATCCTTTTTCATCCCACTCAAGCATCAGTTCCAGATTTATCAATTTGGATCATGTGGGAGGTCTGGCACATGTCTTTATGTGTGACACGCTATCATTGATTTCATTTGATGACGAGGGTGCTTCAATTGGGTATAAATTTAACCTGTGTTCGATTTTCCGACCAACTGATATATTCCAGAGAAGTGAATCTAAAAGTACCAGGAACATTCATTTTCTTTGAACCAACGCAAAATATGTTGGCCAATCGAGACTTGATTTAGCCGAAGTTTTGATGACATTACAATTAGGAATGAAGACTCTCCACCGCCGTAGTTTTATAATTACGCCGAGTGTGCCCAACTTATACTTATTTCAGTGACAAGAGAAATCCTGTGCTGGACAGGAATATCCACCAGCAGCATGTAAGGAGTTAAATATCTATTGATTGAATTTTCTATAATTTGAGGGCGAAAGACTATCTACGCGCAAACTCCATAAACATTCCATAACAGCGACAAATCCCTTACATTATTAGACTGATGGCTTGAAAGCTTGGAACTACACCACACCGTTCCAATGCAAAATCATCCTCCTCCCCATTATACCACACGGACCTCTGCCGTCGTCAATATTCGATCACAGTCGGAAGCATGCTGAACTGATCTCTGCTCAGCGACCACCGTGTGTTGTTGATTCTTCAATACTGGAGCAGATCTTGTCTTCCAAAATCTACGACACCAGATTCTCTCAATTGTGTTATCAAATGTCAGTTTTATAACAGAGATAATTTTTTAAACGCAGATTACACATACTTTAGCACTGAGGACTTACGTTTCGACCAAGATGTCCATTTCATAAAAACACGTAAACCAACAAAATGGCAAACCCGGTGAAGGGAAAATACGACGCTTAAAACTAAAGGGGTCAATTTTAACAATATGTTGTTTCCGAAATGTTTGAATGCAGAAGAGACATCTATATGAAAACATTATGAAAAACGAATAATAACAGAGCATGCATACAGCAACAAATTGACGCTAACGTAAGCTATCTCCAATCGTCAAAAAACTTTGCAGCAAAACCGATTGACAAATTCGAAGATCAAATATACAATGAATAAATTTTTGTTATTCAGTTCGATAAAAGTATATATAGTTAACGTGTCGTACAGACACGAAGAGGAAAATAGAGGGGTGTTGGAACATACTGAATTGTATTACTTGGCGCGGTCTGAAGTGATGTTCGAACTTTTTGGAGTGAAACTGCCAGCCAGTGTCCATAACGCTTGTGATGAGATAAAATCCAGTTAGGGTTTTTATTGTATGGCTTGGGTTGATGTTTATTCAGGAATTCCTGTGAGTCAAGAGCACGCTTCATTATAAGTCGCCGTTCAATCCAACGTAACCCAATAACCCAAGAATCAGCTTTGGCAAGGTTAAAGGTCCCAACCGAAAGACCTGACGGGCTGCACCAGTTGCGCGTAGGTAAATTCGGCACTGCGTATCAGGCGAGTAACTGCTACATTATCACCTCGTAAAATGCCGCCAGATCAATCAATTTTACCTATCTTGCCGATTTGTGCGTGTTATATTCTTAATGATTGTTTAACAGCGATGACAAAACAGGGGTGTAGCCAGCAATTTTTTAGGGGGATTGCTCACAATGCAACTCAAGGATGAGAAGGTCTGGCGACTCAAAAAGACTGAAATCTTGGCCAAAGGTCAAGTTCGAGGAGATTATGGGAGGGGATAACCCCCTTCCATAATCTTCTCCAACTCGACCTTTGGCTACCGGTGGTAGTCCGGTGGGGACCTCCCCCAGAAAAAGTCATCAATATTTGATATCAGCAGTGATCAAAGATTTCATGCCGAGGGAAAATGAATCAAATTCAATGTAGGCATTTATTAGATTGCTGTAGAGAATATCGGCTGTGGACCTTTGGGATTAGGGAGGGTGGTCGTACGACCCCCATGACCCTCCCTGGCTGTACCCTTGCAAAAACATACGGGGTGAATCATTTCACTAATTTCGAGGAATTGAACATTCACACGCGGTTTCCACGACTCTATAGTGTTTCGTTCCCAGTAATAAAAGTCGAATTAACCCTTTACCTAACCTGAAAAGCAGACGACACTTGCAAAAATAATTCTTGAATAACTAATTTTTTTCATTTTTTTGTCTCAAAAACATAGGTTATGACCCCTCGTTGGAACGAGCTCGACGAGCTCGTTCCAACGAGGGGTCATAACCTATGTTTTTGAGACAAACAATGAAAAAAATAATGAAAATTAATTGGCGATTTTTGAGAATAGCGCTGGCCGGTTTTGGCCGTTACGTTAGGTAAAGAATTAAGAGTTATATTTTTGAATATAATCATAGATAAAAATGTCGTAAACAAAATAAATTCGAGATGACTGATCGTCACTCATGCGCATCAGTGCCAGGAGTGGAAATCTGCGAACCCGTCGTCTCTTAGTGATGAGGTACAGAATGATTGGGAAAGCGGAAACAATACCAGAATTCAGCATTGAGCCGCCTCGCTTCAAATTTACTGTTTCCTAATCATCTCATACACGTCACATCGAGAACATTTAACTTCATAATTTCGGCTAGCAACAGGAAGTGAATAAATATTTTCGTTAATACGAATCATGATGATGAACGTTTTACTCCTTGAACAAACCGACACTTTGTTTTCACATCTTTCCACGAAGAGAGATCTGTTTAAGTTGTGGATTCAAGCTACTGGTGAAAACAATAATCAACTACCCAACAGTTACAAACAATGCAATAAATGAGACGGGTAGCGCCAGGATTTCCCGGATACGGAGGCTGCGATTCCCGACAGAGGGCAAGAGATTCCCCGACCATGGTTCGGCCCAGTGGAAGAATTTTTTTTTTATTTGGGGAAAAAGTCGCGATATGAAAAATTGTAGAGGCTTTGAGAGAGTAAAAAAAATATAGGTTTGTGGAACTAGGGTATCAAAAACAAGTGTCATGGCGATTCGCCACGACGCCGGTTTTTGATACCCTTATTCTACAAGCCACAAATTTAATAAGTTCGATGTAACTCACAACAGGGACGAAATGTGTGTCGACCAGTGATTAAAGAGAAAGTTTCTGTTATCGGACTAAAATAGAACTCTTGCAATGCAGTTAACTTTGCACATGCAAAAGTGATTATATGTCCATTGGGTTATTCATATTGTGCATGTATCTCGGGTTTTCGTGAGTATTATCTCTATCTTTATGGTGTTGAATAATTGATTTTATCTCCCAGACAAATTTGGCAGATTTCCCGACGGGAGGGCTAACCATCCCGGGGTAAGGGGGGTGACCCGCCCTCGGCGTCACCCCTCAAACGAGATAAAATGATTTGAATAGAACGTTATTATTTCATGTTTGTACCAGTATTAATTCTGCCTTAATTAGGTCATTCAACGATGCCGGCATGTCGTATAGCGAGCGTAAACCTTTTTTCTTTTAGTTTTGCACCCCTCCAGACACACAAATAACATAACATAGCACTGCAATAATATTGCAGGCGACAAGACAAATTGTTGAACTCAAACACTGATCAATTTCGTCAAAAAATGTCGGAAAATAGTCAACGCTGTGACGTTATTGGCGATTACAGGTCGAAACGAGTAAAATTCAAATTTCCCCGCATAAAATTGAAATCAAGGGAACTCATGGCACTCGTGTCCCCGAATAATAAGTTGAAGAAATTAAAAATCCCACGTCAGATACTCGAGAGATAACATCAATACCGACAGGCGTTACCCCCTCTGGTAGCAGTCCTATCCTCAAACTCCATAACATAACACTATGTTCCAATAAGAGAAAATCCTCGCCCTCTGATTGGATGAGAGCTGGCGTAGTTTCTTTTAAGTTTACGGCTCCAATAGCAAATGTTACCGTCTGAGGTCACAACTCAAAATATTTGAAATGACGTCGCTCGTTTCGTAATTGTTTTATCAACATAGTGACTGGCAAGCGGCTTCGTTTTTCTGGATTTTTCACACGTGCAGCAGACAGTGTTCGGAATGAGTTTATCTGATTTATTAATTATTTATTCACTGCTGTCGTGGGGTACACGAGAGGTTTATTTACTAAACATGTGATCGTTAAAAGTTGCCTTGAACAAGGCAACTTTTAACGATCATAAGTTCAGTAAATAAGCCTCTCTTGTTTCACAATGTAGGTTTTGGACTGTGGGTGGGTTGTATTGGAACATATACATTATTGTGATAAATTGACGGTAACATGGTCTGCAGTTTGCGGCTCGGGGCGTATGTTCAACCTTGACGCTTCGCGTCTCTTTTGAACATAAGCCCCGAGCCACAAACCTCAGACCATGTTACAGTCAATTCATCACACTAACTTATAATAATAATATTCCAGACGGCAAGGCCAATCGCTGAGCTCAATTATTGGGCAGTTTCATACATACGGTCGGTAAATAGTTAACGCTATTACGTTATAGGCGAAGATTGGAAAACGTCAGAATTAAATTTCACTGCCTAAATAACAAGTCAAAAAAAATTTAAAATCTCTTCACAAATTCCGAAGATATGATGTTAATGCCGACAGACGCTACTCCCTTCTCATGTGGTGACAGCCCCACTTCCTAACAAAACACTTCAATAATATCTCATGCCGCAAGAGGAATAGTTGAGGGCAAGCATTGAACAGGTTCATCGAAGTTGTCGGAAAACTGTAAACGCTATCACGCTATTGGTTATCGAAAGTCGGAGAACGTTAAGACCGAAACATAAGATCAAGGGAAAGTTTAGTACTCACCATGCCGAACAATAAATTGAATTTATTTTTAAGATCAAACATCAAATACTGACATTTATTACACGCCTGTTCTTTGTTATTACCATCTACAGCAACACTAAACGATCCGGGAAATGAAAATCTGTCCCGCAAATATGTGCGAAAAGGAAATCGTTGACGGGCTATTTTTAAATAGAAGCGAAATTTCACTGGAATATCTACAAATCGTGCAACGCAATTACAATTTGAATCGCCAGCGATATCTCAAAATCGTCTCCCGAGCTCCAATGTGTTCTATGTGCCAGTAGGCACATAGAACACATTGGAACTCAGGGGACGAAATAGTAACGCGTGTTCCCCTCGTAAATTTGATTGGCGATAAATTGTGTTGTTTTTGTTAATAGTTGTCAAATGAATTGCTGAGTGTTCTAATATTTGTTTTTTATAGGCGTGAAGGCGCTGGCACTCGTGTCATATCGATTAACCTATTCACACGCGTGTGTCGTTATGTGTATGAGTTACCCCCCCCCCCCCTCCTATCTGACAACAGTCCTATCCCACAAACTGCGTACCATAGCACTGTGATAATATCATAGACTGTAAAAGGGGTAGTTGAGAGCCAGCAAAGTGCAGTTTTGTCTAAATTGCCGGCAAGTTGTTAATGCTGTCATGTTATTGGCGACCGAGGGTCGGGTACCCTCAAAATCAAATTTCAGTGCATAAATTTAAAAACAAGGGAACTTTACTATAGTACTCATCATCTCAAATAAGGAGTTACAAACATTTTTGTAAAATCATACATCAAATACCGGAGATATGAAGAAAAGACCGACAGGTATTAATAATAATAATAATAATAATAATAATAATAATAATAATAATAATAATAATAATAATAATCATAATAATGAATTTTACAGCCGTGAATACAGTAAAGGTCCATTTTGTATTCTTGTCCACTGCTGCGAAAGTATATGTTCGTGGACAAAAACACAAAAAGAAAAAAAATTACCAGTATCAAAAAATCGCCTGAAAAAATGGGTTTTAATTTAGAACGAAAAAAGAGTCCCAAGCTGTGTGGCATCTTGAGATCACCAGGGAGTTTGTTCTACAGAAGTGGTGCAGCTACGGAGAATGCTGCCCAGGTGTGTAAAACGAGATTGTTTGCAGTGACAGATCTCAGACATCTTGCTGGTGCTTAACGGTTAACGAAGCTCGTTAGGTATGAAGGAGCAATGTTGTTGAGTGATTTACAGGTAAGGAGGAGAATTTTAAATTCAATTCTGTTCTCACGGGTAACCAGTGAAGATCTTGCAAAACAGGAGTAATGTGGCAGATTTTTTTATTGCGAATCACAATTCTTGCGCCACAGTTTTGTATGGCCTTAAGTCTATTGATCAAATTTTGCCTAAAACAAAGCAGCAACGACTTGCAGTAATTCAAGCGACTGGTCAAAAAGGCATGGACAGGCTCATTTTCTGTTCCCGCGTCAATTGCCCCTCGCACCATGGCGATATTTCTAAGGTGGTAATACGACGCCTTGCATACTTGACTAACGTGCTTGTCTGGCGATAGATTTTCGTCTGAGAAATATTGCATGTTGCGAACCGAGGTAGACGGAAATCTGTATTACCTTCAAAATTAAGAAGGTGTTTTGCGAGTTTTGATCGTTGTTAGGGTGGTGCAATGAAAATAATTTTTGCTTTCCGAATTTAGTTTTAGGACGTTTGCAGTTATCCAAACGTTGATATCAGCATTTCTTATTTTGATCTATGAATTGGTGTTGAAGGTGGTATTTTAAGTGTATATATAGCTGTGTGTCATCTGCGTAACAGCGAAAACTAAGACCATGTTTGCGGATAATATGACCAAGAGGAAGGACATAAATAGCATAGAGAAGGGTGAGGTCCAAGGACAGAGTCTTGGGATACACCAAACCTTAGAAGCACATTTTATTTTAAACAGAACCATCGACAGTTACCAGACAAATTGTCTGCAAAATTAACCCTGTCAACTGATGACAGCTCTACTCCCCCCGCCCCCAAAACCCCCCAAAACTACATAACACACCCCACAAATAAAGACAAGAGAAGTAGCTGAGTGCAAGTATTCTGTAGTTTCAACCATATGGCCTGGAAATTGATAACACTACTACACTACTGGAGATCGAAAGTCGGAAAACGTTTGCATTAAATTTCACTACAAACAGTTGAAGTTAAGGGGCATCAAGATACAGACACCTTAATTTCTCTGTGGGCCTGCTCGGTTGATGAGACTACTCAGTGATGGACCTGGATGATTTCTGGAAATTAGCTTTGCAATTTCAAAATAATCTAGTTGAAAATTTGAAGATATCTTATGAAATCATGAAATAAGATTATGGCAGTTCACAATGTACTGACCTAAATTGTGTACAATACATTTGTAGTTCACTGTTGGCGTTCCCTGTAAACAACACCTCCTCGAAGATGTCACACGGAAAAAAACAACCCCCACCAAACAAAAACTCCAAAAACCATAACTTTACGAATGTCGGCCTCCCTTGTGCTGTGACATTTTGTGTTGAGTACCTAATCTCTCACGCCGAGGAAACATTGAAGGGCGAAGTGCTAATACACATGTGCTTGGATGAGTATGATGAACTAATAAGACAGAACACAACGAAGACAGAAAAACGAACAGGAATCAACGACCCGAGTTGGAGTTTCTCCAGTTTTTCACAAGCGCCGAAAGCAAACCAGAAGAACAGGAAAAAACTTCAAGCTTCATTGGGCCCTGTTCTACGAACTCTACTCGAGCTGTGTTCTATATTTTTATTACACGCCTGTTCTATGAAATCCTCATCTACAGCAACACTACACCAAGCGGAAAATGAAAATCCGCTCCGCACACATGTGTGGAACAAAAATCGTTGACGGACTATTGTTAAACGGAAGCGAAATTTCACTGGATTTTTACAAATCGTGCAACGCAATTAGAATTTGAATCGCTAACGAAAGCTGAAAATCGTCCCCTGAGTTCCAATGTGTTCTATGTGCCAGTAGGCACATAGGACACATTGGAACTCAGGGGATGACAATAGTAACACGGGTTCCCCTCGCAAATTCGGTTAGCGATAAAATGTGTTGTTTTTATTGATAGTTGTCAAATGAACTGCTGAGTGTCCTTCTAATAATTGTTTTTACAGACGTGAAGGTGAGTAATAAACACAGACGACACCCGCATGTGAATGGGTTAATCGATAAGGCACTTGTGCCATTGTGGAAGGATAAAACTCGAGGCTTGCAGTCTCTCGTTTTATCCTTCCGCGCTGGCACTCGTGCCATACCGATTAACCCATTCACACGCGTGTATCGTTCTGTATATACACCACGATTCAACATGAATTAAGCTAATGGGGCTGATATTATTGACAATCAAATATCACCGTCTGCCTACATTCTTGTTGACACCGTTTTCTGCCGAAGCATTTCAATAACGCCATAACGTCACTAAGGAACGAGTAACCAGATGCATTTTTCATGAAGCTCTTACACATTGGCCAAATTCCACAAGTGGTGTACCTACCACAATTCTCAACATTGAATACATACAGCAAATGTGGTATAAAGATACTTCCTTGACTACATGTTAACGTGTTTGAGAGTTAAAGAGACAAAAGTATTTGCAAAGTGGCACTGAGTTTCTTGCCGCCAACCACATCAACTTCATTCTCTCGAAAACACATAATTGCCGAATCGACCGTAGGACGCACTCCTGAGATAGGCCTAAGCCAAGAACGTTGGATAGTCTCGCAGTTATTAGTTACGGTGGTTGTAGATGACACCAGGACTAAAGTCATTCCCGCCTTGGTAAAATAGAAATAGAAGAAATAATAACTTAGTTGCATGGAACGGGGTGATACCGCATCATTGACTTGTAACGGGGCAAAAATTGTATTGAGATTGCTTCCTGCTCATTTCAACAAATGGGTTGAAATTTGGTTGCACATTAGTGTTGGTTGCACTAGAGTGTTTTTAAAATTGAGTTTGTTACGGACTGTAATTCAAAATGCACAAATAAAGTGTTACAAGACAACCTACGTGTTCTCTCACAATTTAGAAATCTCCATCTTCTGTTTCGCGAACATCCATAGAAATAGATTTCCAGTATTTCAAATCTGAAAAACCGTAATGCTTCAGAGGTTCGGTGGAGATAAAGTAGACTCGGCTGTTTTGGCGCCAAGCCTTTCTTATCGGCCTGAAATATTCCAGATCATTCCCGAAGTATCTTGGTCGTAATATGGTATTATGTAGCACGCATGGAGACGCGGAGGCCCAGTGGTTAGAGCCGTAAACCGAAAAAAGGTCTTCGGTTCAATCCTGACCAGCGGTAAGTGCGTTGTGTCCATGGGCAAGAGGCTTAACCCTTTACCTAACATGAAAAGCAGACGACACTTGCAGAATTCTTGAATAACTAATTTTTTTTCATTTTTTTTGTCTCAAAAACATGGGTTATGACTCCTCGTTGTAACGAGTTCGACGAGCTCGTTCCAACGAGGGGTCTTAACCTATGTTTTTAAGACAAAAAATGAAAAAATAATGAAAATTAATTGGCGATTTTTGAGAATAGCGCTGGCCGATTTTGGCCGTTACGTTAGGTAAAGGCGCTTAATCATGTTTGCTCATGTGAAAGCACAGTTCCATTGTATACTTAGGCATGCTGCACGTCGATGAAACACTTGCCTTGATACGCTGCTAACCCTGCTTGTGCAGACTTAGTAAGTTTGAGAGTCATAAAGTGTTTCGCCACTGCTCGGTGGTTCTGTCCGAGTACTCCGATACCCCCTCCCTGCCCGACACGATGTGACCATGGCTATTAAAAGAATCGTTAAACCAGGTTAAACCTCAATAAAGAAACAATATGTGACGCGATATTGGAAAGCGCTTTCACATAACAGAACAATTGTGTGGTCCTACGCAGGAAGCTGGTAACCCGCACTACAAAAACAGTATCGCAAGTTGGGAAGACATGGAGTATATGGACAGGGTTTAGTCAATATTAGTCTTATAGGAACCTAAGGGTAGGGATTATAGGGGCTAGAGACTGGGGTTTCCAAACCTGTGAAATGAAGGTTTTTCCATATGGCCAAACTGTTTAAACCATTTCTGACCAGGTCAACATCCAGCCCCTATCATCGCAGTCCCTGTACGTTCTGCCCGAGAGAGTCAATGGCATTTACAGAGAAATTGAATACCAAACCCTTTCCCTTTTCTCTTCCAACTACCATCGAAAATATTTTTTTACGAATATAGTTTGTCAGGTGCATGCGCTGAGCCACAGAATTAAGGGTAGCCATACAGACCTACTGTGTCTAATACAGGTAGTGTTTGGAGTTATGTACTCACATTTCCCTATCAGCTATGTTCCAGAACAGAATACTGTCAAAAATAAATATAGTCCAATGAAGCTCTCAGGCCACCAGTCTAATTCTGTAAGACACTCGACGTTGTTACGGCTTGGAACCAGTCTAGCCTTCAAATGGGTAATCGCCCATGTACAGATTCACCTGTCTGGAATATTTCAGTTGGATGGAAAACTGATATATTCCTGGACGATGGAATCTGGAAAATTCCATAAATATCCATTTTCTGTGAATCAAAGCTAGAAATGTTGGTCAACCGAGACTTAATTCGATCGACATTTGGATGGCATTACAATCAGAAATGAAGCTTCACCACACAGCCATAGTTCTATGATTACGCCAGGTGTTTCCACAAACTATGTTAACATCGTGATGTTTTCAAAGGGAATTAAATACTTACAGTTATAACTAGAAGTCCTGTCACGAACTGTGCGCTTATCTAGGTTTAATTGCGCGTAGGAATTGCGCGCAATTGCCATATCGAATGGCATCCATAGCACCGCAGGTTCTCCCGGTTACTCATAGTAAACACAGGCAATGTTTCTGCCAATGGACCTCCGGGTTACCCGGAGGTCCATTGGCTGAAACATTGCTTGTGCACAGGCCATATGTACAGAGAATGATAGCCTAACTATGGTCATAACGCATAGATTAACACGCAGATCGACGTACTATTTGTGCGCATTTCATGTCAGGACTTCTAGTTTTAACTGTACAATCAGAAATGAGGACTCACCACAGCCGTAACTTTATGGTTACACCAGGTATTTCCACAAACTATGTCAACATCGCGATGTTTTCAAGGGAAGTTAAATACTTTTTGATTTAAATATCTGTAACTAGTACAGGAAAAAATACCTGTATATCTTTGTGAGTAAGGAACATCACATTATATAAATTGTTGTCTGCTCTCAACCTTCCAAGAGCGTATACAATCAAACAGCCTATAACAGCCCCGAATGCCGAACAGAATTACACTGTTGGCGTGATAGTTTGAGTCAGATGGTAAAGTGAGTAGATCAAATCTTTTTGACTTCATGACATATATCAAACGTCTCGTCGACTTATAATATATGGTTCTGACAGCGACCAATTGACAATCTGTCCAATGCGTTACCATAATCGAATACTTCTACCCATAATCAAATATATTTATTGGACAAATGTGAATTTTATATGGGCAGAATATTGATTTTCCAGACTCGTTGTCATTTTTCTGTTCTTCTTAAAGTAACAGATAAATACCGTCGACGTTATCACGATTGTAGCTCAAAACAATTATAATACCAATCAAACGAATTCAAGGAATATATTGAATCCAATCTTACTTTGCAGAATAAGGTTGCAACTACTTTAAAAGCAATTTCTACGGAATGACAAAAAGCTGATTGCGTCCTTCAGTGCTAATGGTGAATGATCACTTGCCTCCACACCAATAATCTTCTGAATGTGGCTTCGGAGACCACCTTGTTGACAGAGCTGAATTTCTAACTATTATCGACAGAAATATTGGTATGAACCCTTTACCCAACACTAATAGAAGACCACGACTGTAAAATTTCATTTTTCTATTCAAAAACTGGACGAAGAGCTCTGTTTGTCGGCTAATGTTTGAGGAACCTTTGAATGTTGATTTATGCGAGTAGCGCTGGCCAGATAACCCTTTACCAAACGAATTGGTCGCATCCGCCCGCGTAATTTACGAAATTAGCAGTTAAATCAGTATCATCAAAACCATACCACGTGACCCCTCATTGGAACGAGCTCGATGAATTTTTGAAAAATTAAAAAAAAAACCAATAATTAAAATAATAAATTTGATATCCTGTGCATTGGGTAAAGGCCGCCACGTCAGGTAAAGGGTCAGAATTATCAAATTTCTCCTACGCGCCAAGAGAGTGAATGTTTTTCGTGAAGTTTACCTTTAAGAATTTAATGTCTTACAACGTACTTCACGAAAAATGATCTAAGTAATGGTCTCACAGACATTGGAGATTACATATCACTACAAAATGTCATCAAAGAGGATTTTGTTGCCGCAAAAGGAACACACTCAATAAGTTTTACATATATAGCCTCACATGTAAAGAATACACACCATGGGATACCACTTTTCAAAATGAACAATATTTCACTACCCCAAAAAATCGTAAAATCAAATTATGACAACAAACTGGAATGGAAAGAAACTTTAGAAACATTACACGTCCAAGTGTGGAATATAAGACGGAATTTATTACTGGACATCAATACGTATGGTCGAGTTGTTGTTTAGTGTCAAGTATCTCTTTCAATTCCGACAGAAGCAGTGGCGGACAAGCATAGAATGTCGCCCGGTGCCAACTTGAGGTGCCATCATATCCTCATACATCGCAAAGTACTTTATGGCTGGGTTCATAGAGACATCTGAATTTCATGACCCTTCTAACATATTTAGCAGCCCAAATGAGACGTCACTCAGGGGGCGTCTCTCCTAGTTTCCACCCTCACATTGGTCGCCACTGGACAGACGACACTTAACTGGTAGCGTGCTGGAAGCCCATATTTGGGCTTTATTCTCAAGTGAAGGAACCACAGCTTGAAGGCTCATATTTAGTATATGTGCTTTGTATTATCTTTGAAGTGATATTATTTAGTCTATAGGGGTTTGTCTTCTTACAATTTATGGGAGAGTGCCCATAGGCACTCTCCCATAAACTGTAACAAGGCAAAGACAGGTGTACAAGATTTGATGGCTAAAAATAATTTAGCATTCTACCAGTTAGGCAGAAACAACAGCTCAGGTTATTAGACTTTCCCACTCACAGTTGATGTCAGATATCTACTGTACACTATCTGATACGAGTATTAATTTATTAATATTAAAATTCAACGTTTGCTACCGGGGTCTATTTTGTGAATTAAAGCGAAATTATTACCGCCGTAAACATGCTCTGAACCACTCGCCCAAGATTCCTACATGGTGGCAAGTGGACTCGACTTCAGACCTGTTATTTACAACTCGGGGCATCGCCTCAAACAAGATAACATCACCACACAATTGGTCACTGACTAACCTCACATTCACAATCTGGTATGGTGTAGTTGAGAGCAAATGGCAAAAGCAAAAAAAAAAAAAAAAAAAATAATAATAACAAAATGACTGAGACATCAAATTCAAAGGCCTGCAAGATTCAACAACTAACTGAACGGGTAAACTAACATCAAAACCTGTTAGATTCAACACCCAATATATGGACATTGAGTCATGCAGGCTTCGATGTTTGTTAACCCTGTGAACCCAAAAGGCCATTTTTCCGAGCCAGGATAGTGATATGACCTGAATTCATGAAGTGCACAGTTGCTCAGTGAATTATAGTTGTCCAGTGAACGTTTGTGGTAGACCAATCAAGATTTTCAACGTGCAGCCCCAAGGGTGCACGTTGAAAATATTGATTAGTCTCCCCACAAGTAACGAATACAGATTCTTCCAATGGACAACACAGAACTGGCCTGGAAAATACCATTATTGTTTAAAGGGATAACCTTTTCAACCTTAGTACATATTTATACACATTATTTCATTTTGAGTCCCATCACGTTTCTTTGGTATAATATTAAAGCTTGCACGAGACGTTCCGAAAAGAAATATAGTGTCGAGTAAATTATAGAAAAACATTTCCTCCATGGTACCCAATACGTTGTTTAAGACTATCTCGTTTGTGTCTTGTGAGTGTTCGTGAACTGTTGTTTTAGCTTCTGATCCAGGTAATTAATCATTCACCCGTTACATCAGTCGGTCCACAGCAGATGATCCGTGTGGTAAATTCTCATAACTTGACATAAGTGATGGGATGGGTGGAGATGGTACCACAGATAATCTAAACTATTTTATTCCATAAATGATCGTTTATTCGAACAATAAAAGCCTTGGATAAATTTTTGCTGTATTCACCTAGTAGGATGATAAATTTTCCCCACAGGTTTAACACTGAAATAATTTATTTCTATAGTGGAGACGGACTTGTTGACTTCTGACTTCTACAGCAATCGTGTAGGATAATTAACAGTTCAGTTGTTGTTTTCTTTAAACCTTTTTGAAAGTATTACACAATACCAGTAGAAAACACTACACATTGTTCATTTAATGGAGTATTTTTGCAAGTTTAGCTGACCTTTGTAGGGGAGTTATTTTTAGACAAAAGTGTATCACTGCACTTTTTTATTTTTGGCAATTTTGCTTGTCATCAAATTGGATCTCACTTCTCGTTGTGTTGTGTAGCGGGTAACAGCACAATTTCGCCTCGACTGCCCTGTAAAAGATTTATAGGCTAAATAAAATAAACGTATAGTGTTTTCAAGTAAAAAAATATTCTACTCGTAGAATTAAGAATGAAACCGACTCGCCATAGGCTCGTAGGTTTCATTCTTAATCCTACTCATACAATAAGTTTTTTACTTGAAAACACTATACGTCTGTTCTATATGAATCTACAGTGGCCTTGAATATTTTAACTCCATCTAATTTATTGCTCTTCAGCACTTTTTTGTCACAATTTTTATGTTCCTTTCTATCGGTTTCTTACGATTTCCAACTTATCACTAATGTTTCATCGAACAGAAGAATGTCTCATCCGATAAAGACCGATAATAAATACCATTTATACAGTTGTCATCTGGAACGTCTAAATGTTGATCGGTTATTGAGACGAACTGACAACTCATACGCTCTTAGCTTACTGCGGCATTTACATATGTTTATATTCGTGTACGCCGTACGCTTTAAAATTTATAAATAAATAGCACTTAACCCCAAAGAGCCACCAACTACCATTTCTCTATCGCTTTGAAAAAAGTTGGCACCAAGTGTATTTTACTTGAGAACTCTAATGGTAGGCTGTATTTACTTTGGCAATGTTTTTACATAATTATTTTTGGCTGCCTGTACATGCAGTCAACAATGATGTAGAAGCACTGTTTCGTCATCTATTTCTGCACACGGCAGCTAGTAACCCTTTGAACCCGAGCGGCCGCTTTTCCAGTCAGGAACATGATACGTCATAACGTCATTAAATAGGATGGCTGTTCAGTAAATGTATGGGGTAGACCAATCAATATTTCAAAGCTCAGCCCCTAGGCTGCACGTTGAAAATAATGACTGGTCTACCCCAAATAATGAATATGGATTTTTCTAATTGCAGCCATTGAACTGGCATGGAAGATACCACATAGTTCAAAGGGTTAAGATAAAAACTAATCTGGGGCTTTACGAATTAAATTAACAGACAGTCAAGGGGTACCGTCTATTATTTAACCACACAGCCGATAGATCACTAAGAATAAATAATTACGAAGACTCCATACAAATGCAAAAATGTGTTCGCCCACCATGTGCTGGAGCCAGTACTATACTCTATCTGAAAATATTATTATGGACAAGTCCCGTGATCACTGGAACCTCTAGTTTTATGTCTACTGATTTAAAGAGTAATATCCAGCACTGGCACGTGCACTAGTTTGGTACATCGGACGTGAGCCCCGTCTCAGTTGGAATCGAACACCAAGACTACCGGATAGCTTATCATTTTCGGAAATAGATATGCATATTCACGGTCCGAAACGACAGAAGAAGAGAGTATTCGGGAACAAATCTCCAAGATAATCTTGACCTACCACGGTTCGGCCAGAAAGTTAAAAATCATAGACAGAACTTCAGAAACTCTCGATGTCTTCAAAAGAAATCTTAACATTTTCACATTTACTGAAGCATTCTCCAGAACCTCTCTAAGAGGCGACCAAAACAGAAGTGAGTCTTTATTTCAGAAAAGTGTATTTATTTCTGTCAAGCGTTTTAGAGCACTATTTGTGGTTTTGCACTCTAGACAAATCAATTTTTATTATTAATTATTATTATTCCTTGATTCTCACGGTTATGACGAGTGCGATGGCTCTTAAAAAGTGGGATGGGTGGGGCGGGCGACTGGTATCCAACATGCTTTTGTGTTACGCGACACATTATACTCTTAAATCAACATATATGCAAATACCCACTTGTTATTCTTTTTGGTGTGTGCATGTTATGTTCGAAGAATGGTTTGGCCTAGTTCTTTTTTTATTATAAAAATATTGATTCTCATCCTGTTTTGGTCCTGTAAGTCAGGAGCGTGGATAAAATACGAAACTGGTGAACTATGTGTCACTGAAAGAACAGGATTAAATATGCCTGTGGTTCATTCACTGTCTTAAACTGACAGTTGGTCACTCCTCGCTATCTGATTAGCTGACAAAATTAACTAGCGTTTCAAAAGACTCGATGTTGTTCCTAACTGCGACAGACACCCCTGTATTAGTTAACATGTGGAATGAATCCATATTTTAACTCAATGGGGCTCGTCATGACCTGACTTCAACAACATATGTTTATTACACATATTGATGACATGTCCGTAATGAGCTTTCAGGTGGTGATTATATGATAAAACTAGGTATTCATTGAGTCGATGAAAATCGGGAACATATATGTGAGCTTTTTCGGGTATCCTTTTGGAGAACATACAATTTACAAGGAAATAATATGCGTCTTTGGTATTCACCATCTCAAACCGAGTAATCGTTAGATAGTAATGTTGCTGTAATTCAATTACAAGTGTTGAAAGTACTTTTCGGATGCACAGCAGGTTTAGATTAATCCAGTGTAAAATTAAAATTTTATAACATAAATAGATAGCTTCATGTTCAAAATACTTACGTTCGTGTATATTTCAATTCTAACGTAACACATCAAAATGTTTAATGTCATTGATGTAAACGCAGAAAACATCTGGTCCAGATGAAAAATTAACCAGCTACGTGGCTTTGCAAAGAATTCATTCCGCATTTTGCATTGTCACAACCACATTCCAGGCAATATATTGTTTAAATTATTTGACGCGTTGATCCACCAACGCAACAAACAAATATTCACATTACATGGGGTTTATTCCCGAGCCTCGATAAATACATTTTTAGGAATCGTTGCTTGGTCACATTAATGTTTTTCTTTCCCGAAAAGTCAGCTTTTCAAGATCAAGGCGTGAAACATGACAAGTTATAATACAGAATAGGTTTCTAAAACTCATTCGCATTACTTTATTGCGTAAATTATTTACACGGTTCCCAGTACTTAAAACTGAAAAAGTTGTTAGTAATCTACATAAACTGGGTTCAAAGTGAGCTATCTTCTTATAGGTATTCTGCATTTTATAATTTAAAATCTGTTATGTACAGTACTGTGATCGTAAAAGTAGCTAGTTTCTCGATCGGGTGGTGACAGGATTGCTATTAGGTCGCAATACATTTACCGCGTTGGCGAAAACTGGACAGGTCGCACGAGGGACAAGTCTCTCCAGGGCCAGTTTGGGGAGACTTGTCCCAAATATTTGTGGCGAGATGTCCTGACAACAGTTAAGTAGTTATAACTGCTATTAGGCGAATTTAACATTTCGAATTCTGGTGGTATCTTCCATGTCAGTTCAATGGCAGTAATTGGAAGAGTCCATATTCATTTCTTGGGGGGGGGGAGGGGTAGACCAATTAATATTTTCAACGTGCAGCCCGCCGGCTGCACGTTGAAAATATTAATTGGGCTACTCCACACTTTCACTTACCAACCATTCTACTTAATGATATTTCGACGTATTATGTTCATGGGCCGCGTTCAGAGGGTAATAATGAGATATATTTTACCAAACCAATGCTTATTGGTGTTCCTCAAAAGACCAAAGTTGAATTAACATAGACAAATAAAAAGACAACTAAGTTTACATAAACTACAGTTATGTATTTTTTTTGTTCTTACCATAGAGTCTTTGTTCATTCCTTATACTCGTTTGGCACCAGCCCTACTGAAAGAAGCCTAGGCCTAGGTAAAAGTCCAAAAGTTTGGGGAGATCGGTTTCGAGATCGACAGCAGATCCAAGTATACGACGACGGCACACCAGATTCAAAGCTTCTGGAATGCATACATGGCTGATCCACCGAGAATGACGACAGTCACATTCTTGCAAAAGCGCTTCGCTCTCTACTCCAAGAAGAAGAGTGGACCATGTCTCCAGCCAACGACCATCGAAACGACAAACACTTGCATGTAAAACATTGGCTCCCAAAAGCCAAACACTTGATTATCATAGGTGACATACAGCATAGATAACATACAAATTATGTAACGACTCCGCTGGGGTGACCTGTCACTGGTTGACGCCGGGGCGAGCTGTGACGGGTGAGTTGTAAAAAATTTGCGGTGGCGGTCTGTTCCTTGAGCGAAATATCCCGGAGCCACATTGGATCGAGGCTTCGTCAATAAAATATTGCAAAATCCAGACTGAATCGAAAAACACCGAATCAAAAATAACATCGGAGATGTTTTCGTGTGCCTTTTTGAGAAGAAATTCTGCACTGACTTTTGGCCTGACAAACGGATAGACGGTTGGAATGCTCTTTCCGCTTTTGTAATAACTGTACTGTAATAACACCAATCAAACTCGCGCAATGTTACATCAAGTTTTTGTATTTCGTAAATGATATAGACAAATCATCCAGGTATTTGTGCAGGACTTTGAAGGGAAGGGTCGACGGATAAATTGGAATGGGAAATATGCAGCTCGTTGGAGGAACCGAACCGTTTTTATTATTTCGCTATAAGCCTACATTCCACCTTTTGCAACACCACGGAGATAATAGCTGGAATTTCGCCCATTATTTTCGGAGTGATGCAAAAGTTGGAGTCTAGAACTACAGCGAAATAGGAAATACGGATCGGTTCCTTCTACTAGCCGCCAATCACCAATAAACAGAGTTGCATGTCCGATCGATCGGATTCGATTCGAATGCCATGATTGATTCGATTGGAGATTCGATTCGTCCCGGACATTTCTGGTTCGCAGGGTCCTGTGGATTATTAAGATTACAGACTACTGCACAATGAGACCACCATTTTGCCTTACGCAAAAATATTAGTATTTTGGATGGAAGGCTAAAGGAGGTATTAACCCTTTACCCAACGTAACGGCCAAAATCGGCCAGCGCTGTTCTCAAAAATCGCCAATTAATTTTCATTATTTTTTTCCATTTTTTGTCTCAAAAACATAGGTTATGACCCCTCGTTGGAACGAGCTATTAGTTATTCAAGAATTATTTTTGCAAGTGTCGTTTGCTTTTCAGGTTAGGTAAAGGGTTAATTCTACCTTACATAAATCCTAACAATATCAAGGGTCACAGAATTAGAGGACCGGTTTTGCAGTAATACTGGATTAAGAATTTAAAAGTAGGTAAAAACGAACTTTTCATTAACCAGAACATGAAATACAGAAAATAATGTTTTTCAATATTTGAAAAGATCTGTAATGTGAATAGAGAACGAAACAAACGGATTTGATTGGTTTTGTCAACAAAAATTTATATCTCTCACCAGAGTCATTACTCGGTTCTTTTGTCAATGGAGCAAGCTTTTTAAAAATTTAAGTGAGTTATTAGATTGCATGGCGATACCGCACACCAAAGTTACGGCGACGGGAATCTTCATGAAGGTTGTGGCATTGATTAACGACTGTTTTCAACTGTGCTGTGTCCTAGGGCAAGACACTTAAGCCCCAGGGAGCCTCATTCTTATTTAATTTCGGATCACAATATTTCGAGTAGCGTATTTTTCTCTTTTTCCTTGTTTTACGGAGATTTGTCATAATAATTGTCCTTCGGTAGGCTACAGACACCAACCAGTGTTGCCTTATTTGTGTTGTATCTTTATTCTGTTTTTTAGTATGTTTTGTGCAGTAAATTCACCGCGTAATCAGTGTAACACAATGTTTGTTTAACGTATTCAATGCATGGATGTTATACCACAATATAAAATGATCTATGTAGATAATCCCAGTGTCCTAAGTGAGGGCAATGTGGCGCAATGTGCTAAAATGAGTAGTACGCATGCGTATTTATTTATTTATTGGTGTTTAAGGTCACATAATTATGCACAATGGCTAATCATGACCGTGACAGTTTTACGGTTGGAGGAAGCCGGAGTACGCGGAGAGAACCACCGAGCAACGACGAGCAGCTGCCAGCTCCCCAACAAGTACGCATGCGTTCGGCCGATGCTAAAACCATCAGCGCGAGTTATTGAGTTGGAGAGTTCTAAAGTTACTCGTTGCTGATCGGTTGTTCTCTCCGGATTCTCCGGTTTCCCCAGCTGTTGAACGATCGGATACGATATCACACTGGTTGTTGAATGTGTCATTAGAGTCCAACCACCAAACAACCAAAGTATGTGCATATACAGAATTGTTATTGCGATAGACAAAAACCTCATATCGTTCCTTGAAAGCATAAAGGTGCCTTATGTAATGCAATGCAGTTGGCACTCTTTCATCAAGTGACAAGATTTTTGCAATAAAAACGTACTTTGAAAATAAAACTATCCAACTTTCTTTGAACTGGCTTCTATTATTTTTCGTAACAAAATTACAAGAAATGTCTGTGCCCGCATTTTAACCTTTTACCTAACATGAAAAGCAGACGACACACGCAAAAAAAATTCTGGAATAGCTACTTTTTTTCATTTTTTGTCTCAAAAACATAGGTTATGACCCCTCGTTGGAACGAGCTCGTTCCAACGAGGGGTCATAACCTATGTTTTTGAGACAAAAAATGAAAAAAATATAGAAAATTAATTGGCGATTTTTGAGAATAGCGCTGGCCGGTTTTGGCCGTTACGTTGGGTAAAGGGTTATAACAGAACAATGGCCGTCAAATACCCCAAATGAAATGAGATGAACCTATGAAGATTACTTTTCAAATTTCAAATCGAATGCAATGTGAATATTAACTCCACTCTGGTGCGGAACAAGCATAACAATGGATCGTATAGAGTCAGTCTCCAACAAACCTACAACCATCGATCACAGTTAAGAGGCAACGAAGGCTGCGACAAAATTATGCAATGTGTTTTTTATGTTGTAGTTTTCACAATGATCAAAGTGCAAAGTTTGTCCTTGATTGACACCAATTCTAGAGTAACTGATTCTACAATGAGCTCAAATTAAAAAATGAGCATAAAGAAATGTTAGTGATGCTTTCATCGATTATTCCGCATCGCTCGCTTTTATAAAAATTCATGTTGTTATTTTGTTTACCTCATCGGAGCGACTGCTTGCATTAGATGTAATAAGCAGTAGTAAGCTTAATTTTCTTCCGGAGATGTTTGTATTTTGGTATGAAACAGGGTGAAATCAGTGGTAATTCTTTTTACCGAAGAATAATGAGGCCATGTTCAAAGCGTCATTGCAGTGTGTGAAGTCCACTGATCTCTAACCAGCTGAATTTCTGGAATGTCAGCGAAAAGCATCGCAAATCAACCGCTCCCATCCACACCCAAAGATGCGTCAAGTTAATCACGCATGTCAATACAACAATCGAAGTCGTTTGTTTAGGTGAAAGCTGTTACGTCCCTGCATCATCAAACATCAAAAGATAGCTTAGCACGAAAACTGGTAACACTGTATCAATTCCCCGATATCACCGCTTCTTTTTTGTCAGTAATAAATAAAATATGCTATGCAAAATCAATGTACCTTGTTGTGGAAATGCTTACATTACAAACATATTCGTGGTTTGCACACAAACAAGCTATGGTCTTTAAAAAAGCAGTCGGTGATAGCGAGGCGCCTGAAAATTGAATACTATCGTATACAAAATTTGTGTTGAGCATTGACTATTCACATGAGCAATTGGTCCGTTCCTAAGATGGCGACAGGCGGACATTTTCGATAGTGACCGATGGTGGTTCCAGCAATCCAATTGTATAGATTCTGCATCATAGACGGTCGTTGGGAATCAGAAAGATTACATCAATATATCAATTTGTCGTCCAAAAGTAATTGAAGCCGCAATATTTAACTGGAATATTCCCAGACATATTGACATATAACAGTTACGAGAATTTGATTACTCCAAGTTTAGTATTTCAGTGCTGTCAGTCGTTATCAGGAAACTATTTGTTCACCCTTCACCAAAAAGGACTGGGACAACATTTACAAAACACTCTCTTGAACCGAGGAATTTCATTTTTAACACTTTACCTAACCTGAAAAGCAGACGACACTTGCAAACAAAATTCTTGAATAACTAATTTTCTTCATTTTTTGTCTCAGAAACATAGGTTATGACCCCTCATTGGAACGAGCTCGTCGAGCTCGTTCCAATGAGGGGTCATAGCCTATGTTTTTGAGACAAAAAGTTAAAAAATAATGAAAATTAATAGACGATTTTTGTGAATAGCGCTGACCGGTTTTGGTCGTTACGTTGGGTAAAGGGTTAATACCAACAACACAGCTTATTACCCCTCGTTGGAACGACCTCGTCAAGCTCGTTCCAATGAGAGTTCCTGTTAATTTCCTAAGCTATTTGTGGAAGCAAACAAATGGAAAGAGAATAGCAAAATTTGAATAGCTAGTTTTCTGAAGGGTGTAACAGTTACGTTAGGCAGGGAGTTTAATTAACTCGCGTTCCCTCCGATACGAATAATGCACTTCCCACAAACAAAAGACATATGTTGTTGACGTATTTCACTGTGAACAATGTCTCTTGGTGATTGTAATAAGCGGTTGTCCCCATTAATGAGACCAAACGTGTCTCAACGTACACGATATCAAAATTAGTTATTTTAATTAGCATTTTTTCTCAAAATTTTCAAACAATTTCCACAAACCTATAACATGTAACCCCTCATTAGATCACATGATATGGTTGTGTTTGAATTTTTAAAATGTTTTTTAACTGCTCAATTTGTAAATTACGCGGATGAATTCCGTCGATTCGTGAGATAAAGAATTAATATCAAGGCTTTGATGACCCGGAGAAGGAACGAGAGTTTGTCTTGCTGCAGTTGTAGTTTAGATTACTGGTAAAAAGAAATTGGTCTGTGAGCGACATTTGAAAAATGTACCTCAAATGTAATTTGCAACACATGTTACACAATAGTTACATACTCTCCTCCAAATTTGTTTCCCATATTCAGGAGAGTCTGTGAGAGGATGGAGAAGGTGAAAATGACTGACTCGGTCACTACAATTAAACCTCTCAACCCTGTTGGCATGTTTCAGTTCAAAGCCACGAGTTAGAGCATTCCACATTCATTATTTGAGGTTGCACGTTGAAAATATTAATAAGGCTATCGCGCAAATTCACCGCACACCCAATTGCGTTTATGAAATTTTGGTGGATAAGGCAGTAGAATTGGAAAAAGCGGCCTTCCTGATTCAAATCCATAATTCGGTTATCTACAAACAAAAGGGCGAAAGCCATCCATGCGTTTTTACGAAAATAGAAGACATTTATTTAATTATAAACCTTCAGCATGACTGAAGTAATTTCAGGAGATTACCCGAAGAAGACAAATGAAACATGTCCAGAAATAGCAAACATCAACATTGGGTACAACCTCAAAGACACGGACAGCAGTTTGCAAGCGCAACTGTATTCTTCGTATCAGACGATAGTTCCGACGTCTGTAAAATTGAATTTCTGGGCATAACACCGCAGCATATTAGTCTCATTTTACTACTGTATATCTGTGGGTACACTACAACCACGAATGGCCCCGAGATACTTAATCCTTTGAATCCGAGAGGCCTTTTCCGGCCCAGCAACATGATACATCATCATTTAGTAGGATGTCTGCTAAGTGAATGTGTGGGGTAGATCAGTCTGCACGGTGAAAACATTTATGGTGTACCCCCAAATAAAGAATGTGGACTCTTCCAATTTCTACCATTGAACTAACATGGAAGACACCACCAGGGATCAAAGTGTTAATAGGCCAGGAGTATTCGCTGCTCATGATGACCTGACGACAGCATTGTAAGACAAACAATCACGACTACTCGCGAACAGTGTCATATACATTGCCGTTCATGAACACGGGTACTTTTGCCGAAGAGTGGTTTTCAAAACGCCAGTGATCTAGAGAATGGATTCTGGAAAGTTTCCGATTCGCTCGTTTTAACCCTTTGAACCCGAGAGGTCGTTTATCCGTTCCTTGAACATGATACGCCATAATTTCATAAAGTAGGATGGCTGCAAAGCGAATGTGTGGAGTAGCCCAATCATTTTTTGAACGTGCAACCCGAAGGCTGTACGTTGAAAATATTAATTGGTCTTTCCCAAATAATGAATATGAACTCTTCCAATTGCCGCCTTTGAGCTGATATGGAATATACAACCAGCGTTCAAAGGGTAAAATCGAAGTAACTTCTCGTCCATTTATCGCAACAAAATAACGATTCAGCACTTTGCTTCACTAAACAGAGATGAAGTCCAGTATTAAGACTTGAGACACACAGAAGGAAACAATTACTGCCCTTCTGAATGGACGGGTTTGTAGTATGTTCTTTCCTATAAAGGGTTATTCCTGTTCACCCAGCCCATTAGTTTTAATTGACACCTGGGCGAAGGTTATAGTCCGTATCAAAACAGAGAGCTTATGTTTCATCTCCGGGCTTAACTGATGGGTTGTTAAATCAAAACAGAGAACTTTGAACTCGAAAGACCGATTTTTTGGTCCAAGGCATAATTTCGTCCCATTTTTGTGTTATTATAAGAGGTCTGTCCACGAGGCATTGGTGATAAAATCATAACTACAGTCTGCAGCCAGACGGCTGCAGACTGCAGTTATTATTGTATCCTCTCTGAATATTGATATTGTAACGAACCAAAATGTACACAAAGACAATATCACTCCAGGGAACCGGTCTTTAAAGGGTTAATGTTATTTATATATAATTATTATTATTCATTATTATAATTAATGTATATTTATATATATGATAAATAATTAATAATAATTTTTGTTCGTTTTTGTCATTTTTCTACTCACCCAGCCTTCTAAATTTGCAGTTAAATTCCCAACAGAACAAATCACTAGTTTGAAGAAAACTATCGTCGGCATTTCTTTGATCCAGAAAAGTTTCACACTTCCACCAGAACAACAGTGGCTGGGTAGACAGGAAGATCCCCCTACAAATGATTATTTCGCTGTCAACAACCCGCATCTACAGCACTGTGATCACAGGGGTATGGAAATAACGCTCTTAGGAAAAATCCCTTTGAAAGAAACAAAAACCCAAAATCGCAAGGGTAGGAAACCTTAAATTATTTTTTTCTGCTTGCTCAGGATTCAAAGAAAATAAATCAAATGAATGGAAATAGCAAAACGTTAATCCATGTGGTTCAGGAATATATACAAAACTAGCTCACGATATAGAACAAATTGAAGAAATAAATGTACAGGTCAATGAGTTTACTCCAATGACATTCCTAATTGTACCATTTGAACAATAATAACAATCACTTTTCCGTAGTTGCTATAATGTAAAAGAACAGACTAAATGTGCTTTCTATGTAATAAAGCCATATTAATCCTATGCTCACAAAATACGACAGTTTCAGGCAACCAATTATTCCCATAATGCAACTTGAATTTTAACCAAATCAGTCTTGATTGACGGAGTTTAACTGGTTGAGTGCTAGAAGCCACTATCAGGGCTTTCAGAAAAATGAGGGTACCAGAGCAAAAGCCAACTCTTTCACTACTCCTGTTTCATTTTCAGTCAAACCCAAATAGTATTTTGTAAAAATGAATTTGTTTTATTACAAATTATTGGAGAGTGCCTGTGGGCACTCTCCAATAATTTGTAATAAAACAAATTGTGAACAACAAATTCAGACCACCCAAAATAATCTAGCCCTCAACCAGTTAATGAGTTATTGCAGACGAGATTGTTTTTTTAGATTCCTAGTTACATCATGTCAGTAACATTTATTTATTTATTGGGGTTTAAGGTCACATACTTATGCACAATGGCTAATCGTGACCGTGACAGTTTTACGGGTGGAGGAAGCCGGAGTACCCGGAGAGAACCACCGAGCAACGACGAGCAACTGTCAGCTCCTCAACATTATAACTCTGTTCAAGCACTGTTCAAGCAGGGTTACAGCGGTTGAAGACATGTGCACCATCGACGTGCAGACGTGCAGTACGCCTTAGTACACGGCGACATCGTGCCCCCGAGTAGGCAACCGGGATAAAGTGCCTTGCCCAAGGACACAACGCGGGTCGTCCCGGACGGGGAGCGAACTCGGGACCTCTAGCATAGAAGTGCAACAGTCTACCACTGAGCATGTAAGTAACAGAGATTATAATACAACAGTCCTTTAATAATGTAATAAAAATTAACTTTGAATAGGAATTGGAATTATAACTAAATACAAATTATGTAAAAATATTTTAGAGGTTAGCAAGAAAAAAAAATTGGATTTTTTTCCTACCCATGCGATTTTTGTTAGGGTTTTATTCCACATGAGTTTTTCACATAGTTTTTTTTCCAAAAGGAGTTTGTGAAATCGAGACCCAATCGAGAAAACGTGTTGAAAACTAATTAGATAACCATATCCAAAGGCGCAACACTATTCTAATACTGACCTCTCCCAAGGGAATTGCTCTCCTATGGTGTTGTACTTTAAGGCGTAATGCTCGAGTCGTTAGGCGAGAACCCTTTACTTCACCAGACATACACAGAACGACACACGAGTGTGGCCTCTCGTTTTATCCTTCCACACAGGCAGTCGTGCCACATCGATTAACCCATTCACACACGCGTGTCGTTCTGTGCTTATTACATGCCTTCACGTCTATAAAACAATTATTAAAAGGACACTAAGCAATTCATTTGACATCTTTCAACCAAAAGAGCACATTTTATCGCCAACCAAATTTGCGATGGGAACCCGGGTTTCTATTTCGTCCCCGAGCTCTAATGCCTTTATGTTCCAACTGACACATAGAACATACTGGACCTCAGGGGACGATTTCTTAGTTATCCCTAGGGAATCAAATTGTAATTGCGGTGCAGAATTTGTAGAAAATGTTAGTGAAATTTCGCTTCAATTTAAAAATAGTCCGCCAATAATTTCCGTTCCACACATGTGTGGGGAACAGATTTTCATTTTCCGCATGGTTTAGTTTTGCTGTAGATAGGGATTTCATAGAATAGGCGTGTAATAATAAAACTCTACAGTACACACCGCTTAATTTGATATCTCTTTACTTCCGACTTCCTCCACCCATAAAACTGTCCGACACGAGGTGACCCTGGATGTCGATAGTGTCGTTAAACTCCAATAAATAAATAAAGACATACACGAGAAAATGTCGTTGCAATGAGGGTTTATCAGTAGGCTTCATGAAATTTTACCGTCGCAGTATCAGCGGAATCTATGCTTGCGGCATCAAAAACGAAAAAGTTGAATTAATTATAAACTGATTCTCTATTCATGGAATGTGAATAAACAACATTAACCTTTTGAACCCGAGAAGCATTTTTTCTGGCTCAGGAACATGATACGTCATAATTTCATTAAGTAGGATGGCATTGAAGTGGCAGTGTGGAGAGACTAATCAATACTTTCAATGTGCAGCCCCAAGGCTACATATTGGAGATATTAATTGGTCTACCCCCATATAATGAATATCGAATCTTCCAATTGCTGACAATGAACTGACATGGAGGATACCACAAGTCTTCAAAGGGTTAAATGGAATAGTAATGATGCTAAACGCTCTTTCTTGACTTTTGCTTGAAATGTGTCATCCGTTTTACTATAACTTTTATATCTTCACATGAATGCGACGAGTACCGACTGACAAATTATGCATTGAAAAATGAAGAGAGATTTGTAAATAGAAATGCAGTGGCGATCGTTCTTTGTACTAAACGACTTGTGGGTTCGTTTGTACAGATTACAGTGGCATGTATTTGGGGAAATTCCGGTGGTTGGAGTGCGAGCGCCCACAAAATAATCTGGGGAATATTAAGAATTCTGCCCAATGGCGAACACGATGATCAGTTAATGGTGACAATCATCACCATAAATCAATTACAATAAATAAATGTGCTATAAATAAAGTTCGCGCTGTATTGTTATGGTCCTCAAATACCACAATAACAATAGCGCTAACGACCTGGAGCCAAACAAGCAAACTCTTTCAAAATCGCCACAGGCACCTGAAGAAATTAGCCAGAAAGTTCAAACCAGATGGCCTCAGGATACTTACAATCGTTGTACATGATTACTTTTATAACTACACATCCTGTTTTGTAAATGTTTCTGATACGAACCAAGAGTCGTTCTGTTTTCCCTGGCGAATATTGAAGGTGACCTCTTTATAAGCTATGACTAGAAACTTCAAAATATACAGTATTGTGAATACTACAGCAGACAGATATAGTATGTGGGGAGTGGATTGTAACTAAATCACCTTTGAAGTGGAATATCACCCAAAGTATCACTTTCAAATTCTATACACATGGACAAAAAAAACACAAGCAATGTTTCATCCAATGGACCTCCGGGTTTAACTTTGCTTGTGCTTGTTATGCTTTGCAACAAATTTGCAATTATTGCTTGGATGGAATCTCCACTCTACGGGTGATTTAGTGATAATACTCTCTCAACTTACTGAAATATCGGCCGCTTCTTTTCAATATTCTTGCCACAGCACTGAAGAATCTTACCCGTCATAGTAAAATACGGGAGCCTTAATCTCAGATGCTATTTTCGCTGGGTCTCGTGGTATCCAAGTACTTTGCGCACACAATCGCGAACCAGTGGTGCAACTGCGTCGTGATCGGATTGAGATCAGATCGAGGGCAATAGCGTTTTGAGCACACATGTATTGAAAGCGGTTCGTGTTGTCTGGTTTATTGTATAAGTTTTCTCTGTCTGTGTTCGTGAGACAAATCTACCTGAACACATTTTGGCATAATGCCAACAAGGCCGTAAAACAATTTCTCGCATAATTTGGAACAAATTAGAAAACGTAAAGTTGCCATATTATAAATTTGTGAGTTAAATTTTGAAATGGATCGGTGAAGTCATTGCTGTATTCAGTGATTATAAATAATTTTAGATTTTGATTTCCAACACAAGAACTTAAGTAACATGATTGTTTCCGCCCGCGCAGTTAATTGCGGTTTTACGATAACTTTTATACTTCCAACAATATGCGAAGAGCTTTTGTAAAAACATCTCAGTCCTTCTAGATCCTGTTTAGTTCATTACAAAGAAAAGTGGTCCATGTGTATTCAACATATTAGGAATGATGCGTGGTAAATAAATGAATTTGTCACCCTCTGAATATTCGAACAAACATAGAACAGCTATATTCATAGCACATGTTTTTTTTCAAAATCAATGCCACGTTTTAGAATAATTCAAAATGAAGAATAAAATAGTGAAAATACAATATGTTTTCTTACAAAATAGGTTTGTAACGCTTTCCTGACGAATCGGCCGCACCCGCCCGCGTAATTTCTACACTGGGCAGTTGGAAAAATATTACTGTTTTTAAAATTTCAGCAAAACTATATTATGTGAGCTCGTTCCAATGAAGGGTCACATGATATGGTTTTGCCGAAATTGTTGGAAAATTTAGAAAAATAATATTTAAAATAATAAATTTTGATATCCTGTGAACTGGGTAAAGGGTTAACAGAGGTGTAATATATACAAGTACTATCACCATTGGGTTTATGTACAAATTGCATTAGAGACTAGCTCTTTTTTCTTAGGACAAATCAAAGAATTGCATTGGAAACCAGAGCAAGACTCCGATATACATAAGTAGTGATGGTGGATTTTTCTTACGATTCTTAACTGAAGTTCCAACAACTTGATTAACCAGCATTTCAATTTCAGATTTCCTTTTCAGGCTCCTAAAACGCTTTTCGTTTCGGTCGAAACTATATGCGGCTGTCTTGAACTTTTCCGATCCTCGGATAATGTGTGTTTTTCTGAGCGTTTCTTAAAATTCCAACAAGACTGTGGGATATAACTGCGCGTTGTTTCAAACTGAATATTTCCAGTGATTCAGACACAGAAACAATAAACCAATGTGCTTTCAGAATTTGATAATTACACTTTTGAGAAGTGTTTTCTCCCTTCATTTTTCAGAAAAAGTCTTATGGAAGTACTGTTCTATAAATAGCAACGTAAAGAATCGCAACTAAGCACGCGCTTATATTCTGCAGTTATAGAATACAGAGTTTGTATCCAAGGTTCCCATGTATTCTGGTAATTGTGGACCCAGAACAGTTTTAAAAAATCATTTTTTATATCAGATACATAGCTATGATCCACAATTGGAACGAGCGACGAGCTCTATGTTTTGGTAAAAATAATCAAACCTGAGTGGGGGGTGTTGAAAAATACTTAAAGTGTGTGACCATTACGTTTGGTAAAGGGGTCAAGTTTTCACCTGGAACTTAATTAAGCAACACTTGTTTTTTCACAGTGGTGTTATTAGAAACATTCATTACTTTCATGCTATCTTTAAGATGGCCAAAAGTTATTGTTTGCTGAAAGAATGGTCCATTGACAAATGAAAGACAACACAATGATGAAAATATGCAGTATTATAATACCGCTAATTATACATATCTGACACTGTTTTTGATGGAAAACTGTTCTCTCGACAAGTACGCTGCTGGAACCGTCCACGATGAAACAATGCCGGTAATTGCTGACAACAAAATGTAACTTGTGATCACCTGAACACAAGAGCAGTGTCTGATTTCAGTTGCGAGTGTATCCACCACGTGCCCGGATGACATTCTGAAGCCTTCTCCTAATGCTACCAGTGAGCCTTTTTGATACGGTCCAGAGGTAATTGCTGCCACTCCTCATGCAATGCAGCTTCCAAAATCGGCCAAGTTCTGTACAGGCTTGCACACGAAGTCCAAGAAAGTCCCAGATATGTTCTAAAGTATTCAAGTCCCGGCTCATTGCAGGCCAAGGTAGTGTTGTAATAGTGTTGTTCTGACGGAATGCCCTCACAGCAAGGGAACGATGTGGCCTTGCACTGTCGTCCATGAATACAGGGCGAGTAGCCAACGCGTGGTTGTCAAAATGGGGCAAGACAACCGGATTGAGAATGTCCCGGATGTACTGATGACCATTGAGATTCCCACGTACAATCATCATATCACGTTTACAATCATGAGGGAGGCATCCCCAGATCATTACTGATCCACCACCATAAAGAACAGTAGATCTGATGTCCTGAGCGCGTAAGCAGTATTTCTATGGCCACACACTACAATGCGGCCATCGGTGGAAACTACTGTCGTCTGACCAATGCACTCTCCTCCACGTCCTGAGATTCCAATGTTGTCGTGCCATACACCACTCAAAACGTCGTCTTCGATGCTGATCGGACAGAGTTGGACGCTTGATTACCCTTCTGGACCTCATACCCAGTGGTTTGAGACGGTTTCGGACAGTTCAGTTGCTGAAACGTCTGTTGAGGAGCCAAAAGCATTTCAAAACCCCACTTGAAGCAAAGGGTTCATGCCTAACTAGGCGTGCCAAACTCCGGTCTTCCCAAGGATAGGTCTTTTGGGGTTGTCCAGGCCCTGGTCGGTCCTTCACATCGTTGGTTTGCTGATGCTTTCGGACGACAATTCTGCTGATGACAGAATGACTATAGCCATGCTGTCGTCCAATAGCGTTGAATGACATGCCTGTTGCATGTATGCAAACAAACAATTTGCCATCTTAGTTCCTCTGACAGTCTCCTCCTTGCCGTGTCAACATTTATTGATAAAAGAAGTGACAAATGTTCTTCTTTTATACCCAGATATTGCATGTAGATGGTAGTGTTTTTTTGTGACATTCGAGGGAAGCATGCTTCACGTGGACCAGGAGATGTGTTTGGGGTACGCTATCAACCAGAAACATCATGTTTTACTGGACGAAATGTACTGCAAGACATAACAGTCATTAAAACATAATCACCAGTAACAGCAACTTCACTGTCATGAAACATTTCAGGGGATGCTTAATTAAGTTTCATGTGTATATATTACAAACGGTTCTCGTCTTCCAAACATTTGTCATTTATTTTGCAACAAGACAATGGGCTATCAATTTTGACGTGGGACTGTTTCTGTTCTTTCTCTTGCGGCTTTCACAGGGAATGCCCCTAGAAAAGAGGTTGGTGACCCGAACATTTAACGACAGTTTGACGAAACTACTGATAAAATATTGTTAAAAAATTAATCTGTTCAATATTTGTCCTCATTTTGACTCAATTTAGCTCTTACAAACATCGGGCGAGTCCCTTATTGCCCCTTCTTGGTACGAACTTGTCGCGTTCCACCTTGTAGGTCTGGGGTATGACTTATAGTCAATAGATGTGGACATTTTTGTGCAACTTTTCGAAGATCATGTAAGAAATTAGCCAGAAAGTTCAAACCAGACGGCCTCAGGATACTTTAATCTTACAATTATTGCACAGGATTATTATACATCCTGTTTTGTAAATGTTTCTGATACGAACCAAGAGTCATTCTGTTTTCCCTGGTGAATATTTAAGGTAACCTCGTTATAAGTTATGACTAGAAAGTTCAAAATATACAGTATTGTGAATACTACAGCAGACAGATAGAGTATGTTGAGAGTGGATTGTAACTAAATCACCTGTGAAGTGGAATTATCACCCAATGTATCACTTTCAAATTCTGTACACATGGGCAAACAACACAAGCAATGTTTCATCCAATGGACCTCCGGGTTTAAACCGGAAGTCTATTGGCTGGAACTTTGCTTGTGCTTGTTATGCTTGGCAACAAATTTGCAAGTATTACTTTGTAGGTCTGGGGTATCACTTATAGTCAATAGATGAGGACATTTTTATGCAACTTTTCGACCATCATGTGATTGAAACTGTAACTGCAATTTTGAAGAAAGGAAAGGCAATGTCTTTCAATAGATAATTTGTAGTCAGCTATAGGCATAACTGTATAGAGCGGGAAAGAAAGGCTGGCTTTATTCATCACCCCACGCTACAGCAGACTGACAGTTTTTCGGGGACACAATTACTTTATTTTCAGAATACATTATAAAGAGAATGCAAGAACATTGTTTTTTCACAAGGGTAAAACACAGATTTTGCTTCAAAAGATAATCGCTGACATCCTGAAACGACACAAATGAGTGGATATTGTGCCATTGCATTACATACCGCGGCAACAATAATTTTGTCTCCAATTTTGTTAATTAGTAATGGACCTTTCGTCTCTGAATTTGAGATGCTAAAAATCGAAACCTGGCATTTGAGATATGGGAAATATTTATATTTTCTGAAAGTACTGAAAGAACATTTCCAAACGCAAAATCCAGAAGGAGCATGGGAACTGGAAGTACATAGTACTTTCTCTAAACTATTGGCACAAGTTTGGCATAACATTAGCGGGATCATTTAGTACACAACGTCACCGTACCCCCACGTGGGCCATGGGGGTGATGTGTCTTGCCCAAGGACACAACGCGGTTGCCGCAGGTGGGATTCGAACCGAGGACCTCTCGGCTTGCAGCCCGCACCTCTACCAACTGAGCCACCGCGCCCCCGTCTTTTTTGAGATACGGGTAATGTTAAAAAGACAGAGAAAAGAAGAGAAATATATACAAATCTAGATATTCATTATTGACTGCTCTCGAGGGCATCACTTATTGATCCGCTTTCCGCTTACCTATTTCAAACCGCCATATACAAATTTTAGAGTGATTTATTTATTTATTTGAGTTTAACCCTTTACCTAACGTAACGGCCAAAACCGCCCAGCGCTATTCTCAAAAATCGCCAATTAATTTTCAAAATATTTTCATTTTTTGTCTCAAAAACATAGGTTATGACCCCTCGTTGGAACGAGCTCGTCGAGCTCGTTCCAACGAGGGGTCATAACCTATGTTTTTGAGACAAAAAATGAAAAAATTTAGTTATTCAAGAATTTTTTTTGCAAGTGTCGTCTGCTTTTCATGTTAGGTAAAGGGTTAATGAAACTTTGAGCACCTATTGTTACATGATGACAGGAAGAAAAACGTGAGTAGACAACAAAATAAACATCTAACTGAACAGGAGTATTTATTTATTGGAGTTTAACGACAGCCAGGGTCACCTCGTGTCGGACAATTTTACGGGTGGAGGAAGCCGGAGTACCCAGAGAGAACCACCGAGCAACGGCGAGAAACTGTCAGACTCCCCAACGTGCTAAACTCCACACAAGGAGGGTTAGCATTGGTCGAAGACAAGTGCACCATCGACTTGCAGTGTGCCTAAGAACAGAGCGCCACCGTGCCCCAACGGAACAGCAGGTTCAGTGATAATTTAATCCTACAGCTCTGAAGGGCTGTAGGACAAAATGTTTACTGAACTCCCACACAAATATAAGACAGACGCTCACATTTCGATGTTATAAATTACAATTTGGCTCTCTTGAGTTAAACGCACTTATCAGACCACTGCTAACTGGAACCTAATGGAATTATGGTGTATATCGGCTGATTGCAGACTTGACGAGGGACACAGCTCTTCTCCATCACTCTTCCACAAAGGATATATTTTGTTCCACTTCGTTGCAGGCATCGATCATCTCTCTCTTACACAAATGAGAAGTTTGGTAGTCAGGCATTCCGTCCAGAATTTTTTCGTCGCATTGGTGGCTTTTCTATCCTGGGAAGTTTAAAATAATTTGTCCTTGGGCATTATATTTAGATACGAATTCCACTTCTTCTATTCATTATTCCACCAACCAATATCATAGTACACCAGATATTAATATTTCTTCACCATTTATAAAAAGGACTGAGAGTAAGTCAAATGGTTTTCGTTGTTCCGACCAAGACGCTTAAAATCTCCTTTCTTTGGTTATCCTCGAAAGGTGAGCAAACAAGTGTCACAAACCCTTCACCAAATTGCTCCGAAAGTAGATAAAGCGAATACAGAAGAGGTTATAACTCTTTATGTATGCATATACGCATGTGCGTGAGTTTGAGGTTTGAAAATTTTCAGGGCTTTCGGTTTTCCAAAACATCTTTGCAACGGGAGGGGGAGGGGAGTAGTGGTCAAACAGGAACCCCTAAAGCGAGCTCGAAACAACTTGTATAAAACGATACAGTAATTCAGAAAAATACCATTAGTATTGAAAGTTGGGCCTGAACGGGTGATAGGAAGACAATAAAAACTCGGATAATTAAGGATGTGGAATCTAAAGTTCTCCGATCGCCATTCTAATTCTATAACGAATTTGACGCTGTCATGTCCTGTCTGTTTACCCACTTTTCGTGGAGTTTGCGCGCAGATTACCGTTGATGTAATGTGAAGTTCTTTCACTCATAGAGGTATATAGATATTCTTTCGATGTCAAATTATAGATATTCCAATCAATAAGCATTTAATTCTCCTTTAAACAATTAAGATATTAACAGAATTAGCGGGACTAATCACAAAACTACAGCAGTGGTGAGTCTTCGTTCCTATTGGTAATGCAATCAAAAATGCGCTCAAATCAAAACTCAAATTAAGCAACATTTCTTCCGTTTGGTTAAAGGAAATGAATGTGTGTGGTATTTTCAGTATTTTCAGTCGTCTAGAATATATCAGATGGTCGGAAAAACGAACCATGGGTTCTCTATTCCGATCAACTGAAATATTCAAGACGAGCGAATCTAAACACAGGCGATGCACTATTTCATAGCTAAACTGATTCTACGCAATGATAGCGTCCAATTCCTTAAATAATTAGGCCGCTGGTCTTGGAGCTTGATTGAATCTAGGCGCATAATACTCTAGAGGACGTGTTTGTAACAGGTTGGTTCCCAGTCAGCCATCAATATTCATTACGACTATTTCTACAACAGACATGAGCAAATTAGGCTGACGATGTTTCGTGCGCCTGTCATTTGCCTAACTAGAAACAGGCGACCATTAATTCGTTCTCTAACATTACTAGACATTACACAATACAATTTCAAATAACAAGACAATTTACTCCAATTGTAATTTGCCTCAGTTGGAACATTTCGACCGTTTCTCGTTCTTCTACATTACTGTATCTTTGATAATTGCAAATACCATGACATTTTCCCCATATTAATGTAACTTTTCTACTATAATAGTGATCTGTGGCATAGTGGCGATGAAATGTTTTTGCGATGTAATGCTGCGATATAACAAAGAAATGGAACGGCCTTTTCTTTAAGAGCCCTTTCCAATTGTGAACCACATTAAAGCATATCACCAGCTAAATTAAGGAAACTCTATATGTCAGCTGCAGTGTTATATAGTTATAGTTCGATCCGCAAGTATACAGAAGAAGTCTCCTTGGTTACGAATCGAAATTAAGTATTTTTAAGTATTTTTATTGTTTACTAATCATATATATTTCATTTTCAGGTTATTTTATTCAACTTTGTGGGGAGTTAGTTTAGTATAGTAACTGAGACAAAGTTAGGAGGTCTTAAATAAAACTGTGAGCGCTAAGTTGTCGAACGGTTCGTCGTGTTGCCTTTTGTCGCGTGTTTACAATTTTCCCTGTCCGATCGCGTAATTTTGTCTTCATGATGGCGAGCAAGTCTGTTCAGACGGAGGTAAGTATGGAGGTAAATACGTGTAATATCGCGGTCCAGGTCAACGGTGCCAACGGGGTAAGTATTGGTGTGCAGACAGAGGTCACTGGGGTCACTGGGGGTGTCGGTCAGAGCCGGGTTGGTGGGGCCACCGATGGCGATATTGGGCTTGAAGTTTGTAAACAGTGTTCTATGATGTATGGGGACTGTCGCTCGATGGGATATGGAGAGGTATGTGCAAACTGTCAGGAAATCCTCCGCCTACTTGAGACAATTGTTAAGTTTGAGGGGGAGATTGCTGAGTTGAAGGGAAAACTTGGTAGGGCGGGGCTGTCTGGAGTTACGCCTGTGAAAGTGGCTTTCCGAGAAGGATGGAAGGTTGTCGGTGGTTCCAAGAGGAAACATGGGGGTAGAACCTTTGATGTGAAAGAGGTAGGTGATGAGGTGGGGGCTGCTAGAAAAGTACGTAGGACAGATGAGGGGGACCCAGGCCGGAGCAATGCTGTAAAGCGTTTGGCATGGACTACCAAAAGTGGTAGGAAAGGGGGGCCAGAGAAGCAGGTAGATAGGGGTGTAAAGTCCAAAGGCAGTGGGGAGTGCAGCACCAGAAACAGATTTGATGTGCTCGATTCGGAAGAGACAGAGGAGGAGATGGAGGTAGTTGCAACAGATAGTAGCTTGGGGTCTAGGCCAGGAAAAAGGAGGAGGGATCCGGGGGAAGACCAGGGGAGTAGTCCAGGTAGTTCAGGGCCTGGAAAGAGACGGAGGGACAAGGATAGGAGTAATCCTAGGTCAAAGATACCGATATTGATTCCGAGTGGGGCTGTTGGAGAGGAAGAGGACGCTGTAAACAATAGGAGACTAGAGGAGATAAATAGGGCGAGGGCCAAAAGTAAGTTGGTGGTTGCGGGAAGTAGCATAGTTCGGGGGGTCGACAAGGTTGTCTGTGGTCCGGACAGTAAAAATAGAACAGTTCTGTGCTTTCCGGGGGCTAAAGTGGAGGACCTGAGGGATAGAGTGGACGGTATTGTAGCTGGGTCGGGGCCTGATCCGGTAGTGGTATTACATGTGGGGTCCAATAACATCAGGGAGAGGAAATCAGTTCGTTTGGTGGACACATACAAGGACCTAATTAGTAAGCTACTTAGCAGGAATGCTCGGATCATTGTTTCAGGGGTGCTCCCCGTTATGGGTGGTGGGAGTGAGAGGAACTCACGGATTATGGCACTAAACGAGGAGCTGGAAGAGCACTGCAAAGACTTGGGAGTACATTTCATTGACCACTGGGATTCATTCTGGGGACAAGGAGAGTTGTATGGGCGAGACGGATTGCATTTAAGTAGGATGGGTACAGACCTGTTGGGCCAAAAAATTCTACAGGTGGCTGGGCCTTTTTTGGAGAAAAGGGGGGTAGGGGACCACAGCCGATAACCCAGAGGGGCACAAATGCTGGGAACATAGGAAGAACAACAAACATGCACAATACAGGGACATACCAGGGTTATAATAATGTGCCAGTGATGACAAAAAAACAAAGATCCATTAAGTTTGGGTACTGCAACATCCAGGGTCTGCACAAGAAAGTAAGCGAAATATCAACAATGATGGACGAAGGAGACTTCGATATAATGGGTCTAAGTGAGACGTGGATACGACGGGATGAGCGGGTTGATCAGATAAAGGGTTGCGTGTGGATAGGAGCTGGGCGAACTGGGGTCAGAAACGGGGTGGGGGTGTTGGCATCTACGCTAAAGAGGAATTACAGCCCTCATTGATTACAGATCTCACAGAAGCAAGGACTCAGATTCCAGTATCCAACGAAATAGTCTGGGCAAAAATCAAGTTAGGAAGCAGGAGTGTTGCCGTTGGTGTTGTATACTTAGCAGTGGAGGGAAGTAAGCCCGAGTGGAATGATTCAATATATACAACTCTTAGATCGAATATCACAGAGCTTGGTAGCAGAGGGTTCAGTATTGTCCTAATGGGGGACTTCAATGGGCACATCGGGGATAATGAGGAGGGCATACAGGGAGGTGATAGGAAAATTAACACGAATGGGAGGAAGATGTTGGACCTATCAAAAGAGCTTGGTTTAAAGATCCTGAACAGGGATGCGAAATGTAAGGGTAAATGGACCTGGGAGAGGAACGATAAGAAAACAATAATTGATTATATACTCACTGACATTGGCGTATGGAGGGAGGTTATAGATATAGAAATAGATGACGAGGGAAAAAATGACTTGGGTAGTGATCACAACCTGATAACAGTTAAGATTATGGGCAAAAAGACGAATAGAGACAGAAATACCTTCAAGGAAGTTTGGGGACTTACACAAGGAGCCGACTGGAAGCAGTTTCGGGAAAAACTAAAACCAAATCTTGATTGTATACCTAGGGATGCAAATGTCCAGAGTATTTCAGATGGCATAGTAAATAGCCTAACAGAGGCAGGGAAGGAGTGTATAGGAAGGGTGAGGGTCCCAACGAGAGAGCTTGGATACAGAGTTAACGAGGGACTGAAAAAGGCTATAAAAGAAAGGAAGGTAAAATGCGCTGCTTACAGAAGAAGTAGGAAGCTTAAAGGGGTGGATAACAATGACACGAGACTAATGAAAGGAGAATATGAACTGGCACGGAAAAAGGTGAATGAGATAAAGAATAATAATAGGAAGGAGCGCAATTGCAGTCTTGCCAGAACAATAAAGAAAACGGGGGGTTCGAGCTCAAACGTATTTTGGAACTGGGTAAATAAACGGGGGAAAAGTAGTGTACAGAGTATCAAAGTGGATGGGGAAAGTACAGAAGATAAAGGCCGTATCGCTTCAGAGCTAGTCAAGCACTGGGAAAAGATAAACGATAGGCGATGGGGCAGTGGGTCCCCACCAAAAAGAAATACACTGGTGGAGGAGAACCTATCCAATCGTGTATGTAGCGAAATAACGGCAGAAGAAGTGCGGAACGTGGTCTCGAAATTAAAAAATGGTAAAGCGGGAGGGACTGATGAAATTCCGAACGAATTCCTCAAAAATGGAAGGGAGGCACTTATTGAAGTCCTGACAAACCTTTTCAACCTGGCTCTGCGAAAGCAAGAGGTCCCCAGAGAGTGGAGGGAAAGTAAGGTGTCGTTCATACACAAAAAGGGGGATAAGGAAGTTCTAGATAACTATAGGGGGATATCAGTTAGTAGTAACATCGGAAAAGTATTCTGTAAGGTCATATACGGTAGACTAGAGGAAGTTATTGAAGAGAAAGGTTTTTTAGGAGAAATTCAAAATGGTTTCAGGAAAGGACGAAGAGTCACTGATCACCTATTTACACTCACCCAACTGATAGAATCAACAAAGGCTGAAAAGAAAAAGATGTATCTGGCATTTCTAGATGTGAAAAAAGCGTACGACCGAGTGTGGAGGGAAGGTATGTGGCGAAAGCTCGAGGGCATCGGACTGGGGGGTGACTTTGTGGGAATCATGAAAGCACTGTATACAGATGTGCAAAGCCAACTCAGTCTAGGGAGTATTACTACAAAACGAGTCCCTATGGATATAGGCCTCAAGCAGGGGTGTATCTTTTCACCGATTTTGTTTGCATTGTATGTTAAAGATTTAGGGGACGAACTAATTCAGAGTGCGGAGGGGGTAAATGTTGGAGACATAAAGATACCAGGCTTATTCTTTGCGGACGACATGGTGTTAATGTCTAGAACTGAACAGGGGCTAGAGAAACTGCTGGAAATTGTTGGTAGATATGGGAACACTTGGCGGCTCGAACTAAATGAAAATAAAAGCAAGGTAATACCCGTTGGACGCAAGGTAGATATGACGAAGAGATGGAGAGTGGGGGAGTTCTCAATCCCCGAGGGGGAAAGCAAACAAATCACTGTAGGAGAAACGGGAGAGTATGAGTATCTAGGGGTAAGCATAAATATAACGGGAAGAGGGGTGTACAGAAATTACTCAGCCAAACTGATTCTGAAGGGGAAAAGAATTCTGAACCAACTAAAACTTTTAGGGAAAAATAGTTTCAACAAGGTCTTTGTGGGGAAAACACTGTGGGAGAGGGTGGGTTTACCAAATATAACGTATGGCACGGACGTGATTCCATTAAATCAAACCGTTATTAAGAAGTTGGAAAGTACTCAGAATGATGCCGGCAGATGGATAACAGGGTCGAGTAATGCTGCAGCTTTGGAAGCAGTAAGGGGGGAGCTTGGGTGGATGAAAATCAAGGACAGGGTAGATTTGGGAAAACTGTGTTACTTTAACTACTTGAGAAACCTGCCTGACAACCGGTGGTGCAAATTGATGCTCGATACCATTTGGAATTCTAATATAGAAACGGGGTGGTCAAAACATGTGAGGGAACTAATGGACAATTACTCTATAGAGGCCACAAACATAGAAGTAGGAATGAAAGAAGGCAAAAGGTTTGTCAAAGAGAGAGTCATGGAAGATTGCAATCGAAACTGGCGAGCAGGGGTTAGCGTGAAAAGATCACTGCAGGGGTTACAATATAAAGAAAAACCAGCTTTTGAGAAGTACCTAGATGGCACCTTTGGAGGGTCACTGCTGTTCAAACTGAGATCAAGATCACTGGAGCTTCGGGAAAAAATTGGGAGAGATGGGGAAAAGGGATGCCAAATGTGCCACTCTGGAGTAGTGGAGACCCTGGAACATTTTCTCTTGGAATGCCCACAGTATATACCTCATAGAATAAAATTTACTGGAAGAATAATGCAGAAGTGGGGTGAAGAAACAAAGGATAGATGGCTGAAGGGGGACACGAGGGAGAGGGTAGGAATGCTTATTGAAGAAATTGAAAAAGAGGAAGTGAGGGACACTATTAAGCAGTTTATATCTGAATGCTGGGAGGAGAGGAGGGGAAGAGGAGGTGGGGTGCAGGGGGAATGATGGCCTTCTCTTATGAGGACCGCGACAAATCAGCGGCTGGCCAAAGAGTTATTATTATTATTATATGTTGCTCGTCGTGTCTTTTCATTGCGCAAATTGGCACAAACGTTTTACTTTACTTTTTTCTTCCTTGAAAATTTCTGGAAAGGGTTCACCTTGAAAATGATAGCAGGAGAGAAATCAAATTATTTCCAAATGAAACAGAATACTGAATTTTGATTGGTTGAGAAGTACGGTGTAACTTGCAATCCACAGTGGGTTTTTTTTTAACCACGGTGTAAAAACAAGAATATACAATAGCAGGCTATATGGCTAAAAAAGTACCAATTTTTAATTATTAATTCATACATTCTGCTCAGTTATGTTACAACAAAAATATAAATACAGGAAATTTAATATTTATGTGCAATAAAATATTACAGATATGGATGTCATTTGAACTGGCTCATTGAGCCAGTTCCAATGACATCCATATTTGTCTAGTTTTATTTAAGAAACTTGCAAAGTACAAATTTTCTGTCAGTTTTTGCCCACAGTGTAGGTTAAAGTATTAAGTACACCAAAATTCTTGGAAATAAATCCGTTATCCATGTGTTTTGCAGGGTGTATGGGAATTTACATCGGTTTGGGAACTCATACACCCTGGAAAACATAAGAATAACTAATAGTATCATTCATTCACTTCGCCTTAAAGGGAATGTAAACAGGAATAGTTTGGCGGAAATCGTGATGAACATTTTTATTTTTTTGTTATTCTTATTTTATTATACACACTTGGTGCACTTACATTCTATATCATAAATAAGATATGCAGAGGCCTCCAAACAATTGTCTTAAAATCTAAATATTCTATAAACTCACTTGTAAAGACTTTATTTCTGGGCATTTAACCCTTTCCCCAACACAGACGATTTCAAAATTTATTATTTTAAATATCAATTTTTAACTTTAAAAAAAAAATTCAACAAAGCCATATCATGTGACCCCTCTTAGGAACGAGCTCGACGAGCTCGTTCCAAAGAGGGGTCACATGATATGGTTTTGTTGAAAGTTTTCGAAAAATAATATTTTTTCAGCTGCTTAATTTGCATATTACGCAGGCGGATGCGGGCGATTCGTTGGGTAACGGGTTAATTTCATAGTTGGGAGATACAACCTTTACTAAACCAATGTCAACGGTTCTCTCTTTTTGTGGTAGGTTTGAACAGAGAACTGGAATTTTGATATAATGTATTATGAAAGAGATAATAACGAAAGGTTTGTATATATGTTAATTAAGATGATGTAAACAGAAACAGCCATCTTGATGCATGCCTGGATGAAGGGTTTTTTTTTTAAAAAAACAATTATGGTCGACGCTACCAGTCAATGAATTCTTTGCCCACATACTGTGAGAAACCACTACAGAAACAATACAATTTCATGAATAGCCGGGTCTCTATTGTTTGAGAAACCTCAGTGATTGTTTTCAGACAACACGCGTCTTTTCTGGACGACATGCAACTGGTACTGTCATGGTTACATATAAATATAATACATAAAAAAAATATAAAAAAAAATATTAAGTAACATTTATGGCACATTTAAATGGTATTTATATGTATACTCAAACCATGCTGCATAAAAATAAACTTCACTCAGATCACATTCCTGTGGTTATATGTAAGTGTTTCTAGGACTGAGTCGTTTTCACTGTTGTGATACTTTTGTACTGAGTTAAATACTCTCACAGAAAACATGTTTGATTTGAACGACCCAACATACCTTTTGCAGAAACACTCAGCGTGGATAGGCAGTTTTTGTTTACACCAGGTTTATTAACATATTTTAAAAAGATTTCTAACATTATTTCTTTGTGGCACAATATACACAGAACGACACGCGCGTGTGAACGGGTTAATCAGCACGTCACGAGTGCCAGCGCGGAAGGATAAAACGAGAGGCCACTCTCGTTTTATCCTTCCGCGCTGGGACTCATGCCATATCGATTAACACATTCACACGCGCGTTTCGTACTGTGTTTATTACACGCCTTCACATCTATAAAAAAAATTATTAGAACGACACTCATCATTTCATTTGACAACTATCAACAAAAAGAAAACATATTATCGTCAACCAAATTTGCGACGGAAACCCGTGTTACTTTTTCGTCCCTCGAGTTCCAATGCCTACTGGCACATAGAATGTACTGGAACTCAGGGGACGATTTTTAGCTACCGCTGGTGATTCAAATTGTAATTGCGGTTCACGGTTAGCAGAAAATTCCAAATTTAAAAGTAGTCCGTGAACGATTTCCGTTCCGCACTTGTGTGCGGAATGTGTTTTCATTTTCCGCATGGTTTAGTGTTGCTGTAGATGGGGATTTTATAGAACGAGCGTGTACTAAATATCAATGATTCATGCCTGAGCTCATATATACCATAAAAAGACAGGACCGTTGATGTTGGTTTTGTCGAGGTTGGACCTCACCACGATGAGAATGAGAGCCCAGAAAAATATTCTTTAAAACTGAATTTATCAAATACTTAAATTGTTGGAATCAAAACTATAATTTACGTGATATGTTATTTATAGTATGGATTGGAAATAAACGAAAAAAACATTAGAATTTGGAATTCCTAACCCCTTTTGCATTGTGTGCTATTTGGTAATTTTTCCTGTATTGTTTCTGTTAACATTCCTCTCAAATTCTAACTTCTAGATGCCCATGTACACGTGCAATATCTCCATAATCGGCGCATCAGTGCAGATAATCATGTGAATAAACATACCATTGTTAAAAATAGTCAAATCATGGTGATATCCAAATATCCAAAGCATTACTAATTAACTCTTAGAAGCCGGGGAATCAGAATGAATTTATTGAACATGACATACCGCGAAAAACTTACAGTAAAGCAGGTGCTTCCAGTCAAGTGTCGTCTGCCTATTCAGGCAGACGACACTTGACTAGAAGCACCTGCTCAGTGTTTAATTCTCCTCCAGCCCAAAGATAGCCGAACCGTCACAACCAGATTACCTGCCGTATTACATCACAGGCAAGAAAACTCGACTCCCGGCTCCTAAGAGTTACACGATTTGAGTAATAAATTAAACTTTTGCCTCTTTATAACTTGATTGACACAGTTCAAGACCTTATGTCGAACAAGATACAAGAGGTTTATTTTAAAAAGATTTTCTAATACAAACAGTCGAGTAAAATAGATACATGTATCCTCACTATAAATTTCACGTAACATAGACTTGTAAGTTAAATGTACAGAAACGTTTTCTGTTGCCGATATGCTATTAATAGGTAAACTATTTATTAAATGTGAGACAAGACCATTGGAAAATGTACAGATTCCATATATGAGTATAATTTTAGTGGGTGCCGAGAGGTGCCATTCGCACCTATATTCTTCTGGAAATACATCTACTCGGGTGGTTTTCAAGTAGAACAACGTATGTCCTTACAACACAAGACACGTAAATGTGTACTCCTTTGGTCTGATTAATCTTGTTGGGCAAATATTGAAATTTTAAATGACTTGGTGCATAAAATACGTATTCCGGCTCTGCTGGTGGCTGTTGATTATATGACTAATAAAGCTACATATTCTGTGAATTTAAAAGTCAAATTCTTTATTCAATAGAATGGGTCCTGTTATAACTTATTGGATAATGACTACTGGCGGTCTCCAATAAATTGTAACAGAACAAATACATATTAATAAATTCCGACTATGGAAATTGACCAGCATCCCACAATTTAATAGACATTCATATGACATTTGGGGTGGGGGCATATTACGTCGAGCAAAAATCAATCACATCTAACCAATCTCTCTCACAGCACTAATTGCATTAATATCATATTAACCAGTATTGAATTACACGGGCGCATAATACAATAAATTACTTAATCACAAAATAAGACACTCACCTAATTAAAGAACGCCGACTAGAAAATATTCGAACAACCACCCCTTCTTATACTGTTCACTAGCGTTAAACACCACTTATCAAAACTGCCACAACTTTCTATCTAAAAAGCACGCTATGGATTACAGTGTATTAATAACGTTCCAAGAGAAATGACATGTTCTATTGGAGAGTTTACTTCCACGCCACTGACCGCGTTCTCTGCAATTCTATTGATTGTAAATCACTGCCGAGTCAAATAATATCTCACAGCTGAAGAACCCTTTGATCCCAAACATTACTGTCCCATCAGTTGTCTTAACAGTCAAATTGAACTGACGATGTTCGGCAATTGCTCACACTCGTGCGATGCGCTGCTTTCAGAGGACGTTGTATCAAGTTATTGTCAAAACAAAACGCCCTCTTGCATTTAAAATAAACAAGATGTATGATATGGTCTCGCACCGAGACCTTTTTTTTACTGTGGGGTAGTTTCTTCTTTTCAGTAACATTAGGATTGAATCCGCTGTATTCTTGCAACAGTGCGTTTATGAGAGAAAGACTCTTCAACAAGTAATTTAACCCTTTACCCAACGCAGACGATATCAAAATTTATTATTTTAAATATCATTTTTTCAAATTTTTCAAAAAATTAAAAAAAACCATATCATGTGACCCCTCGTTGGAACGAGCTCGGAGAGCTCGTTCCAACGAGGGGTCACATGATATGGTTTTGTTGAAATTTTTTGAGAAATAATATTTTTTCACCCGCTGAATTTGCATATTACGCGGGCGGATGCGGCCGATTCGTTAAGTAAAGGGTTAAATTCTAGCTCTGAGTTGAATTTCCTAAATTCTATTAATAAATTTCGTGAATAATTAGTGTTGAAGTGATTAATCGATTTACCTGTATCGGAATGGTTGAAGGTTTTTTACGGATACGATTTTTGCCACCGGTTAACGCCCCGCTCGTGACTGAAGTGTAGAAATCTATTGTATTAGAAGATTCAGAAATTGGGAAACTTGAAGTATGTAACTAACTAATGCAAATCTTGCGAAAAAATCGAACCTGATGATAAGGCTCAAGTGTGTATTTTAAGATTTGCATCAGTTAAATTTGAATTTTATACGAGATTTCCGTAAGTTAAATTCTATTGTATCTCATTGTCTGAATCCACTAATTCATAATAGTATCTTGTTCATGACTACATTATCGTGCTTCAACATACAACATGTGCATCGCTAGGATTATCAGTAACGGAATCGTTTATAATAAACGAATAACTGGTAAAAGGATTTCCCAACCGTTTTATAACTACTGAATTGCAACTCATTAGGGGTCCAGTTTTCTGGGCTCTTTGAATCTCCATTCGCATTGGTTTTAATGCAGTAACGATTACGTGTGAGCGCGAGAAACTATGGAATTCTAAGGAGCCATGTCAGATAACTATATTTTTTAGAGTTGATATGGGAATTACTTTACGTGCAAGGACGAAATATAACTGATTTTCACAAGTGGCTCCCTCGCGAATTAAAATATTTTGGTACGCAACTACCAAAGTTTAAGTTGTCGTTATGTCCCATGCGTGCAAAATTTTCGAATTCCCAGAGCATTTACATCTCCCACCCACCAGATGACGAGAGCTAGATTTTGCAGTTTTTACTCACCGATCGAAGGACATTCGTACTTACCTCGTAAACATAAAGTGAATATGCTGATAAAATATAGGTCCACCATTTAGAAACCAAATTATAATTTCCAGATTTAACCCTTTTCTTAACGTAACGACCATATTCTGTTAGCCCTATTCACCAAAATCACGATTACAATTTTAATTTTTAGTAAATTGTTACTTGCAAAAAACAGCTTACGACTTGTCGTTAGAAAGTTTTGAGGCTACCAATGTAATTTTTCGTTGTTCAAGAAATTGTTCCGCAAGTGCTGTCTTCCAGGAATGCTAATTAATCCTCTGCACACTAATGTCGAAATATTAGAATATCAAGCAGCAAATGTTCCGCACAATGCAACCGGGAATTTAACCGATTCCATTTTGTCTGACGGAGCTCATTGAGTTCTGTCAAACAAGAAGAACGGAGTAAATTCCTAGTTACATTATGGGTAAAAAATTGCTTCCTGAAATTCTTGTATTTTCACCAACTTCCTGTCCCATGTTCGGTGGAATCTCTTTATAGTATCCAGCTACACTTCTAGAATCAACTTTTTGACGGGATGTGTCCATGTGCTGCATGTGTTGTACGCACATTCTGTACTGGCACAAGCACATATTGGCATCCAGCATGCGTCCATGTGCTGCACGCGAAGTGTACATACTGTGTACTAGCACACGGACACATTCCTCCAACTTCTTCTACCCAACGTTCCGTGGAATCCCTTTCTAGTATCCGACTAAACATTTAGAATCCCCTTTGCATTGTATGTGCTCATGGGCGGCATGTGTTGAGCGCTAATTGTGCATTAGCACACACACACACACAAATGGATATACAATGCAATACAGAACCACCGCCGTGGACTGTTCGTAATCCAGGCGTAGGCAATGATATCCTCGCATGTGTTTACCAGGTAAAAAAAAATCATCAGCAAATTTTTAATTAATGAAGAACCGGTTTACAACCGGTGCTTCATTAATTAAATTTTTGACGATTCTTCCTGCAATTAGTGTTTGGAATCTAATATTATTGCTTTCGTGGAAATATTGCCCATCCGTGGAAAGTGACCAATCCACGGCGGCCATACCTTACAACTGCTCTGTAATTTATTTATTTATTTATTTATTTATTTATTTATTTATTTATTTATTTATTTATTTATTTATTTATTTATTTATTTATTTAACGTGTCAATCAACAAAATTCAAAACAGTTACTGATTTCCAGGGATTGAAAATACGAACAAAATCTACACAATTTATTGTCTGAAAATAAGATGGATGGAAACAAGAGTGAGGGATGTCAACCCTCCACGTCAAGATGAAAACATAAACAATAAACCAATAATAAGTACCAATGTTCCAATAAGAGTAAAATATTCCCACCCTCCGATTGGATGAGAGCAGGCGAAGTTTCTTTGTGTTTACGGCTCCAGAAGCAAATGTTACCGTCGGACGTAAACACGATAAGTATTTGAAATAACCTCGCCCGTTTCGTAATTGCTTCATCAACTGAGTGACAAGCAAGCCGCTTCATTTTTCTGGATTTTCTCAGTAAACGGCGTCATCGTGCCCCATGAAGGCAACTGGGATAAAGTGCCTTGCCCAAGGACTGATATGCATTGTTTAGGGGTAGACCTTGGGGCCGCACTTTGTAAATTATGATTGGTCTACCCCACACATTCAATTAGCAGCCATCCCACTAAATGATATTATGACTTATCATGTATTTGGGCCGCGAAAAGGGCCTCTTCGTGTTGAAGAGATTAATTTTGAATGTCCACTGTCCTGGTACTATAGTCTGTAACGTGAACAAATATATATCTATTATTCTCACATAGTGTGTTTCTGGGAATCCTCATCATTTGCAAAATACCATTGTGATTGTATAAGAAAGAGCCGATGATGACTGATTGCAAAATATCACGAAAACAACAGAGCAGATATGGCAGAAGATGTCGTTGACAGCAGTGTCAAAGAGACATTTTGTTTAGTGTGAGTTGGGACCAAAAGATATTCCAACAGAAATGTTGCGAAGTGGAGATTCCCCACACGTAATATGCACACAGGGGGATGCTTTACACTGCTAATTTCTGATTGAAATTGGTTTTGAATCGTCGCTCGATATCCCAGATTTTATTTCTCGGAGATATTATTTCTCAGTTACAGTGAAATGCAAATTAGTTATTCCCTAAATACATTACTTTTATGTGCAAATGAGTTACACGACATGGAATATAGAGAACAGTTTAGTTAAATTAACCCTACATTACTCTTTGCCCGTAAACATTTTCAACAAATGCCACAAAATACACGTGGTCGCGCATTCGATGCCTATATGATTATGTGAACAATTATTCAAGAAACGTTATAGCAATTAACGGACTAATATAACAATGACATGACTTTGGAGGTCGTTGCGGTTTATAAATAAACCGGGGAAGAGAAGGCCAGTAATAAGCCCTCGGACTGTTAGTTATTCCTCTCGGGCCGTTAATAACCGAGACGCCCGACAAAACCACGTTATCACTTCCATGGACCGGAAGCGGTTTTTAAAGGGTTAACGTATTTTGTTTCCATCAACAACCCGCCATACGCTTCTGGTGGCATGACGCCATGAATTATATAGTTTAACCGCGTGGGTAAAAATTTGTTACTCTTCAAGAGAACACCTTATAAAGCGGTAATAAAAAAACATCACTATGTGGTTATTCTGGACACACCAAGCTAACGGGCTAACCGTAAAATATTAAACGGATCTATGAATGTTATCAAAAACACAACAAATTCGTGGATCTGACATATATTCGTTCACCTGAACGAGACCAAGAGCTGCGCTATGAGATTATAACCAATTATTCTTGTTAGCTTCCTTTATTGTGCCTTTTTGTCGTCGTCTGGTTCATATGCTTTGGGTAAAAACGTTTTGAAATAGTAAAAAAAGTGGAATTGGAAGTATCAGTCCTGCTTTTACAAACATACCCGGTTTATCCATAACCCTTTATTTAACACGAACCGAAGACGACAATTTCAAAATATATTTTCATGTTTGGGCCCAGAACATAGCTACATAGCTTATCACCATTGATTGAAAAAAAAAAATTTTTTTTAGTTATTCAAAAAACTTACGATACCAGATTACCTTAACCCTTTAAACCATAGCGGCCGCTTTTCGGACAGGAACATGATACGTCATAACGTCGTTATACAGGGTGGCTGTTCAATAAATGTGTGGAGTAGACCAATCAATATTTTCAACGTGCAGCCTCGAGGCTGCAGGTTGAAAATATTGATTGGTCTACCCCAAATAATGAATAAGGACTCTTCTAATTGCTGTCATTGAAATGGCATGGAAGATACCACTAGAGTTCAAAGGGTTAAAACATGACGATATACACAGAACGACACGCACCTGGTTAATCAATATGGCTCTAGTGCCAGCGCGGAATGATAAAAACGAGACGCCTACGGCCTCCCGTTTTATCCTTTCCAGCAGGCACGAGTGTCATATCGATTAACCCATTCACACACGCTTTTCGTTCTGTGTTTATTACACACCGTCACGTCTATAAAAACAATTATTAGAAAAACACTCAACAATTCATTTGACAACTATCAATAAAAAGATCACATTTTATCGCCAACCAAATTTACGTACTCATACGCTTCTTCTGCTGAATATTCATTATCCCCTCCATATATCGACTCAATTTCTTCCTAGCTATTTTTGCACACATTAAACTCGCCATATCCTTTAAGTTTAGACGTTTTATTTAGTTATTTCGCAATCGGTTCAGTTTCGGGTGATCAATCGTCTGCTTAACGATTTCCGTCCCGCACATGTGTGCGGAACGGATTTTCATTTTCGCATGGTTTAGTGTTGCTGTGAATGGAGATTTCACAGAACAGGCGCGTAATAAAATTACATTGCTTTTAAAAATTTGCTAACAGTGAGTACATCGGTTAGTAAACTGCAAACATCGTCCTCTCATACAGCATGAAAATGTGTGAACTGGTCTTTCATAATGTTTGAAAATATCAAGCATCCGTTTTGTTGTCCGCATTAGCCTTTTGGATAATGGAAAAATGGCGGTGTATGTGGGTTGGGGGTATGTGTTTCTTCTCGCATTTAACAACGCGCCGATGGTAGGATACTCGAAAAGAATACAAAGCAACAGAGCAAGGAAATGACATAGCCGAGCAAGGTATCTTCCTGTCATTTTCCTCGTAGACAGAACAACTTTTTTCTTGACAGTGAGCTTATGAAGTTGAAAACTTGGATCATTTAAGAAAGCAAGTGTAAACTTTATTTGCTCTATTTTCTATAAGTATTCTGTTAAATGTCTCATAAAATCACGCCATGGATGCTGGAATGCATCCATGACGACACGATGCACAAATTCATTGATAACTGTACCACTCTTCTTTATAAGGTTACACTTTGTTACCCCTTTACCCAACGTAACGGTAAAAACTGACCAGCGCTTTTAAAAAAAAATCACCATTTAATTTTCAATATTTTTTCATTTTTTTCACAAAAACGTAGCATAATACCCCCCCCCCCCACTAGAACGAGCTGGTTGAGCTCATTCCAATGAGGGCTCAAAAGCTATGTTTTTGACGCAAAAAATAAAAAAAAATAGTTATTCAAGAATTTTGTTCGCAAGTGTCGTCTTCCTTTCCGGTTAGGAATCAAGAACATACCTCTACTTGGTAAAATAGTATTTTATACTATATTGGACAATATGACTAAAAAGTCTGCTGCAAGCAAATAGTTAAGCTCAATTCCTCCTGGGATAAACAGGAGAAATAGTAATTAAGTGATTTCAGTTTGGAAAGATTTAGTTTCGACATAATGCACTGCAATTCATGTGACAGAAATAAAAGTGTTCATGATCCCGTTTCCTGTTGTCGTTTATCTGCGTGACTTTTTAGAAATTAGTCTGTGTGCAATGAGATACGAGTTAATAATTAAGAAGTTAGATGCACTCCCCACTAGATGCAGCGTGTGCCTGAAACAAAGCTCAGCTCACATCTATTTTTAGAATGAAGACAAGTTTAATTCTAACTCTAATGGTCTGTTGAAGTTTCAAGTTTGCTGTTTCAACGTGAGAATCTACTTTGAAAGCATTGTCAGAAATGTTGGGTTGGAAGCAGCAGGCAATGTTTTTCATTCCATCCATTCTGGTCTAAAATCAGCTATTATATATTTATTTGTTTAATGGGGGTTTGAGGCCACTTGCAACATCTATGGCTATATAACAACCACAACGCAAGTATAAAGGCCAGCTCAGCCAATCGTTTATATTTATTTATTGGTGTTTAAGGTCACATACTTCTGCACAATAGCTAGTTGTGACCACAACATGGAGATAAAGTCAAAATCAGTCAATCGTTTATGCCCATGTTGCCTATTTTAGAGGACTTGCATCCCAAGCATTAGTGACTGGGTCCTATTTTAACAATAAAACGGTTCGTTTATACGTAGGCTTCCCTCTGTACAAGACTACCCCCACAAGGCCGAGAAAAAATAAAGAAAATCCTGTCTACCACAGATAGAGTCTTCTGCTTCACTTTGTGGGACAACCATGAAGAGTATTAATTAAAAAGAGGATTCAACATAATGTTTTTCATACTAAAACGAGGAATGAGAGTGAAAGATAAAGGAACTAGCTTATATTTAGAGTGTGACTCTTCAAAACTTAAACGAAAATATTTCTATTTGGCAGACGTACAGTACAGGGATAGTGGATTGTTACTAAATCGCTCAGGGGTGGGGGAGGGGGGGGTGTCTCTACTAAGTCAAAAGTCCTTATCTGGGAAAGGGCATTAGAACGACGAGCAAAGTTTCAGCCAAGGGACCTCCATGTTGAACCCGGAGGTTCCTTGGCTAAAACTGTGCTTGTCCTTTCCATGCATTACACAGGGACCAACTATTATTGTCTGGGTGGAAACTTCACTCCACGAGTGTTTTAGTGGTAATTCACTCTCCATGTACTGTATTGTGATTTATTCATTTATGTATTGGGATTTACCTCTTTGCCTATACTGGCGGATATTCCTGCCCAACCGGGGTATATCTTGTCACTGAAATAACTATAATTTGGGCACATTTAATCAAATATTCAGCCTGTAAATTGAATGAATTTTTTTCACCAATGACTACGTATGTTAAATGTCACGTCAGCCATGACAAAATTTGATGAAAAATATCTTGTAAATACTCAGCGGGTTAAGAGTTAACGGCATTTTCAACAGCTATGGTCATATCGTGCGGACAGGTTTACGCGGGAGAAAACCGGAGTAGCAGAAGAGAACCACCGAGCAGCGGCGATTAACTGTCCGACACTCCAACTTACAAATCCCACTCAAACAGGGGTTAGCATTGGTTGAAGGTGTGTGTGTCATCAACACGAAGAACGCCACAACAACCCGCGCCAATGTGCTCTAACTTTGGCAATTGTGATTAAAAGTCTTACCCATGGACAAAATGAAGATGATGCGGGTCAGAATCGAGCCTACAACCTTTCGATCTGCAGTGGGATGCTCTATAAAATGAGTTATCGCGCCCCCCGTGTATCTCGATAAATATTCATGAGAAAGTTTTTCAGATCATTTACATACAAATTGGTAGAAAATAAAATTCCATCTTCCAGAATTGGATTACATCCGCTAATTAGGTGAACTCACTCACCCATGTTTACTATTAATCTCACAAGTATTTTTTGGAACTGTTATAAAATCAAGTTATGGCTGCTGTAAAGCAGCAGTGACTTGATTTGATGATCAAATCAATGCAGTTGATAAAGAAATAAGTAGTACGAATACCACTGCTACCGCTATGGAATATATTTTTTACCAACAAGAGCCAGTGACATACCTCAATTTGGTAACAAGATTTTTTGTTCTGGAAATTGCCTGAGACAAGGAAAAAAATTATCAATAATAGAAAATATTCTAAACTTCTTGTATGTCCGATGAGTCCCTCACAGCCGCCAATCGCAAAATGGATGAGAACAACAGTAGCAGCAGAGCTGTCTCTGCAAAATTATGACACAGAACTACTAACTACTAGCAATAGTAGTATTGTTATCAGTGAAGATGGTGGAAGGAAGCTAGGATGATATGATAATTGTGTTGTCGATGCTGCAATGATGATGGTGATTGAGGGTGTTGCTGTGTAGTGGTGTTGATTGTGCTTGTCGATGTGCTTGTTACCACGGTCGTTATTTTATCTATCGTTGACAGGTCACTGATTCAACTCTCAGGCCACCAGTTAAATTCTTGAACGATTCTGACGCTGTTATTGCGTGGAACCAATATGGCCATTGGACAGTTTTCGCATGTTTCGAGATTCAGCCTGATGGAATATTTCAGTTGGGTTCGCTTTTCCGATCAACAGAATATTCAATTGTTTTGATAGTTTCAAAGTAAATTGAATAGTTATTGGTTAGAATATCTATAATTGGAGTACGTCAGAATATTTAGATTAAACAAATTTTATTCCAAATCAAAGTTGTGTGTACAGAACAATCATAAAATATATACAAAGAAAGAGTATCCAGCAGCGGGCATATGGCTTATTTTAGCTGCCTCAAAGACCGAATATTTATATATCTTTGTGAGTAAAGAGTTATCACATTACATCAACAGTAATCTGTGCGCAAACCTCACAAAAAGTTGGTAAACAAAGAGCCCATGACAACGTCGAATTCTTTACTGATTTTTATTGGTGGTCTGAGAGGTTGGTTGCTCAGTTGTTCGGCAGGAGGATAACCAATACTATAAAACTTTTACAATTGTATTTTCTAGAATTGTATTTTCTACACATTAATATAACTGTCAAAAAGGAATCATTAGCATTTTGAAAAATATGGCAATTTGCCAAAATTGGCAAATTGCCACATCTTTGAAAATGCTAATGGTTCATTTCAATCCATTTAAAGTCATAACTAGAAAATACAATTCTAGAAAATACAATTGTAAACGTTTTTTATAGTATTAGCCCCAGTTGTTATTTGCGATACAAAACACCCAGCGTTGTTAATACCATAATGACACAGTTGTACCATGATGACGGTTATATTGTATGATTCCCTGTGATCGAATTATCATTTTCAGTGTTACGACTATCAAAATGAGACTGATGAGGTCGAGAACCATCATGGAAGGGACTTCTGCTTCACTGGACTTTGTTATTATCAAAACTCTCTGATGGACAGTATTCTCGTTTGCATGTCGAAGCGACAAATTAATTGGGAAAGCTAAACTTTTGCTTAGGTGAAATGTACCAAATGATTCGATAGCGTTGTCTGTCATTCCCTTTACTGTTAAATGTAATTCGCCAGCCCCGACTTCGACGAGTTGTTAAAAGCTTGACACGCAACAGTTTCACAAAATAGAGAAAGGGCAAGTTCAGTTTGCGTGTGAGTTCGCATGGCGAAATGAATTTGTCACAATCTCTTTTCATTGTCTGTTTCAAGATTTATTTTATTTATTGGTGTTTTAAGGTCACATATTTCTGCACAATGGCTAACCATGACCGTGGCAGTTTTACGGGTGGAGGAAGCCGGAGTACCCGGAGAGAACCACCGAGCAACGGCGTGCAACTGTCAGCTCCCCAACATACCAACTCCACACAAGCAGGGTTAGCATTGGTTGAAAACAGGTGCACCATCGACGGGCAGTACGCCTTAGTACACAACATCACCGTGCCCCCACGTGGGCAATGGGGGGTGAAATGTCTTGCCCAAGGACACAGCGCGGTTTCAAGATTGACATTTTAAAATTAGACTCTCATTGCTACCAACTAACTTTAACCACTGGGCGATAATTGACGGAAGCCCCGACAAACGTCTAAATGCTATCAAAACGAAAAAGCAATTAGTCAATGACCATGACATGGGCTTTCATACTTGCTACCATTTGGTAACCCCACCACCCCAATCTCTCTCTCTCTCTCTCTCTCTCTCTCTCTCTCTCTCTCTCTCTCTCTCTCTCTTAACGGTTGAGTTATATTGCTTGCCCTTGTAGTGTATCTTCAGTCGGAACTTAATTTACATCTACTTCGTGTATCTTACCAGCAAAACACTTCAATTACCATAAAAATGCCGAAATAGCACTGAGCTAAAAAATAACTCCAGTAGCACTGTAATTATAACAAGAGGCCTCTCAGGCTAGACAGCTTCGCTCTGGGCCATTACTTGTAGGGAAGCTAAATACAAGACAAGAATCAGAGGCGGCGGAACAAGATCTGGGGGGGGGGGGGGGACACAGAGGACACGTGCTCCTCCACTTTTTTCTACATACATGTTGCGTGGTTACACAATGAGTTACAACGGGCGCATGCAAACGTGCCAATATACAGGCATTCCTGTTATATATTATTTGCAAATCCAAACAACATTTGGCCAAGGAATCTCACCTTCGGTCGCTTGAGACTGTTTCTTTTACTTCGACCATCTTCCAACTCGAAGGCTAGCCTTCGGGTTGGAAAATGATCGAAGTAGAAGAAATAGACAAGACATTGACCACACCGCGGCATGCTCTTCTAAGCGAGAGACTATAGTGTGTCACGCTATATTTACCGATATACGATTGTAACTTTTTCTTTCACTGGGCCGAACCATGGTAGCCTTGAACATTTGTGCCCCTCCACTTTCATCGAACTCCCGTTGTCTCTGACAAGAATCTAAGTGATACTGGTCGTGGCCCTGCCCTTGATGTTATAACAATGGGTCAAGAGTATGGCACAACGTTAGGTTATCGGTAACAAAGACCATACAAGGGCTGTATAACAATATCAACAAATATTAACCAATATAACAAAAAGGTTTTGATGTATGTGATCTTCACGTTTATGATATGACCTTGGATCAAAGTCGCGACACATATTTGAATCATGAGCAATAATTGTACCAAGAATGAATAAGTTTTGTCAATCATACCAAGTTATGCGGGCCGCACAAATGTGACAGTAAAATGTCAAAGTTTTCCAAATGTCACTTTAACATAAGGGCTGTGACCCTGGCCTTGATGGACACATACCATATTATAATTCGAATCACACTGTCTTTTGATCATATATATTGTTATAAAGTTTTGTCAAATTGTCAAAAAACATTCAGTGGTAAAGCCGTTATGACTAGAACAACCAAAATGGTGATGACAGACGGACGACGAACGGACAAATCATTACCAGAAAATCTCCAACGACACTTGTCAGGTGGAGTTAAACAAAGGACAGAGAATTCCGACCATATCGGAAATTTTATTTAAATTCGTAATTTTTTTTCAAAATTCAACTTTTGATAGAGATACGAATCGGCAAATGGGTTTTCACTGGCCTCTGTTACCAATCTACATAATTATTTTGCCCATAAAATATCCTCTGCCTGGTCTGTGACTTAGTATCGTATCAAGAAAATCTTAAGTACATCTTAAGCCACCTACCCATCAGTATTAAAATATAAGACAAGGCTAAGTCAAAAATCAGTGAGCCAATCTTTTAGAAACGCAATTTTTGTCTTACTTTAGTCTTAATACTGGCTTAAGTCACAGAACTGACTTAAGTTAGCTTCATGAAACGAGCCCCAGGAGCCAATACTATAAAACTTTTACAATTGTATTTTCTAGAATTGTGTTTTCTAGTTATAATTTTAAATTGGGTTAAATGAAGTATTAGCATTTTCAAAGATCTGGCAGTTTGCCAACTGGCAAATTGCCATATCTTTTAAAATGCTAATGATTCATTTTGGTCAGTTATATTAATAAGTAAAAAATACAATTGTAGAAAATACAATTCTAAAAGTATGACCAACGTTCTCAGGCAATCGGTCTAATTCTGTTAGGAACTCGAGGCAATTTGTTTTGCGCGGCTTGTTTACTCACTTTTCATTGAGTTTCCGCGCAGACTACCGGTTATTTATTGTGACGTCCTGTTAATAATCTTTCGTACTCCTGTAACAGAAATTCCAAGTCAAAAGTATATCATTCGCCTTGAAAGCATCGAAATATTAACGCAGTCGGGTGAAACTACGGGGCGTAAGTAAAACAAACTACAGCTGTGATGAGACCCCATTGATTGTCATTTAATAACCAAATATCTCTAATAGAATTGGTGATGTCATTAACGATACGGTCAAATCGACTCTCGATTAAGAAACATTTCTTCTGTTGATTCAAAGAAATTGAATGTTCATGGTCATTTTTGATTCAGTCGTCTGGAATATTTAAATTGGTCGGAAAAGTGATCTGCATGTTCGCTTTTCTCACCACATGAACGTTTCCAGTGAATCAGAGGTAGGCGATGGACTATTTATGGGCAAGACTGGATCCTAGCCATAACAGCATCGAATTCATTACAGAACTTGTCTGATGACTTGAGCTCTTGCGTATGACTCTTGATGTTGAAAGTGTCGTTAAATTTCAATAAACAATGAAACGAATATAGTCCCGATGCTGGAAATAGATGCCTAAAATGATTACATCAGAACATAACTATTATTCTTTCTTTTGCCGGTTAGGCCTGCACGATATTCAAAAATGAATGCCGGTATCGGTATTCAAAAAATACCGCGGTATACCGGTATATCGAAAACTGTTCAGATATCTGAACATAAGTACCATAATCAAGACTTGAGGCATCACAGTCGGAACGAATCAACATGCCTTGATGATGCGGTTCGAAAAACCTTTTCCCAACGCAGACGGTATCAAAATTTATTATTTGAAATATTAGTTTATCAGATTTGTCCACAAATTTCTACAAAACTATATCATGTGACCCGTCATTGGAACGAGCTCATCGAGCTCGTTCCAATGAGGGGGCACATAATGTAGTTTTGTTGCAATTTTTGAAAATTATTTTTTCAACTGCTGAATTTGTTTATTACGCGGGCATATGCGGGCGATTGCTTGGGCAAAAGGATAATGCCATTCATTCGGAGCTACAGTTAAAACTCAAGACATCTTGAAAATTAAAATGTGGGTAAATAAATAACGACGATAAACCGATATTTTTGTAATTACACCGGTATTCAATCGATGTTGGTTTGAATACCGGTATATATCGGTTTATCGAAATACCGTGCAGCCCTATTGCCCTGTCCGGGATTGTGATACGTCCTGATTTCATAAAAGTAAATGGCGACTCCTAAGTTTGCATGACGGCCCAGTCAATATATTCAAAGTACAGCCTCGAGAATATGAGCCCATCCAGTTGATGTCATTGAACTAACATTGCAGGTACCATAAGTTTTAAACGATTAGACTTCAAGTAATGATAAATCGTTCATGGTGCATTTGACTGTGTATTACTAGACGAGAGTGCGCAATAACCCAAACAGTGTACATGTTATTCACATCCTCTCATACAACTCGTTCCCTGGCTTCCAATGTGTTCTACAAAAAACCCGGATCTCAATCTCCCCCCCAAAACCCAACAATCATCCAATACCAATCTCTAAGGGGATAGTACCATGTCGGCCTCTCCCTTATCAGCATCTCCCTCATATGGAAAGTCCCATATCGGCCTCCCCCTTATGTGATGGGAATCTGTGCGCACACGCACATACAGAGTCCTATCATATGGGGGAGGGGCTGATGTGGGATTGTCCCATGTCGGTTTCTCCATTGTATTTTAGGAGAGTCGTGCATTCGGCTACGCTGTACAGTACATCGGATTGTCCCAATCCCGGCTTTTTGTTAAATTACAGGAAAATCGTGTTTGGAACGTAGCCGTACCAGCCTAGTGCGTCTGACGTATCAACCTATACCAAGGAATGTCCGTGAGTGTAATATATACTATCTACTTGATATCCAATGAGAGGCATATCCATTTTCATGTACAGTACTTTGAGATTATCCCGCACCGGTCCTCCTGCTGTACTATAAAAAATTCCGGATCTGAATCCAGTTGCCTATAACCTTAAACTCAACCCTTACCAGTCTCTTTAGTAACCTATGGGAGAGTTGAGTTTTGCACACGCACACACACACATACAGATTCCTATCAAAAGATAAGATAAATTTTATTCATATGACACAGAGATTGACGTGGGATTGTCCCATGTCGGCCTCCCTACTGTATTGTAGAGAGGTCGTGTTTTGGATCAAGCTGAAAAATACGCTAGACTATCCCAGTTCAGGCTTTCTGTTAAATGATTGGAAAATCATGTTTCGAACATAACTGTACCGACCCAGTTAGTCGGATGTATCAACCTGTTCCAAGGGATTTCCGAGAATGTATTACATACTAAATAATACTTCAGTGATCTCCCATTTAAGTTAAATCCAAAATTCGAAAATCGTATATGACCGTACCACAGACAGGGGCCCCTAATGCCTATGCTGGCCTGATGGGTGGCTGTGTGGTGCTCAGTTCTTGTGCGTCTTACCCGGAGATTATCCTGCATCAGTCCTTCAGCTGAAGTATAGAAAAATCAGGTCAGGGACTCAACGGCACAAAATACCACGAAATCATCCCACATCTATTTCTCTACTTTCTGTAGAAAAATTGTGTCTTGAACGAATTGAACCACGATGGCAGTGAGAACAGCTCTCTGGAACACACACACTTTCTGAACAGAATTGCTGTTCTCTCGTTTCCCATTCAAAGCTACATCCAAGTTTTTAAAGTTAAAGATCACGGTTTAATTTTGATTTTCTCTGAAGATTGAAGCCCATTTTCCAGTGGTTTTATGGAGAGATTGACATGGGATAATCCTATGGCGGTCTCGATATGGAATTATAGGAGGGTTGTGTCCTGGACCAAGCTGTACAATGCGTTTGATTGTCCTTAATGATTCTTTCTGTTGGACAACATGAAAATCGTGTTTCGACGAAGCTGTAACAACCCAGTTAGGCCGATATATTAAGCTATACCAGGGATCGTCTTAGGGATTTTAGATTGTGATGACATGCATCCTTACCTTAACAGTAAGAATGCATGTGTCCCATGGCACATGTCCGCTCGTGGGGCAATACTTCGTTAGTGGTCAGCCTGAGATATCGATTAAAATGTTAAGCCACGTTATCCGAGTATTTCATGTTATCCCAGGCATGGCAGAGGAAATCCAACAGCCACAGTATTTTATAGCACAGATGTTAAATTTGGCCTCGACTGTATTTAGATGACCTGTAAGGATAGTCTGTCAATCAGAGCGTAACTTTTAACTGCAATAAGATTGTTGACCAGTCTAATTTTGATGGAGTTTGATATTTCATGAGCAGCAGAAAGACTGACCTTGTTGGGATCATGCATCGCGATATCATGTTTTATTGATGAATGGAATAGGGTGTCTCGGTATATGATTGTAACAGGGTCGGTTCTGACGTGGCCTGGGATTGGTTCAGTTCTGGCGTGACCTGAGAACCTTTATTTAGTCCTGACGTGGCCTGAGAGCCCTTATTTCGTTTCTTTGTTTGGTGCATCCATCTAACGGGCCAACAAATGGGGTGCGGTCTTTCAGGTCATGTTTGAACTAGTTGGGGGGGGGGGGTGATAGGCTTAGCCAAAACATCCTGGCCTTCAAGACCCGAACGTCACTGACCCGGCCCCCACCCAATCCCTCTCTCTGGCCCTGGTCTCTATAGTAATCTAAACCTCGTACGAATATCCAATATATAAATGTAAATGTCTGTCTCTCGGACAAAGTTACCCCTCAAACTACTGAAACCCCAAAACGTGCATTTAACCGAACGAATATTAACTATTTTAAGGACCTTCTTTCGACAACCGATTTTTCGGATATACTTAATACTAACTGCCCTAATGAAGCACATAATTCATTTCTTAATATCTTTTATAGACATTTTGACACTGCATTTCCAATCAAAACCACGCCAATCCCAAAGAAATTTGTAAAACGTGAACCTTGGATGACAACTGGACTTTTACAATCATCCCTCAACAAAAACAAACTGTATGTCAAAAAGTTAAAGTCCAGAAATCCTCAGATTGTAGACGAATACAAAAGGTATTGCCAAATGTTTAATCGATTAAAACGAAAGAGCAAAGCAGACTACTACAGTAAGGTATTATCCCAAAACAAAAATAATGCTAAAAAAACATGGGAAATCTTACGCAAAGCCATCAATAAAACGAAATGTGCTCATACACTACCCTCTTCTTTCGTCGACGAAAATTCTGAATTGACCGATGCTAAAGAAATAGCCAATAAATTTAACACTTTCTTTGCGAACATTGGCAAATCAATAAGTAACCAAATACCAACACCATCACGGCATTTCTCAGAATACATTGGGGATAGTTGCACTGACTCATTTTTTATATCACCCACTAATGAACAAGAGTAATTCTCTGTATTCAAAGCCTAAGTGGAAAACATACCAAAGATTGTGATAGCATGTCGACTAAGCTACTGAAAGAGATAAGCTTTGAAATAGAAAAGCCACTCACCCATATCATCAATCTCTCCTTCTCGACGGGCGTGGTGCCGACCAAAATGAAAGTCGCTAAAATAATACCCATATTCAAAAGCGGGGACCCTCACATATTTAATAATTATAGGCCAATCAGTATTCTTCCCACGTTTTCAAAAATACTTGAAAAAATAATGCAAGTGCGTTTGCAACTATTTTTGGACGAACAAAGCATCATCTACCGGTATCAGTTTGGTTTCAGAAAACACCATTCAACTATACATCCCATTTTGCACTTAGTAAATGATGTCGCCGCTCAAAACGACAAAAGGACGAAGGACTGTACCCTCTCCATCTTCCTAGACTTTTCCAAAGCCTTCGATAGTATTAATCACAACACTTTGCTTAAAAAATTGCATCACTATGGTATTAGAGGTGTGGCAAATTCTTGGTTTGAAAGCTATTTAACTGGAAGAAGTCAATTTGTACCATTCAATGATAAAGAATCGGATAAGGAACCCACAACTACAGGTGTGCCACAAGGGTCCATCCTAGGCCCTATACTTTTTCTGCTTTACGTTAATGATATCAGCAATTCAACGTTATTAAAAATTTTGTCATTTGCAGATGACACCACGGGTTATGTGTCATCAAATAACGTGAATGATCTCATTGGAAATGCAAATTCTGAACTTGTGAAAATACAGGAATGGTGTGCTGCTAATAAGCTGGCTCTTAATGCTTCTAAAACCAAATTTATATTATTACACCCCCACGGTGATTTATACACTGCCAGAGACAAGAGCATAGCCATTAATAACACAAACATACAACTAGTCGGAAATGAGCAAGAGGAAACAACACTCAAGTTTTTAGGAATCCACTTGGATGAAAATCTAAAATTTAAGCAGCACGTTTCAGCCGTTTGCCTAAAAATAGCTAGAGCAATATATGCCATAAACCGAGCAAAACGATTTCTCCCACTACATGCATTAAGAACACTATACTTTTCCTTAATCCATAGTCACTTAACGTATGGTATTCTTGTATGGGGACATTCTCCCTTTGTTAGTAGGATTTGTGGCTTGCAAAAGAAGGCTATCCGAATTATAGCGAATAAATCTTACACATCCCATACTGATCCACTTTTTAAAAGCTGTCGGATACTAAAATTCCACGATCTCTACAAACTGCAGACGCCTTTGTTCATGCACGACTGGTGCAATAACAAATTACCTGTTTCCTTTGACGAAACGTTTGAAATATACCATAATCCGTCGGGCATGAACACAAGGCAGTCTGGTAAAATACTTATTCGTAAGCCCAGAACTAGTTTTTCATCCGACTTACCTCTCCATTCTTTCCCACGTCTTTGGAACGAAATCCCTCCATTAACTCAACAGTACAATAGGTCCCAATTCAAGAACAGATTAAGAGAGAACGCACTAAGTTCATATTTGACTAACATTCCCTGCACCAATCCACAATGTCCTGACTGCATCACCAACCCCTCTGGATCTCTCCACACCGATCTTCAACCCTAACCGTATAGTTCTGGTCATTAACCCATGCTACACTCACAACCGGGAAAAAAAGAAAACTAGGCTCGACCACCCCACCTCCAACTCTGATGTCAGAACAAATGTGTTTTTTTGTTTGTTTGTTTTTTTTGTTTTTTTTTTACATGGGAGCGGCAGGAAGACAGCCTTTATGGCTATGCCGTTTCCATGCAGTAGACTATTACCATGTATAATACTTTATTTCCATTATGAACTTATCATATAATAGTGTACTGCAAAAATAAAGATTCATTCATTCATTCTATGTGCCTACTGGAACTCAGGGTGCAAACTGAAGAAGGTGGTTATCAGCTGTATTATGATTAGAAATCATATTCCTGCAAGCATCGGTGCAAGTCATGCAAGCCGATGATTCTGTACAAATGTATTGTTTTGGAATCATATTCCTGAGAGTATCAGTTCCAGGCAAACAAACTGGACTGTCTGTACAAATTATCTTTTACACAGAACGGGGTCCAGTTACCAACTTCTTCGCGTCCGTTTACATCGGTGAAGTGGGTAGCTAACAATATTCTCCAAGATGACACTCGTGCATGGATGTACGGACATGACAGAGAGAAAGAATCAGGTTGTTCAGTGTAGAAAATAATCACCATTTCCACGAGAGAGGATGGTTGCAAGTCAGACTACCCATTCCATTGCCAATATGTCACTTGATCCACTGAATACATCCTTCATTCCGTGTACTAGCGAATCCTTAGACAACAAAGCCTAAGTAATCTTGAGCACTTCACAATTCAAAATAAGGAAGCCCTGGGATATGACAGACCAACAGATACAAGAGTCGCATGTTTGAATTAATCAGTAACATATTGTCATGTTCTGTATTGATAGAAAAATCAAGTACGCCAAATAGACGTATTAGTGGCTCGGATCAACAGAAACCAATATAGATTACGGCTATTAACATTTGATAACTAATCCCCGAATACAGAATACGACAGAAACTATATCAAACGCGGAGTGGTCAAGTCAAAATCAGTTTTAACTGGTAGAGTGCTGGAAGCCCATATTAGGGCTTTATTCTGTAGTGCAGGTACCACAACTTGAAGGCTCATAGTCAGTGGATGTGCTTTGTATTATCTTTGAAGTGATAGTATTTAGTCTATATGAGTTTGCCTTGTTACAATAGGCACTCTCCCATAAATTGTAACAAGGCAAAGACATGTACATAAGGTTTGATGGCCAAAAATAATTTAGCACCCTACCAGTTAAGAAGTATTTTATTGGGAGTTCCAGCTTAGGGTGGAAACAAATGAAATGGTTCGGGTCTACCGGCCGATCTCAGTTGTCAAACCTAACCCTAATCCTTGTATAAGTACTTAACAAAAATGTTATCTCCATTTAAAATGACATCAGAGATACGTGTGTGCTGAACTTCAAATAGATGTGAGCCGCGAAGGCAGGCAATACATTTCAACCCTTCACTTTATCAAAATAGCAGAAGACACTTTAAAAAAGTTATATAACTAAACATTTTCATTTTTTGCCTCCAAAATATAGCTTACAATCCCCTCATCGGAATGAATTCGGCGAGCTCGTTCCAATGAGGTGCCACAAGCTATGTTTCTGAGACAAAGAATGAAAAAGTAATATAATTTGAATGGCAATTTTGCCAAATGGTGCTGGTGGGTTTTAGTCGTTAAATTTAGTAAAAGGTTAAGTTACTGTATCAGAAAATAAAATATCCGAAAAGAAACAAATAGACAAAATCCTGCCCGATAGACCTTTCTTTTCCTAATGCATGTAAGCTGAACTAAACCATTTTTGTTTCGCCGCAACCCAATACTTGACTCTCTACATGCTCCACAGAACTAGGATTAGCTCACGCATGTTATTATCTATTCCGCGGGTGGGTAAATTAAACAGGGAAGTAATAATTGCAGTGTCTCCGGTATTGAAATAAAACTTTCCTTCAGGATCGGCTATCTATAATATTAATGCTGTGAGTACTAAATTAACCTCTTTAAATGTTTTCCAAAATTAGCTTAAATTGCCATATTTCACATAAATATGCTAGGAGGCCGAATGGTCACCTTTAACAGAACATGTTCTGGAGACGATTGTGGAATATATTATAGTTGGAATTATATTTGGCTTTTCGTATTTAACTATCAATTGAGAGATGGTACAGCAGGTGACTGATGCAATCTCAATATAGGCAGCAAACCCCGTAATAAGATAAGATACTGTCTCTGATTGGTGCTTTGCTGTTTCCAGTTTGAATACAAGCAACCTGCTTTCCCTGCAAAATTAGAACTTTGTTTTCTCAAATAGCTCGGCCAAACGAGCTCTCCAGTAGGCCAATTTGAGCCGATCTGTATTCAAAAGTCTGCTGATCGAATGGTATAACCTGTTGCAAAGAACGTATGTAGCGCCGATTTTTCAGGTGTTAGTTTTGTGGTAAGGTAAAGATAACTATAGTGTAGGGAGCTGTGAAGCTTCGAAGAATCGATTTGATGTCAACATTAATGACCTTACTCGGTATCGATATCGAACTGGCTTCCTGATTCGTAGAATATTATCAAATCGGGTAACTCCTTTTTTCTCCACGACAGGACAATGGGAAAATATGTTTTCTATCAAACGGAATCATGCCACAGAAATGAAAGAATAGTTGCCTGTTACGTCTTTGGTTCACTCGGCTTATAGGCAAGCCTGAAAATAAGCAGACGGTCATCTGCACAGCAGGGTAGCATCACAAAATTTACCTCTCTGAACCTCAGTCTGAATCAAGATCTCAAGTCAAAACAGAAAGATGTACCTAGAGGATAAATTGGCCCACTGTATGGGATAGCATCAGCAAATTCATCCACTGGGGACCTCATTTTGCAAATGACAGGTTGCTCATATTCCGGCTTGCTTTTTGGAATGATTGTGTGCCTTACAAGTTCCATTGTTACAACAGTACTTGTAAAGTGGGGCGCGGAAATACCGCGCTCCACTTTACAAGAACTGTTGTAGCAATATACCTTGTTATCTCCGCACTCGCGTACTCATACTGCCTGCGGCACGCGCAGTCGCAAGAATATGTACGGTAATCAGGTAATTTGGTAAAATAATAAGTGACTTCACGAAAATTATTTCGCGCTATTTCCGATTTGATGTCGGTGCCGACACCAGGCCCTCAATTCGATTCAAGATTCAATTCGAGGATAGAAGTTCCGATTTGCACGGCCCTAATCTGAAGTGCTGACTGATTATTCGAATTATTTGCTGATAGGTTAATTTTGTAAGCTTGATTGTTTTACATGAAATGGCAAGAAAGTTCTGCAATTTATTTGAACGACTCTCCTTGGCCCAGTGCACAAGTCACTTTGTTAGGGTTTCTCTGCTTTAACCCTTTACCCAACGCAGACGATATCAAAATTCATTATTTTAAATATCATTGTTTAAAATTTTTCAAAAAAGTTCAACAAAACCATATCATGTGAGTCCTCCCTCGTTGGACGAGCTCGTTCCAACGAGGGGTCACATGATATGGTTTTGTTGACATTTTTTGAAAAAATAATACTTTTTCAACTGCTGAATTTGCATATTACGCGGGCGGATGCGGGCGATTCGTTGGGTAAAGGATTAAAAGCTTTGGCTTACGTGAGCCAATTCAGCTCCTGTTTAGTACTACACTGCAAAAAATATAGGTTCTCTTCAGAACCAAAACTGGTTCTAATCTTGTCCCTGAGATGGAACCAGTTCTGTTTAAACAGTATTTATTTCAAATCAAATAAATTTATAAAGGTTAACATTAAATATTAACAGAATTAAACATAAATTGGGGGAGTTTCAGCCGTAAGTTTAGAGCTTATACGAGGTTGTCTCAAATCATCATTAAGCAAAGGAGATATGAACAATTGGCATATCGAACCAGTTTTGATTCTCTATAGAACCAATATACCAGGTATTAACTATTCGCTTTGTTTCAAAATATTTGGCGACTGCGTTGAATAAGCTCCAAGTTTACTTCTGAATCTACTTCAGTTCATGTATTATTCTGTTAAAATTGAATGCTAATCTGGTAAATTTATTTGATTTGAAATAAATACTGTTTAAACTAAACAGGTTCCATCTCAGGGACAAGATTAGAACCAGCTTTGGTTCCAAAGAGAACCTATATTTTTGCAGTGTAGGTTGCTTTATAAGAACTTTACCTCTTATGGAGTTTAGTTACCCACGGTTGTGTAATTAAAACTTGAGATAAGCTTCGTCACGAAATTCTGTGTTAGGTGCTGAGATAATCAAAGAGTGTCGCAATAATTTAAGTTCCTTTCTGTTTTATATTCTAGACATTTCATGTTTACTAAATAGCTTGTCAGTTCTGGAAAAAAAAATATAATTTATCAAGACTTTCAATAAGTGTCAGAGTTATTTATTTAGCAAGGAAACAAGAAGTATATTTAACACTGTTGACGAACCCCAAATAATTAAACTTGGAAAGTCAGACAGTTTGCAAAAAGATATCATTTAAGCATCGAACCTATCTGTATTACTAGCACCGATCAGATGTGTTTCCAATCCCAGTCAGTGTCTGATCTAAACAAACGTTAAAATTGAAGACTGAAGTTTTCAGTGGAAATGCGTATTTGAAATCAAATAAGACAACAGCTGGGATGTTTTTGGCTGCGTAAATAAAACGGGACACTATGGCAGAGAGGACGTCGATGTGCTTAAATCAGAGGGTTTTACTTCAAATATTAGTACGAAGACTAGAATTATGTAACAATAAAATGCCTTTGGAGGACACAATGTTTTATTGTCGACCCGAAAAGAATGATTAGCAGACAAATATGCAGTACGTGGAGAGTGTATTATCACTAAATCACCCACGGAGTGGCGATTCCACCCAAGCAATAATTGCAGATTTGTTGCAAACCATAACAAACACAAGCAAAGTTCTAGCCAGTGGACCTCCGGGCTAAACCCGGAGGTCCATTGGCTGAAACATTGTTTGTGTTTTTGTCCATATGTGGAGAATTTGAAAGTGATACTTTGGGTGATACCCCCACTCTACGGGTGATTTTGTTACAATCCACTCTCCACGTACTGTATAATTAGCAATCTGGAAGTGGGAGGACCGCTAATTTAACAGTATGTATTATTGGCGAACCGATAAAAAACGCAGTTGTGCGACAAAATCATGTTATTACTAATATTAGCACTACTACCACCTTTCGTGACATTCATTTCATATATTTATTCACCAGCGTTGTATGTCAATCATTAGCATACTCACATTACGACCGCAATCCTAAGACTAAAGAGAATCAAGGAGTGTTGTTAACAGTACCTTCACACAACCTATTGGGGTTATGGGACCGCACTGCTGCCAAACCTCCCCACCTAGAAAGTAAAGGGTCTTATTTGTCATTACAAGCAGCTGGGGGGGGGGGGGGGGGGGGCTACATGAATGAAGTCTGCCGGAGAAGGTATATGAACTCTCATTGCCTAATAAATCGGGTTATAATGTGTTCGGTGTGTGGGGGTTTTGGCAAAGATTAAGAATTCGATTATATCATGCACAACAGGCCTCAATGAGCTCCCTTGTGCATGATACAATCGACAGAGTTCCATCCCTTCTAACTATATTTAATTTCATTTATAGGCGTTATCGGAAATGGTCTACTAAAATAAGTAAAACAGGCATAATGTTGCATGCAGGTCCTTGCATCGAAATCAAAATTCATTTGAAAATTTCTTACGTTTCAGCATGCAAGATATGTCCAATCTAAATTGTAGGCACATAACATTTATCCGAGATCTCACCCTCCTGTACAACACTCTTTTTGCGAAACATGACCAGGAGAGTTCTGCTTGTCGCGAAAGGGTTGGGTGTGTGCACATTTTCAGGAGGGTGAGCTCAGGGATGCTAGACGTTTGATAGTTGATACGTTATATCATTAATATTGAGCGGTGAACAATGCACACGAAGACAAACACACATCCACAACCAAACATACACGCACACACATGGACACTTACACATGCATGCACGTGCCCACGTACATGCACGTAGATACATATTAAAGACATTTCTGTGTATGCATGATTGTGCACCTCGGCATACACCTATATTACATATGTACCATACACACACCTATACACACGATTGTGCACCTCGGCATACACCCATATCACATATGAAAAATACACACACCTATACTTTATATGTGGGGTTCCATTGGTAGTCCAAGTTGGACAACGTTTACCATACCACCATTAGTATTGTGTTAGAACAACACCCAAGTGCTGCATTGTTAATATCAGTCGAGACCTTGAGATGAGGGCAGTAATTTTGTTCTGAGACATCGTACAGCTTGACTAGTCTGCCATCCCATACCCCAGAAATTGAATTACAGCCTACCCTTGTTTCAACGCAGTTAACCATTTCACTAACATGAAGCACATATGACACTTGTAATTTTTTTAATAACTATAAATCAAATGTGTTTCACTTTTTCCTTCAAAGAATAGCTTATGTTCCCTCGTTTTATCCAACAATCATATAGATTTTGGCCTGAAAACCACGAGAAATGGTACGTATCACATAATGTGTTCCGATTCCGTATCATATAGACGACTCATTCTGATTCCGTATCATATAGACGACTCGTTTCCGGTAGCGCTACGAGCTATCATAACAGGCGCATGGATACATTCTATGTGCGTTCCATTGATCGACCGACGAACATTATGTCCCAAAAATGTTTAAAAATAGTTTAACCCTTTACCTAACATGAAAAGCAGACGACACTTGCAAAAAAAATTTTTGAATAACAATTTTTTTTCATTTTTTGTCTCAAAAACATAGGTTATGACCACTCGTTGGAACGAGCTCGTTCCAACGAGGGGTCATAACCTATGTTTTGGAGACAAAAAATGAAAAAAATAATGAAAATTAACTGGCGATTTTTGAGAATAGCTTTGGCCGGTTTTGGCCGTTACGTTGGGTAAAAGGGTTAAGATTTAATCTGTTTATGTGACAGAATTGTTAGATAAATGAATTATCATGATAAAGTGCATGTCCTGTAATTTGCAGCACATTCTCGGTGGTGGCCAAAAATGGGATCACAACTCGCCGGCAAAGCCGGCTCGTTGAGATCCCATTCTGGACACCACCTGGAATCTGATACAAACCACAGGACATGCACATTATCATGATAATCTGTATTTATCTCACAATCGGGGCGTTTTTGCAGTGTTACGCAACTGAAGTTTAATGTATCTGGGCCCTTGTTCAGAATCCGTATCAAGGGTCCCTGGTACAAGCGCGTGATTCTGCTGTTGCCAAAACAACGGCATTAATATCCTTTTTCGATCGCTTCGCGTTTTTCCCTTCAGAGAAAACAATATTAGGTGAGGCGAAGCCTCACCTAATATTGTTTTCTCTGAGCCGTATATGACACTGTATCTGCCAACTAAGCACCCTGTAACGTATTTATTAAGCACGGCATGCTAAAATGTCATTGGGGAAGTTAACTCAATGAATAGTTAAATTATGCGCTCTTTTCGGCATCTTGGGCTGGTTTGTAGCCTATTATTGGGATTTTCCTGAACGCTCGAGTCGAGGCTCCTCTCTTGAAGTTAAAGGATTGGCTTTCGCTATGAAATGTGGAAAACTCCATCTCAATAAACGATGAACGGCATGTTTTAAAATATAATAAACCTTTACACCAAGGGGGATATTTAATTCACCAGTAATTATTGCAAAAGTAACAACCAAATTCACGTTGACGAAACACACAGTTGCTCCACTTGGCAAGACAGTATTCAGTAAAGTGAATGAATCCCAGTGACATAATTTTCGTTGTAGGCACAGAATCGCATTTCGACTCGCCCTAACGGGCTCGTCGAAATGCTGTTCTGTTCCTACAACTCGACTTGATCTGAATTCCCGGAGACACTTACTGTGGTGATAATCTGTATGGAACGACCTCGACGAGGTCACTTTCAGCATCAGCTATCTCATGTCCACAATATAGGCACGAAGTCAAGTTTGGTCTCTCGTTTATACCCATGCTGTCCACTTTAGAAGACTCCCACCGCACGTGTTGGTTCCAGGCCCTATTTTAAAAGTAAACTTGTTTATCGTTGTAAACAAGCACTAATCCACTTTATGGGGTTCCCACTGAGAGTTCTAGTCGGATATGGCCGTTATGTTAGATACATGTAAAAGGCCAATAACACACGGAACCTAGCAATGAAAAAAGTATCTATAATTCCATCGAAAGTGGCGATCACGTTCAATATCTCCGAAAAATATCTATCAATCAATTTTGAAAGCTTACAACATTTTTCTTTTAAGGAATATAAGATAAAGGCGTAACAAGAAAAGCACGGCATTCCCGAAGCTTCGCAATATGTAAAAAAGAAAAAGTGATCAGAAACGGTATCTGTCACTCAAAAAGGAAATTTAATTTACTAACAAAGGGAGCTGTGAAGATACGAGGAAACCATTTGAATACAAACATTAGCTAGGAAATCATTCATAACTGTTGAGGGTCTTGTGGCATTTTCAACAGCCAGGTTCATATCGTATCAGGAGACAATCCCTTTTACCTAACGAATCGACCGGACCCACCCGTGCAATTTTCAAATTTAGTTGAAAAAACATATTTTTCAAAACGTTTCAACAAAACCATATCATGTGACCCATCACTGGAACGAGCTCATCGAGCTCGGTCCAATGAGGGGTCACACGATATGGTTTTGCTGAAATGTTTTGAAAAAATAATAAAGATTGATATCGTCTTCGTTGGGTAAAGGGTTAAAAGGTCAATACGTCGCTAATTTGAAAAAAAAATATTGACTCTCAAATTTTGATGGTATGTGAAAGAGCGGGGGCGCGGTGGCTCAGTTGGTAGAGGTGCAGGCTGCAAGCCGAGAGGTCCTCGGTTCGAATCCCACCTGCGGCAACCGCGTTGTGTCCTTGGGCAAGACACGTCACCCCCATTGCCCACGTGGGGACACGGTGACGCTGTGTACTAAGGCGTACTGGACGTCGATTGTGCACCTGTCTTCAACCAATGCAAACCCTGCTTGTGTGGAGTTGGTATGTTGGGGAGCTGACAGTTGCTCGCCGTTGTTCGGTGGTTCTCTCCGGGTACTCCGGCTTCCTCCACCCGTAAAACTGTCACGATCATGGTTAGCAATTGTGCAGAAATACGTGGCCTTAAACACAATAAATAAATAATATAAATATGTGAAAGGGCATATAATCAAATCACTGCATACAAGGTGTAAAACAAAGGGGTAACAAAGCCAAATGTCTTAAATTTGTAATTAAAACGCTTTAAAGCAGACGAATTTAAGAAAACACGACTGCGAAGACATAAACGAAGTTACCCGAAAGTTATCGAGGGTAAACAAATCCGGAAGAATCTCCGTGATATCGTTTCTGAATACACGCGATTCCTAATTTTAAATCTGCAGCTCTTCGAATAAATCACAGCCATGAACAACAACTGTGCAATATTGTAGCACTATGTCGGCAAAATTAGATAACAAAAAGAAAGACTTTGTATTATTTCAAATAAATTACCGTCAACGGAAATCGGAAATACATTTCTATGGAGCCCGAGAGGTGACATGGTAATTTTTTTTGTAATCCGTGCGCACGGATTAGTAATCCGTCCGCACGGATTATTAAACAGTTCGCACGGATTAGTAATTCGTTCGCACGGATTACAAAAAAAAAAACAATTTACCATGTCACCTCTCGGGCTCCATAGATTTCACTGACGCGTACGTTTTTAAAAAAAATCACGTTTGTCTTTTCTGAGGAAGCTGATTTCGACGAATATGGGAAATTATATTGTCTCGGAATTGTTCGTGAGTGATCGGCAAACCAGTTCGGATTGAAAAACAGGGGCAGTGTTTCTAAAATATCCGATTTATTTATTAAGGTTTATCGACACATTCGACAGCCAGGGTCACCTCGTGTCGGACAGTTTTACGGGTGGTGGAAGCCGGAGTACCCTGAGAGAACAACCGAGCAGAGGTGAGCAACTGCCAGACTCCCGAACGTACTAACTCCACACAAGCAGGGTAAGCATTGGTTGTAGACAAGTGCACCATCGACGTGCAGTACGCTTTAGTACACACGTGGGCAACTGAGATTAAGTGCCTTGCCCAAGGACACAGCGCGGTTGCCACAGGTGGAATTCGAACCTAGGACGTCTGGGATTGAAGCCTGCGTCTCTACCTACTGAGCCACCGCGCTCCCTAAGAATGCAATAAATTCTCGCCCAGAAGCCAATTTATTTGATCGAATCGGACGCAGTCATACGAATGATATATGAAATATGAAAATATTTTTCACATAGAAAATTGTGATTTTGTAAAATATTTGATAAACCGTACATTTATAATGACACTGAACTTTCAAAACAAAGTTAGAGAATGACAGTAACAGGTGGAACCATGGGTGTCGCGAAAGTTACCGTTTGGGGAGCGTAAACATGATTCAGCACTACTGTGATGGCTCCAATCCCAACGATAAAATATTCCAACTACATCACCAAAGCATGCCTTCATCGAGGACATGCCTTGATGATGGAGTTGAAATTTTAGCGCGGTGGCCCAGTGGTAGACTGTTGGACTTCTATGTTAGAGGTCCTGGGTTCGATCCCCTTCCGTGACGACCCGCATTGTGTCCTTGGGCAAGGCACTTTATCCCAGTTGCCGCCGTGTACTAAGGCGTACAGCACGTCAATGATGCACATGTCTTCAGCCGCTGTAACACTGTTTGAGCAGAGCTTGAACCGAGTTAGAATATTGTTGAGCTGACAGTTGTTCGTCGATGCCCAGTGGTTCCCTCCGGGTACTCCGGCTTCCTCCACCCGTAAAACTGTCACGGCCAGGATTAGCCATTGTGCATACGTATGTGACTTTAAACACCAATAAATAAATAAATAAATAAATAAATAAATAAATAAATAAATAAATAAATAAATAAATAAATTTTAGCCAATAGGGATTATAATTAAAAAGTCAAGACAGAACTTCTTGGATATGTATTTGTGGACACATAATAGTGAGCATGTTTTTTGCTGTGACGCAACTTCCTATTTAATACGTAGCGTACCGGTACTCCAAACTTGTCATTTTATGCCCAAAACAACCCAAATCAAATACTACGGACCTCGACTTGTATGACGGACTGTGTGTGTGACACGAGTCCACGCACCAAATCTACACTTGTGAGAAAATACATGATTACTAGCAAGAGAGAATCGATACCTATGACTACAATCTGGACGAAATGTACGGACTGGAAAAATTATTGGGGGATGCCCTGCACCCCTTAAATTCACCCAAGCGAACCCTCTAAGTGGAACCACACCCAACGTCCCCTTAGAACTTCCGGCCATAATACATAATCTGTACTGCTCCGTTTTCTTGCGATTTGTCACGTGTTGGTGTCCTGTGTGGTTGACCACACCATATTTTTAGTCAAATCTCCACTTGAATTACGCTTTACCCAACGAATCGGCCGCATCCGCCCGCGTAATATGCAAATTCAGCAGTTGAAAAAATAGTATTTTTCAAAATATTTCAACAAAACCATATCATGTAACCCCTCGTTGGAACGAGCTCGTCCCAACGAGGGGTCACATGATATGGTTTTGTTAAATATTTTTGGAAAATTTAAAAAAATGATATTTAAAATAATAAATTTTGATATTGTCTGCGTTGGGTAAAGGGTTAACGTGTGAATGGAAAGATTAACAGGTAGAGTTCTTGAAGCCCATTCTGGAATTGGAGTTGGCTTGATTGTCTTGGGAGTTGTTTGTTTGTTTGTTGGTGGTGGTTAACGTCACATATTTATGCACAATGGTTAATCGTGACACAACATGGCGATAAAGTCAAGGTTAGTCAATCGTTGATCGACATGTTGCCCATTTTAGAGGACTTTCACCCCAAGCATTGGTGACTGGGTCCTATTTTACTAGTAAAGCGGAACTGGTTTACCGCAGTAAACAAGTGCTGCTTACTTCCCGGGGTTCCCACGGGGAGTCTTGGGAGTTATGATACAAATTTGACCTTTTTGTCAAAAATCTGTGTGAGAAGACACAAAACAGACCTCCTTCCCCCACCCACACACACACCACTTACACGCATATGCACAGATTAGTACTTCAGAATCATGGCCTCCACCTTTGAAATCGCTCCGTGGCCCTGACCAAAAAAATAATAAAACCCTATGTGCTTTGGGATACATTTTGACGTGGTCGCCTCTGAAGTAATCCATAAATGATTATTTATTTATAGAACTTTAATGTCACTTCCTGCATCTTTCGCTGTATCATGACCACAGCACACGAATAAGTCAAGTTTGCCCAATCGTTTATACCCGAGCTTTCCACTTAAGGAGACATCCATCCCAGTCCTTGGTTACCAGATACTATTTTCTGAGTAAAACTGAATTAATTTGCTCACAACAGCAAATAACCGATGCTCCAATTTCAGGGCTCCCTCTTGGTGTATAAATTCTCTAAGAAATGTTATTGAAAACATATTCATCCATTCATTCATTCATTTATTTATTTATTCATATATTTATTTATTTGTGTTTAAGGTCACATATTTCTGCACAACAGCTAATCATGGCCGCAACATGGATATAATGTCAAGTCCAACCAATCGTTTATACCCATGGTGTCCATTTTAAGGGACATCCACCTCAGGCATTGATTACCAGATCCCATTTTACCGATAAAGTATCACAGTAAACAGGCACTGCTTCACCTCCTGGGATTCCAACGAGGATATTGAAACCACATTGACGCTTTTTTCTAGATATATTGGATTAGGTTCGCCCCAAAATGTGTGAAAGTCCACGACTAAACACCTGGAACTTAACTGGTTGAGTACAAGAAGAAACTATCAGGCCTTTCAAAAATAAAATGAAAGTGTCAATGACACTGTAGCTCAACTTGTTTATGACATGTACATATATAGTATGTGACACAGCAATGACAAACATCTAGGTAATGATCTGATAACAAAGCTACATGTAAAGTATTGCAATGGTCTGTACGGAAATGCTGACCGTAGCCTGTAACAAATGTGTAGGTAAAGTATTGTAAAGATGGGTGACAGTTAGATGCTAAACTAGAAAAGAAATCTTTGAGTCCTAGAGTGGGTCTGACTGAACCCCAAAATATTTGTTCTCATAGCACAGTGATAACAAAGGCACCCCAAAATACTCGTTCCTGTCACAAGGTGATAACAAAGGTACCCCAAGAAGTTTCGTGAAGATCGGTTAATAAATACAGACTTTAGCCCGAGCCGTATTGACATGTGCACTTACTGTGTATAAGTAGCACTGAATAAATCAAAGTTCATCTAATTTGCATAATTTTTGCAAGAGAAAAAAACCTGTATTATGTGTGATGTATTCCATGTTACTAAACATTCATACAGAAATTTATTCAAATCAGAACTTTCATACAAAAGTTCTGTACAAAAACCTGAACTTTTGCCCAGTGGCCATCTTGAATTTCAGATCGGACCCCAAAACACTCGTTCTCATCCCATGGTGATAACAAAGGTACCCAAGAAGTTTTGTAAAAATCGGTTCATAACTACGGCCTCTAGCCCGACTACGGCATTTGCACTTACAGTGCTGAAAGTAACAAAATAAATCAAAGTTAGTCTAATTTGCATAATTTACGCATGAGAAAAAAAACGTATTTTATGTGACGTATCCCATGGTACTAATCATTCATACAAAAAAATTATTCAAATCGGAGCTTTCATATGGAAGTTCTGCACAAAAATATGATTGCACCTAGTTTTGGTACAAAATGGCTGCCAGCAGCCATCTTAAATTTCGGACTGGACCCAAAAACACTTGTTCTCGTCTCACGGTGATAACGAAGGTACCCAAGAAGTTTCGTAAAGATCGGTTCATAAATACGGCCTCTAGCCTGAGCCGTGTGTACTGCGCGATGGACGGACAGGCGGACGATGGGCCATAGCAATACTTCAAATTTGGTTCGCCAAAGTTGAGCTAAATATGAATTTATCTGTAGAATAAATATGCTCTTTCTATATTTCTGTGTGTAAAAAGACAGCCGAAATCCTCTCCATGTTTGCTCACTTTTTGCAAAAGAAAAATAATGAAAGTGTCAATGACACTGTAGCTCAACTTGTCAAGACAAAGACATGTACATGTAAAGTATGTAACACAGCAATGACAAACATCTAGGTAATGACCTGATAACAAAGGTACATATAAAGTATTGTAACGGTCTGTACATAAATACTGACCGTTGCCTTAACAAATGTATAGGTAAAGTATTGTAAAGGTGGGTGACAGTCAGATGTTAAACTAGAAAAGAAATCTTTGAGTCCTAGAGTGGGTCTGACTGAACCCCAAAATATTTGTTCTCATAGCACAGTGATAACAAAGGCACCACAAAACACACTCATTCCTGTCCCAAGGTGAAAACAAAGGTACCCAAGAAGTTTCGTGAAGATCAGTTCACAAATATGAGCTGTGTAGAAGTTGTGACAAAAAACTGATTGGACCTAATTTCGGTACAAAATGGCCACTGGCAGCCATCTTGAATTCTGGACCGCACCCAGAAATACTCGTTCTCGTCCCAAGGTGATAACAAAGGTACCCAAGAAGTTTTGTGAAGATCGGTTCATAAATACAGCCTCTTGCCCTAGCCATGTTGACATGTGCACTTACAGTGTATAAGTAGCACTGAATAAATCAAAGTTCATCTAATTTGCATAATTTCTGCACGAGAAAAAAACCCGTACTATATGTGATGTATTCCATGTTACTAAACATTCATACAAAAATTTATTCAAATCAGAACTTTCATACAGAAGTTCTGTACAAAAGACTGATTGCACTAATTTTGGTACAAAATGGCTGCTGGTGGCCATCTTGAATTTCGGACCACACCCACAAACACTCGTTCTCATCCCACGGTGATAACAAAGGTACCCAAGAAGTTTCGTAAAGATCGGTTCATAAATACAGCCTCTAGCCTGAGCCGTATAGAAGTTGTGTACAAAAAACTGATTAGACCTAATTTCCGTACAAAATGGCCACTGGCAGCCATCTTGAATTTTGGACCGCACCCAGAAACACCCGTTCTCGTCCCAGGGTGATAACAAAGGTACCCAAGACGTTTCGTGAAGATCGGTTCATAAATACAGACTCTAGCCCGAGCCGTATTGACATGTGTACTTACTGTGTGTAAGTAGCACTGAAAAAATCAAAGTTCATCTAATTTGCATAATTTCTGCACGAGAAAAAAACCCGTATTATGTGTGATGTATTCCATGGTACTAAACATTCATACAAAAAATTATTCAAATCATAGCTTTCATATGGAAGTTCTGTACAAAAAATAGATTTCTGCATCGTCGGTACAAAATGGTGGCTGGCAGCCATCTTGAATTTCGGACCACACCTAAAAACACTCGTTCCCGTCCCAGGGTCATAACAAAGGTACACAAGAAGTTTCGTAAAGATCGGTTCATAAATACGACCTCTAGCCCGAGCCATAGCCAACTGTTGACGTACGGACAGACGGACAGACGGACGACGGGCCATGACAATAGCTCAACTTTGACTTCGTCAAAGTTGAGCTAAAAAAGGGTACCAGAGCATAAGTCAACGTTTTCCCTGCTCATGTTTCATATTCAGTCAAGTGTAAATCATATTTTGTTTATATAAATTTGTTCTATTATAAATTATTGGAGAGTGCCAATTGGCAAATTTTGAATAACAAATTCAGACCACCAAAAATAATGTTGCCCTCAACCAGTTAATTAAGCACCCCCTGTTTTTTCGCAGTAGTGTTAATAGAAACTGTCATTACTTTCATGCCATCTTCAGATGGCCAACAGTGATTGTTTGCGAACAGGATGGTCTGTTGACAAACGAAAGACAACATAATGATGAAAATATGCAGCATTTTTATGGCGCTAATTACACATATCTGTCACTAATGTTTTCATGGAAAAATGTTCTCATGAAACGATGCCGGTAATTGCCAACAGAAAATGTCACTTGTGATCTCCTGAACACAACAGCACTGCCAGACGTCAGTAGCGAGTGTATCCACCACGGGTCCGATTGACAGCCTGAACCCTCCTCCTAATGCTACCAGTGAACCGTATGATACTGTCCAGAGGCAACTGCTGACACTCCCCATGCAATGCAGCTTCCAAATCGGCGAATGTCTGTACAGGTGGATCCCTTTCTTGCCCACGACGTCCAAGAAAGCCCCAGGTGTGTTCTAAGGGATTCAAATAGAGACTCATTGCGGCCAAGATGGTGTTGTAATAGCGTTGTTTTGAAGGGATGCTCTCACAGCACGGGGACGACGTGGCCTTGCATTGTCTTCAATGAATACAGGGCGAGTAGCCAACGGATGGTTGTCAAAATGAGGCACGGCAACCGGAATGAGAGTGTCCCGGATGTACAGATGACCACTGAGGTTCTCAGGTATAGTCACCATATCAAGTTCACAATCATGAGAGAGGCATCCCCCATAAGGAACAGTAGGTCTGATGTTCACGGGCACGTTAGTAGTATTTCAATACCTTCACACTCTCATGTGACAATCTGTGACGTGAAGCAGGAACCTACTTTCGTCTGGCCAGTGGACTCTCCTCCACGTCCTGAGATTCCAATGTTGTCCACATACACCACTCCCAACGTCGTCTTTAATGCTGACCGGACAGAGCTGGACGCTTGATGACCCCCTGGACCTCATACCCAGTGCTTTGAGACGGTTTGATCCCTAATATCGGTGGTTTGTTGATGTCTTCGGACAAGTCCGCTGATGAAAGAATGGCTATAGCCAAGTTGCCTTTCAATAGCTTTGACTGACATGCCTGTTGATTGCATGCCAACGATTTGCCATCTTAGTGACTTTGATAGTCTCTTGCTTGCCATATCAATATTCATTGATAAAAGAAGTGACACATTTTCTTGTTTTATGCACAGATATTGCAAGGGGCTGATAGTTTTTTTTTGGTGACATTCGCGGGAAGCATGCTTCACGTTGACGAGGGGATGTGTTTGGAGTACGCTATCAACCAGAAACATCATGTCTCACTAGATGAAATGTACTGCAAGACAAAGTAATCACTAAAACATAACCAGGAACGGCAACTTCACTGTCATGAAACATTTAAGTTTCAGGGGGTGCAGAATTACGTTCAGGTGTATATTTCACTCCGATACATTCTGACAAAAGTTCATCTTTAATATTAACTGAGGAAATTTTGAAAGTGGAGGGGTTAACTGAATGGAAGGTTCAATTTTTTTGTATGCATGTGGTGTGGAAGAGGGTTGAGAATGGCTGTGCTTTAGTGTAAAGTATATTTTTCCTCAAATCATAATTTTTTCTTCTGTCCAGTCAATGGTGTTTCACAGCAGCCCTGATTGGATTTGATGGAGGATTAAAGATTCACCAAAGAGGACACCCAAGAAGCATATGTCAAAAAGCTTGTTAAAGTTACAGAGAAAATCTGGATGAAGAGTGTGCCCGCAGATGGCATCAAACATAACTTTAAACATTTGTTATCCTTCCTAAGTTACAGTACTTTATAGCATAGTGTTTGACGTGGAAACATGCAATTCAGATATACTTCAACTTCCCGATATATTTTTGTGAATCAAACTTCGATGGAGAATATCGTTCAACACCCCCCTCCCACCCCCCCCCCCCCCCCCCACACACACGGAACTTCAGCTGTTCTGGCTACCTGGCTTTCAACACAAATGGATGGCAAAGCTGATTGAAATGGTTTGAAAGGCGTGCAATAATCTGTTTCAGAAAAAACGTCTTATCCAGTTGCCTGACAGGGATGATATCTGATTAAGGTACGGAAGTTCATTCTCTTAGAGAATCAGTCTCACGATATATTCTCATCTATTTGCACTAAAATCTGATTTTGTTTTGAAACATTTCCGATAGTACATTCATTATAATGAGCCAGTAGAGCCCATGGTGAGCCATCTAATACATGCGGTTCAAGATAATTGTAAACGTGCCGTTTATCGGTTGAGAATAACGATGTCTGTCTCCAGATCTACATGGGCATCCGCGTGCATGACAATGGCATCTGTCCACAATTCGAGAATTGTGAATCACGAATCAGATCAACAGTCTTATAACTTGGGAGCCAAAAGTAACGGTAATAATATAAACAGCAATAATATCAATAAAAGTGTCTACTCCTATCAAGCAGTGTAAAAAACACTTGTTTCCCCACTCATCAAAAACATCTCTTGATCCTGACAACATGAAGAATTATCGACCAGTATCGAACCTCTCTTTCCTGTTTAAATTGTTGGAAAGGGTTGTTGCTTTATAACTCAAAAAATCATACGCATGAAAATGATCTTTTAGAGCCTTTCCAGTCTGCATACTAAGCCAACCACAGTACAGAAACAACCTTACTGCGAGTCAACAATGACAGTCAAATCAGTGACTGAGGGTAAGCCTGTACTGCTTGTTCTCTTGGATTTGTCAGCAGCATTCGACACAGTCGACCATGGTATTCCCATGCAGACATTGACACAGCATGGCATATGTGGAACTGTCTTATCGTGGTTGGCATCATATCTAGAAGGTCGCAGTCATCGAATATATATTCAGAAAGCAGGATGTTAAAGTGTGGTGTTCCTCGGGGCGCAGTTCTTGGACCACTCTTGTTTACTATGAACACTTCTTCTCTAGGTCGCCTTCTTAAAAAGCATGGCATATCATATCATCTGTACGCAGACAACACCCAACTGCACATCACATTCAACTCATCTATTCCAAGTGACTCATTCACCGCAGTCAATAACACGGAGACTTGCATAGATCTCGTTCGGGAATGGATGATAGACTTTAAACTGAAAATGAATGGCTCTAAAACTGAATTCTTAGTGATATCCGGGGTTCGCATGCCTACACCCTCTGTTACATCAAATCTGGTTTTAAACAACATCACGGGGGCGCGGTGGCTCAGTTGGTAGAGGTGCAGGCTGCAAGCCGAGAGGTCCTCGGTTCGAATCCCACCTGCGGCAACCGCGTTGTGTCCTTGGGCAAGACACTTCACCCCAATTGCCTAAATGAGGGCACGATGACGCTGTGTACTGAGGCGTACCGCACGTCGATGGTGCGCATGTCTTCAACCCATCTAACCCTGCCTGTGCTGCGGTGCAGAGTTCAGAGTTACGATGTTGGAGAGCTGACAGCTGCTCGTCGTTGCTCGGTGGTTCTCTCCGGGTACTCCGGCTTCCTCCACCCGTAAAACTGTCACGGTCACGATTAGCCATCGTGCATAAGTATGTGACCTTAAACACCAATAAATAAATAAATAAATATATAAATAAACAACATCACTATGAAAAGTGAATCGGCCAGGAATATTGGACTGATTATGGACTCGAATTCAAAACTAGACATCCATATCAATAAAATATGTCAAAAATGCAACTGGCAACTTCGTAATGTTGGAAGAATGCGACCTTATCTTAACCAGTCAGCACTTGAAAAACTTGTGCACTCCTTCATCGCCTCACGACTAGACTATTGTAATTCAGTGTTGGTGGAACTGTCCCAGTGCCTGATTCAGAAGCTTCAAAAAGTTCAGAATACTGCTGCTAGGATAATTACTGGTACCAAACGCTCTGAACACATAACACCTGTTTTAAGACTATTTCTGCACATTGGGTAATCATGGCCAATTTTTATAGTATACGATTCCCCGTAAAACATATTCATTAGATTACGCGTAAGAAAAAAACATGTAAACCTACTATCGCGTCAGTATTAGCACCACGAAAAAGTCAAAATAATCATATTGATTTTCTTGATAAACACAACCGTCGTGTTTACAACGACCCCTCCCCCACCTCCCCACATAACTAGAAAGAAAATTCAACAACCTTCAGCTGCAACGCCGCGTGGTTCCACAATTACTATTAACCTTCTTGCATTTCTCACAAAAGCAAATCATGGCTGCTAGCAGCCATGGGTTGATTTATTGAGAAAGTGTATAGTGTGGCATTACGAAACATTGATGAGAGGAAATTATAACTATGTAAATGGATATCCTAACTAAGGCCAGTGAGAGACAGTCCGAAGACAACCTGGTAGAATGTCACCTGAGTGCTAGAATGTTCTATGTCCCATATGGGACATAGAACATTCTAGGACTCAGGCGACGATAAGCTATTACCTTTCCAGTTTGTGTATGTTAGTATTTGTATTCAACTTGTTCTTTTGCATGATTATCTGAAATAAGTTATTTTTAATTGGGTTTAACGACACTTTCCACAACAAGGATCACCCCGTGTCGGGCAGTATTACGTGTGGAGGAACCCGAAGTACCCGGAGAGAACCACAGAGCAACAGCGAGCAACTGCCAGACAGCCCCAACGTACTTACTCCACACAAGCAGGGTTCGCATTGGTTGAAGACAATTGCACCGTCGACGTACAATACGCCTTTGTACACGGCGCCACCGTGCCCTCAATCGGGCAATCGGGATTAAGTAACTTGCCCAAGGACACAACGCAGTTTCTCCTGATGGGGATCCAGCCATGGACTTTTCGGTTTAAAGTTCAATGCCGTTACCACTGAGCCACCCCGCTCCCTATCGGAAATAAATACTGTTTAGCCCTTTACCCAACGCAGACGATATCAAAATTTATTAATTGAAATATCGTATTTTAATTTTTTTCGAAACATTTCAACAAAACCATATCATGTGAGCCCTCATTGGAACGAGCTCGACGAGCTCGTTCCCAAGAGGGGTCACATGATATGGTTTTGTTGAAATTTTTCGAAAAATAATATTTTTTTCAGCTGCTGAATCTGCATATTACGCGGGCGGATGCGAGCAATTTGTTGGGTAAAGGGTTAAAAACCATCAAAGGTGACAAACCTCTTCTAGATAGCAGAATATTTTTCTGGGCACGACATTCCACCTGAAGTGGGCAAAGAGTTAATTCCATTCTAATGATTCTGCTAATACTGAGGGCCTTGAGCGAAAAAAATAACATTTCATTCACAGTTAACACGAAACATTTGGAAAGCCATTGCTTCACTTCACGGGATTATCAGGGGAAAGTATGGGTTAATATCACCCGCTATACCGAGACACCTCTTTCCTCAGTCAGCTCCTAGCCTTTCTTGGTAAAATAAACTACAAAAAGGAGCTGCCTCGTTATGAATAATTGAAGTTGGTGTCATCACGGCGAGAAAACTCCGACTGTTCACAAAGCCCCAGATGAGCAATTACCTCGTAATTGCTTGAAAATTGTTTGTTTTAGTTAGAATTCACATTACGTCTATAAAATAGAAAATATGAAAAATCTAACTCATTATTCTGCATGTAAAGAGGCGTCTCTCCTGTGTATAGCATGTTGTAAACATTTTCTAGCGCATTAACGAGTTTTGACAAGTTGTAAAATACATTTTAGGAATTTTAATTCAGATGAGAAAATTCTATAGATTTATATATTTATATTTAAATTCTACTCTATCGACAAACCTTGCATTATGGGTCACACAACTAGAATGAACTGAATCGAAACACCAGGGTAACTTCGATCGAATCGAATTTCAAATCGAAACTCACCGCATTTCAAATTGTGGACAATCAATTAAAAACGCAAACTATTCTGAAACAGAACTGAAGTAGTTTCGGAAGCGGAACCTCTTTGAACTTTGAACCAGCTTGTTGTTCAGTTATTGTATTAACCCTTTGGACCCCGATGGTATATACCACGTCTCTGCAGATTCATCAGCTGGTAGAGTGTATATTTGAGTCTACACTTAGGGTAGGACCACTCATTATTTTCAACGTGTCTTGGGCTGTATGTTGAAAATCTTGATTGGTCTACCACACAAATTCACTGAGTAACTATCTACTTAATGAATTCAGGTCGTATCACCATCCTAGAACGAAAAAGAGACTTTTCGTGTTCAAAGGGTTAATTGACCCTTAACCCAAGGTCACGTTCAAAACCGGCCAGCGTATTCTCAAAAACACCAATTAATTTATTTTCATTTTCGTCTTAAAAACATAGGTTATGACCCCTCGTTGGAACGAGCTCGTCAAGCTCGTTCCAATGAAGGGTCATAACCTATGTTTTTGAGACAAAAAATGAAAAACATTAGTTATTCAAGAATTTGTTTTGCAAGTGTCGTCTGCTTTTCATGTTAGATAAAGGGTTAACGAAAAATAAAACGAATCAAAATCGAGTCTGTACAAACATTATGGATTAGATATGTGTTTGTTTTGCATAAAGATACAGTGTGGTTCTTTATCACTGACAAGGCAAAGGGTACAGTGTGCTTTTAACCCTTTCACTAACACGAAAGGCAGGCGACACTTGCAAACAAAATTCATGAATAACTATGTTTTCATCAAAAACATAACTTATGACACCTCATTGGAACGAGCTCGTTAAACTTATTCCAATGGTGTGTCATAAGCTATGATTTTGAGACAAAAAATAAAAAAAAAATAATGAAAATTGAATAGTGTTTTTTTGTGAATAAGGGCGACCGGTTTTGGTCGTTGCGTTGGGTAAAATGTTAAGGGAATACGAATTTTGTGGGAATGTTCGCACATGGGGAAATGTCGCACCAAAGTACGCTCAGCATGAACAGCAATTTATGTGGACGGCCGAATTTTCCAGTTCATTAAATGAATGTTGACGATTTATTGTGCCTGCATTAAAATAAGTGTTAAAATTATTTAAAAACTTCTACTGACGTCATCCATTGCTATTCATTGGCGTACAGTTTGACTATCCCAAGCTTAATAGTTGGATAATTGTATATTTTATTTTAAATCTATTGAACTATTCAGAATAAACTGTTTTTAAGTAGGAAAAATAACTTGTTGATGTTGGATAGGCGAGAGAAAGCTCCCTGTAGAGGGCCTAGCCGAACAGCCCTGGATGGGGAGCTTTCTATCGCCTACCCAAAATCAACTCGTTATTTATCTTCTGCTTAGTACCTTTTTGCTTTGGACTGTGCAAGTGAAGGTCACAGAGACCAATACTTTTATAATATACTGTCCAAAAAAAGTTAAACCATCCTCCCCGCCACCTCCCTATAATACCAGTGGGTATAAAGTAAATGGGTAAATTCTCATGAGAAAACCTGCTATTTGCAGTAGATGGAATATTCCTTATTGGTGAAGCAAGGGTTTCTAGAGCTTTCTTTTTTATTGAACGAATATTAGGCACCGCGGACGACATCACAACGTTAAAAAACGACTCGTTGTTCAGTACCTGACGGAACAGCCTCGAGAATATCTAACACACCTTAACCCTTCACCAAAGATGAAAGGAAGACGACACTTGCAAACAAAATTCTTGAATAACTAATTATTTTTCATTTTTGACTCAAAAACATAGGTTATGACTCCTCGTTGGAACGAGCTCGACGAGCTCGTTCCAACGAGGGTCATAACCTATGATTTTGAGACAAAAAATGAAAAAAATAATGAAAATTAATTGGCGATTTTGGAGAATAGCGCTGGCCGGTTTTGGCCGTTACTTTGGGTAAAGGGTTAATCGGCGTGGCATACTGTCCATGACCTTCCGAATTTCTCTCACTGTGATGTTGTCTCATTTCTCTATAAGCACACGACAGTGAAGTGGTCAATAGCCAGCAAATATTCACCTGTTTTAAGGATGTATGTCCGATCCGATCGAGGAATGCAGAATGCCACTATATGAGCTATTCGTATACCCACAGGTATTATGGGTGGGGGGGGGGGGGGTTAACTTGTTTTGGACTGTATATTAGAACGTTTCTTTGCATGTTCTATCGGTCGATAGTACCTGAGTCGGTGTGATTTCTGAAATAAAACCCGAAGCATCGAAGCTGCTGAAGGTTTTATTTCAGAAATCACACAAACGCAGGTAGGTACTACCGACCGATAGAACATGAAAAGAAACGTTCTAATTATTTTATTATGTCGAACAAAAAATAGCTTTCATTGTAAAGCGTTAACTGCAAAATGCCATAAATTTTGTAACAATGTAGTCGAATTCAAAAACAGGCTTTTAGTGACGTCATTTCGAACGAATGACGTCTCTTTAGGAGTTTCCAGATCACCAAATTCGAAAATAACTTGTTGCAAGTGCCGTCGCTTCGGGGGTTTCTATATCACCAAATGTCAGTATTTACAACTGCGCCATGCTATACATGTTAAAATCCATTATTAATGCTTGTGTGATAAGTGGTATAATGGAATATAAATTCATGTTTCTTGGACGAGGACAGTTGTCAGAATTAAGTGGAGTGAAACAATTTTTATTTTGAACTTGAGGTGGAGACTCAGTGAGGTCGAGGAGTAATACTAAATTTGTGGAAATATAATTGACTGAAGTTACTTTCATGATTCACTAAAGTGGTGAACAACACGTGAGTTTTTAATATTTCTGATTCTTTTAAATTCATTGTTTGCAGTTGATATTGAAAACACACCCACTAAAGATGACAAATTTGTTGTTAAGTTTGTGTCCGAAAAAAGTTAAACTGACACGGCGCCAGCGTTTGGTGTTGAGAAATTCCAATCAGAGCGTGCATAATTGATGCTGATTAATGGAAGTGGAGCTAACATTTTCTTTGTTCTCATGTTTCCAGGGAAGAACGTTCCGATAGTACCCGCGTTTTGTCCAAAAACTCCAGTACTATGACGTTTAGAAGGTGTTAAATTGACCAATCACGGCTGATGTCACAGACGTGAGGCATAAGTAGAGGGGGTATCAGTACCCTGTGGCTCACCAGCAGGTGGCCAATGTAAAGGGGTGGCTGGAGTAAAAAAAAGAAGTCCAAACCTTCACACAAAAGTCCAAAATTAAAGTAAATATGCAGCTAAAGGGTTAAATAATATAATAATAGCCCGAAGAAGCATGCTAACATAAAACAGAAACCATGACAATATGCTACAAGGTATGTCTCCACTTTGAAGAAAAGAAAGACAAACCTCAAAACCTGCACATAAAAGTAAAAAAAAAAGTATCACATTTGTTTCAATGGGTTAAAACTGAGAAAAATAACCTGATAATGTAACAGTAACCACCATGGCAATATGCCAGAAAGGTGAAACTCTACCTGAAAAATATCCACTTGGAAGAAAGGAAAGAAAAACCTCAAAACCTTAAAAGTAAAAAAAGTATCACATTTATTTCAAAGGGTTGAAATTTAGAAAAATAGCCTGAAAATGATACAGTAACCACCATGGCAATATGCCAGTGAGGTAAAACTCCACTTAAAAAAATATATATCAAAACCTGTACACAAAAGTAAAAAACCTGCACACAAAAGTACAAAACCTGCACACAAAAGTACAAAATTAAAGTAAATAAGCAGCTAAAGGGTTAAATAATATAATACTAGCCCCAAGAAGCATCCTAACATAAAATAGGAACCATGGCAATATGCTACAAGGTAAGTCGCCACTTGGAAGAAAAGAAAGACAAGCCTCAAAACCTGCACACAAAGTAAAAAAAATATCACATTTGTTTCAAAGGGTTAAAATTGAGAAAAATACCCTGCAAATGTCAAAGTAACCACAATTGCAATATGCCAGTAAGGGGAAACTCTACTTGAAAAATATCCACTTGGAAGAAAAGAAAGACAAACCTCAAAATCTTCACATAAAGTAAAAAAAGTATCACATCAGTTTCAAGGGGTTAAAATTGAGAAAAATATCCTGAAATGTTAAGATAATCACCATTGCAATATGTCAGTAAGGTAAAATTCCACTTGAAGACAAAATTTCAAAACCTGTACACAAAAGTCAAAAACCTGCACAGAAAAGTAAAAAACCTGCACACAAAAGCCCAAAATTCAAGTAACGAAGCATGGAAAGGGTTAAATAAAATATTACTATCCCTGAAAAGCATGCTGACATAAAAGAAGCAAAAATAAAAAAAAAAAAAAAAAATCAAAACCTGCACACAAAAGTTCAAAATGTATGAATCCGGACGCCGACGCCGAAGATGTCGACGCTGACGCCGACATGAGGGCTATGCCATAGGCTCTCACAACTATCGTCGTTGGTGAGCCAATAAAAAAAACTATTACAATTGTGTTTTCCCGAATAGTATTTTCTACAAGTGAATATAAATGGCGTATAAGAATCATTAGCATTTCAAAAGATATGGCAATTTGCCAACTGGCAAAATACCACATCTTTGAAAGTGCTCGTGGTTCATTTCAATTAGTTATTTCCATAAATAGAAAATACAATTCTGAAAAATACAACTGTAAAAGTTTTATAGTATTGGTCCCTGGTGAAAGGTAGAACAGTTTAAATAGTCTACCACAACAAATGTCTCTTTAACCCTTTGAACACTGGTGGTATCTCCCATATCAGTTCAATGGCAGCAATTAGAAGAGCCCATACTCATTATTTGGGGTAGATTAATCAATATTTTCAACGTGCAGCCTTAGGCTGCATGTTCACAATATTGATTGGTCTACCCCATACATTCACTTTGCATCTATATACTTTATGAATCCAGATCGTATCACGATTCTGGGTCGAAAAGCGGCCTTTCGAATTTAAAGGGTTAAAATAAGGCATCTTCTGACGTGAACGGTGCCCTTCTGCAAAAGCAAGAAATTACGAGCTGATTGCGTGCGTACCGAAAACACCCTTTGCGCCACTGAACATAAACGTTTGTCTATTAGTTTCCGAATGAATAAGCTTTAAGAAGTAACTGCCGCTACCGTAAAATTGCGATAGTAGTTCCGGCAGTTGGTTGTTTATACTCCAATGGCAGTTGTAAAGTTTAAGGTACTTATTTACGGTGTGAGTGGACCAGAGGTTTTAATAGAATAGGATAGTTTTAGTGCACTGGTTTCATAGAATAGGCCAGTAAGCTGTTCTTCAGCTAAACTTGGGGGATGTTAAGATACGTGTAAGTAACGAGGCGCGGGAGAGCTTGTTCACATTGATGAAATACCGGCAGCGAGGTAGGTAACTAATTTTCACCCTGTCCTTTCTTCATTCAACAAGTCGCACGATTCAGGTATACTAAGGGGACTAGATGCATTCAAGTGGCGTCATTGGAACACCTACATGTAGTCTATTGTTCTAACAGGTATTTCAAGTTTATTACACGCCTGTTATATGAAATCCCCATCTACAGCAACACTACACCATGCGGAAAATGAAAATCCGTTCCGCACACATATGCCGAACGGAAATCGTTGACGGACTATTTTTAAAAAGAAACGAAATTTCAATGGCATTTTCTACAAATCATGCACTAGAATTACAATTTGAATCACTAGCGATATCTAAAATAGTAACACGGGTTCCCTTCGCAAATTTGGTTGGCTATAAAATGTGTTCTTTTTGTTGATAGTTCGTCCCCAATGTTCCAATGTGTTCTATGTACCTACTGGCACATAGAACACATTGGACACTCAGGGCATGAGTTGTCAAATGAATTACTGAGTGTCCTAATAATTTCTTTTATAGACGTGAAAGCGTGCAATAAACACAGAACGACACACACATGTGAATGGGTTAATCGATATGACGCTTATGCCATCGCGGAAGGAGAAAACCCGAGGCCTCTCGTTTTATCCTTTCGCGCTGGCACTCGTGACATATCGATTAAACCATTCACGCGCGTGTGTCGTTCTGTGTAGTTCTTTCATACCTTGAAAAGACAATCGAAACAGGGTACCATCGGTAGTAAGATTAGACCACCAGTAGTTGTACTGTGGTTCTTTTGTCTGTACGTGGTTAGCAGCCAACATGAAATACCCGATAGAGCACTGGGCCGAGTGTTCACACGAAGCCATTTGAATACCTCTTGTCCACTGAGTATACCTGAGTCCCTGAGCTTAATTGATTGAACACGACATGGTGTCACTCATCACACACTGTCGGGTTGTTCAAATCGATGAATACCGGCAGCTAGGCTGGTAATGTAACAGACTTACACCAATTTTCAATCAATAAAACGCACGACCTTGGGTTTACTCACTTACAAGAGGCATTCAAGTGACGTCATTGCTTCTCTCATCGACAATATTATAATCACTGTGCCATCAATAGAAGGTACTGAGGTATTTAGTAATCAAATCTCTCGCATCTCGACAATTTATAAAATAAGGCAGAAATTTCCAATCGACATCGCGGGTTTTCGGGCGTTTGCATAAAAAAGTCTCAGCAATTCTGTTAACCATTTCCTCAAACGAATCGACCGTATCCGCCTGCGTAATATATAACCTCAACCGTTTAAAAAAAATTCAACAAAACTATACCTTGTGACCCTTAATGGGTTAAGGTATCATTTTCATGTATTTGAAACGCAATACCGTTTCTTTATCAAAACTGAAATAAAATAATATTAACATATTTTCTAAAATTAACCACCTTTCGGCTTTGTAATGTATGTTGTGTTAGTTAACTCTCATGTTTGTGAATCCGGAATCGTTAACGTTTTGTTTGTCTCCACCCTTAGTGTCGACTGCCCAGAAAGCAATGGGACCCACCTCTGAATAAGTGCGCATGGGGACAGTGTGATTCGAATGGTGCCTTTATGCACAGTAATGCACATTCACACTGTGTGGATGTGCATTACTGCGCATGAATGTACCATTGGAGACTCCGTGTGCTGTGTTTCCGTTGTTTCGATTTAGGTAGTCATTGAGAAGACAGGGATTTATCACGTGATGTGCGAATACAGGTAACGTTAGTATAACGTGTTTAGCGACACGCAAAATATGTCACCTTAACCGTACTAAATGTAACGCTGTGCCATGTGTGTGGGAAAAAATTAGTAGTGAATTGGTTCGATTCAGACACGTTCGTTCTTCTTAGTTGTATGTGAAAGGATTATGGCAGGACGCGAATCCGGTCATAATAATCTCACGGAGGAGAAATAATCGTATCGACAGAAAATGCATGTTTTATTACATTCTTATTCAAACTCCTTCTTCTATTTCGGAGGAAATTCAAACACGACCGCCCTGAACGCGTTGACGTATTCAGGTCGAAAATAGTCGATCAGTATAAAAGATCAAGAAGCTGGTCATCATTTTCTTTAACACTTTACACGATGTAAAGTCCACATCGGAGCCCTCCAAATGAATGCTCATAAGATATGTTTTGGAGGTAAAAATGTTAATTTTCAATTATTGTATGTTTCATTTTTCGCAAGTGTCGTCTCCTGGTCGAATTGGGAAAGGGTTAACCCAACAGAATACAGATTTTTTTTTCAGGAGATAAAAAAGATTGTTTTGAATAGGGCTATGCGAGCGAGCACGGTGGCTCAGTGGGAGACTGTTGGACTTCTATGCTAGAGGTCCCGAGTTCGATCCCCGTCCAGGACGACCCGAGTTGTATCCTTGGGCAAGACACTTTACTCGGATGCCTACATGGGTGCACGATGACGCCGTGTACTAAGGCGCACTGCACGTCGATGGTGCACATGTCTTCAACCGCTGTAACCCAGCTTGAGCGGAGCTTGAACAGGATTAGAATGTTTAGGAGCTGACAGTTGCTCGTCGATGCTCGGTGGTTCTCTCCGGGTACTCCGGCTTCCTCCACCCATAAAACTGTCACGGTCACGATTAGCCATTGTGCATAAATATGTGACCTTAAACACCAATAAATAAATAAATACATAAATATATAGGGCTATGCAAATCTCAAATTTAGGTTCGAATTGCATCCTATTCGATGAGACAGAGGGTTTCGAATTTAATCTTACGACTCTTCAAATTGTAAATATTGCACCGTTTTACAACCACAAATATCACTGGTCTCCTCTCGAGTTTTGCATGCAATGACGATTCGGCACTTGGGGCCACGGGGTCAAAAAGCGGAATATCGTTAGTCAAAACCAAGGTAATTTCGGAAGCGCAACGTCCTTGAATTCTTCTATTATCAAGTCTTCCGATTTCTGATGACAGAAGTGTTCAAAAGGAGACACTTTGTAGGATTTTCAGAACATCTCGACAATTCGATAATTTCAGAATCAGCGCGACTCGAATCGAATTATCGCGATGAATTTCGAATATTCGTAGTGCCCTAATTCTGAAATTCATTAAACAAGCTTGAAGAAAGGCACGTACAATATTATTACGTAAATAAATAAAAAAATTCATTTTCAGAACATAGTCTAGGATTCATGTATGTGTAGTACACCTCCACTACACAAGATCGAAGAACGTCACGTTCAATATTATTACATAAATGAAAAGAAAAAAAGCATCTTCAGGACAGAGTCTAGGGTACCTTGTTGAAACGAAATGATGCGCTTATTCAGTGAGACAAGTTATCAAGCCACCACTCAAAGTATCCAAGGAATTCGATGTTGTTGTGTGGAACAAGTCCATCGCTCATGTTCCATTAAATTGTCAGAACAATTTCAGGCGGTCGGAACTTAAGGTTCGGTTTTTCAACTGAAATATTCATGATGATGAATGATTTTATTTCGTAGTACAACATGCATACAAGTACAAACTAAAGACAGCAACATACAATTATAATTACATGGTTTCACTACAGGGAGATGACATAGCCACTAGGGGTGTCTTCCCGCCATTCCCAATAACAACAAAGATGTAAAATGTGAAACAATCCTGACAGCAGCATGTATGTTAATGACAGAAATAAGTGGAAGATTAATTTTTGAGATGGTTCTTTCCATATAAATAAATTTCCCTTCGTTTTCAGAAAATGAAACAGTTTAGGCGCACTTAATAGATAAGGATGAGATTACAGAGCTATGACCTACAGTCGGGGCAAACTGTATTTTTACAGTTGACGTTAAGAGAGTTCGAATTCAAGAATTGCTCCGTTAGAGACTTTTTGAATAATGATCTGGAGTAACTTTGAACCGATGGTTCTATTGTGTTCCACATCCTATGGAAAGTATGAATTGGGAAGTTTGCGGAGAAATGAATTCTTGGTTTCAGTGTGTGTGATTTATCCAACTGCCTGGTGTCCATTCATGAGGGGTTTTGGTATATTCTAAAAGTGTCAACAAAGCTTTCGGGTAGCATCCTGTTGTACCAATCCTGCATAACCGAAGATACCTGGCGTTTGTACCGGTGTAAAAGGAATGGAAGTCCGTAGGAACGTTAGTCCCTCTGGACTATTATTCCGCGGAATTATAGTCCAAGGTCTAACATTTCTAGGAATAGTAGTCCGGCGGACTACTATTCCTAGAAATGTTAGACCTAGGACTATAATTCCGCGGAATAATAGTCCAGAGGGACTAATTTTCCAACGGACTTCCATTCCTGTCACACCGGTCTGTGAATTTTAAAATAGAGTGCTCCCGAAACAGTGGGTCTGTATGAGTATTGTATTTTTGTTAGAAATAATTCGGATGGCTTTCTTTTGTAATTCTGTGATCGTTCGAGTTGATAACGAGAGGCCCCAAATATGGATACCATACAGCACGTGACTCTGAATCAAAGAGTACTGTAATGTTTTCAAGCACTTTTTCCGTAGAATCCTCTTCACTTTGTTTATGGAATAAATTGCTCTGGACATATTAGAACAGACTGCCGAGATATGCTTTTTGAAATTCAAATTTTCATCTACGTGGATTCCTAGGAATTTTACAGATTTTCAATTTTGATTATTTGCAACGAGTGAGATGGTTAAATTGTTAAGAAAAACTCTTCTGCTTTCAATGGAGTAAAAGTCACTCTCGGGGTGAAAAATAATTAATTTTATTTTACTCTCATTCAGGGCAAGCTTATTAGCCGTACTCCAATAGTATTACTGAGTTCGTTATTAGCTGAATCTACAATTGTATCTAAGTTATTACTAGCTGTATATCGTCTGCATATGATAACATTTCAGAAATGTCGAATTTATAATATCGTTGATATAGATATAAAAAGAAGAGGACCAAGAATAGATCCCCGAGGGACAACTGAATCTAAAAAAATCACAAACATTCATTTTCTTTGAATCAATGCAAGAAATTTTTCTCAAATGAGACGGAAGTTGACCGAATATTTGCCGATATTATCATAAAACACAATACAGATGAATTTTTATGATTACACTGCGTAGTTCCACTATTTATTTATTGGTGTTTTGCCCTTTGACCTCTGGTGGTATCTTCTATGTCAGTTCAATGGTAACAATTGGATGAGTCCATATTTATTATTTGTTGGTAGACCAATTCATATTTTCAAAGTGCATCCTTGAAGATCCTCGTTGAAAACACTGATTGGCCTACCCCATACTTTCACTTAGCGGCCATCCTACTTAACCCGTTGAACACTGGTGGTATTGACCATGTCAATTCAATGACACCAATCGGGAGAGTCCATATTGATTATTTGAGGGTAGATCAATTAATATTTTCAACGTGCAGCCTGCGGGATGCACGTTGAAAACATTGATCGGTTCACTCCATACATTCCCTTAACAGCTATCATACTTAATGCAATTATGTCGCATCATGTTCCTGGGGCGGAAAAGCGGCCTATCATCTTCAGGGGGTTAATGAACGTATGACATGTTCTTGGGCCGGAAAGCGGGCTCACGGGTTCAAAGAGTTAATAAAAGTGTGATATGTTCTTGGGCCGGAAAAGGGCCTCTTGGGTTCAAAGGGTTAATGAAAGTATGACATGTTGCTGGTTCGGAAGAGTGGGCTCACTCTTTCAAAGGGTTAATGAAAGTACGACATTTTCCTGGGCCGGTAAAACGGGCACGCGGGTTTAAAAGGTTAATGAAATGATGACATGCTCCTGGGCCGGAAAAGCGGCCTTTCGAGTTCAAAGGGTTAATGAAAAAATGGGAAGTTTCTGGGCTGGAAAGGGGTGGGGGGGGGAGGGGCTCACGGGTTCTAACAATTAAGGTCTCATATTCCTGCATAATGTTTAATCGTGACCACACATGGAGATAAGTCAAGTTTCGTCAATCGTTTATACTTATGCTGCCAATTTTAGAGGATCTCCACCCCAAGTATTCTATTGGTGACTGGGTTCTATTTTACCAGTAAAAAAACAGCTTGCTTACCTCAGTAACCACTCCCCGAGGTTCCCATGGTTCAACTAACTGGGTTAATAGCTGGATGTTTTCAAGGTGAATTAAATGACGTCTCACTAATTGGAATTTATTTATTTATTTATTGGTGTTTAAGGTCACATACTTATGCACAATGGCTAAGCATGACCGCGACAGTTTTACGGGTGGAGGAAGTCGGAGTACACGGAGAGAACAACCGAGCATCGACAAGCGACTGTCAGCTGCTGAACATTCCAACTCTGTTCAAGCTCCGCTCAGGCAGGGTTACAGCGGTGAAAGGCATGTGCACCATCAACGTGCAGTACGCCTTAGTACTCGGCCTCATTGCCCTCATGTTGGCAACCGGGATAAAGTGCCTTGCTGAAGGACACAACACGGGTCGTCCCGGACGAGGTTCGAACTCGGGACCTCTGGCATAGAAGTCCAACAGTCTACCACTGGGCCACCGCACTCCCACTGATTGGAATATACATAACTGGAGCAAGACAGAATATCTCTATCTATCTTTGTAAGTGACAAGAGTGAAGGAAAATCAGATTGTAGCAACGGTCATATGTTCGCAAACGACTCGAAACGTGGGTAAACAAACGGCCCATAAATGTGTCGAATTTCGAATTGAATTGAACCGGTGACATGAGAGCTTGTCAATGTAGATCACAGCCTCTGTTCTGAAAGGAAACGTTTAAAAAATAACATTTGCGCATAACGCTGGGGAATTTGGCGGATCGCGGGTGATTACATTGTAAAGGACCGACAGCCAACTGTAAAGCCTGTGATAGTCTTTACGAAGGATGTTTATATACAAGATGTAAATTTTGGCGTTTCATTCTTATCCTGACAAAATAAGTGGGAACAATTAGCAATACACTATTCAAGTCTTATATTAAGTTTGAAAAAATACCTCCTTAGTTATATAACATTTTTTTACTATCACATATTCACCACACAATTTGATTCGGAAAATCGATGTTCAGTTGCTGAACTTTAATATTTTTCAATGTGTACCTTCTGAAACAGTTACGTGTAGTTCGAGTCAACACTGCAAATTGATTAAGACTTTTACAGGTGAAATTGAATTTCTGGCATGCATGGATTAAATAAAAAATATGGTTCTCACATTTGAGTATGGAAAACAATTAATACTGCATAAACGCTGTCAGATATTTTCTCAATCACGGAGATATGTTGCTACATTTGGTAGTTATTATTTTGTATGATGTCATCCACAAATCAGGCGATAAAACTAGATGACATCGTGTCTGAATTATTCAGGCGCCCTAAGGGTGAATAAAAAGCAAATTGTCAATTTCAACAGCAAACTAATGCGGTCATTACATGACCCATTTCCACTGGAAAACGCGTCGTTTAACATAAACTCCGTACCGCAAACGCTGTCTTCCCACTAGACCAATTCCACTTTGACCAACTAATAGTGTTTCTGATTAAGGGTTGATTAAGGATAATTAGGAAAACAATTATTTATAAAAATTAGCCCAACATCTATAAAATATCGACAAGCTAGAAAATGAGCAGACTATCATCTGTAAAATGAGGTCCCCAGAGGGCGAATTTGGTGATGCTACCCTGCACAGCAGGGTAGCATCACTAAATTTACCCTCTGTGAACCTCAACCTGAATCAAGGTCTCAAACATAATCAGAAAGAGGTACCCAGAGGATAAACTGGCCCACTGTATGGGATAGCATCAGCAAATTCACCCTCTGGGGACCTCATTCTGCAAATGACAGACTGCTTATTTTCAGGCTTGAATATCAATAACATTAAATACATTTATAAATATTCATAAATATATCAAATTATTGATATAGAATTATTTTTAAAGTAGAACACACCAGTTGGTCTAAGGGGAATTGGCCTTTTGTGAATTGGCCTCGTGGGAGTTGGTCTAAAGGGAATTGGTCTAGTGGGAATGAACCCCGCAAACCTCAATCCACGTTACCGTCCGCGCATTACAATAACTTAGAATATTCTAACGCCTCCTAAAGAACAGCGTAAAAGTTTGTGTGATACATTCAAAATTTAATCTGAAAATGGTTACCCTTTACTAATACTGTAAACTTCTTTACCGATTAAAACGCAATGAAGCCGTCCAAAACGGAATAGCACGAACAGAAATACCGTTATACCAGGTACTGCCACACTGTTTTTTTTTCATATGAAGTGGACGGTAGTTAAAATTAATTTTGCTAATAAAATGTCATCAAATTAAAACGTAAGTCAAGAGGAAATTGTTAAAAAATATTTTCTTGAAATAAGATTACCAACATATTTTTTAATGTTATTTCATCTAAATGCTTAATACCAAGTACAGGCTACAGTAACAATCGCCGTGGACCTGTCGTAATCCACGCGTGGGCAGTGATGTCATTTAACAGGTAATCAAAATCATCATCAGCAAAATTTTAATTAATGTAGCAGAGGTAAGAGGTAATCAAAATCATCATCAGCAAAATTTTAATTAATGTTGCAGAGGTAAGAGGTAATCAAAATCATCATTAGCAAAATTTTAATTAATGTAGCAGAGGTAAGAGGTAATCAAAATCATCATCAGCAAAATTTTAATTAATGTTGCAGAGGTAAGAGGTAATCAAAATCATCATTAGCAAAATTTTAATTAATGTAGCAGAGGTAAGAGGTAATCAAAATCATCATCAGCAAAATTTTAATTAATGTAGCAGAGGTAAGAGGTAATCAAAATCATCATCAGCAAAATTTTAATTAATGTTGCAGAGGTAAGAGGTAATCAAAATCATCATCAGCAAAATTTTAATTAATGTTGCAGAGGTAAGAGGTAATCAAAATCATCATTAGCAAAATTTTAATTAATGTAGCAGAGGTAAGAGGTAATCAAAATCATCATCAGCAAAATTTTAATTAATGTAGCAGAGGTAAGAGGTAATCAAAATCATCATCAGCAAAATTTTAATTAATGTTGCAGAGGTAAGAGGTAATCAAAATCATCATTAGCAAAATTTTAATTAATGTAGCAGAGGTAAGAGGTAATCAAAATCCTCATCAGCAAAATTTTAATTAATGTTGCAGAGGTAAGAGGTAATCAAAATCATCATTAGCAAAATTTTAATTAATGTAGCAGAGGTAAGAGGTAATCAAAATCATCATCAGCAAAATTTTAATTAATGTAGCAGAGGTAAGAGGTAATCAAAATCATCATCAGCAAAATTTTAATTAATGAAGCACCGCGTTGTACCCGGTGCTTCATTAATTAAATTTTTGGAGATTATTCGGTATAATTAATGTATTGAATCTAATATTATTACGTTAGTGGAAATATTGCCCAACCGTGGAAAGTGTCCACACGGGCGCCGAACTGTATAATTAGAAGTCAGAACAGTAACAATAAAATGCCCTTGAGTCTGTCCCCTGTATTGTCAAAAATTCCTTCCCTTCCAGAAATATTTCAAGTTCATCAATGTCTATGTATTGGTTAAATTGGAATTGACAATATATTGGCATTGCGAAGGTTGGGATGGACGTGTTCAATGTCGCCAATGCCCCCAGCCCTTCACCAAGTTTATTGCAAGCACCTCACACTATGAAAACGTTGTTTAGAAATAACCACACATCTTCAGTCAATATGGATTGATTGTCTTTAACGAACGTATTTAAGCAGAGAATATATGTTTTTATTTGGCAAAAAATACTCACAAAACCGATCAGGAGCCAATACTACAAATCTTTTACAACTGTATTTTCTAGAATTGTATTTTCTACCTATTAATATAACTAACTAGAATAAATCATTAGCATTTTAAATGATATGGAAATTTTCCAGCTGGCAAATTGCCACATCTTTGAAAATGCTAATGGTTTATTTGAACCCATTTAAAGACATAACTAAAAGATACAATTCTAGAAAATACAATTGTAAAAGTTTTATAGTATTGGCCCCAGATGAGGTGTAATTTCACCCCTAAACTTCAAAGTTTTCAAAGATAACATTTATTTATTATTTATTGGTGATTAAGGTCACATACTTATGCACAATGGCTAATAGTGACCGAAGCAGTTTTACGGGTGAGGACGCCGGAGTACCCAGAGAGAACAACCTAGCATCGACGAGCAACTGTCAGCTCCTCAACATTATAGCCCTGTTCAAGCTCCGCTCAAGCAGGTTACAGCGGTTGAAGACGTGTGCACCATCGACGTGCAGTACGCCTTAGTACACGACGTCATCGTGCCCCCATGTAGGCAACCGGGATACCGTGTCCATGGACACAACACGGGTCGTCCCGGACAGGGATCGAACTCGGGACCTCTAGCAGAGAAATCCAGTAGTCTACCACTGAGCCACCACGCTCCCTCAAAGATAACAAAGAGTAAGTATGATTCAAAGATTACAACCAGGCGTTAATCATGCCCTCCATCCACCTTGAATTCCACTTACATTATTTCGATTGAAAAAGGTTTGACAGTAAAATGCACGCTCCAAATCTAGTTACGTGAACGGAATAAGTGGACATTTGTGTACAATTCATAGAAATGATGAGGCATATTCAAAAGTGAGAAACGCAGCAAGTATTTACCACTTATTTTGTTCCATGTTGGAAATCTCTTATTTAGGAGACAGATCAATAACAAGTGAAGCACAAATATTCATTGCAAATACCAAAAGAATTATCCAAAAATACAGGTACAATCTGCAAACATGTTTACCCTATATATTCCATGGAGTATAGAAGTTTAGACTGGCATGAAAAATACAGCTGGAGTGAATACAAAAAAAACGTTTACAATTGCATTTTATAGAATTGTATTTTCTACCTATTAATATAACTGGCTAAAATTAATTATTAGCATTTTAAAAGATATGGCAATTTGCCGACTGGCAAATTTCCACATCTTTGAACACGCTAATGGATCATTTCAACCCATTTAAAGTTATAACTAGAAAATACAATTGCAAAAGTTCTATAGATTCTAAATAAATACAATTTTAGAAAATACAATTGCAAAAGTTCTATAGTATTGGCCTCTGGTCGCCAAAAATGGCTAATCCCCCCACCCCGAAAACGCCCTATTGCAGCAGCGAGAGCAGGAAACATGGAACACTTTAATTAAAGGTCTCCGTGATCTTATCCCTCAGCACAATGACCTCAAAATAATTAGGTTTCTTACTGTCATCAAACCCTATCCACATGTAAAGTTTATTTTCGATCGGCCCAGCAGCACTTTTTTTTCTTATTTTTTATTTCCAAGAAGATGATATGCCACGATATTTACAGCAACTCCCTATACTTGCCCGTGGCTGGCATCTGAGAGTTTTTTTTACACAGTTTGTTAGTATTTAAAGAATAGTATAATCAATCAACTCATTTGATAGTTACACAATATATATAATATTGATTTACGGAGTAAATCATGGAGATATTGGTAATCGGGTGTTGGGGAGAGGGGGGGGGGGCGTGCTCTGATGTGCTCAGGAAGAAAATGATAAGATATATGTATTACAAATACTGTGGTGCTAGCAATTTGCGATTTGTGAGTTGCACCATGTCCACTGTCGGATAGTTGCTTACGATCCACTGCCGGATAGTTGCATCCTGTCCACTGTTGGACAGCAGTACTTGTAATTGGAGAGCAGGAACCAGCAAAATTTGTCTGTCAAGGGTCAGTGACTTTGACCTTCGGTACAATGACTCCAAAAATAAATAAGACTCTTCCTCTCATCATACCTAACCCATACATCAAGTTTGGTTTCGATCGGCCCAGCGGAACTTAAATTAATGAGCTGAAAGAGGGAAATTTGTAAATGAAATATCACTGTGACATTCACCTTTGGCACAATAACCTCAAAATAAATACTGTTCTTTCTCTCATCATACCCAATCCACATGCCAAGTTTGGTTTCAGTGGGTTACGCGAAACCCCGATAATGAGGTGGAAACCAACTCCAGAAAAATTTTCAAGTTCAAGATCACTGTGACCTTGACCTTGACCTTCGGTACAGAGTTCTTCCTCACCTTATACCCAACACACGTTTTATTTGGTCAAGCGGAACTTCAATTAGAGAGCGGAAACCAACTCTGTCCACGGAAGGAAGGACAGTGGCATGACTATATCCACCCCGAAATTATTTATTTATTTATTTTGGAGGTTTGACGTACTTTCGACAGCCAGGGTCACCTCGTGTGGGACGCTTTTACGGATGGGGGAAGACGGACTAACGCGAGAGCACCACCGAGAAGCGGCTAGCAACAGTTAGACTGTCCAACTTAGTAACTGCACACAAACAGGATTAGCATTCGTTGAAGACCACTGGCGCGCAGGACACCTTGGTATATCGCCACCATGCCCCACTTGGGCAATCAGGATCAAGTATTTGGGGGAATAATGATGCACCCCGAGGTACCGAATGGAGTATCAGCTCTCAAACAGTGTAAGTGCCCTTACAGTCTAGATTAAACACGGATACTGACTACTTTTTTTTACTTACTAACTTCCTTCACTTTGAAAACGAATCTCAATTTAGTGGATGGGGAATATATACACAGAATGACACGCGCGTGTGGATGGGTTAATCGATATGGCACGTGTGCCAGCGCGGAAGGATAAAACTCGAGGCCTGCGGCGCGATGGCACAAGTGCCATATCGATTAACCCATTCACGAGCGCGTGTCGTTCTGTGTTTAATACACGCCTTCGCGTCGATAAAAACAATTATTAGAAGGCCACTCAGCAATTCATTTGACAACTATCAAGTTATTTCGCAATCGGTTCAGTTTCGGGTAATCAATCGTCTGCTAATGTTTACAAACACATGTGCGATTTTGGGAGAATTCCCATGGGCAGATTTATAAACAGGCAAAACATGTGGTGTACGTATGTTTGTACTATCGTACTACATGCATATTTCAGCTAGTTCTATTCAATTTGTTATTATAAAACAGCTAATAATGATTGGTTTGAACTCTCCCTTCTAAAAAATAGCCCGTCAACGATTTCCGTTCGGCACATTTGTGCAGAACGGATTTTCATTTTCCGCATGGTTTAGTGTAGCTGTAGATGGGAATTTCAGAGAAGAGACGTGTAATAAAATATGTTATCTTTTAGTCGAAGGACCAACTCATCTCCGTGCAACTGGATTGCTGGAACATCAGCAGAAAACGTCACCACTCAATCTGCTTCATGTCAATAAACGTAGTAACCCCTCCCACATCATGACGTGTGGTGACCTGACTGTAGTAATTGCACTATTCCAACTTTCCAATCTCAGTACTTGCTTTTATTAACCATTTACCCAACGCAGACGATATCAAAATTAATTATTTTAAATATAATTTTTTTAAAATTTTTCAAATAATTCCAACAAAACCATATCATGTGACCCCTCGTTGGAACGAGCTCGTTCCAACGAGGCTCACATGATATGGTTTTGTTGAAATTTTTCGAAAAATAATATTTTTTCAGCTGCTGAATTTGCATATTACGCGTGCGGATGCGGACGATTCGTTGGGTAAAGGGTTAATAATAACTAAAATATGTTGTAAATATCCAATTTGTATTGTCGCGAAAAATTTGCACATCACCAACATATTCATTTTTCATAGTCCTCAATGTATAGTATCTAAAAGCGATCGTCGACGATTTCGAGGCATCAGAAAATTGAAAACTTTCTAGAAAATTCGTTTTTGTTAAGTTATTTATTTATTTATTTATTTATTATGGTTTAACGACACATTAACAGCCAAGGTCATATCGTGCCGGTGACAACTTTACAGGTGGAGGAAATCGGCGTATCCGGAGAGAACCACAGAGCAACGACGAGCAGCTGCCAGCTCCCCAACAACGTAACTCCGCACTGCAGCAAAGGCAGGGTTAGATTGGTTGAAAACATGCGCACCATCGACCTGCAGTACGCCTCAGTGCCTGGCGTCATCGTGCCCCCAATGTGGGTAATCGGGGTTAAGTGCCTTGCCAAAGGACACAACGCGGGAGTCCGAATCGTTCGCTCAGACGGTCACCCATCCAAGGACTAACCAGGATCGACCTTGCTTAACTTCGGTGATCTGACGAGAACCGTTTTTGTTCAGCCTCTGCACTCTGTTGTCAACATAAAGAAAATTCAAGTAGCAATTTTTTCGTATAATTGAACTGTGAATTTAACCAATTCATTCATGTTTGACAGAGCTCTGTCAAACAAGATTGCCTTGATTAAATTTCTCGTTATTTATTTATTTATTTATTGGTGTTTAAGGTCACATATTTTTGCACAATAGCTAATCATGACCACAACATGAGTATCAACTCAAGACCAGGGGTGAGCGTTAATAAGCCAAGTTGCCAATTTTAGAGAGGGTTTGCACCTCCCAAGCATTGGTGACTGGGTTCTTCCCATATTACCAGTAAAACAGGCACTTCTTCACTTCCCGGGTTTCCCGCGGTGATGTCATAAGGTATGTTTTTGAGATAAAAATGAAAAAAATAATGAAAATTGGATAGTATATTTTTGTGAATAGCGCTGGCCGGTTTTGGTCGTTACTTCTTGTAAAGGGTTAAGACACTTTTCTATATGTGGCCAATGGGCGTTCCTGCAATCCAGGTTTTTAAAGATCGGTGAAAGGACCTCTTGGAGCTTTGTCAAACAAAATATAATGTGCCATATTGTACTTATTTTGGGGGAAAGATGTATCAAAGATAAATTTAGTAATTAGCTCTGGGAAATAATTCACAAATTCTTGTACATTGATGAGCAGATGGAGGAGATATGAAATGGATGCTCGGTGTGAAGTGTGAAGGCATTATTTACATCGTAAATATCAGGCAATCATCTCACCAGAATTCTGCGTGTCGGGAATTATTACATATAATTAGGAAGATGTGAATTATTCTTCTGGCGAGTGATACATACTATACGTGAGCTGTTTTGGTGGAAATATCTCAATCCTGTATGCAGGGACGTGGCTAGAGGGGGTATGTGGGAGTCCCCCCCCCAAATCCTGAACAAAACTTCCTATAGTTGGAAATGCGGAGGGCAAGGCATGAGTAGTTGGATATTCCATCTATCTGGATTTTAGAGCTTCTTTGGTGATGCTGATGTCTCCTTTACATCCCAAAATTCCAACTCGGTTTCAAATCGGCAAAACTTCCAACTGTTATTATTTACAACTACAGTGTACGCAATATCGAGCTTCATAAGTATTCATGATGTCAGTCGGTACGAGATTTCTATAGTACGTTTACTTATCGTAATAAAAAAAATCTTCGAAATACACTTCAGGAAAATCGTATCATGTAAAATCGTTATCCTGAGTTAATTCCATCATTCACAATTACAAAATGATGAAACATCGAAAACTGATCATTCCTGCATATAGATCTGATTTAATGTTCGGAGAGCGTGAATTGCTCTAAGTTCTCAGCTTGAGCATTTGTTTAGCACATATTCAATTCCCAGAATAATACCAAATAATAATAACAACCTGATAATTCTATCATAAATTCAGTTAGTAGAACCAATTTTATGCCCCCTTTCATGGTTTCATTTTTAAAATTGTTCTCGGTACTGAATTTCCAACTAAGGGGAGGGAACGGGAGGGGGTTCCCCCTCCCGGTCCCTTCCCCAGTTGGAAATTCACTATCACCCCCCCAATCGGAAATCTCTAGCCACGTCCCGGCCTTTTGGTGAATGATTCAATGTTATAACCATCAGCAAATCTTACAACTTACACAATATATGTAGTTAATAAGTGAACCATTTACTAATTATTAACGTCTATATATGGACAGTGCTATTTAAAATAAATCACAAATTAGATCTTACTGTTCTCAGAACCAAACCATTGTTTATTACCCACGAAAAAGATGTAGTTCCAATATGGGTCATAAGCTGCAAGTATGTTTTGCAGCCAAAATAGAAAATCCTAAGTTAGTCCAAACATATTTTTTTGCAAGGTCGTATTCTAATCGTGTTAGAAAAAGGATGAACATTTACAGCTATTATACCAAGATTCCTATGTGAATACAAGGTTATCCGATCCAATGTGGACATTAAGAAACGTGCCAGATACACCAAGCGTGGAATCTAACCTACGTGTACGAACGTCATGTAAGAATGCATGTGATTTATCGTTACGTACGTAATTTACGTTGTGTCGTGAAGGAAATGCTTCGACTCAAGATAGCGTCAAGCTAGAAGGTAAACAGATCGCCGAGGGTGATATTTTTCTTTAACCCTTTACCTAACATGAAAAGCAGACGACACTTGCAAACAAAAACATTTTTGAATAACTAATTTTTTTCATTGTTTGTCTCAAAAACATAGGTTATGACCCCTCATTGGAACGAGCTCGACGAGCTCGTTCCAAAGAGGGGTCATAACCTATGTTTTTGAGACAAAAAAAAAATAAAAAAGATAATGAAAATTAATGAGCGATTTTTGTTAAAAGCGCTGGCCGGTTTTGGCCGTTACATTGGATAAAAGATTAAAAATATTAGCATCATTCACTTAATTCAAATTTAATCGTGGTGTAAATACAGAAGACAACTAAGATAGAGCGCCGGGACCAGGAATAACCGACCCTTTTTGAGACTTTTTCAGTATTTCGCGAGAACCTTTTTGCGCCAGTGGAATATAGGAAAAAACTCCAACTCGATTCGTTAATTCCAGTCCACCGTAGTCCACTCTCGTTGAGTTCTGTCTCAATCCCTCACATATCATTACATTATTTCTGGTAATGCGTTCATTTATAATGTGAATTCGCCGAGTTTGGTCTTTGGGTTCGGCAATTTATGATATGAGAGAACGTGACATTTTGTCGCTGGTTTCGTGTGAAAATTTCGTCGATTTGCGGTGGACGAACTTACAAACTGATTACTGTTTTCTGCCTGAAGGGATAATACAGACATCGATCGATCAAGGATTGTCCAGTCCAATCATTTTGTTCTTGTGCTAATTAGATGCAGAAGCCCTGTCTGCCTCATGATTCTATTGGTCTGATTATCAATTCTTTTGAAAAACATTTTTCGTTCTCTTTCTTCCAATCAAAGATAGGAAGTAAAGTATGGAACTAAAGCAAGTCATGTGCATTCAAGATTTTCGGGTTTAAGATTAAAGGGCCAGTGTGATCTGATCAACAAATCACGTGAGAAATTTTAAAATCGAGAGCTTTTCTTACAAAAGGAATCACGCCTTTCGGCCACTGTCATCATTGGGTCGGCATTTGGACACGAACGAGTGATATCCATTAAAGTGTATGACATATGGGGGAGGGGGATTCGGAATATGTTGTAAATCATATTACGTCAAACGTTTTGTCTGCCCATGTAGGTTAAAAATGTGGTCAATTTGAGAATTTCAGGGCTCAATTACCCCTAACAGTATATATGGAAGTGTGAAAATGTGTTATCATTATATTTAAGAGTGAGCCGAAAGCTATTATGTGTGCGGTAGCCTCATTAACACACGTCTTTGAACGGAGTATCATCATATTCCCGCAAAGTACACATTTTGCCTTTAGAGAGTTTAATGAAGTCACACTTTGCCCTGTCTGATTCTCGTCTGTGCTTATATTACCCGCCATTATTTGCCGAGTAGTCAGAAACCGCGAATCTCAAGTGTATGAAACATGATTAATTTAACTTTTTTCACTAGCCTAGACTTTGTGCCAAATCGCGGCTTGTCCTGTTCAATGGAGTAATTATTTCGTTTGGGATAGTTAAGGGGACGTTCAACCTAACTTTGTTCAAATTTCAGGACATTTTCTCCAAAGCCCAAAAATGGCTAGAAAGAAATAACCCCAGTAAATTATATACCAAAATGTTTGGTAAAGAAACATAAAACACGTGGAAACTGAAATTTGTTTTCGTATGCCTGGGAGCACTGTCTGAAAATCTGCTATGGCATAAGTAAGAGATAAAAATGGTGACAATAAACTCAATAAACTGCCTTAATCCTTTACCCAACGTAACGAACGACCAAAACCGGCCAGCTCTATTCACAAAAATCGCCAATTAATTTTCATTATTTTTTCATTTTTTGTCACAAAACATAGGTTATGACCCCTGTTTGGAACGAGCTAGTCGAGCTGGTTCAAATGAGGGTCATAACCTATGTTTTTGAGACAAACAATGAAAAAAATCAGTTATTCAAGAATTTTGTTTGCAAGTGTCGTCTGCTTTTCCTGTTAGGTAAAGGGTTAAAATGACTGAATAGTTGTATATTGCAATCCTTCTAGTACAGACTCGGAGAAATATTTTTGTCATTCATGAGAAGAATGTGTAGTAAGATTAATTCCATTATATAGTATCTATCATTCCCAAATGCTGCCATCTTGTTTTGTTTTTGTTTTGATGAAGAAAGTTCGGCAGTGGTCAACTCCATACAGTTCAGAGCAACAGGTATGGAGGGTCAAGTGACTTCATGAATGAAAAATGAAAACTGCGAAATGTGAACATTTTGCAGTAATAACATCTCATAATTCTGTTGAAGGTGGTTTAATATTCTTGGAAAATTCCTAAAAATGATTGCATTGATAAAGTAAGGAAACTTTACCCTAATTTATTTTTTGGGAATCATGTGGGTCATTTCTGGTATTCAGTTATGACAACTGCCATTTATATGCACAAATAAAGTGAACTACCGTAACAAAGATTGGAATAATCATCAATATTAGCAATCCCACATTAACAAAATGTATCGACCAAGTAATTTGGTTTAGAGTGTGTGATTGTTCATTCTATGCTTTACTTTGCATAATTTGTTTTGAAACTATCGTCCTCAAGTAGTACGTTTCTGGAAAGGTGGACTATTATTAGAACCGGCCGATTTTACAACAATAGTAGCACATTTGTTGAGTGAATCCAGTTTGACAGGCAGTCAATGAAAGGCGTGAACCATGATTATTTCGGTTAATGATTTCATTTATCTGTAATTTCATAAGTACCCGGGGCTCATTTTGGTAATCTTACGGTTGTAACCACGAAGGAATGTTGTTGTTTGTGGATTTTCTGCAGTTCTTAGATCTTTAGAAACAATATTTTGCCTAAGTTCGCGATTTGCCTTATATGGTTACAAGCCGTCAAGTGACCGATTTTCCCACATGGTTTTCAAATGGAAGCTTAGATAGATATATCTTTATTCTGCAGTATACCAGTACATTAACAACAACATAACATTATAAATTGTAAGAACATAAACTAGTATACGGCATGGAAATGGCATAGCCTGAAACGCTGTCTTTCTGTCATTCCCATGAAATATATATCAACTCTGTTTGGCATCAGTGTAACGAAAATTCTTTTCAAAGACAGAAATAACTGGTAGTTTTTCTATGATTCATGGGACTAAATGGAATCAAAAAGTCAAATGCTGGGAGGAGGATGAGATACCAGAAGGTTTGGACGGCTGATACAGTCGGGATAAGTTGGGTTGTCGCATTTGGAATTAGGACGGGAATAAGTGCTTAAGGCTCTATGCATTAGTGATTTTTTTAAACTTGAGTCTACAATGTTGCTGCGTTAGCGGGTCTATACTATTCCAAATTCTTGGGAAAGAATGGATGGGGTTTTCTACAGAAAATTGGGTTTTGGGTTTGGGCGTTTCTGATTTACCGGTTTGCCTTGTATTCATCCCCGAAGGGTTTCTGTAAACCTGAAAGGTGTCGTCGATTGATATGGAAAGTTTCTTATTCATCCAGTCATGCATAAAGAGGGAGACGTGAAGGCTGTAGAGATCGTTAAATTTTAGGATACAGCAGTCTCTGGAAAGAGGGTCTGTGTGTGAGTTGTATGCTTTCCTAGTTATGATTCGGACGGCTCTTTTTTGAAGCTTGAGAATTCTGTTGGTGTAAGTCGAATGGCCCCAAACCTGAATACCATACACGAGATGGAAGTGAATCAATGAAAAGTACAAGGTTTTCATTGCTTTTGTGGGGAGAAATTTTTTTGCTCTATTTTGGGCGAAAATTGCACTTACCATTCTTGAGAATACCACAGAAATATGTTGTTTAAATTTCATAGTTTCGTCTATATACACATCAAGAAATTTTAGAGCGATTTGATCTTGTTCGTTACCAACGGCCTCGATGTTTTTATTACTCAGAGATAATGTAACATCGCTTACCCTATATGAATCATTTTGTGGATGAAGTAGCATATATTTAGTTTTAGTCGGATTGAGGGCAGAACACCAGTGGTTTATTTGGCTAATTCGGATTTCACGCTGTCTGTAAGAGTGTTAAGGTTGTTACCCGATCTGTAAGCCGTTGTATCATCGGCAAAGGAAAGTAAATTTAGCCCAATATAATTGCTGATATCGTTAATGTACAATAAGAATAGAATGGGACCAACAATAGACCCCTGAGGTACGCCGGTATTTGTGGTTAAGGTTTCTGAATCAGTATTTGAGAATGTGATGAAATGGCTCAGGTCGCTTAAAACCAATGATGGGCTATACCTCTAACACCGTAGTATTCGAGCTTCTGGAGTAAGATTGAGTGGTCAGTAGTGTCTAATGCTTTCGAGAAATCTAAAAATATAGAAAGTGTACAGTTCTTTGTCGGTTTATCATTTTCAGTTACCACGCTATTCAGTAAGTGTAATATGGGGTGGACAGTCGAATGGTTTGTTCTAAAGCCAAACTGGTACTTGTGTAAGATGTTATTTTTATTTATAAACTACACTAGTCTTTTGTACATCAATTTCTCCAGTACTTTTGAGAATGTGGGTAGGATACTGATGGAGTGATAGTTATTGAACATCTAAGGATCACCAGACTTGAAGATGAGTATCACTTTGGCTACTGTCATTTTCATCGGCACATGACCAGGCGAAAATGAAGTATTAATAATGTGTGTTAATGGGCTGGCAACTTCATAGGCGACTGCTTACCGGACAGTTCGCCCTGATCGCTTGTTAGTTTTAGAGGACAACTTCTTTTTCATGCATTTTTCTTTGGGGCGTTTGTAAGACATCGGAGATGAAAGGATTAATAGACAGAGCGCGATGTGTGTTTGGATCGATGGGTGTTTTACGTAACGAGTTGGAATGGCGTAGTCATATATGAGCACGCCATACCAACGGGTTATGTAAAACACCCACCGATTCAAACACACATCGCGTTCTGTGTTTATTACACAACCCATGCATTAAAATTCATTTAAATAAACAAATTTCAATTCCGATGTTTAAAACCACAGATGAAGAGACCATTTGTTTTGACTAAAGCTGTACTGGTCAAAAGGATCGATAAAAAATCAAAACAACCTATTCGGAACCAGTGTTTGTTGAAATTCGTATAGCTGTTTCTATTCGGCTGGTGCCCATTCATGCCTAACCATTTGGTGGCTATTACTGTTAGTAAAAATGTAAGTATAAATTTGTGCAGATTTGCAAAACAGCTGGGAGAAACATTTTAAAAGAAGTTCGAAGCATGTCAAGATTTACGAAGATTTACCGAAATAAAGTTGAACAATTTTGATATAACGGATCCACAAAACGAGACGGCCTCGGGACTGGGTTAATGTTCTGGTTGTAAATGATTGTTTTTTTTTTTAAATATTATCTCATTTTTTGGTTAACTAATTTTTTGTGAACCGACTTTATTTTGCTTTGGACGTTTTCATTTTCCAACTATGCGACAGACTGACGATAATTGTATAACGAAATTTGGAAACTTTTCGAAGCGTAACTGATGACAAGGACTGTGATTGACAGGACGGCGCAGAGACGCTCAAGGCAGTAATCATTCTGAACAGCGCCCTCTAGTAGTTGGAGTCATTTTGAGAAGAATGTCGTCTTGCAAATGTTTTGATTTCAACAGCGATACTTACATAAAATACGACAGAAATGGGCGGTTTATCTTTTCGCAAACTCATGATATTAAAAAGTTATCTATGCAGGAAAGTTAAAACCCATATCAATGAAAAAGATGTTGATTTTATTCAGTTTATCTAGATTATGTGTGAATTTATGCAGTAGCACGTTTTCACATTGAATCAGCTCTGTTGACCTTCAGACGTGTCAAAAGTGGAAAAAAAAATTGTTTTTGTCATTTATCTCGTCATTCAATCACGGATAATTCTTTTTTTTTAAAGTTTTAATCCTTTACCCAACGGAGACGATATCAAAATTTATTATTTTAAATACCTTTTTTTTAAATATTCAAAAAATTTCAACAAACTCATATCATGTGATCCCTCGTTGGAACGAGCTCGACGAGCTCGTTCGAACGAGGGGTCACATGATATGGTTTTGTTGAAATTGTTTGAAAAATAATATTTTTTCAACTGCTGAATTTGCATATTACACGGGCGGATGCGGGCGATTCGTTGAGTAAAGGGTTAAAACGTTTATACGAACAAAACATCAGCACCAGAATAATTAAAGCTTATCAGATACAAAAAAATCTCGAAAGATGAAAGGTCCGCCTTATTCGTGGAACATTGGCAAACAAGATCTATGCCAATCCAAAGACCGTCACATCAAAGAGAATTTCAATCATAACTTGAGAATTGTAATTTGTTGGACAAATTACGGGCTTTCCCAACTTTTTAATATGAAAAGGCAAACTGTATTGTACACAAAACTATCGATCAGTTTTGAAAACAGAAAATTTCGTGGAAATCAAAGTTTTTGTGATGCTACTAGTTTTTATGCAGCCAAAATAGATATTTGAGATACAGCAGGACACCAAAACATTTAACACAAAATTTGCTCTTCAATAATTACAGAATATGTTCATAGAAAGCAAAACAAGTGATGTCCTTTGTGCTTTGGAAAAAATTAGTACATATGAATTATGGGCGTACGGGCCGCGTTTCATGAAGAACTGTGCCCCAACCCACCCGTGAGTCAGGAAGGAGCCGATTTTTCGGCCAATATGCCAGAAAAGTTCGGACAATTTAGTTGCCAGAAATGACCACAAAACATTTTGGTTTTCCACACAAAATGTTGTTTTCCTATCTCATCACTTAGAAGTTGCAAGTAAACTGACCATTATACTGTACAAGTTGATTCAGTGGAACCGTATCCACGTTAATATTATTCATTTATAATCACACAAGTACACATAAGGAGCTCTATTACTGCATATTACGGGAGCACGGTGGCTCAGAAGGTAGAGATGATTGTTGCAATCCAAGAAGTCCTCGGTTCGAAGCCCGCCTGTGGCAACCACACTGTGTCCTTGAGCAAGACACTTCATCCCAATTTAATTTCACACGTGGGGGGGGGGGGGGGGGAGGGCATGATGGCGATGTGTACTAAGGGTACTTTGAGGGTGCACTTGTCTTCAACCAATGCTAACCCTGCTTTTGTGGAGTTAGTATGTTGGGGAGTCTGAGTCGCTTGCCATTGCTCGGTGGTTCTCTCCAGGTACTCAATGGGAGGGAGACCCCCCCTCCCATACCCACATTTGGCATTTCCTCCTGAGATTCAACTTTTTCGGGCTAAAAGGGTTCATCCCCCCCCCCCCCCTGAAAAATAGCCCTGTACGCCTGTGCAATGAATACCTGGACTTGAATAAATACCTATATTATGGTCATGATATAGCTGTAGATGCTGAAAGTGACCTTAAATATCAATAATTAATTTATTCTCTATCATTCTGTCTGTTTGTGAATGTGTGGGATTTGTCAACAAACGAGGGTAAGCTTCCAACTCCATGATTTCACAATTTTTCCAACATATCTTTTTCAGATACAATGAAATACATGTAATATGAGTTACTGTCCCACACAAATTAGTTGTTTATTTGATATGGTTTAAACCATCTAGAGAGCTAGTATACACAGTGATGGGTACAGTTCAAGTCAAAATGAGTTGATTAAAGGGATGTTGAACAGCTTGTTAATATTTCTTGCATTACATTACTACTTTGCTATTTATTGACAGAAGGATTTCACAGAGGGTTTCCCTGATGGTATTTATTTATTGGTGTTTACGGTAAAATACTTATCCGCACTGGCTAATCGTGACCGTGACAGTTTTACGGGTGGGGGAAGTCGGAGGACCCAGAGAGAACCACCGAGCATCGACGAGCAACTGTCAGCTCAACATTCTAATTATGTTCAAGCTCCGCTGGGGCAGGGTACCAGCGATTGAAGACATGTGCACCATTGGTATGCAGTACACCTTAGTACATGGCATCATCGTGCCCCCATGTTGGCAACCGGGATAAAGTGCCTTGCCCAAGGACATTACGTGGGTCGTCCCAGATAGGGATCAAACTCGGGACCTCTATCATAGAAGTCAAACAGTCTACCACTGAGAAAATGTGCTTTCTTTCCTGGCGGTATTCATATTTGTACGGCCAAACTGGTGTTGGATAACACGGAACACCAAAACATATAACACAAAATTTTTTCCCCATTGATTTTTGAAAGCAGTTATGGAAAGCACAAAGAGCTCTTTCCTTTTTGTTTTTGGGCAAGTGAGTATTCACTCAAAGTCATTTTTGCAGACAGTGCTATTTTTAAGCGGCCAAAGCACATGTTTCATTAAGTCCCAGAACATAACTAAAGTCGGATTTATTGATTAAACAACTCTGCATATTGCAAAGTGTCTCAAATTAACCCATTCCAAAATGATAGTAGAGAGTAACCAAAGTTGGATAATTTCGGTATTTCCAAATGGTACACTTGTTCTCACTCTCATTGTGCTTGAGGGTTAAATCTGAGATTGAAAAGGTATACCAATCTTACTCAGGAAGGTGAGTACAGAAAAGTACGAAATTAATCAGAAAATGAATTCTGTTTGACGGTACTAATATTTGTACTAGCAAAACTGGTACTGGATTTATTTATTAGGTTTTAACGACACATTAACAGCCAAGGTCATATTATGTCGGTGACAGTTGTATGGGCGGAGGAAGCCGGAGTACCCAGAGAGAACCACCGAGCAATGACGAGCAGCTGCCAGCTCGCCAACATAGTGCCTCCGCACTGTAGCACAGGCAAGGTTAGATTGGTTGAAGACATGTGCACCAGCGACGTCCAGTATGCCTTAGTACACGGCGTCATGGTGCCCCCATGAGGACAGTCGGGGGGAAGTGATCGGGACATAATTGGAATATATCCGACAGATATATATTCCAATTATGTCCCGATCATGCAAGGCAGAAACTTGAAATTCTCAGAATGTTTCCTACTGTCCCTGCCCGACAGTTTAGTATCTTTGTCAAGTGCCGAGACCGCGTGGAAATACCGTGGATCAGGTGGAAACCGAGGACACGATTCGTCCCTACTTTATTCTCAACTCAACGCCTTTTCCATTCATTATTTAGCTGTCACCGGCTGAGTTAGGTATTATATTTGTCTATTTGATGAACTTTTCAACCTTAACTATTTGCGGCTTCATGTAGCACCATTGAAAGGCCACTGCACGGTTACCAATATATTCAGGGACTGATTTTACGAAAATAACAATTATCCCGACAATACCCACATGGGTACTCCTAAATATGCAAAGGGTTAAACTTTTGATAATGACGTATAAAACAGAAGTGGTCATGCTATGCTTGCTGCATGCAGGCATAGAAAACATTCAGCGCTCAATGAATTAGGAATGGAGTAAATTGTCACTTAAACCTACGAAATTCTGAAAAAATGAGTTTTTTTCGACGGCATCTACCATTATGCATCTTAGACAGGGATTGCCTTACACTTTACAGCAACCTTATAACAGAAAATATTCTTGGAATTGAACTGTGAATCCGAATTTCGAAAGCATGTTCGGATATTCTATTCCAAACTACACTGCACGCTTATCAATATTCAGTGATTTTATGAAAATTAAAATTATTCCGACCACACCCATATGGGCAGTCTCGAATCTGCCACGGTTAAACTTTTAATAATGACATATAAAACAAAAGTTGTCATACTATGACTGCTGCATACAGCCATAGAAAACATTCAGTGCTCAATCAATTAGGAATGGAGTAAATCGTCACTTAAACTTACCAAATTCTGAAAACAAGAGTTTTTTTTGGACTGCACCTATCTTTATGAAAACAGAAAGAGCATAGAGTTAAACTTTACAACCAAACTGACAACAGCAAATATGCTCGGTAGACAATTGTAAATACGAACATTAAATCATTTTTCGATATTCCTTTCGAAAATGGAAGAAAAGTGAGCTCCAAATTAGCCAATTTTATGAAGAATTTTAGGGCACTCAAATTCAAGGACAGAAAACTGTGTGAAGGTTAAAACTTTGAATAAAATGTATAACAGCAAAATTGTTCTTGGATGAAGGCCCAATCCTCTCATGGAAAAGGTTTTGAGACAATGTGGCTCCATTGCTGAGAAAGTGCATATAAACGTTGGCGAAAATAACAATTATTCTGACAGTACCCTTATGGGAAGTCTCAAATCTGCCAAGGGTTAAACTTTTAATAATAACATATAGAACAAAATTTGTCATACTTTGACTGCTGCAAGCACCTATAGAAAACATTCAGAGCTCAAGCAATTGAAATGGAGTAAATCGCCTCCTAAATTTACCAAATTCTGAAAAAATGGAATTTTTTTGGATGGCACCGACTTTTATGCAACCAGAATGGGATAGGGTTTAACTTTACAACCAAACTAATAACAGCAAATATGCTCGATAGTCAGTTGTGAAAACGTATATGAAAAGTGTTTGAAATTAACCCTTTCTAAAATGATAGAAAAGGCAACCAAAAATGGCTAATTTTGGCATTTTCAAATGGTACTCTTATTCTCTCCCTCGTTGTGCTAGAGGGTTAAATGTGAGATTAAGAAGTAAACAGTAACTTTCTTCCACAATCATTGTTGCATCTAGCCATACCAAAATAATTATTACAACTACCTTGTAATTAGAAAAATCTGCTCTTGAAGTTGGCGAAAATAACAAATATTCCGACAGTACCCTTATAGGAAGTCTCAAATCTGCCAAGGGTTAAATTTTTAATAATAACATATAGAACAAAATTTGTCATACTTTGACTGCTGCAAGTAGCTATAGAAAACATTCAGAGCTCAAGCAATTAAAAATGGAGTAAATCGTCACCTAAACTTACCAAATTCTGAAAAAATTGGAGTTTTTTTGGACGGTACCTATTTTTATGCAAACAGAATGGGATAGGGTTAAACTTTACAACCAAACTTACAACAGCAAATATGCTCGGTAGTCAATTGTGAATACGTACACGAAAAGTGTTTGAAATTAACCCTTTTCCAAAATGATGGAAAAAGCAACCAAAGTTGGCTAATTTTGGCATTTTCAAACGGTACTCTTATTCTCACCCTCATTGTGCTTGAGGGTTAAATCTGAGATTAAAAAGTAAACAGTAACTTTCTTCCGCAATCATTGTTGCATCTATCCAAAACAAAATAATTGTTACAACAACCTTGTTATTAGAGAAATTTGCCCTTGAAGTTGGTCAATTTTGAAGAAAAATTCTATATTCATGTCATTTTTGGCCAGTGGGGGTTAAAGTTGAAAGATCTGAGTGGTGATTGTGGTGTATCATATTATGCTCTAAATGTGTGGAATATTTGAGCTAAATAACTGTAAACAGTTTTGAGACATTCGAAAAATGGTAAAATTTTGAAGGTTTTGGCAGAATATTTTGAAAGCACGCGTTTTCACAGATATGACGATACCGCATTTCACTAGATTTTATGACATTACATAAGTGTGCCAAATTTGGTCAAAATCGTACAGCTTGTTTTCGAGCAGTTTAAGAGACAAAATTCAGGGAGAAAAAAAAAAACTAGAGAATTGTAATTTGTTGGACAAATTACGGGCTTTCCCAACTTTTTAATGTGAAAAGGCAAACTGTATTGTACACAAAACTATCGATCAGTTTTGAAAACAGAAAATTTAGTGGAAATCAAAGTTTTTGTGATGCTGCTAGTTTTTATGCAGCCAAAACAGATATTTGAGATACAGCAGGAAACCAAAACATTTAATACAAAATTTGCTCCTCAATAATTACAGAATATTTTCATAGAAAGCAAAACAAGCGATGTCCTTTCTGCTTTGAAAAAAAATAAGTACATATGAATTATGGGCGCACGGGCCGGAGTTTCATGGAGGACTGTGCCCCAACCCACTCCTGAGTCAGTATGGAGCCGATTTTTCAGCCACTATGCCAGAAAATTTCGGACAATTTAGTTGCCAGAAATGACCACAAAACATTTTGGTTTTCCACACAAAATGTTGTTTTCCTATCTCATCACTTAGAAGTTGCAAGTAAACTGACCATTATACTGTACAAGTTGATTCAGTGGAACCATATCAACGTTAATATTATTCATTTATAATCAAACAAATACATATAATGAGTTCTATTACTACATATTACGGAAGGAAGAGATGATTGTTGCAATCCAAGAAGTCCTCTGTTTGAATCCCTCCCGCCTGTGGCAACCACATTGTGTCCTTGAGCAAGACACTTCATCCCAATTTAATTTCTCACGTGCGGGGTGGGGGTGGGGGTATGATGGCGATGTGTACTAATGGTACTTTGAGGGAGCACTTGTCTTTAACCAATGCTAACCCTCCTTTTGTGGAGTTAGTATGTCGGGGAGTCTGAGTCGCTTGCCATTGCTCGGTGGTTCTCTCTAGGAACACAATGGGGGGGGGGGGTGGGGGGTGGTGAGAGAGCCCCCCTCCCATACCCGCATTTGGCATTTCCTCCTGAGATTCAACTTTTTCTGGCTAAAAGGGTTCACCCCACCCACTGAAAAATAGCCCTGTACGCCTATGCAATGAATACCTGGACTTGAATACATACCTATATTATGGTCATGATATAGCTGAAGATGCTGAAAGTGACCTTAAATATCAATAATTAATTTATTCTCTATCATTCTATCTGTTTGTGAATGTGTTGGATTTGTCAACAAACGAGGGTAAGCTTCCTACTCCATGATTTCACAATTTTTCCAACATATCTGTTTCAGATACAATGAAATACATGTAGTATGAGTTACTGTCACACACAAATTAGTTGTTTATTTGATATGGTTTAAACCATCTAGAGAGCTAGTATACACAGTGATGGGTACAGTTCAAGTCAAAATGAGTTGATTAAAGGGATGTTGAACAGCTTGTTAATATTTCTTGCATAACATTCCTACTTTGCTATTTATTGACAGAAGGCTTTCACAGAGGGTTTCCCTGACGGTATTTATTTATTGGTGTTTACGGTCACATACTTACCCACAATGGCTAATCGTGACCGTGACAGTTTTATGGGTGGGGGAAGTCGGGGGACCCAGAGAGAACCACCAAGCATCGACGAGCAACTGTCAGCCCAAAATTCTAATTATGTCCAAGCTCCGCTGAAGCAGGGTACCAGCGGTTGAAGACATGTGCACCATTGACATGCAGAACGCCTTAGTACATGGCATCATTGTGCCCCCATGTTGGCAACCGGGATAAAGTGCCTTGCCCAAGGACATTACGTGGGTCGTCCCAGACAGGGATCAAACTCGGGACCTCTATCATAGAAGTCAAACAGTCTATCACTGCGAAAATGTGCTTTCTTTCCTGGCGGTATTCATATTTGTACGGCCAAACTGGTGTTGGATAACACGGAACACCAAAACATATAACACAAAATTTGTTCCCCATTGATTTTTGAAAGCAGTTGTGGAAAGCTCAAAGAGCTCTTTCCTTTTTGTTTTTGGACAAGTGAGTATTCACTCAGTCATTTTTTGCAGACAGTGCTATTTTTAAGTGACCAAAGCACATGTTTCATTAAGCCCCAGAACATAACTAAAGTCGGATTTATTGATTAAACATCTCTGCATATAGCAAAGCAAAGTGTCTCAAATTAACCCATTCCAAAATGATAGTAGAGAGTAACCAAAGTTGGATAATTTAGGTATTTCCAAATGGTACTCTTATTCTCGCTCTCATTGTGCTTGGGGGTTAAATCTGAGATTGAAAAGGTATACCAATCTTACTCAGGGAAGGTGAGTACAGAAAAGTACGAAATTAATCAGAAAATGAATTTTGTCTGACGGTTACTAATATTTGTACGAGCAAAACTGGTACTGGATTTATTTATTTTTTATTTATTTATTTATTTATTTATTTATTTATTTATTTATTTATTTATTTATTTATTTATTTATTTATTAGGGTTTAACGACACATTAACAGCCAAGGTCATATTATGTCGGTGACAGATGTATGGGTGGCGCAAGCCGGAGTACTCAGAGAGAACCACCGAGCAATGACGAGCAGCAGCCAGCACCCCAACATAGTGCCTCCGCACTCTAGCACAGGCAGGGTTAGATTGGTTGAAGACATGCGCACCATCGACGTGCAGTATGCCTTAGTACACGGCGTCTAGACCAGTGAAGGCAGATGCACAAAATCTTCAGAAGTTGTTCTACTATCCCTGCTCGACAGAACAGTATCTTTGTCAAGTGGCGTGAGCGCGTGGGAACAACGTGGATCGCGTGGGAACTGCGGGGACGATTCGTTCCTACTCTATTCCCAATGCAATGCCGTTCCCATTCACTGTTTACCTATCACCGATCGAGTTTGGCATTATTTCTGTCTATTTGATGAACTGTCCAGCTTTAAATATTCGCACATTCATATGGGACAGACAGTTTTGAGTTAAACTGCTTATTTTAGACCGTCCCAGCAGAAACTAACAACTCGATCCGGTGGAGAATTTATTTATTTATTGGTGGTTAAGGTCACATATTTATGCACACTGGCTAATCATGGCCGCAACAGTTTTACGGGTGGAGGAAGCCGGGGTACCCGGAGATAACCATCGAGCAACGGCAAGCAACTGTCAGCTCCCCAACATACGAACTCCACAGAAGCAGGGTTAGCATTGGTTGAAGTCAAGTGCACCATCGACGTGCAGTACGCCTTAGTACACAAAGCCACTGTGCCCCCACACAGGCAGTGGAGATGAAGTGTCTTGCCCAAGGACACAACGCGGTTGCCGCAGGTGGGATTATTCGGTGGAGAAAAAGCCGTCATCTGGCTAATTTAACATTCAAATTGAACAGTTACAATGTCGGATATACTCCAATTATGTCCCGACCATGCAAGGCAGCAACTTGAAATTCTCAGAATGTTTTCTACTGTCCCTGCTCGACAGTTTAGTATCTTTGTCAAGTGCCGCGCGTGGAAATATTGTGGATCAGGTGGAAACCGAGGGCACGATTCGTCCCTACTTTATTCTCAATTCACGACTTTTCCATTCATTATTTACCTGTCACCGGCTGAGTCAGGCATTATATCTGTCTATTTGATGAACTTTTCAACCTTAACTATTTGCGGCTTCATGTAGCACCACCGAAAGGCCACTGCACGGTTACCAATATATTCAGGGATTGATTTTACGAAAATAACAATTTTTCCGACTATATCCACATGGGAACTCCTAAATATGCCAAGGATTAAACTATTGATAATAACGTATAAAACAGAAGTTGTCATACTATGCTTGCTGCATGCAAGGGATAGAAAACATTCAGCGCTCAATGAATTAGGAATGGAGTAAATTGTCACTTAAACCTACGGAATTCTGAAAAAAATGAGAGTTTTTTTTCGACGGCACCAATTTTTATGCATTTGAGACAGGGATGGAGTTAAACTTTACAGCAACCTTATAACAGAAAATATTCTTGGAATTGAACTGTGAATCCGAATTTCGAAAGCATTTTCGGATATTCTATTCCAAACTACCACTGCACGCTTATCAATATTCAGTGATTTTATGAAAATATCAATTATTCCGACCACACCCATATGGGCAGTCTCGAATCTGCCAACGGTTAAACTTTTAATAATGACATATAAAACAAAAGTTGTCATACTATGACTGCTGCATACAGCCATAGAAAACGTTCAGCGCTCAATCATTTCGGAATGGAGTAAATCGTCACTTAAACTTACCAAATTCTGAAAAACGATAATTTTTTTTGGACTGCACCTATCTTTATGCAAACAGAACGAGCATAGGGTTAAACTTAACAACTAGACTTACAACAGCAAATATGCTCGGTAGGCAACTGTAAATACGAACATGTAAATCAGTTTTCGATATTCCTTTCGAAAATGGAAGAAAAGTGAGCTCCAAATTAGCCAATTTTATGAAGAATTTTAGGGCACTCAAATTCAAGGCCAGAAAAGTGGGTGAAGGTTAAATCTTTGAATAAAATATATAACAGCAAAATTGTTCTTGGATGAAGGCCCAATCCTCTCATGGAAAAGGTTATGAGACAATATGGCTCCAGTGCTGAGAAAGTGCATGTAAACGTTGGCGAAAATAACAATTATACCGACAGTACCCTTATGGGAAGACTCAAATCTGCCAAGGGTTAAACTTATAATAATAATATATAGAACAGAATTTGTCATACTTTGACTGCTGCAGGCGGCTATAGAAAACATTCAGAGCTCAAGCTATTGGGAATGAAGTAAATCGCCACCTAAAGTTACCAAATTCTGAAAAATTGGAGTTTTTTTTGGAAGGTACCTACTTTTTTATGCAACCAGAATGGGATAGGGTTAAACTTTACAACCAAACTTACAACAGCAAATATGCTCGGTAGTCAATTGTGAATACGTACATGAAAAGTTTTTGTAATTAACCCTTTCCACATTGATAGAAAAAAGCAACCAAAGATGGCTAATTTTGGCATTTTCAAACGGTACACTTATTCTCGCCCTCATTGTGCTTGAGGGTTAAATCTGAGATTAAGAAGTAAACAGTAACTTTCTTCCACAATCATTGTTGCATCTAGCCATATCAAAATAATTGTTACAACTACTTTGTAATTAGAGAAATTTGCCCTTGAAGTTGGCGAAAATAACAATTATTCCGACAGTACCCTTATGGGAAGTCTCAAATCTGCCAAGGGTTAAACTTTTAATAATAACATATAGAACAAAATTTGTCATACTTTGACTGATGCAAGTAGCTACAGAAAACATTTAGAGCTCAAGCAATTAAAAATGGAGTAAATCGCCACGTAAACTTATCAAATTCTTAAAAAATTGGAGTTTTTTTAGACGGTACCTACTTTTATGCAACCAGAATGGGGTAGGGTTAAACTTTACAACCAAACTTACAACAGCAAATATGCTCGGTAGTCAATTGTGAATACGTACACGAAAAGTGTTTGAAATTAACCCTTTTCCAAAATGATGGAAAAAGCAACCAAAGTTGGCTAATTTTGGCATTTTCAAACGGTACTCTTATTCTCACCCTCATTGTGCTTGAGGGTTAAATCTGAGATTAAAAAGTAAACAGTAACTTTCTTCCGCAATCATTGTTGCATCTATCCAAACCAAAATAATTGTTACAACAACCTTGTTATTAGAGAAATTTGCCCTTGAAGTTGGTCAATTTTGAAGAAAAAATCTATATTCATGTCATTTTTGGCCAGTGGGGGTTAATGTTGAAAGATTTGAGTGGTAATTGTGGTGTATCATATTATGCTGTAAATGTGTGGAAAATTTGAGCGAAATAACTGTAAACAATTTTGAGACATTCGAAAAATGGTGAAATTTTGAAGGTTTTGGCAGAATATTTTGAAAATACGCGTTTTCACAGATATGACGATACCGCATTTCACTAGATTTTATGACATTACATAAGTGTGCCAAATTTGGTCAAAATCGTACAACTTGTTTTCGAGCAGTTCAACAGACAAAATTCAGGGAGGAAAAAAAAAATTAAAAAAAAAAAAAAAAAAAAAATAGAGAAGAAAAATTTTGAAAAAGAAGAATAACAATAGTCTTTCCCAAACTGGGGTTGGGAAAGCCTAATAAACCGATCATCTGTGAAGAAATGGATTTCAATATTTGAAACTGGACTGTCTCAGTTAGCTATGACTGCAGGTATTGTTATTAAACATTGGTGGAGTTTTAGCTTTTGAAGTCCACAACTTGCATAAAAGAAGTGGGGAAAAGTTATTGTTAAAGACGTTATTATATTGTTCACTCTTTACTCCAGCACAGTTGTCTAATTCACAAATTTGAATTCATTTGATTTACTGGATTTAAAAAGAAAAAAAAGAAAATGATTCATGTGGTGCGAACTATGCATTACTATAGAATTTAACAGTCTGAAAATGGACATATATTTATGCTGACTATTCATTAACTCTTGCTTTGCTGAGTATTTACAATACATTTTTCATCAGATCTTGTCATGTCTGCTGTGAAACAGCCATGATTAGATTTAATGAAAAAATTCATCTATATTTTACTTAAGGAATTATTAGCGAATAAATGCATTTATTTACAAGGGCAAGCGTTTATTAAATGTGCACAAATTCTACTTATTTCATTGGCAAGAGAAATCTTGTCCTGGGCAGGAATATTCGCCAACAGCATGCAAGGAGTTAATAGTCAAGTGCAAGAGATGAGTCTGCAAGACACAATAAATTAATAAATCAGAATGTACTCTCGCCCAATCACACCCACTTGACTGTCACCCCGCAAATTACGATCACACTAAAAAAAATAACAAGTTTCAAGGTGCCTGCACATGTACTTCAAACATTTCCTTGAGAACAGAAAATACCATTATAAATTAATGGTATTATTACTCATTTACATGTATTACAGTAAGACCAACTAATAGATCTTGTTGCATCAAATTTACTAATTTTATCATCTGTTTCATTTATGACAAGTTGTGCTAAAAAACCCTCCCTCAACATTAGGAAACATGTCTTGAAAGTTAGACTTATTTGAAAAACACATGTACTAGTTAAAAAAAAAATTCATAGATATCAGAACTGACGTCAGGCCATGGAATTTGATTTGATGAGAGATTCAATAAAACCAATCTCAGTTTTAAATCTGCATGCAATCAACTTCGGGAGCCTGAAAACTTTGGATTTGGGTTTAAAAAAATATTTTACATCTTTTCCATTCATACATTGTTGATTAAAATATATACAAATGATTGATAAGAAAAAAATGTAAGGAAACATTTGTCGTACACCGGTATATTAGAAAATGTGAATGTTTAGGTTTGACTGGCAGTATCACCATCAAATAATCAAGAGTAGACAAAAGTGGCAATATGAACTTTAATGATCAAGGATTAAGGATTTATACCAGTGTAGAAGTAGTGTGCTTACAAATTCATATTTATGGAAAATAAAAGTTCAGTTATCAACTTACATTGATGATAATTACTGATATCAGATGCTTGCCCACATGCAATTTTCCAAAAATCGCCTGAGACTCAGAAACTCTACTTTGTGGGGCATTATGGCCATTACGGTGAATTAATATCACCACAATATCAGGGGAAGACCCAAGTATTATTATTTTGTGCATATTTATTTATTGACGTTTAAGGTCACATATTTATGCATAATGGCTAATCATGACCGTGACAGTTTTACGGGTGGAGGAAGCCGGAGTACCCGGAGAGAACCACCGAGCAACGACGAGCAGCTGCCAGCTCCCCAACATCGTAACTCCACACTGTAGCACAGGCAGGGTTAGATTGGTTGAAGACATGCGTACCATCGACGTGCAGTACACCTTAGTACACGGCGTCATCGTGCCCCCACGCGGGCAATGGAGATGAAGTGTCTTGCCCAAGGACACAACGCGGTTGCCGCAGGTGGGATTCGAACCGAGGACCTCTCGGCTTGCAGCCTGCACCTCTACCTACTGAGCCACCGCGCTCCCATTATTTTGTGCAAAACAAAATACAACATTTCTTTAATTTAAAACTCTTTTTACAACTCTTTTCCAATCTTTCCAACTGAAAGTAATGTCTTGCTAATGAAAAGTTTGTATGTATGTGTGTGCAGCCTCTCAAAAGGGGAGTGGGGCAGGGGTATTCCACTACAAGGATACAACAGAGGGGTTAGACCTCTCTGATAGGGGCTGTGCGAAGCCAGCTCCACCACTCAACAGTCCCCTTTCCTACCAGCACAGGAAAAAATACACTTTCAACCATTTGGAGTTTTTTCTTCATAATGTAGATTCATCCCCGAAATGAAGGAAACTTGATATGCTCTTTCCACCAGTGGGATGTGCCATACTGTGCTTTAAAAAAGGGTGCCCATGTCAAAGGCTCCCGATAATTAGCTAACTGTATTTCCCACATGCTAATTAGGTATAAACAAAGGGCATAAACAAGGGAAAGCTGGGGAGGAATCTGAGTGCCCCCCCCCCGCCCCCTTATACAAAGGCAACTATGAGGTGCAATTTTTCTTTTGAAATTTATGTATTTTAGGAGATGAACAATTGCATTTTCAACATTGTGAACACTTACTACTACACCTATTTCCCCAAACGTACAAAAAATAACCACTGCAAGCTCTGGAACACCGATTTAAAAACGACCTGCTTTGCAAGTTCATATCACGCTTCTGTAGAAACAAACCGATGAGATTAAATGGGAAGCTTAATTGCCTGTCTTTGGTCATCCAACATTTGTGTTAGCATCTCAATACAGAAAATGTAAATTAACATTCACTCTTCACTTGTTTTCTCAAGAAGCTGGCAGCAGTGGAATATATGCATATCGGTTTGTGTTAGAGAAAATATATTTCTTTTGACCATTAAGGTCCCTCTTTAGTTTTATTCTAATTGCATCTTCAAATAAAAGACAAGACTTACTAATTTGGAAAACCTAGTTGTTTGGTTTTGTGTGTTACATAACGAGAAGCTTTAAGATTGGGATTGCAGACTGTACCGAGTTAAATAGTCGGTGTTTTAAAACTGTGTAGTACCCAAAAAATCCTATAAGCATTCAGTCCCATCGAGGATCATCTGACCCTTAACCCCTCCTCCTACCTCCTTTCAGAGGTGAAGTATGTTGAGCGATTAACGACCGGAGGGTCCTGGTTAGGGCTGGTAATCACTTTGCACCCAAGACCGTTATCCTTCCCCAACAACCGCCGATTTTCTCATCACTTCCTCCACAATTTCAACAAAAAAAAACGGTATACTTTATTTAAGACAAACATCAGAATCCCAGAAAGACTTTTTGAAGTCCATGCCGTGGTATTATTCATCCTATTCACAATAGATGTAGAATATCAGCAAAACGAAGTTCGTCCGAAAAGAAGAGAAATGCGCGACAATAGGAGATGTCTTAAATTCGTCTCGTCGTTTCAGTGATCATATCTTTGCTTTATCCTTTTAAAATGTATTTTTCGTACATGTGCATACCTCGTTAAAACAAAACGTACTTTTCGTACATTATGTTTTCTCTATAACAGCGATATTTTTCGATATTTCAAAATGAGTATACCAAACATGAAAATAAATTTTCAAGCGGCGAAAGGCCGATTTTAGTGTTATTCTGACTCCATCTACTGGAGGGCGCCACTCCAAAAAACATTACATAGGCGTTCTACACTACTAGGCCGTCCTGTCATTCACAGTCCTTGCTAATGGCTCGATGGGAAAGGAGCTATACTACTCAAAGTTTGCTACGCACCAAATATTTGACACATCATTGTGAAATTTGCTTGTGACATATTTGCGATATTTTTGGTGGATAGGATTGAAGAATGTATTGAAATGGTCCCCAGTGTTTACTTTAGCTCTCTTGGCAGGCAGACTTTTCGTGACAGTCAAGGAAAGCATGTAACCCTTGATTTTCATGTTGCTTTCGTGTACTGTCTACATGTACATGACATGTGTAAGGTATTCAATCTTCATTTCACCACAAACCATTGTGATTTAATGATTGAATATGGCAAATGCAAATGTAAGAAGACATTTGTCTGAAGCAGAAATGTGGCGGGCTGTAGGGATGGTGGAGCAAGGGGCTACCCATCGTCAGGTTGGTGAAGCCCTTGGTGTGCACCATACGGTGATCACCAGAGCCTGGGTAAGATTTCAGCAGTATGGTACACCAGAATGACGGCATGGTGGTGGCAGAGACAGGGCAACATCTGTAGCTATAGATCGGTGTTTGGTCATTTAGGCCCTTAGGAACCGCTTTGCCACAGCACCCCAGCTTCGCAGTGACCTTCAGAATGCATTCGGGGTAAATGTTTCAACGCAGACTATCCGGGCAAGGTTGCATGAAGGTGGTCTCCGATCGAGAAGACCATTTATTCGCATTCCGCTGTCCCAGAACCACCGCCAGACACTATATGAACAGGCCATGGACCACGTTGGATGGACCAGAGAAGATTGGCGACCTGTCCTTTTTACATATGAGTCAAGGTACTGCCTAGACCACACAGATAGGCGTTCTAGGGTATGGAGAAGACCAGGAGAGTGATTCCATGTAGCCAACATTGCTGAGCATGACCACTATGGTGGAGGGTCAATCATGATGTGGGGCGGCATCAGCAAGGATGGACGTACAGAGCTCTATCTCATTGAACGTGGTACATTGTCTGCACAGCGGTATATTGATGAGATCCTGGATGTCCACGTCAGATTGTATGCAGGTGCAGTGGATGATAGATTCATTCTGGTGGACGATAATGCCTGTCCTCATGTTGCCCATGCTGTCGGGGAGTACCGACAGAGGGAGAGGATTGAGCGTATGGACTGGCCAGCAAGATCTCCGGACCTCAATCCAATCGAACATGTCAGGAATGAGTTGCAGCTTGCAATTTCAGCCCGTCCAGTCCAGCCAAGAAGTGCCCAGGAGCTTGGTGCCATGCTGGTCCAAGAATGGAACAACATCCCACAGAGGGCCACCAGGAACCTGATTGGGAGCATAAGAAGGCATTGTCAAGCTGTAATAAACAGTGATGGGTCTCATACTTGATATTGAACCCATGCCAGTTTGCTCCGTCAGTTTTTTGGTAAACTGAAAAATTTCCTCTTTTACCAATAATATCCATTTTTCATGGTTATCATATTCAAAGGCTAAAAAATAATGTCAAACACAAATAAAATCTCAATTTCTGTACTTAAATCATTAAAGATATAATTAAATAAAAAATAGATACACTTTTCATTACAATATTTCAACTAAAACATAAAACAGGTAGATGGATATACTTGGTGCTTAGCAAACTTTGAGTAGTATAGTATGAACGGTGCTGGGAAAAAAAAGTTTCGGCTTGTACATCACCCATTGAATACATAATCATTTATGTCGAGTGGCTATTCCGTTAAATACAAGGGTTTAAAGTTGAATGGATGTGTAATAAAATGTGCTTTCTCCGAGTCGAAGTCATTTATTTGAAACATTGTCATTGGAATTACCGATCTATTCGTGTTTTTTGCAATTCGTTACTTATGCCATTGGAAGCTTGTCTGTCGTCAAAATCGTAAAAACATTTTTTTTTCGGAAAAAAGTGAATATATTCCATTTTCTTGTACTCTAGTCATTATTTTGATAATTAATATGACTTTGTTTAATTCTTTTATCAGTATTTTGGGCAAGGGGGAAAGTTAAAAACAAATTCCCAAAGTTTTGTAGGACGACCCCCTGAAAGACAGTCTGGAACAGTGTGCACAGAAGCAAGTGCATTTATTGTTGCTTTAGTTATAGGTACGACAATATAAGGTATATACATGAAGTTGAAAACACAGATAGAATAAAACCATTTGCTTTTAAATTAAATTAATGCACATGAAAAAAGATAAGATGACCTGGTTAGATATGTAGGTCACTCAAACAGTATTACAGAACCTTGCTGATAATGAAATCTGAAAAGTGTTACTCTAGGATCGTTATGAGGTAATGGTTTTGGTTTCTGATGTTTTTTCTTATCGTGAAATACACAGCACATTAATATCGTACTGTTATCTGATGAATTCTACGGCATTGCTGATATATATAATATTCTATACTATTTCTGTTTAACCCCTTTAGTACCATGCGCCCGAAAACAAATTAATGGCTGACCAGCAAATAATATAACGGACAATCAATAGTCAAGCATAGTCAGCTCAGCAATAATCTTGTCTAATACACACACAGGAGGAAATAATTACTGAGCACAAGTACAAAAGACAATTATTATAAAGTTTGGCTTCTTTTCCTTTTAGTATGCTTTTGTTGCTGAGCTACATCACAAGAATACCGTAACAGTACTATATAAATGTACCTCTCTAGACAAATGTGGCAAATGTATTTCCATGACAATTAGAGAGCGTTTGTTAGTTCCCTCTCTCTCACTCGCGCGCGCGCGCGCGCTCTTGCTCACTCGCTCTCTCTCACTCACCTCAGAATCCAAAACCCACACACACACACACTCTCTCTCTTCTCTTTGTTATAAAAGGTACGACAGATTATAAATTGAAAGTGTCTAGTTGCTAATGTAAGCGATATTACCATTCTGGAACTCAATGTTCAAATCGTGAACTTAATTACATCGAGATAATGCTAATGTCAGCCGAAAGAATAGAAGTGAGTTCATTTTCTCTCAGCTGCAGATTATCGTCTATGTAAATGCATAGCAGGTGTAAAATACTTAGGACGGTGAAGAACAGAAACTTTGAAAATTAATTGTGGTAGTCATAAGTGTCCGATTGATATTTTCATGTAGTTGTCGTGGCCTGCTGATGGGCCCTACTCAACAAACAGCAACAAATCTTTCTATATTGACAAATTCACAATCACGTCTGTCTGGGAAAGAGATAGGTGTTTTATATACAGTAAACTTAATATCAAAGCTAGCATATCTTTACCAAACGTGAGCTTCAAGCCCCATGAAACGAACAACAGTAATTTGTATTATACGCTAAAGGATACATTATCGAAGAAATTCAGGGAAGATAGAAATCGTATCCCTCACTGTGAAGATATAGAAATTTTCACCTTCAAGGTATCAATCGAAATGGAGGCTTTCCAAGCATCATTTCAAGGTGAATACGAGTCAGATTATCACTGAAAATGATCAATTTGTTCCAAAAACGTAGAGTGAAAAGTAAATCTAGTGTTTTTGAGTGGTTGCCGATCATTTCCAGGAACAACTCAACACGTATTCACCTTGAATTGATGCAAAAAGCCGCCTGGTCCGAACATGGTCTGAAAGTCCGTAATGTAAGTTTTTGATTTGGTACGTCTTTTCAAAGGACGTACCAAACCAAAAACTTATATTACGGAGATAGTCCGTAATATAAGTTTTTAGTTTTTTGGTTTGGTACGTCCTTTCAAAGGACGTACCAAACCAAACACTTATATTATGGACATTCAGGCCACGTTTGGACTAGAAACCCGTCAGTCGAATCAGACTGCAAGACGCTATCTGTTCAGAGACTCAATCGCGAAAAATAAACATTTGTCTCAGTCACTCATGTGATAATTTTTGGTATCCACTCAAAAACACTAGACATCATCTATTGGTCTGTATTGCAAGTGTTGTTACATGTACCTGGCCAAGCTTCCAAGCCACCAGTCAGATCCTGTGAGGAATTCGACGCTTGAATGGCCTGGAATAGTCTATCTCTTAAATAGTCCAGCGCACGTGTTTAGATTGTTTGTGATATTTCATTTCGTCGGAAACGCAAACCTGCGAATCCCTTTCCCGATCAACTGACATAGAACAGACGATTGAATCTAAAACAAAACTATCAGAAACATTTATTTTATTTGGATGAAAGAAAGAAATGTTTCTCAACCGAGACATGATTTTGACCGAATCCTTAAAGATTTCAACAATACCAAAAGGCGTGCTTGTTTATTAACCTATTACCCAACGTAACGACCAAAACCTACCAGCGCTATTGTCAAAAATCGCCAATTAATTTTCATTATTTTTTCATTTTTTGTCTCAAAAAGATAGGTTATGACACCTCATTGGAACGAGCTCGTCGAGATCGTTCCAATGAGGGTTCATAACCTATGTTTTTGAGACAAAAAAAAATGAAAAAAAATAGTTATTCAATAATTGTTTTTGCAAGTGTCGTCTGCTTTTCATTTTAGGTAAAGGGTTAATGAAAAATAATACGAATCAAAATCGAGCCTGTGTGGTTTTTTTGTGTAAAGATACAATGTGCTTCTTTATCGCTGACAAGGAAAAGGGTACAGTGTGCTTTTAACCTTTTCACTAACACGAAAGGCAGGCAACACTTGCAAACAAAATTCATGAATTTTGAGACAAAAAATGAAAAAAATTAGTTATTCAAGAATTTTTTAAAAAAAATTTGTCTGCTTCTCATGTTAGGTATAGGGTTAAATAATTATGAATGAAGACTCCCCACAGCTGGATTTGATGATTACGCCGCGCAGTTCCACCTATTGAGTTCCTTGATGATATGAAGGCGAATTCAATATTTATTGACTGGAATATCTTATAACTAGGGTACTAACGCATTTCTGTATATCTTTGCGAATAAAGGGACATCACATTTCATTAACGGTAGTTTGCCCACCAACTCTACGAAAAATGGCTAAACAAACAGTTCATAACAGTGGCGGATTCCACACTGAGTTAGACTAGTGGCTGGAGATCTGGGTACCTAGTATGATTCTTACCTTTGGTAGTGACAACTATTTCAACATATCTGCAATTCAGTTTTGTTGGAACGTTCCAAAAGCTTATTTTGGTTAGTCAATGTCCTTCACCGGTGCGTGTTGACGGGCACTATCCAACTAACTGGAAAAGAAACAATTTTTTAATTAAAAAAATCCCATTCACTTTTGCTTAGCTATTGCAATTATAGTCAGGCATTCTTCATACACTGACTTTCGACGCAGTCCTTTGAACTTGAAAATAGATATACCAAAATAAACAGAAACAACACAACGATGTATTGACAACATTCCAAACAACTCTGACATCCTTGTTTGCATCTCAGAACAGACATATAATTAGAGAAGTTCACACTTCCTATGAAATTGACAGTAACTTATAGCTATAGTAAGTATTATATCCATAATCAATGGATGGAGTTCTCAATACTGGTAGTTATGAGTTCTTTAATAGAGTTCTGATGCAGCTTGCAAGAGCGCTCAGGTCACACGCTTCAACAAAGTGTACCAAAATACATTTTTACCGACAAACTTACATTCACGTTGGTTGTAAAAGAATCAGATGGTTGCATGATGTCCCAACAACAGAGTCTCAAACATGCACATGTAAACCCCTGAAGCTGACATTAACAGCAGGTTTTGTCTGCATTATATATTCAATTAACTGGAACTATACTTTATTTTGGAGGTATGGAATTTCCGGTTCATTGGAGATTGCAAATTCGCACTATCCAACGGAGAGCAGCGAAACACAACCATATCGTCGCCCGAGTGCTAGAATGTTCTATGTCCCCTTTGGGACATAGAACATTCTAGCACTCAGGCGACGATATTCAGATATTTTCATTCACTTCAAGCTGTTCACCCCCTTGGAACATTAAGTTTGGCATAATTTTAACAAAGTCAAAACATCAGCTTCTCAGTACACGAAACTGACAGTCAGAGATTCTGTATCAACAGATGTTAATAAAATATCCTTCAACAATCGAGTTTCCCTTCAGTCTGTTGGAGCGTGCCAGTGGTCACTGAGAAATTTATCTTCAATCTAGCATTTCTTTTAAAGTGAGGTCCGCAAAAGCACTTTAGCACCGTGAGATTTACAATAATCACAGCTTTAATTACTTCGAAAATAAACATTGTGAATACCCGTACTGTTCAGACTGTTCTGTCAAAACTTGGATAATGTTTAGAGATTATTAGTTTGTTAGTTTCATATCAGCCTGTGACAACGTCATATCAACTAGAGACCGAAGGTCAAAGTATAATGTGACGTTACCGAGGGGCTGATATCTCGGCCAATATGAAACTGACCAAGTAATAACCTCTTTATTCATTAACCTGTTTACTGCCACGTGCACTTCATTCATATAGGGATGACATCTATGTACGCACGTATGCAAGTAAGTTTAATAAAAATTATGAAATACTTGAAACTCTATCATCTGATTAATTGTGGGAAAGGGCTCTCTGAGCCCTTTCCAACAATTAATCAGATGGTAGGTTTGAACTGCGCATACCAGAACGTATAGATAATCATCATAAAATAGGTGACAATAGTCGCCGCTTTCGGCAGCGTAAGTTTTAAACCAACACAAATATTTATAAAATGTTCTCAGATCTGTTACAGTTTTTTGTTGTTATTGTTTCTCATTCTTTTCACCAAGTCCCAATGTTCTTCTTCTCTGAACGTTTCAGCTTGTCCACCGGGGGGGGGGGGGGGGGGGGGTTGAAGGAGGTTCGGATAGCTGAACCATCTCATCTCCGACATCGACGTCGACTAATCGCCGCTTACGGCTGAATCTTAGTTTAACATGAATTTTCTATACACTCTCTTATCTCTTCTCTTCGTCTACCTAATCTTTACTTATTACCATCATAAATTCCTCATACAAAACCTCGGATTTAACCCTTCACCCAACGAATCAGCCGCATCCGCCCGCGTAATTTGCAAAATCGGCAGTTGAAAAAATATTATTTTTCACAAAAATTTTAACAAAACCATATCATGTGACCCCTCGTTGGAACGAGCTCGTTGAGCTCGTTCCAACGAGGGGGTCACATGATATGGTTTTGTTGAAATGAATCATTAGCATTTTAAAAGATATGGCAATTTGCCAATTGGCAAATTGCCACATCTTTGAAAATGCTAGTGGTTCATTTCAACCCATTTAAAATCATAAATAGAAAATACAATTCTAGAAAATACAATTGTAAAAGCTACAGTAATGGCTCCCAGGTCTCCTTATCTCAAGTCGCATACTCCAGTCTTTCCCTTTGATTGTAGATTGCTCATCATAACCGTCCTTTGGTAAACTACTGTCTTATTCCCGTGTTGTAGTATTTTTGTTCTATTTTTGTGTTTTTTTGTTCTGTTTTTCATCTTTTCCTGAGGCAATGACAGGATGAAAGCCAATCTGGACCTTCATCTTTGTATGTCATCTCCTTGAGGGCGTCAATTTGGAACGTATTTATGTTCTTGTTATGGAAACTCATTGTGTGTGTATTATAGTCTGTGTACCTTAATGAAATGCTAGTGTAATGGAAGTATAAATGCTATTCCACAAATAAAAGTATTTGCCTATCTAACAAAGATGATTTAATTCAGCATTTTTACATTTCTGCCACCTAAAGACATGGAAATGATCTCACAAAACTAAATGACTTCCCCAACTTTTGTGAAGTTTCACGACAAATATCGTTCTACTGAAAGGTGATTTCGAGCCTTCGCGTACAGCTTCAGCGAATGGAAGAATCTTTTTTTTAAAGGTGGGTTCTATATCACTTCATCTCAACTGCCCAATTGGAATGCAAGTTAACCCTTTACCCAACGTCCAACGTAACGGCCAAAACCGGCCAGCGCTATTCTCAGAAATCGCCAATTAATTTTCATTATTTTTTATTTATTGTCTCAAAAACATATGTTGTGACCCTCGTTGGAACGATGAATGAAAAAATTAGTTGTTCAAGAATTTTTTTTGCAAGTGTCGTCTGCGTGTCATGTTAGGTAAAGGGTTAAAATAGCACATATCCTCACTGTAGACGTGTTGTTCATACACAACATTATAAAGACAATTGATCTGGACTGCCATTTTTCCTCGGGTTAACAACACAGGACCAGATAGTTCAAACAAGACGCCGTAGATGTCGTGTTTAATCTGGCTGATCTGGTCTCGTCAGCAATAAATATTATAAGCCAGATTAATTGACAAATCGGGGGCGCGGTGGCTCAGTTGGTAGAGGTGCAGGCTGCAAGCCGAGAGGTCCTCGGTTCGAATCCCACCTGCGGCAACCGCGTTGTGTCCTTGGGCAAGACACCTCACCCCGATTGCCTACATGGGGCACGATGACGCTGTGTACTGAGGCGTACTGCATGTCGATGGTGCGCATGTCTTCAACCAATCTAACCCTACCTGTGCTACGGTGCAGAGTTCAGAGTTACGATGTTGGAGAGCTGACAGCTGCTCGTCGTTGCTCGGTGGTTCTCTCCGGGTACTCCGGCTTCCTCCACCCGTAAAACTGTCACAGTCACGATTAGCCATTGTGCATAAGTATGTGACCTTAAACACCAATAAATAAATAAATAAATAAATTGACAAATCACGGCATCCCTAGTTTATACATGTACAACTGTTGCCAACTTGGATTCCACCCATGACGTTGCTTACCAAGTCCTGTTTTAACGATGGGAACGGAGCATGGCGACATTGTGTTCTAAGGCGTACTGCACGTTGATGGTGCAGTTGTCTTCAACAAATGCTAATTCCACTTGTGCTGATCTACGTTTTATGCGGCTGAAATTATGCTCTTTGTTTTATAGTAGTATCGAACCACAGAAAACACATTGTTTCCGCACTGAAAGATGAAACACTGAGAACGTAGTTTGGTAAAGAAGGCTTTTGGTGTACATCTTTTTTAAAGTCCGCCAATATTATATTGCTTTTAACCCCTTTAACACTCCATGGGTGCGGTGGGGGGGGGGGGGGGGGGGGTTGGCATGTCTGGAAGTAGGTACGCAATTCGGACACCAACAATACTCCTGCACAGAAACGAAACAATTGATGTCAACGGAAACATCGCCAACGGCCATCTATTATTTTAACCCGTGGTTATCTGTTCTGAGCTTGTCGCTATTCCGTGGTAATCTGCGGTACTCCTGTTTCCTTCACCCGTAGTAAAATTGCCCAAAACGATGTGACCCTGCCAGTTGAAACGTGTCCTTAAACCCCAATAAAACAAACAAACAGAGAAAAAATCTGTCAGAATGTCAAGAAGTTTTCTTATTAGGTGGTGTTATCGACTCAAAAAGAGCCGGAAGGCAACAAAAAACACCATGTCAAAAACTCAAATCCGGTGTGTAGAGACAAAGCGGCAAATTATCAAGATAAAAAAGAGGATTCCGAGTCACCTGTTCCGTTTGCTGCTGTACTAATATACACGTGAAATCGACATTGCAACCATTTTCCAAAAATAAATAGATAAATAAATAAATAAAAAAAAAAATAAATAAATAAATAAATAAATAAATAAATAAATAAATAAATAAATAAATAAATAAATAAATAAATAAATAAATAAATAGAGCCCACGTATCGCTGAAGCAATACAATGTCCCCTACCGGACTAATGAGCATTAATAATTATACAAATGTTATAACCCAGATGTGAGCAGCATGAATTCCGTTGGAGCGTTTCCAAAAAAGTCCGGAAAACTAATATTTTGGCGCTTTTCCATATTTCCAAGGGCCATAACTCACACAAGAATACTGCAATCAGCATGAAACTCAAACTTGATCTGTAAGTCATCGTTCTATAGTAGGTTACCAAAAAACGAAATCATTCGGTTGAAGCATTTCCAAAAAAAAAGTCCGGAAAACTAAAGTGTGACTGACAGGCTGACTGACAGACTGACGGATGGACAGAGTTCACATAAAACTTGATCTGTAAGGCATCGTTCTATTGTAGGTTACCAAAAATAAAATCATTCCGTTGAAGCGTTTCCAAAAAAAGTCGGGAAAACTGATATTTTGGCGCTTTTCCATATTTCCAAGGGCCATAACTCACGCAAGAATACTGCAATCAGCATGAAACTCAAACATGATCTGTAAGTCATCGTTCTATAGTAGGTTACCAAAAATAAAATCATTCGGTTGAAGCATTTCCAAAAAAAGTCCGGAAAACTAAAGTGTGACTGACAGGCTGACTGACAGACTGACGGATGGACAGAGTGCACATAAAACTTGATCTGTAAGTCATCGTTCTATTGTAGGTTACCAAAAATAAAATCATTCCGTTGAAGCGTTTCCAAAAAAAGTCGGGAAAACTGATATTTTGGCGCTTTTCCATATTTCCAAGGGCCATAACTCACACAAGAATAATGCCATCAGCATGAAACTCAAAATTGATCTGTAATTCAACGTTCTACAGTAGGTTACCAAAAATGAAATCATTCGGTTCAAGCAATTCCAAAAAAAGTCCGGAAAACTAAAGTGTGACTGACAGACTGACTGACAGACTGGCGGATGGACCGAGTGCAAATAAACTTGATCTGTAAGTCATCGTTCTATAGTAGGTCACCAAAAATGAAATCATTCCGTTGAAGCGTTTCCAAAAAAGTTCGGAAAACTGATATTTTGACGCTTTTCCATATTTCAAAAGGCCATAACTCACACAAGAATTATGCAATCAGCATGAAACTCAAACTTGATCTGTAAGTCATCGGTCTATAGTAGTTTACCAAAAATTAACTCATTCCGTTGAAGCGTTTCCAAATAAGTCCGGAAAACTGATATTTTGGCGCCTTTCCATATTTTCAAGGGCCATAAATCACACAAGAATAAGGCAATCAGCATGAAACTCAAACTTGATCTGTAAGTCATCGTTCTATAGTAGGTTACCAAAAATGAAATCATTCGGTTGAAGCATTTCCAAAAAAAAGTCCGGAAAACTAAAGTGCGACTGACAGACGGACGGATGGACAGAGTGCAAACCTATAGTCCCCTTCGGTGATTTCGGTAGGGACTAATAAATAATTGCAGTGAATCGAAAGAGAGAAATTCGGTTCGGTGGAAGAAAACCGTTTAACGCATCACTTCCACATTTTGTTGATATGCCGTTGATTGATGTGCCCATTCAACTGTCGTAATTAACTCTTTACTGCAAAGTATTTCTTTTAATTCAAGGGTAGAAATCAATCATGAGTGAAATGTTTATGAGAATAAAATTATCAAAAAGAAGCTAAAGAAAATCTTTTCTGATGACAAACTTATTTCTATCCTGGAGGGAATATCTGCCAGCAGCATGCAACGAGTTAACCATTTACCTAACGAATCGGGGACATCCGCCCGCCTATGTAACTACAACATCGGAAAGTTGAACAAAAATATTTTCAAAACCTTTCAACAAAACAATATTCTGTGACCACCTCATTTGAACGAGCTCGTTCCATTGAGGGGGGACACATGATATGGTTTTGTTGATATTTTTTTAAAAATAATTAAAATGACAATTTTTTTTAAAATCGTGTGCATTGGGTAAAGAGTTAACCCTTTACCCAACGAATCGCCCGCATCCGCCTGCGTAATATGCAAATTAAGCAGCTGAAAAAATATTATTTTTCGAAATATTTCAACAAAACCATATCATGTGACCCCTCTTTGGAACGAGCTCGTCGAGCTCGTTCCAAAGAGGGGTCACATGATATGGTTTTGTTGAAATTTTTTGAAAAAATATAAAAAATGATATTTAAAATAATAAATTTTGAAATCGTGTGCGTTGGGTAAAGAGTTAAAGGAGCACTCTTATTAGCGCTATATTTCTGAAAAACGTAATTTGACTAATTAATAGCGAAACTTCCTAATGGTACTCACTGTTAGATGATGATACTTCTCGGAACGATAGATTCAGTTAATGATGATATTCCGAAGATCTTGAACCAGTTAATATCTAATTCGGAGAGGAATCAAAAATGGCATTTGCCCTCAAGTGACCATTAGCTGTGAAAAATATATTCACGATTTTTGCTTGGCACAACGTCATAAGAGACGAAAACATTTGTGGAGATTTATTTCTCGTATTAAACGGTGAGAGTTTCATAAGGTTCGTAGTTGCAATGTTTCGAGAACCCCAATTTCATATCCAACTATCTCATTAATATGCATTGAATGGATCAAATTATATATTTTTTCTGAAGACCGTAATATCATAGAATTGTTATTGGAAACAGTTTTTTAAACTGTGTTTTCATCTACTAACCTCATGTTACGCAAACAGTTTTGTATTTTTAACAGCTTCAGAAACTTCGGACAACATCATAAATTCAAACTGATTCACTGGACTTGGGCATATATACATTTAATACGAGTACTAAAAACAAACAAGATGCAGGCTACCAATATTCCCTCTAGAATTAGACAACACAAATAAAAGAGAATTCAACAGATGGACAAGATAAAATACGTCTCTGGGAGCAGTTGATATGAAGTGATATAAAAAGTGAAGGCACACGTTATCAAACATATCTCAAGACCTCTCGAATGGGACAAGCGCGATGTGCTGGCTCCAGCGAAACGTCGTAAGCTACGTTTTAGAAGCAAAATATAAATCTGCGACGACTTTCTGAGTATAAAGCAAGGCGAGCTTACCTCATTCTTCAAGCTTCGGAGGATAAAATCAGAATTGTTTTAAAATAAATTGTCATTGCTTTAGTTTATTTTGCACAGGACTTTTGGTGAGCGTACCTTCAGGGCGTCAAATAACAAGAAGGACGCCAACGCCCTATAGCTCACCAACATTCCTCTTTGATAGTAACTTTGGCAAACACAAGAACTGTATCAAACAGGCTCATAACATGCGATAACTTACCTAAACACAAGCTCTTAATAGTAAAACACAGAAACTGACAGACACTAAGTTAAACATGAAATTCTGAGCTAAACAGAAAACTAAACGCAAATAAAAATGTTAAGAAAAATGTTTAAAATGCAGGGTATGAGGGGTTAATCATGAAACAATGATACTGAGGAACATGTATCATGAATATAAGTGCCATGGGAAGAGAAGGAGCACAACAGATGACCTAAACACTTAGTTAAACATGAAATTCTGAGCTAAACAGAAAACTAAACGCAACTAAAAATGTCAAGAAAAATGTTTAAAATGCAGAGTATGAGGGGTTAAGCATGGAACAATGATACTGAAGAACATGTATGATGAATATAAGTGCCATGGGAAGAAAAGGAACACAGCAGGTGAGCTAAACACTAAGTTAAACATGAAATTCTGAGCTAAACAGAAAACTAAACGCAACTAAAAATGTCAAGAAAAATGTTTAAAATGCAGAGTATGAGGGGTTAATCATGGAACAATGATACCAAGGAACATGTCTGATGAATATAAGTGCCATGGGAAGATAGATTAATATGTCTTTCGGATTTGACTTTCATAGTACATTACAGGAAAGAACGACAGTCTGTGACCATTATCTTTCATTTCTTTAAACGATTGTCTTTTAGTGGGAGAGAATGTGACTGTTAACTGATCGTTTTCTCAGACTATTACCAGACTAAGTTAGACTAACCTAGTGTTCAACCGATTACCAAAAATGGCCGCTGACCGATTACCGGTTATTTGAGCTCACACTCGGCCGATTCCGATGGCGATTCCGATTGTAATACCGTGCACTACTAGACGAGTCGAGGCTTGAAAGAACTACATTAAATTGAACATATTTCAGTGTTAAACGTCGTTGGCTCGGGTCGCAGTAAAATGACCAGACGCGCACACTTCGCCGGTACACGTGGCTCTGAGAGCCACGTATTCCGGCGAAGTGTGCTCGTCTGGTCATTTTACTGCGACCTGAGTCAATGGAGTGCAGCATTTATTTTTTCCTGTATAAACTGGCGATTACCGCAAGTACGCTCAATTGTAGACTTCACATGTCGTTTAACTTTTTTTCCCGTAAAGGGGCGTCTAGAGAAATTAAGAATACACATTGTGGTTGTTTCCCAACTTTACTGAATGGTATCATTGACATCATTTTACATTCACAATTGAACAATTGCAGAAGATAATAAAATGTGGTTTATGAATCATCCGAAAAAATGCTTGGCAACAATCGGGTGAACCGATGTGCTTGGAGCCGTGGTGTTGTCATCCGATTGCCTACAATCGGCCGATTGGAATGGCCGATTCCGATCATCGGTTGAACACAAGACTAATGCGTAAACAAACTTTCATTATCTACATTAAAGACGGTGTTCCTCGGAATTGTTTCCACGAGTCGTATAGTACAGAAAGAATGCCAACTATGAAAACACTGCATGGAGGGTTCTTCAACAAGTTACAGACAATTACTGAAAAAAGGAAAATAAGCACTGGTAAACTGTAAGCAGATGAACCACTTTACGCAAGCCGATGGTCCATAAATTGAATGTTGTTTATTGCTTCCTGAGAAATGTTGAAGATTAGAAAATATCTCCGGCTACCAATGGATCTTTTTTCCTCTTCACATTAGACAGGGGTGGCTCGAGGATTTCCCCGACGCGAGGGCTATGCTCCCCAACTGGGGGGTTCCCCACCCAGACCCACCGGGCGCAGCATAGTTTGGCCCAGTGTGAGCAATTTTTGCTTTTATCGGAAAAAAAACAATATCCGTGACTTTAAAAGCTTTGGTAAGGTCAAAACGAAACGCAAACAAAAAAAGAAAATAAACAAGAGGCCCCACGGGGTCTGAAGTGCTCACCTTGAACAGAATCCGATATAAACAGAGTCCAAGAATGAATCTACATTAAGCAATCAATCTCCATAGGCTCCATTGTCAATCCTTGCCCCCCCCCCCTCCCCCCAGTAGTCACTAATATAGTCCAAGCATCATGCATTTTCTTCCGTTAATCATAATGTAAAAAGTGGAGCTCCCCTCCGGAGCCCGTTGATACAACCTATGTGGATTAATCTTAGTTACATACCTCTACAGGGTACTTAATAAAAAAATTCTAATTCTTCAGCTTCATGACCAATTCCAGCTGCCAAAGGGAGCCCAAATATTACTCCAGGCATTCGATTTGAAGCAAGTTGAATCTCACCTCAATAGAGATGTTGTATACCAAACATGAAAGCATTTTGCCTGGCAGATCTGAAGAAGAATATTTTTAAAGAAATTTCCTCATATTGCACTAAATTAAAATTCGGGTTCCCATAGGGAGCCCAAATAATAACCTAGGGACCCGATTTGAACAAACTTGCATCTGACTCCCCTAGAGATGTAAACCAAATATGAAGGATTCTAACTGGTAATCCGAAGGAGAAGATTTTTTAAGAAATTCCCTGCCATTGCACTAAGTTAAAATTCGGGTTCCCATAGGGAGCCCAAATAATAACCTAGGGACCCGATTTGAACAAACTGAAATTTGACCCCCGTAAAAATGTTGTATACCAAATCTCAAAGGATTCTGACTGGTGGATCTGAAGAAGATTTTTAAAAAGTATCCCCCATATTGCACTTAGTTAAAATTTGGGCTTCCATAGGAAGTCCAAACAGTAACTTACGGACTTGGTTTGAACATTCTTGTATCTGACCCTCATAACATTAACATATTCTGACTGATCGTCCAGAAGAAGAATTTTAAAGATTATTCCCCATATTGCCCCGAGTTAAACATTCGGGCTCCTGTATTGAGCCAAAATATGAACCAATGGGCTTCAGTTTAACAAATCTGTATCTGACTCCCTTATGGATGCTGTATACCAAATATCAAAAAATTCTGGCCATTGATTGTAGAGAAGTTTTTTTTTAGTTTTTGCAAATATGCTGACTCAGCATTTTTTCGATGCCCCTACAGAACGCACTGACATAACCGATGGCAATTGTTTTTAACATTCAATTCTACTGGTCCTAAGGGTGCTTCATACCAATAACAGTTCTCTGTTTCGTGTGGTGTGGGAAATATGGGCGTTTGAAAATATTTCGATTTAAAGCTCCTAGGGTTCCCACGGGGACATCGGAAATTTGTTTTGGCACGAGTCAAGTACTTATGAGCCAATAATACCAAACACCAAATTTGATTCAAATCGGACAATCTGTTCAAAAAAGAGAAATTTTGGGTTGGGCAAAAATTCCTGCCCCTCTCTCATTACAAAGGCAAATATTGTCATGAACTCCGTTTGAAAAAACTTGATTCTACACCTCAAAAGGAAGCTCCATACCAAATATCAAGTCATTGTACCCACAGGTTCATGAGAAGATTTAAAAATAATTTTGGACCATTTTCTTCCACCCCCTCCTTGTGGAATTATCTCTGCCTATGCAACAGCGATTATATGTCCATCGTGTTATACCTATTGTGCACGTGTATAGGGTCTTCGGGACCCACATCAGGTGCTACCCCTGTGCGTAAATCGAGGTATGTCTATGCCCCCAGTGTTAAAAGAAACAGAATGCATGTGCTGGGTTCCGTCTGCCATGTTTTTGCAGACTTCCCGCGTTGATTACTATTCTGTAAAAAGTCTGCCAGGTAGAATCCACGAAATATACCGGTGTGTAAGCGGTAGTGTGGGTCAATGCCAGGCCTGACGACTGAGAAAACAGATTCACGATGATCCCTCACTATTATTTACATGCACCCAAAGTTCAAATATTTGTTGGAAGTATCGTAGTGGATACATCAATGGTTTTACAAACGAGTTCAGCTAAAATCATCACAACTGCAGCAACTGTGTAAACAGATAAAAAATCATTTTAACTATAGCATCATCTTCCGCCATTAGTAGTCGCTTTAAATCTTCACCAAATACTAACACAGTTTTATTATACCAACATATTTCCATCTCCAGAGTGTTTCACTCCTACCCACATTAACTCTTCAAATGGATCCCCGAGTACAAACAAAACAAAAAAAATTATCTTGAAAACTGTGAAAACAAAGGAAAACTGGCCCACTTATCACGGAATTGTTTCTCGTGGAGAATTAGAAGCCATGATTACTTACCGATGAGAGAAACAGTGCATTGGGAAAAGTGGAGTCAAACAGTTTTGTACAGACGTTATTACTTTAGGATAGCTCTCGTACTGAACTGAACCCGATCAATGCAGAGATTGGCTCTTGCCATTTTTCTCATGTTTGATTAATTAATTGATAACTAATGTTCATTTATAATATATAAGCGATGTTTAATCTGAATCGATGTCGCCTTCTTTGGCAACCGTTTTCAACAAAGCTCTAGTATTGCTGCTCAAACAAACACAAGGTGCGTAATTACATTTTGTTGGAAACGAGTTGTCGTTTTCCAGTAACTGTTAGTTGGTTGAAACTCTTTGAGTCAGCATTAAAAAAAGTGAAAACCTATCTAATGGATCCAAAAAGCCTTATAGATGATTACTGCTTGGCACGATATCCATATGATTAATAACAAATCCGTTTAACACATACTGCTTGAATTAAAATTGTTTAATCCTCTAACGATTCATCTAAATTTATAAAGAAATCGGATTTGATGCAAAATTTTTGATATATTTTTTTTGACAAGTACGTAGGATGATATAGAGAACACGTGCTCATCGATCAAATCAGGGTGTCTTTAATGCGAGGGAAGGCGATTTACAGCCCCAGTTTCACCTTCCCATCTGCTGAGTATACTCAACCCAGTGCCTGTCAGGGGGAATTCATAAATCGTCGAGGACAATCGAGGGCATATTTGTTTAACAGACAGTGGCAAACATTGTCAGTAAACTGAAGGAAGCAATTAGAAGACGTCTCAATATTCAGACAGAAATGATGGGAAGATAGAAAAAATAATTTGACGCAAAGACAGCGACTAGAGAGATTATAAGAGCCGCTACCTATAGAATGTTACAAAAAAATGAACTCTTTCAACCATGGTACCATGTACAGTATCTATTGTTGAGCTGTAGGATTAATCCTTCTAACATGAAAAGCAGACGACAATTGCAAACAAAATTCTTGAATAACTAATTTTTTTCAATTTTTGTCTCGAAAGCATAGGTTATGACCCCTCATTGGAACGAGATCGACAAGCTCGTTCCAAAGAGGGGTCATAACCTATGTTTTTGAGACAAAAAATGAAAAAATAATGAACATTAATTACGATTTTTGTAAATAGCGCTGGCCGGTTTTGGCCGTTACGTTGAGTAAAGGATTAAATGATTACAGATCCTCATTTCCGATTTATTGTTCATTGCGTCATCTGCTGGTCCCCTGCCAATGTTTTTCTTTACACAAAAAGTATGCATAGCCTTTTGAAAGGGTTAAACCGTGGGCTAGCTCAGTCTAGATAACAGTAATAACAATATAATGCACGTCATTATCTGATAATGATCCATGGTTAACACTTAACAAACCATCGGTCATTCAATATCCTTAACATAGCTCTGGGACGCAATTAACTGCAGTGCTGCAAATCATTTGTTTCGAACCGATATACTGCAGTGTTACGCACTCGAGAATTATCTCATTAATGCTATTATCAGATACGGTGGCTGATTTTGGATATGAACTTTTTACATGATATGTCGGGATATCGAGATCTCGACATACGTATCTCAAGATCTCGACGTAAATTCCCTCACCGAACCATAGCTACCTTTCCAAAAGTGCGCAGTGATGGACAAATCAGTAATACACTGATCTACCCATCAGTATAGATTATTTCCAATGTAGCTAAAGTTTGATTCTCATTACACTCACATTCACAGACCAGGCTTAATCCATGGGATTGGGAAGGACCCTTTTTCCATCCTGATCAAGTCAAAGAAATCTTATCCGATTCACAGATTTTGGCTATGTTTCCCGGTTCGTCAACTCATCAAGGAGCATGCAATGACCTTGACCCAATACTGTACTTCCAAGGTCAAAGTCACAAACTGGAAGACCTTGATACTGTTATTTAGACATTGAATGTTGCCGAAAGTTCAAGATATTTAAAATTTTGGTCCATAAGGTTGAATAACTATGGGAGTTCGGGGTTTATGTAATAAGGCGTATATTACCAGTACTTGTGGGAGTTCGATGCAGGAACTATTTAAATCACTGACTGTTATAAACAATACTTTATCATGAGCTGATCGTAGCTGTGAGCAAATCACGATCTTTTTTAACGTAGACGCGGTGTTTTCATTTGCGACCATGAAAGTACCTTTCATATTACTGTTAAGGGTTGGCCTAATATCACTTCCAGATCTGACGAGAGTGGGGGCTTTTATGAACGACTACGCCACAAAAATATTAGGCACGTATATTTTGTAATATTGTAGTATGGAAACACACGGGCGCAAATCGTTAAACCACCAAGGGTGTTTGATAGGCTTCATTCACCACATACAGTTAAACCTAGAAGTCCTGCCATGAAATGCGCACAAATAGCACGTCGATCTGCGCGTTAATCTACGCGCTATGACCATAGTCAGGCTGTCAAATTATGTACATACGACCTGTGCACAAGCAATGTTTCAGCCAATGGACCTCTGGAGGTCCATTGGCAGAAACATTGCCTGTGTTTGCTATGAGTAACCAGGAGAACCTGCCGTGCTTTGGATGCCATTCGATATGGCAATTGTGCGCAATTCCTACGCGCAATTAAGCCTTGGTAAGCGCACAGTTCGTGACAGGACTTCTAGTTTTAACTCTACGGACATCATAATGTCAGGACTGGAAAGTTTCACTCGCTCACTCGACATGCCGAATAGATATTATTTTCGGACTCGCAAAAAATCACATTCGGTCGTCGGTCTGACGAGTGAACAATTCCGCCTCCCATGTCTTTGAAGTTTTCATTTTTCTCGTAAAATAAAATTTTCAAGCCGAAACTGACTGTTGGTTTCTTATTTTAGCAAGACACTAAAATTAACAATGTCTGCCCTGGACAGGGACCATTTGTGTGGAGTCTTGTGAACCCTTTACCTACCGAATCGGACGCATCCCCCGCGTAATGTACAAATTGGACAGTTGAAAAAATATTAGTTTTTTGAAATATCAATAAAACCATATCGTGTTATCCCTCATTGGAAAGAGCTCATCAAACTCGTTCCAATGATGGGTCACATCATACGGTTCTGTTGACAAATGTGAAAGCATAATATATAATAAATTTTGATATCGTCTGCGTTTGGTAAAGGGTTGTACATGTAAGTACGCTACGGTAAGAACTCTAAATTAATTTTCTATATATATTCCAGGACAAGTCAGTTGAAGGCCAGGCATTCTTAAAAATACAGGAAGGCTAAAAATCGCTCCCCTCGCATGAACTAGGTAAGCGTTTAGCTCTCCTCAACCTTATATAAGCTAAAAGTGGCAAAATGATGTTTTACTATAATGAATTCTGCCTTTTGGGCAATGTACATTTTATTATGTGCTGCTAACAAGGTTGTCACTGTGAGACGACTACACTGCACCTCCCACTCCTCCGGGCCTCGACAAGGCCCGGAGGTGTGGAGGAGCAATGTGGCCGTCTTACAGAGATTACTGACAAAAGTCTTAAAAGATGTGGGTTTTTGGATTAAGCTGTTGTGGTAATCATTATTTTCTAAGGCCAGGAAAGATAATTTTCGCCCTCCTTAATTTTTATAAGCCGAGCAGTAGGCGAGCAAATAAATCGGTCTCCTGAAAATGCAGGTCTGCAGTTGTCTTGCGGAACGAGTACGATTGTAAAGAAATTCGCCCTGCAGGGCAACGCGATTTGGGAAAAAAAAATCACTCCATTACGTACCACACTACCAAATCTCTATTTTAGTAGAAGACGGGGTCATAGACCGTCCTCTCAGAGCTTAGTCCATTATGACGTTTGTATCGGATACTAATTGTCTGAATGCATCTTGAAAACTTTCAATCAGTCTACAACACTTACCAATTAGGAGTCAAACGCCACACATTTCTATACATCAGCTTGAGACTTGAACAACCCTCATTTTGTCACATATCATTCGATATTTACGTGTGTCAATTGGGACTACTACAACTGGAAAAATCCATAATCATTAGACAGCTTTCTTTGGCAATGTTTCACTCTGCGTTATTACCAATAGCAGTAGTGTGTCATGTATGAAACGTCCCCTATCAGCAGGACCCCGGGCAGGATCCCGGAAGTGACGTCATAGTCACGTGGCCCAGTGGCGCCACGTTGTGTTGTCATGGTAACCCGCATGACATCTGGGCAACATAGCAACCACGTGCTACCATAGAAACCAAGATGGCGGCCTCCAGTATACAAATCGGACGACGGAAACACGTATCACCCTAACAACACGCGCTGCGCATGCGCACTAACACCACGTATCACTATGGGGATGATGTCACAACATGGCCGCTCTCGCGAGTTACCATGACAACACAACATGGCGCCACTGGGCCACGTGACTATGACGTCACCTCCGGGGTCCTGCCCGTGGTCCTGCTGATTGGGGACGTTTCATACATGACATACTACTAATAACATTCGCAAGATACAAAATTGATATCAGAATCTGATACAATGACATGAAATAAATAAATAAATAAATAAATAAATAAATAAATAAATAAATAAATAAATAAATAAATAAATAAATAAATAAAATGTTTGATAAGAGTTTAATGTCATCTAAAACACGACGGGCACGACAGTGGACAGATTATAATATTGGGCATTTCCTACGTTCTAACTTCCATTTTCAACTTTTCGAGAAAAGCAAGTTTGATGTTTGCACCCTGGGTTCTACCCCATGTTATGGTTATAAGTATGTGTTTCATTGTTATAATTGGAGTAATTATTAAAGTATCACATTTCAAAGAGTAAAATGTGTACCAAATTAACCTATAAAGCTAAAAATTCACTTTTTTCGTTTGGAGAGCACTTTTCACTTGTGGGGCACCACTTCTTTAGAACCATGGTGGTGTTTGGAGATAGAACACTTTGTTCATAATTTATGGATGAATCGTCATTATTTATTTATTTTTTGGTTATGCACAATGGCTAATCATGACCGTGACAGTTTTACGGGTGGAGGAAGCCGGAGTACCCGAGAGAACTACCGAGCATCGACGAGCAGCTACTAGATCCCCAACATCGTAATTTCGCACTGCAGCACAGGCAGGGTTAGATTGGTTGAAGACATGCACACTATCGACGTGCAGTACGCCTTAGTATACGGCGTCATCGTGCCCCGATGTGGACAATCGGGGTTAAGTGCCTTGCCCAATGAAAGAACGCGGGAGTCCGAATCGATCGCTCACACGGTCACCCATCCGAGGATTAACCGGGCTCGACGTTGCTTAACTTCGGTGATCTGACGAGACCCGGTTACCGCAACGCCACCGCGCCCCCTGAAATTTCGTTGCAACTACAATGAAATGATGTTGCCTCCACTCATGAAGTAGTGATTTATTTTATCCCACGCATTTTCAGCTTATGAAGAGTATCACGTAGAAACCCAGACTATGGTTTGAGTTATGAAACTTGTGTGATAACCAGAAAATTCAAAGCAAAGGTGAAGAATTTCTAACGAAGTATGAGATACGTCGGTTTCACATTAGCAATATTATTCTTGACAAAGGAATGTCTAGCTGGTGGATGGTCGGCTAGCTGGTTGGCCGGTATATTGATTGATGGATGTAAGGATATTTGAATGGATGGATAGAGTAACGATGACGTGAACAGATTGACAATCACATACGCATGGATAATGAAGGGTAACTTGCGTTCCATTTCAATTTAATGGTCAATGGATAGGCTAAAGATAGAAGAAATTGCAGAACGAAAATTCAATATTGTTGTCAGTAGATGTATTTGGGAGGGGGGAGGGCGGTGGTGTTGCGGTAACCGATTCTCGTCAGATCATCGAAGTTAAGTAACGTCGATCCCGGTTAGTTCTTGGATGGGCGACCATCTGAGCGATCCATTCTGACACCGGCGCTGTGTCCTTGGGCAAGGTACTTTATTTCCAAATGAACCAAAATACTGCATTTTGACTGGCTGAGAGGTACGGTGTAACTTGCAATCCACAGTGGCTTTTTTACACCGTGTTTAATGAGGGGTCATAACCTATGTTTTTGAGACAAAAAATGAAAAAAATAGTCATTCAAGAATTTTGTTTGCAAGTGTCGTCTGCTTTTCATGTTAGGTAAAGGGTTAAATGCTGATCGATATCAGACTTTACTCCACACACAACTACATTCAAATCACTGATCGAAGATACGTGTTGTATTGGGGTGTTTTGTACTTTAGACAATCGACTGACCACAGTGAAAACAGTAGAATGTGGAACATTGTATGTAGAATTTTTAACACGTTTCTAATGAATGATCGAAAACAATGCACATTACTCTCTATTTATTTTGATCAGTCTTTTACAGTTTGTTTCAACTGGCGTATTATCTTATTCCAGCAGTTCACCTTTTTCTATTGTTTTGTTCAACGTGAAAAGGTTCTTTTGGATCTTCGCAACAGTGCGATCCAAAACATTGTAACATTAATTCAACTTCCGAAACAAACAAAAACAATTACATGAATTTCGAGGGCGTTACACTCTATTATCGGTGTGTCATCATCGTCAGTAGTCCAGTTCTCATAAACGGCCCGCTGCTCAAACCTGCGCCAAAAATAATGGTTTGGCTGATAACCACCGTCTAAGGTCCGTGATGATGTGCGACACCAGATAAACTTAAGTTATTGCCATTATTATCAACACGCTAGTACACTTACAAACTTGTAGGCCTAAATAGTTTCTTCCCACTGGCCCCGGTACATAGGTGTTTCTTTATTCTTATGCGTCCAAGATCAGTTGTTTTTCAATTCACTTTATTTTCTTCCTGGTGTCTGCAGCACTTTGCATCTGTTTCCTTTGCGACGACAAGCGATTTTCACAGGCGTTATTTTAACACCGGGGCATACAGAAAGAGCATGCAACGTCATGGGTTCCCTATCGAGTCGTTGGGATCTAATGGCCTTTGCAGCTTTGTGTGAATTTCCATTTTATTTCTGTAGCGTATTACATTTTTCGTACCCTCGGCGTGAACTTATATCGGTTTATAGGTAAGCTCCTGCAAGTACACGATGATCTTGTATTGCACTGCCAGTCAATCCCGAAACCGTAATTATTAATAGCTGAATATATTACTAAAAAGTCTCTCTTCTTTAAACTTGCTTGAAATCTCCACGATTTTTTTCAAACCCTGACAGGTTCAGTGAGTCAATGGCTTCAACAAGATATTCAATGAGTAAAACTTGATCCACACATGCCTGAGGCTAGTGAGGATGCTGTGGAGGTTCGCCTCCCCCTATTGTCCACGTCTCTCGTAAATTTTTGTGGCCCTTCGGAAAAAGTGTTGCCTCCTCGAATGCCAACATTTTCCCCCAAAGCGGCTAGTTTGAAGAATTGTTCACCATTTGGCGAAACTTCAATTTTCGTTATGCAAAATAGTGCTCGTAATAAGTATATGATAATAGCCATGTACACACATTTCGTGTTTTATTATTATTGTAAAGAAAATACTTTCTTAAACGGAAAGTAATTTTTTAAAATAAATATAGAATAAACGAACGTTTACGACCTGTTTCGTTTATTATTATACGCCTGTTCTTTGTAACCAACATATACAGCAACGCTAAACCACGCGGAAAATGAAAATCTGTTCCGCACATATATGAGGAACGGAAATCGTTGACTGACTATTTTTAAATAGAAGCGAAATTTCACAGGAATTTTATACAAATCGTGCAACGGAATTGCAATTTGAATCTCTAGCGATAGCTGAAAATCGTCCCCTGAGTTCCGATGTATTCAATGTGCCAGCACATTGAACACATTGGAACTCATGGGAAGAAATAGTAACACGGGTTCCCTTCGCAAATTTAGTTAAATGTGTTCTTTTGTTGATAGTTGTCAAAGGCAGGCCTTCTAATAATTGTTTTTATAGACGTGAAGGCATGTAATAAACACAAAACGACACACGCGTGTGAACGGGTTATCGACAAGGCACCTGTTCCATAGCGGAAGGATAAAACTCGAGGCCTGTGTATTTATTGTTTTAAAGAAGTATATTGAGGTAGGTTTCAAGTCCGCATGGACTGTCAGTGACCCGAGAACACTCTCGGCAAATAGTACCTTCATCCCACAATGTTGGAATATTTTGAGATATAGCTTCGGGCATAGAACTCCAAATCTTTTCCTAGCATTACTAGAGAACGACAATTCTGAAGGCATGTTCTGAAATAAGTAAAGCGTATTCCATTTGTGGCCTCCAAAACATACGTTATTACTGCTTATTTGAGCGAGCCCGGGCAAGCTAGTTCTTGTGAGGGATTATAAGCCTGTTTTTAAAAAAAATTATAAATGAATGGCGAGTTTTGTAGGCAATGTGTTAAACATTAAAAGAAGCCCTTCAATCGATTTCGCCACTCGCCATATCCATTCAACTGAGGTCTCGACACCAGGCGAATTAACAGAAAGTGACAAATGTGACGATGAAGGCGATTTGCCTCTCTTATAATCACAAACTGGTTCAAGATGCTATCAGACTCTAACATTGTTCATTAATCGATAACAGAATAATCGCCCCTGGAAACACCCGAGTCTCTTTCGCTGTGAAATACTTAATTGTTGTCAAAGGATGCTCATGTAGCCACCTCTTTTTGTAACATAACATCAGTATTTATTTATTTATTGATGTTTAAGGTCACATATTTATGCACAATGGCTAATCATGACCGTGACAGTTTTACGGGTGGAGGAAGCCGGAGTACCCGGAGAGAACCACCGAGCAACGACGAGCAGCTGCCAGCTCCCCAACATCGTAACTCCGCACTGCGGCACAGGCAGGGTTAGATTGGTTGAAGACATGCGTACCATCGACGTGCAGTACGCCTTAGTACACGGCGTCATCGTGCCCCCACACGGGCAATGGAGATGAAGTGTCTTGCCCAAGGACACAACGCGGTTGCCGTAGGTGGGATTCGAACCGAGGATCACTCGGCTTGCAGCCTGCACCTCTACCTACTGAGCCACCGCGCTCCCCACAACATCAGTAAACAAGAAGAATGTTACGAAGGTAACACATGCCCCCCCCCCCCCCCCCCATCTTGTGACCTTCAGCTTGCAGATGCGGCAGAAACTATTATACGCGACACACCGCCTGACTGTCCTTAAAAATTGTAAAAACTTAACAATTGTACTATGATTCGTTTCTAAGTTATGGCTGAGACACGAATATTGACCGATTTTTAGTGTGACCTCGAAATGTTACCTTGACCTTGAAATGTGACCTTGACCTTGAAGGTACGAACGCGGCTATTGTGTGTGACACATCGTCCCATGGTCCTTTAATTGTGTGAAGTTTGATGACTGTGGCCATAACAGTTTTCGAATTATTGGCTTGGACACGCACGCACGCACGCACGCACGCACGCACACGCACGCACACGCACACACGCACGCACACGCACGCACACGCACGCACACGCTGTATGCCACCCGACCTAAGTCGGGGGGGGGGGGGCATAAAAATTGATTCTGTCAAATATATTCTATCATGACCAGCTATGGAATCATAATATGCATATTTTATTTCACATCTCGCTGGGAACACTAAAGCGACAATGAGCAACCTTGTCAGCTAACACAGTCTCTAGCCGATAATTCTCCTGAAAAACAGACATTTCCCATTCGTTGTTTCATAGACAAACTCCGAATTTCTCATTGGACAGAACTCGAGGTCGCGGGAGATCAGTGAAAGTAAGGTTTGGGTAGGTCCTATGAAACTTCGGAATTCGATTCGAAATCGTCCCGATGATTCACTTCAATGAATGGCTGATGTTTTTCGTAATTGGAAGATATTTACAGGAAAGTTAGCTCCCCTTAATTTTTTAACGCTGTATTTTACACTCAGGTACGGGAATTTCCTTTTCATTGTGGTACCCTCTGAGGAAGTATTATGTGAGATTTAGGGGCTAAAATATAAGTAATTTTGCCTTATTGTATGTGAAAAATATACATACAAAATAAATCGATAAAGATGATAGGCATATTTTATTTTCTAGATATATACTATATCTTTTGTAATTCTGACAGAGATTAAACTGCGATAAGCTCGGAGTAGCATATAGGGCATGTAACACCGGGGCCATGTAACTAGTTACTATGAATCGTCTTGGCACTTCGATATTTTTATAGCCTAGCCGAGGCTATAAAAAGTATCAACATAGTGCCAAGGTGTTTCACAGAAACTACATGCAAACGAGAACATTTGAAACCACTTACCCCAATATATTGTACTCTCTGTGGCTTAGCCACAGAGAGTACAGTATATTGGGGTAAGTGAGGTCTCCACATTTTATCAAAATTTTCAAATCACAAATGGGAGGTACCCCCTCGTGTGGAACTTCAGTTTTGTTTGGAGATGCGTTTGCACTCTTAGCACCTCCCCTTGCTACGCGCCTGGCAAAACACAAAAACGTCGAAAAGTTCAGAGATATCATTCTGAACGCAATGCGTTCCACGCCACGTTCGGAAAGATATTCTCTTTTATCTATTGTGACAATAAATATAGAAAAAAATATTTGTGGAACATTTACCGCTTTATTATAAGGTAACATTTAATAAATAGATGATATGCAATGCAATGAGTGTTTTGGTCACTCGATATTTATGGAACGAGTCTAAGAATTTTTCGTTTTGCCGAGTTTAGACGAGTTTCATTCGTGTAACAAAAACACGAATTTCATGTTCTGTTTATCATTTGACACCACAGTTACCAAAGACACATCTTTTCGATAGAAAAAAGGGTTAAAAATGGAATTTCCCTTTGAATGTCATGCATTTGACTGTGACGCGTCACAGCTGCACGCAGTCATACGTCATAACCGCATTAATTTGACACAGATCTTTTCGGTGATAACCAATCAGAAAGCGTTCTTTTGAAATGGACCCAACAAGTCAACTGAAGATGTTATAAAGCACTAATTAATATTTATTAAAAATATAACGGTAATAATCTGAGAAAACGGAGAAGTCATATGATAAATTAAAGTCAATATCAAAATTGTTAGCCTGTAGTTCATTTCAAGGTTGTGTCGTAGTAGTGTACCTTGTATTCTCAATATTTCACTTAAGTGAATGGTTCACATTATAGTTTTTCACTCGGTTCATTAAAACACAGAACTTGCAGTCTCTTTTCGGAATACAAATCCGGTACTGAATTAGAAATGCTCGGGACAGAATTATCAGACATAAACCAAATAATACGTGGAACATTACCCAAATATCGTGGCTGTTGAAAATGTCGTTAAACTTCAGATGTATAGAATAAACGTATAGTGTTTTCAAGTAAAACATTTATTCTACGAGTAGAATTAAGAATGAAACCGACTCGCCTCGGCGAGTCGGTTTCATTCTTAATTCTACGATTAAAATAATTTTTTTACTTGAAAACACTATAAACAAGGCGCAGTAATACACTTCTGTCTGAAAATAATTCCCCTACAAACTGGAGATGAACTTGCAAAAATACTTTAATATATGAGCAGTGGGTGGTGCTTTCTACTCGCATTGTGTAATACTTTCACAAAGATTTAAAGAAATCAACAATCGAACTATTAATTATGCTAGACAAATGTGGTAGAGGCCAGAGGTCAACAAGTTCATCGCTACTAGGGGGAACAAATTACTTCAGTGTTAAACCTATGGGGAAAATTTATCACCCTACTTGGTGAATAAAGCAAAAAATTATCCAAGGCCTTTATTGTTCAAATAAACGGTCATTTATGAGATAAAATCATATAAACATGACTCTTATATACTGAACAATCCTTGACGTCGTTGTTTGACTACTCTAAGAGGAGCTGATTTCACAAGGGAAATTTATAGCGTCTATAACGACAACTTTAATGCACACACGGGTGTCCACCGTTCGTGCAACATAACGGTATCATTCAACGCTAAACGATTACCATAATCAGCGACGTAGCCATGTGGAGATGTTAGGGACAGTGGCTCGCCCCCTCCCCATTTTTCCAGACAAATGTTAATCTAAAACACATTCATGCCCGAAATCTCTAAAACTAGTTCATGTACTCTCACTCTGATATTACTTGGGTCCATTTGCTATAGTTAGAACTCCATTGTGGGGAAAGTGCAGCCTTTAAAAAATACTCGGGGTGCTCATAATTTCATGAAAAGTCAATTTTTCCCCGAGAAGTATCTGGACCTTCAGGTATGGGGATACACACTCTTAACCTTTTAGACAACGTAACGATCAAAACCGGCCAGCGCAATACACAAATACTGTCCATTCAATTTTCATAATTTTTTTCATTTTTTGCGTCAAAAACATTGCTTATGACCACTCATTGGAACGAGCTCGCCGAGCTCGTTCCAATGAGGGATCATAAGTTATGTTTGTGACGTAAAAATTTGAAAAAATTAGTTAATCAAGAATTTTGTTTGTAAGTGGCGTCTGAATTTCGTATAAGGTAAATTGGTTAAACCAGCATGAGGTGAAATGAAGTATGGGAAAATATTTTGTCCGTCACAACTCGCGTAAACTATGGCCATCCTTCAGAAAAAGATAGTCGAAGCTGTCAATTAGGTAAGAAAATTGGAATTGTGGTCCCAATTTGTGCTTGCTAGCTCATGTCTTTGAGAAATGTTGCAATGAAAGAACAGGTCACACATGACATCAGAGTTGATCTTTTCTGTGCTTCAGGGGCACATAGGTAATCAGACACTTTTGTGGAAGAGCAGCTTGCATCCCACCAGAAATATAAGATCAATGTTTTTTAATCATTCACGCTCAAATGTTCTTCATTGGTATCTAATTCCTCCCTTTGATACTATCACAATACACTTGTAGCTCAATTATTACACTAATAACTCATTTATCTGTGTTTCTCAGAATTCCCAAGAAATTGACCCACACAAGTAAGCTTTGGAACGAGATCTTTACATTCTGTATTAATCAGACAATTGAGATATAGAGTTTCACGCGTCATCAGGACAAAGCATGCTCTGAAAGAGACCAGCAGAAGGTACTCAGCAAGTGTTCTGCTCAAATAGTGTTTACTGATGACGCATACTTGTGACAAGCAATCCATACAAATCAAGCCATTAGATCCCTTTGACCAAAGTTAAAAACTCTTGTACCTAAATACACAGAACGACACACGTGTGTGAATGAGTTAATCGATATGGCATGAGTGCCAGCGCGGAAGGATAGAACGAGGGCCGCGGGCCTCGAGTTTTATCCTTCCGCGATGGCACAAATGTCATATCGATTAACCCATTCACACACGCGTGTCGTTCTGTGTTTATTACACCCCTTCACGTCTATGAAACAATTATTACAAGGACACTCGGCAATTCATTTGACAACTATCAACAAAAAGAACACATTTTATCGCCAACCAAATTTGCTAGGGGAACCCGTGTTACTATTTCGTCCCCGGAGTTCCAATGAGTTCTATGTGCCTACAGGCACATAGAACACATTGGAACTCCAGGGACGATTTTCAGCTATCGCTAGCGATTCAAATTGTAATTGTGTTACACGATTTGTAGAAAATTCCAGTGAAACTTCGCTTCTATTTAAAAATAGACGGTCAACGATTTCCGTTCCGCACATATGTGCGGATCAGATTTCAATTTTCCGCACGGTTTAGTGTTGCTGTAGATGTGGATTACGTAGAACATGTGTGTAATAAATAAGATATTCTATTCTTCACTCATTTAAGGTAAATATAAAGAGACATAACATTCGTTTTTACGATAAAATACAATTGTTAATGGATACGAAGTGCGATATCACCCAACGACAGTTGTGAGGATCGGACGTAACAACCAAGGCTGCATTGTGTATTTGAACAAGTAACGTAATCCCGATTGGAAACATTGGAGCACAGTGACGCGGTATGCTAGGGTCCAGCACATCGATGGTAGACGTGCTTTCAGCCAATACTGACCTGCTCTGCTTGTTTGGGGTTAGTAAAATAGAGAATCCGATAGTTATTCGTTGCTGCTTGGTGGTTCTCTCCTGACATTGCGGCTTCCTCTACACGCAAAAGTGCCGACACGAAATGACCTTGGCTATTATTTATTAAAACTCAATTATAAATAAATAAATAAATAAATAAATAAATAAATAAATAAATAAATAAATACATACATTTTGGCGTTTCAAGAATACACAAATTGGGCGGACAGTCGCTTCGATGGCCAATTGCTCGTCTTAAAAGATTCAGAGCAACAGCGCTTCCGCTCGTCTACACGGTTACAATACAGTGTTTTCGTCCAAACAGCGCCTCTAATGGAGAATAAAAGTGTCTGGAATTATCCGATTGGTGGAAAATGAACTGAGCTTGTAAGTGTGATTAAAATTATTGGTGACTATTGTCTTCTGAAATGTGTGAGAGAAGATTAAAATTGGGCGGGGGTAGGTAAAAATATGTCTATTTCATTCAGTGCGAAACTGGACGGGAGTACAGGAAGCTCCAAATTTAAAGGCAAAATTCACATGGCGACCTATATTTTTTTTCTGTATCTTTTTATCATGAGATGATAAACTAAATGGATAGATGGTTGTTTTTACCCAAATCAGCTTGAGGAGATGGGGAGAGAAGGAAAGATTAGTACTGTCGTAAATGGAAAAAAACACTGTATTGTAATCTAAAGTAGTATTTCTTGTGATTTCTGTCGAGTGATTTTTAAAAAAAAATAGTTTTGGATATTGTGTCTCCCGGTGTTATAACTTTGATGACTGAAGCCAAGACGGTTTGTACTTGGATGGAAATTTTATAGAAAAGGTAATTCTGAAGATGTTGGATGACCATTTTGCATGAAAAATAGCCTATTTCTTGAGTGCCCATATGCACAAAATGCTGGCCAAATGAACAGTGAAGAAAAGATGGTACAGTTTGGTTATTTTGTTGTGTATGTAGTCAATCAGAGGCAGGCCAATATGAAATGGCTTTATTAAAGGTGGAGAAAAGATGGTACAGTTTGGTTATTTTGTTGTGTATGTAGTCAATCAGAGGCAGGCCCATATGAAATGGCTTTATTAAAGGTGGAGAAAAGATGGTACAGTTTGGTTATTTTGTTGTGTGTGTAGTCAATCAGAGGCAGGCCAATATGAAATGGCTTTATTAATTGACCTAGATGTTATTGTCTGTGCAAAATAAGCAGGTTTTAAACCCCATGGCCAAAGTGTTTTCACTTATTTTTGAACAGAACTGTAGCTACATTATTATCCTTGATTGCTGGACAACCTGGGCAATTTTCTAATCATATTTTGGAGAAAAACTCTGCTTTGATGTGTTTTTTGTACCCAAGAGTGCAAAAACTACCTTTTTGGATATTTCTAGATGCACAAAATCACTACACTGTATGCAAATGCTCCTCTCATATTGAAACATTAACTAGGCTTAACATTTCTATTTTCACAATCATACTTGCATTCCAAGGGGTAAATCTGTAATAGTTTGGTCCATAATATGCGTTTTGTTATTCATAAAGTGAGGCCTTCACAAGAATGTAGAAATCTGTTTTATCAATGGCATTTTGTGTGCTTCCTCTGTCCTTGGTGTTTCATTTGTCATTTTTCTTACCAAGCACTACTACAACCGTCATAAAAACTTGCATCCTGTTCATGTAGAAAGTAATATGACATCCTTTGTTATAGACCAATTTAATGGAGATGCCTAGTAGTTTAAAAGACTGTTGCATTAGGAAGATTTCACTAAAATGAGTTGTTGGAACGGGCTGGAATGAGCTACCATGTTGATCCCATCCAGGTTCAGCAACTTATTTTTTTTGATAATGTCAAACAAGTGGAGATAGAGTGGATTTGGCATGTGGCTCAATGTACTATGCTGGCTTGATACTTGAGAATGTGGGTCAAACGAAGAAAAGTTGTGATATTGTACAAAATTGAGAGACTCCAAACTAAATTATGGTTTTATTTGGGAAAATTTTCTTTTTTACCACCCCCAAGTTTAATCTATCCTGATCAATTTAATGTGGATATTTGGCTCCCATCAGTACCACTGGATGCCTCATATGGTTAATACGCACACATTTTTATAACATTATTCAGGCTCAGCCCAAGTGCAGAGAGCATACCAGTTCTTAAACTGGTCTCAGTACAAAACCAGGGGAAATTTCAACTTTCGTCTCATTTTGGCAGTGTCTGTATTACCCAAATGTATGATTTATTAATATTCCAAGTGTCTTGTTAACTCTGTGCACTGTATATTTGGGGAACAGTTGGGGATTCTGCACTAGAATTGAAGTGTGTGGATCAAAAGGGTTGGATGTAGGCATTTCTGCTAAACTGGTTGCAGTGGTAGGGGTCATATAGCCAGCACTGCTTGTTCTTTTGTTTCTTTCTTCATCCAGGTCATATGATTATCTCATGCTAGAATGTGCTTCTGTCATATGGTGTACTTCTACTGCTAATTGTACTTTATCCAAACAGCTTTATGAAACAAAAGTACATTTTTTTTCATTTTTATTTTGAGAATAATGGAAGGGTTAATGTTTTTGGCTTTCATTACTCTGAGAATAACGTTTTGACTTTGATAGTTTATACAGCAACTCTGTTGGCATACTGATGCAAAATGATGACAGTTTGAGGACAAGAAATTCATTAAACTTGTTTTTTGGAATCAGTTTATTGGGAAAAATGTAAAAAGTGACACATGATTTTTTTCACTTAACCAATCGGGGTGGGTTAATTGTAATGCTGATAGATCAGGCAAAGAGCATTGCAATTTGAAAAAAAGATATTTAATATATCAGACAGTATTTTTTCTTTAATTTAAACCCATAATTACGTATATTTTTATGGACTTTGTAGCAAGTGTAGGTTACAATACAGTGTTTTCATGCAAAGGGCGCCTCCAGTGGTTTGCAAGTTTCTGGAATTGTCCGATTGGTGGAAAATGAACTGAGCTTGTAAGTGTGAATAAAATTTTAAAGTGTTGTTTTGGAAAAGATATAAAATATTGGTGACTACTTCTGAAATGTGTGAGAGAAGATTAAAATTGGATGGGGGTAGGTAAAAATATGTCTATTTCATTCAGTGAGAAACTGGACGGGAGTACAGGAAGCTCCAAATTTAAAGGCAAAATTCACATGGCGACCTATATTTTTTTCAGTATCATTTTTTAATGAGATGAGATAAACTAAATGGATAGATGGTTGTTTTTGCCCAAATCAGCTTGATGAGATGGGAGAAAAGGAAAGATTAGTACTGTCGTCAATGGGGAAAAAACATTGTATTGTAACCATATTACACGACCTCAGCCTTAGACAAACAGTGAGAAAGTTTACAAGAATTGGCCATGGTGTTCATTAATTTTGTTAACGCATTCACACCGGCGATATATTATATAATGATGATAGAACATAGCGTATTTAGATATACTGAGTTGCAGAACGCTGATGGAAAGGGCTCTCGGTAGGGCCCGGCGAACGTTCAATAATGATTCGGTTTCGCATCTTTCACTGATTCAATTCGATGCGGAACCATCTAGATTATTCGATATAAATCGAAGCTCGCCGGAGTTTGGACTTCATGCGTTTCTTTTTTTCGACTTTCCGAAGAAGGCAAATCGTCCTGCAGTTTCCTGAAGAACGAGATTGACCGTATATAGCACAACTTTAGTCGGAAAATTCCTAAAAAGACCATGTGGAGCGATAGTGGAGATCGCGTTGCGTCTAGTTTGAATAATATATCACCCCTTGGGTGGAATACAGCGCCATCTGCAATGCTAAAGCATTGCAGATAGTACCTATTCCACTCAAGGGATGATATATGACTTTTTCTTCGTTAACTTTACTGATCAATTCTCGTTTGAATGGAGTCCAGTTGCTAAGAATCCAGCTGCTAAAATAACTGTGGGTGGTTTGTCACCGCTAGAATATTAAAAATAGAAAATATCCAAACTCGTTTTGGGAGTGACACAGTCAAGTCGATATCTTCGAGTAATGTGAATGCGTTAAAAACCCATCCTATACGGTTTTAATCAATAAAAGTACATTGCACGTCGAGTCTGTGACTGGCCATGCCGACATTTTTACACGGAATACCCTTTGTTTCCACATGAATAAAGGGTTCACCCTTTTTGAAGCGAGTGATACGTCCATCTACTTGAACTTGCGGCTCGATGGTAGGAAACTGTCTGAGCAGTATGCAAATTGATACTGGGTACATATGTGAGATAGATAAAACTTCATTCAATTTCGAACCTTTGCCCGATTTGTTTCGAGCGAGAATTCGTTATTCGCCGGGCCTTAGCTCTCTAAGCCGTTCCCAATACAGCATATCGGCTTAATGAACGAATATCGGCAAAGCAGGCTGGGTTTCTAATACCATTCTTTGAAGAAACATTGATATACTTACTTGTATTATTATGCAGTTTCTCTTGCTTATAAATGTTATAAAGAATACGTAAAATAAATAAGTCAATATTTTTGAGTGTTGCCTTAATTTCGAATGTGTACACGTCTGCGTTGCTTAGAAACTACATTCTAGATCCGTTACGTAAAACCGTTAACCGTATCAACCGGGATAATGCGCGTATCAATTGTGTATACCATTGTTTCGTGGCGAGACTTTCACTGGAAGAAATAAACCGAGAAACTGAATGAACGAGAATGACGGGTGCGCCGTGGCTCATTGGTTACGGCATCGGACTTTCACCCGAAAAGTTCAAGGTTCAATCCCGACTTGGGGTAACTGCGTTATGTTCTTGTGCAAGGCACTTAACTTGCAGAAAGCAAAATTATTTTTGGTTATCAGACTATGTTCACACGTCTTTGCCTCGTTAAAAATTGTGAGAGAGTGCCTGTAGGCACAATTGTAACAAGACAAACCTTACAGATTAAACAATTGCACTTCAAAGGCAATACGCGGCACATCCACAGAATATGAGCTCTTTGAGTGCCGGCACTTGAGAATACAGCGCGGCGGTGGGGCACTTGCCTTCAACAAATGCTAATCCTGTTTGTGTGGAGTTAGTACATTGGGGAGTGTGACAGGAGCTGGCCGCTAATCGGTGACTCTCTACATGCTCTCTCCACCCACAAAACAGTCCGACACGAGATGATTCTGGTTGTCAAATGTGTCGTTAAACCCAATAAAAAAGAACGAGAATGAAGTATGCTCAAAACTAGAGTAAAGGAAATGGAATGAGTGTTTTTCTCATATAATATTTATGAAACGAGTCTAAGAATTTTCCGTTTCCAAACGGAAAATTCGGACGAGTTTCATAAATATTATATGAGAAAAACACCCATTTCATATTCTATTTATCATATGGCACACACACGCACAAATTAGCCACTTACTATGACTTTTTATCCCATCGCCTAACTTGAGTTGCAGACGGCACTTGGAAAAAACATCCTCGTATAACTAAAAATTTTCATTTTTTGCTTCCAAAACATAGGTTATGACCCCCTCATTGGAACGAGCTCGTTCCAATGAGGGGTCATAAACTATGTTTTGGAAGCAAAAAGTGAAAATATAAAAAAATGAATGGCGTTTTTCTAGTATTGCACGAGACGGTTTTTGCCGTTACGTCAGGTAAAAGATTGATACAATACATGTATAACCCACCCTAAATAGGACAGATAACGTAAATTCTCCCTACTGAAATTATGCAAATGTGACCCAGTTGTATTTTGTTTAGCCAATCAAATTGTCCAGTTTTGAAATTGACCAATGAAAGCTCCCAACTCTAATTATGCAAATTATGAAAATGTGGCCCAGTTGTATTTTGTTCAGCCAATCAAACTGTCTAGTTTTGAAATTGACCAGTGAAATTGACGGAAGGCTTTATTTATCACTGATTAATATGAAAACAAAATATCAAATGTTTTAAAGTGAACAAAACGGACGAGTCATATGATAAATAGAGGATATGGAGTGTTTTTCTCATATAATATTTATGAAACGAGTCTTAGAATTTTCCGTTTTGGCGAGCCTCTGGCGAGCCCAAACGGAATATTGGGACGAGTTTCAAAAATATTATATGAGAAAAACACTCATTTCATATTCTATTTACCATATGACACACACACGCACAAATTAGCCACTTAGTAGGACCTTTTAACCCATCACCTAACTTGAGTTGCAGACGGCATTTGGAAAAAACATCCTCGTATAACTAAAAATTTTCATTTTTTGCTTTCAAAACATAGGTTATGATCCCTCATTGGAACGAGCTCGTTGAGCTCGTTCCAATGAGGGGTCATAACCTATGTTTTGGAAGCAAAAAGTGAAAATGTAAAAAAAATGAATGGCGGTTTTCTTGTAGGTAAAATATTAATACTATATAACCGACCCCAGATAGGACAGATAACGTAAATTCTCCCTTCTGAAATTATGCAAATGTGACCCAGTTGTATTTTGTTTAGCCAATCAAATAGTCTAGTTTTGAAATTGACCAATGAAACTGACGGAAGGCTTTATTTATCAATGATTAATATGAAAACAAAATATCAAACTTTTTAAAGTGAACAAAACGGACGAGCCACATGATAAATTCCAATAAAGGAGTCACGCATTATGTTTGGTGGCAAATATTAAACAAATAACATTTATGTGGTTATTTTTGTGTCTATCGCTGGACGAATACGTTTGGTAAAGCATTAATTTATGATAGGAATCATCTATATTTCATGAACAAACAATTACAAAATGTGCAAGTTATCTTTCGTTTTGTTCAGCGAATGAGTATTTATTTATTTATTGGTGTTTAAGGTCACTTACAATGGATAATCGTGACCGTGACCTTGAGTTTTATTGGTGGAGGAAGCCGGAGTACCCGGAGAGAACCACCGAGCATCGACGAGCAACTGTCAGCTCCTCAACATTCTAACTCTGTTCAAACTCCGCTCAAGCAGGGTTACAGCGGTTGAAGACGTGTGCACCATCGATGCAGTACGCATTAGTACGCGGAGTCATCGTACCCCCATGTAGGCAACCGGGATAAAGTGCCTTGCCCAAGGACACAACGCGTGTCGTCCCAGACGGGGATCGATTTCGGGACCTCAAGCATAGAAGTTCAACAGTCTATCACTGAGCCACCTCGCTCCCTGAGCGAATGAGTAAAAACTTAATTAATTGCTGCTGACGCACGCGGAACAATAAAGGACGTCACGTCAAATAATACTGAATTGAAATTTAGACTTGTTAAGAAAAGAAACATGCCTTGCATTCAACATGCACTTTTGTTTTGAAGTTGTCAACCAATGTTATATTGAATATTTCAACACAGAGCTGTCTGTCAACATTTATTATTATAATAAACCGACAAAACATGAAGAATGGTAAAACTGCTGGAAACAATGTTTCTTTATGTTCTATAAAACTTTTACAATTGTAATTTCTAGAATTGTATTTTCTACTTTAAATGGACTTTAATTAACAAATAGCATTTTCAAAGATATGGCAATTTGCCAGTTGGCAAATTGCCGAATCTTTTAAAATGCTAGTGATTCATTTTAGTTAGTTATACTAATAAGCAGAAAATATAATTCTAGAAAATACAATTATAAAAGCGTCATAGTATTGGTCCCTCAGGTCTTCAACGCGTGCACATTTACAGCCTTGGCATTTTCAGAGTATGCTGGCGTGCCGCTAGCATACAAGTTTCTAGAGAGGCAATTTTTAGCACACCTGTAAATCGACCGTATTTTGGAGATTTTCAAGATCAGTAATTTACTCACCAAAAAGACAGTTAAATCCACCATTTATATCGAAAGGAGACAAAATACCAATCTGAAATTAGGGTGGCAACCGCACGTGTGATCATTCGATCCAGAAAGAGAAAGTATTTTACCTGCACCTAATTGGCATCAAGTTCTTACAAGATGGTGCCGAGGCCATTGGATAACAGTAATAAAATGATAAATAAATCAACAGCAGAACGAAATAAAATAGACAAGGCCATTTTGGCCATGATGCTATTTTGAATAGGCCTTCTATGCGCTAAAAATAAACAATAAACACACAGCTGAAACTTCGGCGGCAATAGTGCAAGTAAAACCAATGGGGATTACGTCACACACAGCACAAGAAGGCAATATCATTACGCAATGAGCTTGATTAAAACAAATCAATTCACAGACGCCGAATGTCAAAAGAGACGCCGTTAAAAACTGAAAATTGTACCCAATCTCTTTATTATTCGAACATGTCAAGGTAGGGAGGAATATTATAAGATAAATTGGGTTTCTGAGATGGTTTATTGAAGTCTCGACCTCGCCTCTGTGTCAAATATTTGTGAACCTAAAATGCAATGTTCTTATTAGAAAATGAGATTTAGGAGAATAATTGCACACCTAGGGAATTTGTACAATTCTTTGACCCTGCATTTTCTACAATTACAGACCTACATTTTTGTTACAAGTGGGACAGTGGCATACTGTGTTCCAGACACAATAACGCACTTTGACTTGCTAATTAAGGATTGAAGAAGGGCACGTTATTGGGCAGGTTTTCTCTGCGACCGTTCCAATATTGTCTGAAACATTGGTGGGAATGACTGTGGACAGACCTTGAATGTGCCAGCGCGTCCAATTTACATAGAGAGTAATCGCTTGACTGGACTGGTTACGTGAAATAATTCATGAGCGGCGAGGGACGTTGTGCAAATACACGGGCGTTTTACAATATAGTCCCTCGCCTCGAATAAATTATTTCACGAAACCAGTCCAGTCAAGCGATTACTCTGTTTACTACTTTTCATTATTAACGATAATTATATTATTTAACCCTTTATCTAACGTAACGGCCAAAACCGACCAGCGCTATTCTCAAAAATAGTCAATTAATTTTCATTATTTTTTAATTTTTTGTCACAAAAACATATGTTATGATCCCTCATTGGAACGAGCTCGTCGAGCTCGTTGCAATGAGAGGTCATAACCTATGTTTTTGAGACAAAAATGAAAATAATAGTTATTCAAGAATTTTTTTGCAAGTGTCGTCTGCTTTTCATGTTAGGTAAAGAGTTAAAAAAAAAAAACCAAAACAATGAAGTCCCCATTACACCCACGGCAAAGCGCCTCCATTTACGGGCACGGATACATGGCACAATTGTTGATTGCATAATTCACTTGTGAAGTTATCGTTTATAATCAAACCCGGAAATCCCAGTAAATCACACTTTGGAAAGTAATAAAAACCCTTATGTCCCAAATGAACCGATCAACATTGTATAGATCACCACTTTGAATATATCGAAGTCACAACTGAATTCCCTATACGTCACACATTACGCCACTAAGTTTATAGATTGAAGATCATCATCGAGTCTCCAGTTAATAGTGAAATTTACGAAAACGAGTTCCGTAAATAAGTTCCAGACCGACGATGGTTCGACCCAATTTACTGGACGCGTTTCGTAATTTTCACTATAAATTGGGGACGAGTTGAAGATTTTGTTTGTTACCAGATCGCTGTTAAAATGCGATACATTGTTTGGAAAAGCGTCCACGGCATCCCCCCACCCACACACACAAAGACGTTCCAGAAGACGTTGATTTTTTTATTGGTGTTTAAAGTCACTTTTAGCATCTATATCTATATTACGACTACACAGGTGTGAAATTAAATTTAGGCAATCATTTATATCTATGCTACACATTTAGAGTACTTCCAACGCTGGCTTTGGAAATCGGGTTCTATCTGACAGGTAAGGCAGAACTTGTTTACCATAGTAAGCAAGCACTACTCCACCACGGACAATGATGTGGATATTTTGTAGCATTCAGGAATAAAACTGAACTGAAACGTTTCAGAGATCATTAAATGATGTCGTTACGTGAAGAGTTTTTATTTTATTCCGCATCTCCTAAGTCTCTAGATTCGAGAAAGAATTCACTGCGATAATATGGGTCACTTCCGAAATGTTATTGAATGATTTTTATTTACCGTTTTAGAGTATGAGTTTAATAGTAAGAAAAAGGGTCACATCATGCGATAAATCGCTACCAACTGATGATAAATTCTGGACCTTTGCCAAAGACTCGACATTTGTTTTTACTAGAAGATAGAAAACATTTAAGAACGCAGCGCACGACGTAATTCACAAGGGAGGCGAACAGACATAGTTGTGTTTATCGCATGCATGTGTTACATAATTCTATGTAAGATGTTATCATCCCTTGGGTGTATCAATGCACCATCTCCAATGCTAGAGCGTTGCAGATGGTGTCTTGATATACTATTGCTGAATTGATATTTCCCCAATACTTTTCATATTAATTGAAGTTTCCCATTTACAATAATAAAACTGGCCATGATTCATCTTTGTAGCTCAGTTTCAGAGGATTCGGTGGGAGGTAGTTAGTGATTAGTGTTTTAGGTCGTAGTCAACATCTATATCTATAGCATGACCATCACGCGTGTACAAGGTCAAGCTTATACAATCGTTTATACTCATGTTGCTAACGTTAGATGATCCCCACCCTAGGAATTGGGTCATGGGTCCTGTTTTACCAGTTAAACAGAACCTATTTACCACAGTAACTTGCTATGCGAGTGGTAATATTTCGCAGCTAAACATGATTATCTGCCATTACTATGAAGGTGTAATTCTCTGATGCGTCTAGACCCGGGTGTAAACCAAAGAACTGTTGAAAAATCTATCTATTCAACGAAGATTTCCACTAAAATGTTTCAGGCACGGTACTGTGAATCTTCAGTTTACAAGAAATAAGTGCGACTTGAAAAGAATTCAATATCCGGTTTCTCTCATTTTCTGTCGAGCGGGATTATGGCAAACGTTTCAAACAGCAATTTCAGGAAACCGGCATCAACTTTCATCTATTTATTTGGGTATCATTATTCGATCCAAGAGGAAATTACGCAGTTAAACTGATGTTTTTTTTTAGTTCTTATCACAACAATGTCTCAGTTTGTTCGAGAAATTCCTCGTGGAACAATTCAAAACATGGCGAACTCATTCTATGCAATTAGAATTCATAGTATTCTTGCACGTCTCAGTTGGAAATGACATTTCTCTGTGTGACACAACAATAAAATGCCGTAATCAATGAAATATATAATGTTAGTTAACGAATTCAATCCGGTATTCATAATGTTTTGCGTGAGGAAACAGTTGGCAGCGGATGAGAAGACGACATAGTGAACAAAACATCTACAGTGAAGATTTGAAATAATTTAATCAGGGACGTTGCTTGAGGTTTCCGATTGGAGAGGGTGTAGGGAAGTGAATTTCCAACTAGAGGGAGGGGCCGGGGGGGGGGGAACCCCCTCCCGGTCCCTCCCCCTAGTTGGAAATTCACTACCGAGAAAAAGTTTGAAAATGAAGCCATGGAGGGGGCATAAAATTTATTCTAATAACTGAATTGCCAACACATTTATGGTAGAATTATCAGGTTATTATTATTTGGTATTATGCTGGGAATTGAATATGTGCTGAACAAATGCTCAGCTCAATCATGATGTGATTTTCTTGAAGTGTATTTCGAGGATTTTTTTTTATTACGACAGGTAAACGTACTATGGAAATCTCGTACCGATTGACACCATGCATACTTATGAAGCGTACACTGTAGTTGTAAATAGTAACAGTTGGAATTTTTGTCGATTTGAAATCGATTGGAATTTTGGGAAGTAAAGAAGACATCAGCATCACCAAAGAAGCTCTAAAATCTAGATAGATGGAATTTCCAACTACTCATGACTTGTCCTCAGAATTTCCAACTATAAAAAAAATTTGACTAGGATTGGGGCGGGGGGGGGTCCCCTCCCCTGTCGCCACGCCCCTGAATTTAATCCTACTCGTCTGTGGAGCTGTAGAAGTAAATTGTTACAGAAACTCCCAACAAATGAAGAATGGATTCGCCCATCTCTCCATAGACAGTAATGTATGAAATGATACCATCCAGGGCGCTAGGGTTCATAGGGTTATTTCATTTCATACAATCCCAAAACAGATTATTCACCTTTTCTTCAGTTCTCTTCCTGTCGTAGGGACAATGTCCTTTCAATGATATTTTTCGGAAATACAATTATACATTGAATTGTCATATTCTCAGAAATTAAAATTCATAATGTGATTTGATGACATATTCATGGGCGGCATATCGAGGTAGGCGGCAATATTTTCTTTTATATAACGTTTATTCTCGGCAGCCCAGAAAGAACTCGTGTTCTTTGTGGGTTGTCGTTTATGATGTAATATGCCGCTTGACATCTTCCAAACAGTGCAGTTAGATCAGTTCAACGTGCTATTCATTAACTGGCCATCTGAAGAAAAATATTCAAAAGTATCCGAAATCGTTATTCCAACAGAAACATGGGGATTCGGCACATATGGTGGGTTTGTTCGGCAAATTTGCTAAATGGATTCTCGTGATTTAGGGTCATAAAAGAAAACTTTGGTTAACCCTTTACCTAACATGAAAAGCAGACGACACTTGCAAACAAAATTCTTGAATAACAATTATTTTTCATTTTTGTCTCAAAAACATAGGTAATGACCCCCTCCTTGGGACGAGCTCGACGAGCTCGTTCCAAAGAGGGGTCATAACCTATGTTTTTGAGACAAAAAATTAAAAAATTAATTGGCGATTTTTGTGAATAGCGCTGGCCGGTTTGGTCGTTACGTTGGGTAAAGGGTTAAATGTCATGTAATTTTCGCCAAAGTCCAAAAAGGACAAAAAGAAATAACCCCAATATATTATATAGCAAAATGTTTTGAATGCAATACAGAACATGTGGAAACTAACATTTGCCTTCGAACTGCTGTCATGTGGTTGGGAGCCCTGACTGAAAGTCGGCTAAGGCCTAAGTATGAGACCAAAATATTGACAATAAAATACCTCAAAATAACCTAATAGTTATATTATACAATCATACTAGTACAGTCGCGGATAACTCCTTTTGTCATCCATGGGTGGAATGGGCAGCAAGACTAATTCCAATCCATGGTATCTACAATTCCACAAAACTGCCATTTTGTCCCAAAAATGTTTTGATGAAGACAGTTCAGCAGGGGGTGACTCCAGGCAGTTCAGAACACCGTGGTATGGAGGAAAAAGTGACTTCATTAATGAAAAATGAAGAATGTGCAAAGTGAACATTTTGCTGTAATTATACACCATAATTCTATTGAAGATGGTTTAATATTCTTGTTAAGTTCACGAAAAAAATAATATCACTGAAAAATTGAGGAGATAATGGTACCTGTACCACACTTTGTTAACATATGTGTCATTTCTGGTGCGCAACAAATATAAAAAGAACTAACACTTACACACGGAAATAAATGTTTCAATTTAGTTTAGAGATTGTGAATGTTTTTTTATGTTTTAATTTGCATAATTTGTTTTGAAACTATCGTCCTAGTAGGTTTCTGGGGAGGTTTGACGTTTACCAGAACCAGTACATTTTGCAGCAATAATTACAATTTGACAGTAAGACCATAAAAGGCGTGAGCAAAATGACGATTATTGCGGTAAGTGAGTTTATTTATCTGTAAATTCTGAAGAGTTTGGGACTCGTATTGGTAATTCAATCACGGGGGCGCGGTGGCGTTGCTGTAACTGGTTCTCGTCACATCACCAAATTTAAGCAACGTCGAGCCCGGTTAATCCTTGGATGGGGGACCGTCCGAGCGATCGATTCGGAATACCGCGTTGTGTCCTTGGGCAAGGCACTTGACCCCGATTGTTCACATGGGGGCACGATGACGCAGTGTACTAAGGCGTACAGCACGTCGATGGTGCGCATGACTTCAACCAATCTAACCCTGCTTGTGCTGCAGTGCGGAGTTACGATGTTGGGGAGCTGGCAGCTGCTCATCGTTGCTCGGTGGTTCTCTCCGGGTACTCCGGCTTCCTCCACCCGTAAAACTGTCACCGACACGATATGACCTTGGCTGTTAATGTGTCGATAAAACTTAATAATAAATAAATAAATAATTCAACCACGTGTGATTCTTTTGATTTTAACATTCTACTTCCGGTAGTAATTAGAGGTTATTACTTGGTTAGTTTCATATCGGCCTGGGGGAAACTTTATATCAACCTAGGACAGAAGGTAGAAGGCTGATGTGAAGTTACCAAAGGCTGAAATGTCGGCCGATATGAAACTAACCACGTAATCGAGAACGCAGTGAGCTCTATAGGTAACACACGTGCGTAGAAACGCGCAATTTCCAATGAAACAGTTTATCTGACAAACTGAAAATTGTGTCTTCCAGTTTGCCAATCGGGGCCGGCCATTTTGTCGTTCGATATTGAATTCTAGAATAGTTGAAAATAAAAAATAGCAACAAAAAACAAGAGATTGCACAGAGTGTTGGCCACACCAATCTTTCTGAATAAACGATGTTATTATTTCTTTTAACTTGAACACTGGCTTCCAAGAATTCAGTATTAAATTGATTTTTGTTACTTGAAAATTTTAAAATTCTACTTTTGACCACGAATCTTTTCTCCTTAGGTTTACTACCAGTATCAAATGTTGACAAAACTACCGGCGGTAGCAAGAATCATTTTCTTTCAATTTTACAACACAATAGAGTCCTTTGCGGCTGCTTTCTCTTCTAGGTCTAACCTAATTCATATTTAACCCTTTGTTTATTAACCAAAACAAGTGTTTACAAAATGTTCTCAGCTCTGTTACAGTTTCCTGAGAGTGTTATTGTTTCTCATTCTTTTCACAAAGTTTACAGTTTTCTTTCCTCCAAGTTCAGCTACCCGAACGCCCCAGCTTCCCCACTGGGTAAGCCGAGACGTTTAGATAGCTGAAATATATCTTCTCCAACTTAGACGATTCTGAATCTTTAGTTTGCGAAGGATTTTCTGCAGAACTCACTTCTTTCTTCTATTCCTCCACACAATCCTCGCTTGTTCATTAATTAATTCACGGTCATTCAAAAACATCGCCTCACACTTCCTTTAATACATTACACCAGTTTTCTCGATTACGTTCAATGAATAACGGTTTCGATTTAAATAAATCGGTTGCACCTAGTAACGACCTGTTAACCCTTTACCTAACATGAAAAGCAGGCGACACTTGCAAAACAAAATTCTTGAATAACTATTTTTTTTTCATTTTTTTGTCTCCAAAACATAGGTTATGGCCCCTCATTGGAACGAGCTCGACGAGCTCGTTCCAAAGAGGGGTCATAACCTATGTTTTGGAGACAAAAAATGAAAAAAAATAATGAAAATTAATTGGCGACTTTTTGTGAATAGCGCTGGTCGGTTTTTCTCGTTACCTTGGGTAAAGGGTTAAGAGGAACAACTCTGGCTTAATTTATATCGGACGACATAGGCGTCATAGCAGAAGAGTTTGAAGTCATCTCGGCCAGGCTTGATAATGGGCACTTCTGGGAAAGTTATTTATTTTATTTAATTGGTGTTTAAGGTCACATACTTATGCACAATGGCAAATCGTGACCGTGACAGTTTTACGGGTGGAGGAAGCCGGAGTGCCCGGAGAGAATCACCGAGCAACGACGAGCAGCTGTCAGCTCTCCAACATCGTAACTCTGAACTCTGCACCGCGGCACAGGCAGGGTTAGATTGGTTGAAGACATGCGCACCATCGACGTGCACTACGCCTTAATACACAGCGACATCGTGCCCCCATGTAGGCAATCGGGGTTAAGTGCCTTGCCCAAGGACACAACGTGGGAGCGCGAATATCGCTGAAATGGTCACCCATCCAACTATTAACCGCGCTCGACGTTGCTGAACTTCGGTGATCTGACGAGAACCGGTTACAGCGACGCCACCGGGCCCCCAATTCTGGGAAAGAAAATAATGTCTAATAAATAACAATATCATAACTCAAAGACTGGACGCCAATGAAAAATCGGTATTGATCAATTTTATACTCAATGCGGCTCCATGGCAAAGAAAGTTAAATTTACAATGTAACAAAATTTCACTGCATATGGACAGCTTAAAAATGTTGAATTTCGCCTATTCTGAACTTATTTGGTAGCGAACTAAACATGGAAAGGGCATACCGGAACTTCTGTGGCAAATATAGTTTGGACTTCAATCAAATGATATTTTCGAACAAATACAATTATGACGGTTACCAAGTATATTGATGCATTTTTTTTTAAAACCCAATTATCCAGTTTTCTATTTTACGAATTATAAAATTAAGAAACGGAGGCGCAGTGATCCATTTCTTGAATGGCATCCCTGTGCTTTGAGCGGAAATTGAAAATACGTCGTTAAATTAAGACTATCTCGCAGTGATGACATTTTCAGTGCAAATTTTTCGAGTGAATCTGTTGGGCATTTTCAATTCCATCGTCTTGCAGATTTGAGAAGAATGAGCACGTTTCTGTAGTTTTTAGAGCTTGGGAAATAATAATTTGTCCAAGTTACAAGATTGCGGTAACGCAACGTCATGTGACCGAATCGTAGCTTATTTCTTTTTCGTGCTTTTTTCGAGGCGTTTTTAACACAACAGAGATGAAATGATAAAATATGCTTTCTCTGAGTCTCGAGTTCGAAGCAGTTTATTTGAAAACCAAAAATGTGAAATTACCAATCTACTCGTGGCTGTTGCGGTTGGTTATTTTTGTAGATTAAAGCTTGTATGTCGTCAAAATCATAAAAATAATTTGTTTTTGTGAAAAAGTGGCTATATTCCACTTCCTTGTACTTTAGTCATTCTATTGATACATAATATGCCTTTATTCACTTCTTTTATCAGTATTTGGGGGACAGGTAAAAATTTCACAATTTCATTATCAGCAAATGTTGAAAGTAGATATTTTTCATTTCACGTAATGGGGATAAAATCCTTTGGGTTGCGCAGTTTGATATATGTTGTATTGGTTGCTTCCAGAAAAGTGTTTATGTAAAGCGGTTAACCAGAAAATTCTAAAATTGGCATTAAAAATTTAAAGTCATTCAGCCCTTCCTGATAATGCTGATGTTGAGTTTTTATTCAAGGTGAGTTGGGGGCGTCACGGAGGGAGAAGGGGGTATATGACACTACCCCCCTCCCCCCCCCCCCACCGAATGAATATTAATTAAATAACTCGTTCCCTGAGTTCCAATGTGTTCTATGTGCCAGTAGGCACATAGAACACATTGGAACCCAGGGGACGAACTGTTCTAGTCGGGGAATTTTCGTCTGGATCAGATTTTCGATATAGATTCCTTCGGAACACTTACGCTGCCGAGATCGACTACTGTCAACTATTTTATGACGATTATCTGTACGTTCTGGATTGCGCAGATCAAACCCACCATTTGATTACTTGTTGGAGAGGGTTATTATTAAACATATTTTATTTGTTATAACAAAATGGATTGGATAACAAGTCCCGAGAACTTAGATAATATCCTTTCCTTAATATACATTTGAAAATTTCAAATTATGTTTACAAATATTTACAAAAAGTTACCAAAATGTGCATGTAATGACAAAGCAAACGTATGAATAATGAAAACAATAATGTGTATATACACTCTTTAAGATGAATGCTGATGAGTATTCGACTTTACAAGAGTCAGAACAGATAGGTGAGAGGGAGGAGAGAAGAAAGGTGAAACGTGAACTGCCACATCGCAACACTGCTGGCCTTGGTCAACTAGTCAACGTGTCATATTACGGCACAATCGCGATTCCAGCGGAACCGCGATTTAGGCGGAGCTCCGTTACCACTGCTATAGCCAGGGCATATAGGACAAACATGCGGAATGCACAAAGCCGTGACTGAAGAAAATGGAAGTGGAAATGGACACTCATGTTATAGGATATTTGGCTGGGAAGATGTTGTCAGACTAGTCTGCCTGATTACGGTCTAGTCTTAAAACCTCTTCGTGGCCTTAATGAAATTTTGTACACTTCGAAAAAGATGGATGTTGACGGATTCTGGTAGGTTGGGAATACCATAAAGAAGATCTTTGATCGATCTTATTTTAAGATGCGCAAGATTTCTCTGTAGGACTAGTCTTTCGTTTGAATGGTTCGCATCTTCAGTCTCGTAGCCACACGAACAGATAGGTGTATCATGGATGTAGTTGGAGTATTTATCATAATTTAGGCCGCTACAGGAATTCCGTAACTTGCAGTGTATAATATTGACGGCTCTATCGCCATTGTTGAAGTACTTAGGTGGTCTACATGCGCCGCTATTAAAATATTTGACAAAGTTATTCAGTGAACTCGACTGTCTTATTTCTTGGGGTAATGCATTCCATTTCGAGATACATGAGGGGATAAATGAGCGCTTAAATGTTGCCGTGTGTGTAAGCGGTAATTGAAAATTAGTGTGCGACAGGGTGCTAGACGTGGAAATGTCCTCGAAGGTCCGTGGCAATAAAGTCAGAGAGATATGTGGGGGCCTGCTTATTTACGATTTTAAAACACGCTTTCATTTTGTGGAGCTGACGTCTCTGCGCAAGTTCTGCAAATAGAGCAGATACCGGGGTTGATCACGTTAGACCGGATATTATTCTCGCTGCATCCGCGTGGATTTTATTCAGTTTGGTAAGTTGGTAATCGGGCGCACCGGCCCCCACCAGATCAGCGTATTCCAAAATAGGGAGTCTCAATGATTTGTAGGACGTTTCCAGGCTTTTTCTACCTAGAATATACTCTAATTTTTGTAACTGAGACAACCTGGAATTAGCCTTTTGGCATAATCTATTAATCTGGACATTCCAGTTTAAGTCCCCCTGTAAGGATAGGCCGAGGTGGATGTGAGACTCTGTCATTTCGAGTGGTGTGTCACCAACCATTACCACACTGCTTACATTAACACGTTTTTGGTGAATAAAACAGTTTCGGTTTTTGAAGGGTTAAATGTAACAAGCCATGCATTTGCCAATTCGGAAACGGCCGCAAGGTTTTCATTACACTTTGCAACATATCGTCCAGTTCAAATCCAGTTTCTGTTATACTTGTATCATACGCAAATAGTCTACAAGCATCCGGTGCATTTAAATTTTTCAGAAATGTCATTTATGTATATAAGGAAGAAGAAGAGTCCTAGGGCGGATCCCCGAGGAACACCGTAATTAACAGGTAAGTGCTCGGAGGGAGTTGAGTTAACAGATACCCACAGACAAATAGCTTTTAACGCGCACTCAAGGAGGTGGGCCAGATATACCGTTTTGTCACAGTTTGTAAATTAACCCTTTGTGACAAACCCTATCAAATGCTTTTGATATGTCGCAGAATCCTCCAAGCGAAAACTGGTTCCTATAAAAGACTAAGCAGAGATTAGGATATATTTCGATGAGCTGATAGACGGTGCTATTTTGGGGTAGAAAGCCAGATTGGTATTTAAAAAGTAAATTGTTAACACGACAATATTCGTACATTTGGTTAAAAACAATCCTCTCCATAACTTTACTGACACAGCTTAGTAGAGAAATGGGTCTATAATTATTAGGGTCGTGTGTGTCTTCCTTTTCTTCCTTTTTAAATATAGGTACGACACTTGTCAGCTTCCATTCCAATGGGTAGAGACGTGAAGAAAAAAGAAAACCTAAATAACTGAACCAAAGGCTTGCATATTGTGGCTTTTGTTTCTTTAAGCATGCGATTACTAATGCCACCATGTCCAGTTGCATTTTTGGTATCTAGTTTGCCTAGGATTCGAGTCACTTCATCTTCAGAGAAGTCTATCTCATAGAGACTCTCAGAACACTTGCTTCTGAAAGCAGGTAAACTATTTTACTACTTTATTAAACTAAATTCGTCATTTATCTTACTATTTGACAAACATGTTCTGTTGAGCAAGTCAGCTTTTTCTTTGTCCTCTGTTACCATACCTGGACTACCCGCATTGTCTTTATGGTTAAGAAAAGGGACAGAAGGCTTACTTTCAAAATTATTCAGTAACTGTTTAACAATGTGCCAAAAGTCTTTGGGGTTTCTACTTACTGAAAGTGAAATATCTAATTTTGAAAAATAGATGGATTTAGCCTTCTTTTTCATGTTATTTACTTTGTTTCGGACATGTTTATACTTTTCAATTATTCGTGGGTTTGGATTTTTCAGAATTCGTTTCCGTAAACGGTCTCTATAGCGAATTTCCGGGCGAAGAGTCGAGTCAAACCAGGGTTTATCATGGGGACGGATAACTACGTTATAAGATGGAATACATTCTCTAGCAATATTTAAAAATATATTAATGCAAATTTATGGTATGACATATCAGGGGTAGTCGTGTCTGAGATGAAAGACCAGTCTATTTCGGAAATCAAATTATTCATTTTGGGGAAATCTGCCCTGTTATAATTCCAGATCTGTCGAATTTTGGTTTCGTGCTGTGCGGTTCCAGTCTCTATGACTGCTGATACAGCTTTGTGTTCGGAAATACCAAGTTCGTGAACTTCTGAGTTCAAAATCACAACATTATCACTAACTATTATTGCGTCTAATAAAGTACTTGAGGTCGGCGTTACACGAGTCGGCTGTTCAATAACGTTTTGTAGGTTTTAAAAGTTTATAATTTCGTTTAGTCGGCTAGAAGAGTTAAGAAGATCGCTATTTAAATCTCCGGTAATTATCAGGGACGGATTTATGCTGATTGACTCTTCAATGGCTCCTTCGAGCTTCTCCCAGTAGTCAATGGGAGAAAACGGAACCGATCGGTATGCCAGGCAGAGCAAAAACTTGCGTTTTGAGGTAATCTCAAACCATAAGACCGACTGGTCAAATTCTAGTTCAGGTAAACGTTTGGCATAAATTTCTTTTGAAAAATAAACCGCGACACCGCCACCATGTTGGTTCCTATCCCTTCTGACTGGTGGGGGGAGGGGGTAATTGGGGATCAACACCTTGTCAAAATTGAAGCTGGGATCGAGGTGCGTTTCGGTAAAACAGATAATGTCGAAATCATCAATGTCGTCTGTAATATGATTAAGCTTGTTCCTGATGCTTCAGATGTTATAATTAAGTATAGCAATACTACTTACGTCTGCTGCCCCAGTTTGGGATGGCCCTGGATTAACTTCGATGTCGCCAGACAGAAGAATGATGCCAAGAATAACGCACAGAACCAGCGTGAAACGGACATTTATGATACGAATCGTCACACGATGCTGAGGTCCACCTGGTTTACTCGTCACACGGTACCTGCACACGAGCAGATTGTTGTGCAAACCGACTGCCGTCCTGTGTTGCTCGATGCTAATAAAATGGTTCACGCCTGGAACAGATGGAAAAAGGGCCCGCCGAGGTGCCGTGGAAGGCAGTTAGTATTTTTGATACAGGTTGGTTGCGCAACAGTGAGAATGAGTGGCAGTATTTGAATAGGACGAGAGGAAAAACAGAAGTAACTGTTATGAAATAACAAGTATATACAGTTTGTAATAAGATTAGATATGTTATACACATATTCTGGGTGGGTTGGGTGGTGATATCGGCTTGTAGTTTGTTTTTTGATTAGCTGGAATACCTCTTTTTTTCGAACTGGTGCAGTTGGAAAGGGTTTAAAAAGCCCTTTCCAACAAGTAATGAAATGATAGAGGTTCAAATATGTCACAAATTGTATAAAACTTTCTCGTGTACAGGCGTACATAGAGGTCCTCATATATGGCTAAAGTGGGCGTTAAACTTTCTCGTGTATGGCTAAAGTGGGCGTGGCAGTAAAGGGGTTAATCATGGACTTTCTTACGAGACTACGCTGGATACTTGGAGTGATGCCATACATACAGTCAACTTTATAAATGAACGGCTGTGGTACACAATTCGGGAAGTTGGGAACCCAGCATGACCAATCTGTATTACAATACTTGTTTATTAAAAATAATTTACGCGCGGTGGCTCAGTAGTAGACTGTTGGACTTCTATGCTAGAGGTACCGAGTTCGATCCTCGTCCGGGACGACCCGCGTTGTGTCCTTGGGCAAGGCACTTTATCCCGGTTGCCTACATGGGGCGCGATGACGCCGTCACTATTGCTTACTACACATCGATGGTGCACATGATTTCAACCACTGTAACCCTGCTTGAGCGGAGCTTGAACAGAGTTAGAATGTTGAGGAGCTGACAGTTGCTCGTCGAAGCTCGGTAGTTCTCTCGGGTACTCCGGCTTCCTCCACCCGTAAAACTGTCACGGTCACGATTAGCCATTGTGCATAAGTATGTGACCTTAAACACAATAAATAAATAAATAAATAAATAAATAAATAAATAAATAAATAATAACGGCAACTGCATGCATATTTTATTAATCTACAAATACATTTCCAAGAAGTCTTGAATTTTTCTTTAACTATAATCCTGTCCGCATTAACTAATGTTCCAACAACATCATCAAGGCAGGCCTTCTTCGAAGGCATGCCTTGGTGGTGTAGCTGAATTATTTTGTCAGTCTGTACTTAAGCCATCACGGTTCGGACAAAACCTGTTTACATCCACTTCTCCCACCCCAAAGAATTATTGTTTCGACGTCCCTGAGTGCTGGATGTTTTGAGGCGAGTCGGTGACTGTGTGCTCTGACAACCAAAAATTAATATCTAAGCTAGAACCGTCTTTTAATCAAGATAATTAGTCTGCGATCCCCTGTGGACTTTTCAATATAAACGCCTTATCATCGACACTTCAAATTGACAATTCAAATTGACAAGCTATTAATCAATGTTATCAGATTCACAGAACTGTTCGACTGAAAAAAGATACAGAGATCGCTGAAAGTCATCGATTTAATAAGTGTCTTCATAATATTGACACAGACATACGAGTGTAAAAACGCTCATTTGAACAATGTCTCGATTAACGCCTTACTAACAAATCGACCAATCCGGTGTTCTTGTAACAGATCCAGTTCATTTTTTGTAACTCAGAGCTCACAGTACTATGATCGTAAACGCGTTTTCCATCTCGATAGGATTGCGATCTGGTCATTGACAATTGTGACGGAGATATCGTAGATAAAATTGAATTGTGAAGAAACGAAAATCAAATCTCAGATGCAACGCTTCTTAGAGCTGAAACGGTTAAGGTTTTTTTTTTGGATCGATTAATCACGTGGATTAACCTTGGTTCACCGATTAATCACTTGTCCAAACAGATATCTGAATAATCGCCATACCGTTGATGATTTACAGCATGAACCCTTTACTCAACGTAACAAACAAAACCGACTAGGCCTATGTACAAAAAATTTCCATTCAAATTTATTATGTTTTCAATTTTTTTCTCAAAAACCTAGCTTATGACCCCTCGTTGGAACGATCTCGTTGAGCTCGTTCCAATGAGGGATCATAAGCTATGTTTTGAGACAAAATTGAAATTTTTGAGTAATTCATGAATTTATTTGGAAGTATCGTCTGCTACCCGCAGTGGGTAAAGGGTTAAGAATGACCATTTCCAGCTACTGACACAGTATGATGGTCATGCAAGTAAACAAGTACGTCAGCAAGTAATTTGCATGCTTTACTCTGTCTCATATAACTGATGTGAGCCAGTGTGACAATGTTTGCTTGTTTTGGAGCAAGTTTGTTCAGTTGTCGACCCATATAATACTTTAGTTAAAAAAGTAACGGATAATCGAACAATTACTTTTTGGATCGACCAAGACGTTGATCATTGATTAATCGATTAATCGGTTAACAGTTTCAGCTCTAACGCTTTTCACTTATTTTTCCGAGTTGAGATGCCGCAGTGTTTTGGAAAGAAAAGTGGACAGATAATTTCGACCGGATCGCTCCTGGGTCGCGATCCAATCGAAATAATATTCTCACTTTTCTCATCGTAGTACGTCATGACTCACAGCCGACTTGTTTCGTCAATAAGAACAACTTTCGAAAGAGCTGTCTCCCTCCTTTATGCTTAATATGTGAATGAAAGTAAAAATCACTGTGTGTGAGTTTTGTATATAAAATAAACGCTTAGAATGTTTGAGAAACTGGGCCAATAGAGTATGCATTATTTCATAAACTACAGAACTGTCCTTCCAAGTGAGATCAAAATATAAACAAATAAGCTATCTCAATCTTCAACTCCGAGTTTCAACAGACTGATTGTTGTCACTTGCGCAAACCCATTTAACCCTTTACCTAACGGATCGACCGCATCCGCCCGCGTAATATGCAAATTCAGCAGTTGAAAAAATATTATTTTTCAAAAAATTTCAACAAAACCATATCATGTGACCCCTCGTTGGAACGAGCTCGTCGAGCTCGTTCCAACGAGGGGTCACATGATATGATATGGTTTTGTCGAAATTTTTTGAAAAATTAAAAAAAATAGTAATAAAAATAATCAATTTTGATATCGTCTGTGTTGAGTAAAGGGTTAAATAAAATTAACAAAGCGCGTTTCCAGACACTTTGACTGTATGTATTTTTAAGTCTATTACTTTTATCAACAGTGTACACATCTTGTTATAAACTGACATACAAATGGATAAGCGGACTCTTAGGTATATTGTTTCTATTAAAGATGAAATCTGGCAAATTATTGTGAAAATAATCAGCGCTGCACGCCACATCATTATATATTTATTGGTGTTTAATGCCACGTATTTCTGCTCAGTGCCTAATCGAGACCAAAACATAGATGTAAAGTCATGTCCAGCCAATCGTTTATACCCTTATTGCCCTTTTTAGAGGACTTCCACCCCAGGCATTCGTTACATGGGCCAAGGTTACCAGTAAAACAGCGTGTTTACAACAGTAAACAAGCACTGTTTCACGTCGAGGCGTTCTCAGAGAACGCCACATCATAATTGGGTCTATTCAGTCTTCTCTATCATATTGTAGCTTTGGTAATCTTATTGATTATGAGATTATTTGAAAGATCAAAGTGTTTCAATCAGATTGCATTATAATTTAGAAATATTGCTATCAGCTTTCTCGTAAAAAATGAGAAAAGAGTGTATTTGTTTGGACTGCCATAATTATTCTCAGTTCACACTATTGTTCTGGTTATGACAAGGCAAGTGGTTTTTCCTGCTTAAAACCAGAAGGTGGTTAGGGATGCAATCTTGGATCGAGTTGTGGGTTGATGTGACTAAAGCTGAAACGGTTAACCGATTAATCGATTAATCAATGATTAACATCTTGATCAATCCAAAAAGTAATTGTTCGATTAACCGTTACTTTTGAACTACTGTATTATATGGGTCAGCAAAGGAACAAACTTGCCCCAAAACAGGCAAACATTGTCACACTGACTCACATCAGTTATATGAGACAGAGCTCATTTGCTGACATACTTCTTTACTTGCATGATCATCACACTGTATCAGTAGCTGGAAGTGCTCACTCTTAACCATTTTACCCATTGCAAGTAGCAGACGATACTTGCAAAATAAATTCACGAATTACTAAAAAATTTCAATTTTGTCTCAAAAACATAGCTTATGATCCCTCGTTGGAACGAGCTCATCCCAATGAGAGGTCATAAGTTATGTTTTTGAGACAAAAATTAAAAACATAATAAAATTTGAATGGAGACTTGTGTATATAGCGCTGGTCGTTTTTTTTCCCGTTATATTGGGTAAAGAGTTAATATACTATAAATCATCAACGGTATGTCAATTATTTAGCTACCTATTAGGGTAAGTGATTAATCGGTTAACTAAGGTAAATTCACGTGATTAATCGATCAAGAAAACCCTTTAACCGTTTCAGATCTATCATTGGGTAAAAAACAATTTCGATTATCCACAAGGGGACACCGTGGCGTTGCGTTCTAAGGAGTACTGCACGCCGATGGTGCACTTGTTGTCTTCAACCACTGTTAGCTTGTGTAGGGTTAATACAATTTGATTCAACAGTTGCTCAGTTTGCAAATTTGACATATTAGGATTTTGTTGGTTTAGACTTTGCTTTTCGTCAAAGATATATAGAATAAACGTATGGCGAGTCGGTTTCATTCTTAATTCTGCGAGTAGAATAAATTTTTCACTTGAAAACACTATACATTTATTCTGGTTATCCCATAAATCTTTTACACGCGGCGAAATCGAGCTGTTACTCGCTACAAAACACAGCGAGAGGTGAGGAGCACATAGGTCCAATTCTATGACAAGCAAAATGGCCAACAATAAAAAATGCGCAATGATACATTTCTGTGTAAAAATAATTCCCCTACAAACTTGAGGTAAACTTGCAAAATACTTTATTAAATGAACAATGTGCAGTGTTTTCTACTGGCATTGTGTAATACTTTCAAAAAGGTTTAACGAAAACAACAATTGACCTGTTAATTATACTATACGAATGCGGTAGAGGTCAGAGGTAAACAAGTCCGTCTCTAGTACAGGAATAAATTATTTCAGTGTTAAACCTATGGGGAAAATTTATCACCCTACTAGGTGAATAAAGCAAAAAATTATCGAAGGCTTTTATTGTTCGAATAAACAGCCATTTATGGGATAAAAAGATTGAACATATTGAGAGCACTGTGCAGACTGAAACATAAATAGTACTGTGTATAACTGTGACGCAACGAGTTGCGTAAAAATTATATTCAGAGATTTTATTTTTCAGTCTGGACATTGGACTCAGTTACACCACGACAGCAATGCTTAAATGAGAGCAATCACACCAAGTCAAAAATCTAAACTTAGAATGTTTATATATTGATGTTTAAGGTCACCTTCAGCATCAATGGCTCTATCACGACCGCAACGGGAATTTTCACATCTACTATACACTTTCGATTACGTGCACCCCTATTGTTGGTTATCGGCTTTATTATACAAATAGAAGAGAAACTTTTTACCGCAGGTAATCAAGCACTGCTTCAGCTCCTGGGGTTCGCACAGCATTCTGGACTGAGAAGAAAACCCGTCAATTATTGATTTATCATTCGCGCCATCGCGCGTAACGCTTGCGTCGCTTCCAAAGTATAATAACCTTTGAATTGTTACACACTGGAAGCGACGTGAGAGTTGCGCTTTACGGCGAGGTATGCTATAGAAATAATGTTTGGTATTTAGGCTTTGTTTCTCAGGGTTAATCACCCACGTATTTTTTGAGGGAATATTTATCAATGGAATAGGTAATACTGATCAGTTGGTTTTGGAGCATTAGCTATCGCAAACGACAATAAATAATATAGGTCCGAACAGGTGAGTAAACGAACATTGGCGGACAAGGGTGGTTAAAAATTGTTAGTTTGAGACTGAGCAATGCAAACAAACCACCGATTCTAACTTACCGTGTGTATCCCTCCAGAAGCTCCCTTATAAGCCCCACTTTATCACAATCCGCAGGCACATCTGACATCTAGCACACTTCAGTCCACAGCTTGCTACTTTCAATCCTTCTAACTTTCTCAAGGAATTATAACACACATTGTGAAGCGCCGACATTAAGTGCAACCGTTTTAGTAATTGATAAATCTTTGTTTGAATGATTCACATACTAATTGAACTCAATGTCATTTATCGGACATACACAGAACGATACACGCGAGTGAATGGGTTAATCGATATGGCACAAGTGCCAGTGCGGAAGGATAAAACGAGAGGCCGCAGGCCTCGAGTTTTATCCTTCCGCGATGGCACAAGTGCCATATCGATTAACCCATTCACACGCGTGTGTCGTTCTGAGTTTATTACACGCCTTCATGTCTATAAAAAAACAATTATTAGGACACTCAGCAACTCATGGGACAAGTGGTCCCCTGAGTTCAATGTGTTCTATGTGCCAGTAGGCACAAAGAACATATTGGAACTCAGTGGACGGACTATCAACAAAAAGAACACATTTTATAGCCAAACCAAATTTTGAATGGATCCGTGTTCCTATTTTAGCTATCGCTAGCGATTCAAATTGTAATTGCGGTGCACAATTTGTAGTAAATTCCAGTGAAATTTCACTTATATTTAAAAATAGTCCGTCAACGATTTCCGTTCCGCACATGTATGCGGAACAGCTTTTCATTTTCCGCATGGTTTAGTGTTGCTATAGAGGGATTGTGCACCATCTAGTCACCGGGCATTTTCAAGTATAAGAACCTGACTAAACCTGTGAACCAAATATTTGTTTGTTTATTTATTAAGGTTTAACGACACTTTAATAGTCAATGTCATATCGTGTCGGTGACAGTTTTACGGGTGGAGGAAGCTGGAGTACCCGGAGAGAACCACCGAGCAACGACGAGCAGCTGCCAGCTCCCCAACATCGTAACTCCGCACTGCAGCACAGGCAGGGTTAGACTGGTTGAAGATATGCGTACCATCGACGTGCAGTAGACTTCGTGCACAGCGCAATCGAGCCCCCGTTTGGACAATCGGGGTTAAGTGCCTTGCCCAGGGACACAACGAGGGAGTCCGAATTGATCGCTCAGACGATTCTCCATTGCCCTGATTTCACAAAGCAGCGTGGGTTATTTTGCTGTTTAAATGGCAAAGTAAACAGACAAAAAATTATATTTACTTTTGTAAACTTAGATTTTCCTTTTGACATTGCTTCGAGATAGAAACTACATAATCCTTTTAAAAAGCACAATTTGAAAACGATCAGTGCCGATTTATAAAATCGTCCACTGAGTTCCAATGTGTTCTATGTGCCTACTGGCACATAGAACAACATTGGAACTCAGGGGACGAAATGACGTGGAAGTTTTTGTTATGTCCTTCAAAACGTTGAGTATGGCACTTCATTGGACTCAGCTTGAAGGGCCTGTTGCAATGAGTAGTCAAAGCCTGCGATTTCCAACAACAAAAACAAAAAAACTTAACCCTTTGAACCCTGGTGGCATCTCCCAGGTCAGTTCAATGGAAGCAATTGGAAGAGTCCATATTTATGATTTGGGAGATAGACCAATTAATATTTTCAACGTGCAGCACGGACACACTTTAACTTATCAGCCATCATACTTAATGAAAATATGATGTTTCATGTTCCTGTACCTGAAAAGCAGCCTCTCGGGTTCAAAGGGTTAAAGTAAGACCCATATGTGTATGGCGGCATTTTAGTCAAGCGTTGGGCGCAGTGGAACTTTTGTTCAGAGAAAAGTTAAAATACACCAGCTAGGAGTGAACATGATATTATTAATAATCTTCTCACCCCTGACTCCCAGAATGATATTGTCCTATGCGATACTATATCTTACCTCCTACAAGTATCTGGGAATTTCATTGGTTCAAAGACGTCACATGCAGACTGCATATAAAACCATATACTGCCAGTCCACATCAATATACGTTGACAGCTATGGGTAATCTCCCCTTTGTTCATTGATTATTCAAAATGGTTGCAGCCGATAAACGCTTCAAGTTGAAAGATTGAGTGTTGGAAGCCCATATTTGGTCTGAAGTGCAGGTTAGGCAACTTAAAAGGCTTCATATTCTGTGGATGTGTGTCATGTTACCTTGGAAATGAAACTGTTTGGTATGTATGAATTTGCATTATTACAATTTATGGGAGAGTGCACTCTCCCATAAATTGTAACAAGGCAAAGACAAGTGAACACATTGTGAGAATTCTCTCATTTAATTTTGACCGATGTTGTTATTAGTTCTCTGCATCGATGCAGCAGTCGGTAAGATATATTCGTTACACAGTTTGTAGGTGGCCTAATATGGTATATATGGTGTCAGTTAATTCCATATTGGACTCGAGCGAGCCATATTAGGCTACCAACAAACTGTGTAACTAATAGTATTCGGCGAAATGGGTGAGATTCTCGAGTGTCTGATCAGAGGTCGGTTCCTTCTGTCGTTTATGTGTTTATTTTGTTGTATGATCACGGACCAACGTTTCCCCTCACAAAACAAATTATGCACTCCGTGTCAAAAGGGTTAAGTGCCCTGATTAAATGATTCTTCTTACCTGACTCACCATTCTAAATTCCTTATGATGATCCTCCACATTCTACCCCCGATTTCCTGAAGATAAAAGACGCGCTAAATACAACAGTCTTCACAAGGTAGTGTTGTTTTGAACTTTTCATTCATTCTAAGCAGGTAGGGGTCGACATCTTGCTACGATTTGATCCTTTCATTCAGTAAGTCCACATTTTTAATTTATTTGTTGGTGTTTAAGGTCACATACTTCTGCACAATGGCTAATCATGGCCTCAACATGGAGATAAAGTGAAGGCCAGTCAATCATTTATACCCCATGTTGCCTATTTTAGAGGACTCGCACCCCAAGCATTAGTGACTGAGTCCTATTTTACCAGTGAAACAGAGCTTGTTTACCACAGTAAACAAGCACTGTTGCATTTCCCGGGGTTCTCATAGGGAACAAATTAATTTAACTATTTAAAAGTTTGATAAAACTTCCCTCTTTTTAATCGTGACTATTTTACAGTACCAAACCATTTAACATACATTTAACTGGTGAAGTGCTAAATTATTTTTAAAAGGTGATTAGAAACATGGATATTTTTTTTAACTCTTTACCCAACGTAACGGCCAAAACCGGCCAGCGCTATTCTAAAAAATCGCCAATTAATTTTCATTATTTTTTCATTTTTTGTCTCAAAATCATAGGTTATGACCCCTCTTTGGAACGAGCTGATTCCAACCAGAGGTCATAACCTATGTTTTTGAGACAAAAAATGAAAAAAAAATAGTTATTCAAGAATTTTTCTTGCAAGTGTCGTCCGTCTGCGTTTCGTGTTAGGTAAAGGGCTAAAGATAAGTCAGTCCACAGTTTACGTTTATGTTCATTAGGGTTTAACGACAGTTTCGACAGCTGGGGTCACCTCGTGTCGGACAGTTTTGCGGATGGAGGAAGACGGATTACCGTATAAAACAACCGAGAAACGGCGAGCAACTATCAGTCTCCACAACGTACTAACTCCGCACGAGAAGAGCGAGCAATGGTTGAAGACACGTGTACTATCGACATGTAGTACGACTTAGAACGCAGTGTCCACTGTGCCCCGATGTGGGCAATCGGAATTAAGTACCTTGTTCAAGGACACAATGTTGAATTTCTTACAGAATTTGACGGTGGCTTGAGAGCTTGCACGTACACAAGTAATTATAAAGGATCGTGAGCCAAATTCCTAATATCAGTCTACGTACTGTTTGTACCCATCCCATTAATTGCGTGAGAGCGGAGGCGCTTTAACCCTTTACCCAACGTAACGACCCAAAACCAGCCAGCGCTATTCTCAAAAATCTCCAATTAATTTTCAGTATTTTTTCATTTTTTCTCAAAAACATACGTTATGAACCCTCGTTGGAACGAGCTCATCGAGCTCGTTCCAACGAGGGGTCATAACCTACGTTTTTGAGACAAAAATGAAGAGAATTAGTTATTCAAGAATTTGTTTGCATGTGTCGTCTGCTTTTCATGTTAAGTAAAGGGTTAAGCAATAACGCATGTAACAAAGCGAGCTCTCAAGCTATCAGTCAACTTATTCTTAGACGAATCTGACGATGTTATGGTCTAGACATTCTAGCTCTTAACTAGTCCGACACCTAATTTTAGAGTCAATGCGAGGAACTATTTCAGTTGGTCAGAAAAGCACACCTTTCAGTCTCACAAATTTAGCATTATTGTCAGATCGTTCTCTGTTTCCTAACTGGAAAACAAACTAATACATCTTTGAAATGTAGAAGAGAACATCTTACGGCAACAAAGCTTTGGCATTGTACCATTAAGCAAGAAAGACATAATCATTGCGACTTTACAAACACTAGGGGCATGTCGTGTCGATAGATTCCATTAATGAAAGAAGCCGGTGAAAGATGGATCGACAAGGAACTAAAGACCATCAACGGATGGATCACAACCGAGATGAGATTTCTGTTAAGGGTTTTTCAAAGGCATAGCAACCATCAATGTGTACCGCCTTAGCACACGAGCAAGAGGCAATAGGGTAGAGTTTCTCGCTCAAGGATACAGCGAAAGTGACACTAGCTTTATTCGAACTCAGGGATTCTTGGTCAGGAGTGGCATGTGCTTACTAATGGACCAGTGTGGTACCGGTATGTGACTGTTTAAAACTTAATAGTTAATACTTATGAAATCGGCGCTACTGAAGATGAGATTTCTATGTTTTCCACGAGTATGTGAATAACCTTTACCTCATTTTTCCCCCAAAAGTTTCAGAATTTGTGCGTAATCAATCTACAGTCAGCGTTAGTTATAATTACTGTCGGAACGAACGATAATAAACCAATTTATCACAAACCTAGATGAAATGTGTCTCTCAGAGAACTACAGTGGACAAACTTGTCAAAACGTTATGTTGAACCACAAGACGTTTTGCCAATACTACAAACATTTTTAACGGAGCTTTTCAATCATTTAACAAAGCAAAGATAGGTTATAAAATTTTGATAAATCTCCTGCCATAACATATTACTATGCCTTCAGAGAATCCGTCACTCTCTTTCGATGTGAAGTATGATAGTGAGATGGCCTAAAGCATCAATCCGGTTGTTTCTTATATACATTACAAGGATAGTGAATGGAAAATTAAAACAAGAGGCCCCACGTGGCCTTAATCGCTCACCTGACAAAGTGACTCTAAGAAGTATTTTAGGTCACCTTCACCATGTCATGCCTCATCAACATTAACTGGTTGAGTGATAGATTTTGTTTGAAGTTCAACATTTGTTACCTAAAATTAGTTTTATTTAAAATCATTGGTGTGTGGCCAATCTCCAATGATTTTTAATAAAGCAAATTTATCTCTGCAGACAAACTGGTTTAGCATGAAGCACAAACAAGGAATGTGAAGAGATAGCCTTGGACATCTCTCCCCAACTGTGGATATCTTCCATGTGCTACATGTATATATTTGCATGCAAGAAAACAAAAATTTTCACAAATTTTATTTTTTTTTATCATCATTGGAACAAGCTCAAACAGCTTATTCCAATAGGGGTATGGGAAGATCAGGTATATTTTTGAGACAGAAATGTGAATATATAAATAATGGTGTTTTTTTGTGAATGATGCTGGAGAATTTTGCGTAAAGATATGGTAAATGGTTTGTTCTAGATACAGAATGATGCAAAAGTATTTAAATTTGATTAGGCAAGTTGTTCCTATAATGCATTTAAAAATTGAAGTAACTGTTTTTTTGCTGACGAACTTTTAGATGTGTGTGTCTGTGTTTGTGTGTGTGTGTGTGTGTGTTTGTGTGTGTGTGTTTGTGGGGGGGGGGGGGGGGGTAAGAGTGTTCTTGCAAACAAAATTCCTGAATAAATGGAAAATTTTATTTTTTGTGTGAAAGACATAGTGCGTGAATGTTGATTGGAACAAGCTTAGAGAGCTCATTTTAATGTGAAGTCATAAAGCTGTGTTTTACGTACGAAATTCTGGAATAACTAAAAAAATTGCTTTTTTGACTCAAAAAGCATGGTGTGCGACCTCTCATTGGAATGAGCTCAAAAAGCTCATTCCAATGGGGTATTTACAAGCGATAAGTACATGTATGTTTAAGAGACAAAAATTAAAATTTGAATAGCGATTTTTGCGAAGAATGCTGACAAGTTTTGGCAGTTATGCTGGTAAAAAGGTAAGATATGCAAAGTGGTTGTTTTTTAGAGGCAACATTTAATTAAGGGGAATTAACCCTTGATTACTGAGGTAACTTCTAAAAGTACTGAAATTTCATGAAGCAATGTGAATAACAGACAACAGTTGCCTAAAAATTTCATGAATAACTAAAATTTTTATTCCTTTGTCTCGAAAACATGGCATATGACCTTTGTTGGAATGAGCTGAATGCGTGTGTTCCAATGAGGGGTCATAAAATTTGAACGAAGATTTGTGTGAATAATGCATTAGTACTGCTAGATTTGGGTAAACGGTTCACCCTGGATACCACCCCTTCTATAGTAGATCTTTTCTGCAAATTTTGTCTAAGATTCTATCAACTTTACAAATAAATACGTTCATGAATCACAATCAGATCCACCCTACAATGTTGCATACCAAATATCAAAAGATTCTGCCTGCTGGATCTGGAGAAGAAGATTTTTTAAGAAATATGCCTGAAACGCACTAAGTTAAAATTTGGGCTCCTATACGGAGCCCAAATATAAACCCAGGGGGCCGATTTGAACAAACTTGAATCAGATCCACCCCACAATGTTGCTTACCAAATATGAAAAGATTCTGAAGCTGGATCTGGAGAAGAAGATTTTTTAAGAAATTTGCCTGAAATGCACTAAGTTCGAATTCAAGCTTCTATAGTGAGCCCAAATATGAAACTAGGAAGCCGATTTGAACAAACTTGAATCAGATCCACCCCACAATGTTGCATACCAAATATCAAAAGATTCTGCCTGCTGGATCTGGAGAAGAAGATTTTTTAATAAATTTGCCCGAAATGCACTAAGTGCGAATTCGGGCTTCTATATTAAGCCCAAATATGAATCCAGGGGGCCGATTTGAACAAACTTGAATCAGATCCACCCCGCAATGTTGCATACCAAATATCAAAAGATTCTGCCTGCTGGATCTGGAGAAGAAGATTTTTGAAGAAATTTGCCTGAAATGCACTAAGTGCGAATTCGGGCTTCTATATTAAGCCCAAATATGAATCCAGGGGGCCGATTTGAACAAACTTGAATCAGATCCACCCCGCAATGTTGCATACCAAATATCAAAAGATTCTGCCTGCTGGATCTGGAGAAGAAGATTTTTGAAGAAATTTGCCCGAAATGCACTAAGTTTGAATTCGAGCTTCTATAGTGAGCCCAAATATGAATCCAGGTGGCTGATTTGAACAAACTTGAATCAGATCCACCCCGCAATGTTGCATACCAAATATCAAAAGATTCTGCCTGCTGGATCTGGAGAAGATGATTTTTTAAGAAATTTGCCTGAAATGCACTAAGTTCGAATTCGAGCTTCTATAGTGAGCCCAAATATGAATCTAGGAAGCCGATTTGAACAAACTTGAATCAGATCCACCCCACAATGTTGCATACCAAATATCAAAAGATTCTGCCTGCTGGATCTGGAGAAGAAGATTTTTTAATAAATTTGCTTGAAATGCACTAAGTTCAAATTTGGGCTCCTATACTGAGCCCAAATATAAACCCAGGGGGCCGATTTGAACAAACTTGAATCAGATCCACCCCACAATGTTGCTTACCAAATATGAAAAGATTCTGCCTGCTGGATCTGGAGAAGAAGATTTTTTAAGAAATTTGCATGAAATGCACTAAGTTCAAATTCGAGCTTCTATAGTGAGCCCAAATATGAATCTAGGAAGCCGATTTGAACAAACTTGAATCAGATCCACCCCACAATGTTGCATACCAAATATCAAAAGATTCTGCCTTCTGGATCTGGAGAAGAAGATTTTTTAAGAAATTTGCCTAAATGCACTAAGTTCGAAATCGGGCTCCTATACTGAGCCCAAATATGAACCCAGGGGGCCGATTTGAACAAACTTGAATCAGATCCACCCTACAATGTTGCATACCAAATATCAAAAGATTCTGCCTGCTGGATCTGGAGAAGAAGATTTTTTAAGAAATTTGCCTGAAATGCACTAAGTTCGAAATTGGGCTCCTATACTGAGCCCAAATATTAACCCAGGGGGCCGATTTGAACAATCTTGAATCAGATCCACCCCACAATGTTGCTTACCAAATATGAAAAGATTCTGCCTGCTGGATCTGGAGAAGAAGATTTTTTAAGAAATTTGCCTGAAATGCACTAAGTTCGAATTCGGGCTTCTATAGTAAGCCCAAATATGTATCCAGGGGCCGATTTGAACAAACTTGAATCAGATCTACCCCGCAACATTGCATACCAAATATCAAAAGATTCTGCCTGCTGGATCTGGAGAAGAAGATTTTTGAAGAAATTTGCCTGAAATGCACTAAATTCGAATTCGAGCTCCTATAGTGAGCCCAAATATGAATCTAGGGAGCCGATTTGAACAAACTTGAATCAGATCCACCCTACAATGTTGCATACCAAATATCAAAAGATTCTGCCTGCTGGATCTGGAGAAGAAGATTTTCAAAGAAATTTGCCTGAAATGCAGTAAGTTCAAATTTGGGCTCGTATACTGAACCCAAATATAAACCCAGGGGGCCGATTTGAACAAACTTGAATCAGATCCACCCCACAATGTTGCATACCAAATATCAAAAGATTCTGCCTGCTGGATCTGGAGAAGAAGATTTTTTAAGAAATTTGCCTGAAATGCACTAAGTTCGAAATCGGACTCCTATACTGAGCCCAAATATGAACCCAGGGGGCCGATTTGAACAAACTTGAATCAGATCCACCCCACAATGTTGCATACCAAATATCAAAAGATTCTGCCTTCTGGATCTGGAGAAGAAGATTTTTTAAGAAATTTGCCTAAATGCACTAAGTTCGAAATCGGGCTCCTATACTGAGCCCAAATATGAACCCAGGGGGCCGATTTGAACAAACTTGAATCAGATCCACCCTACAATGTTGCATACCAAATATCAAAAGATTCTGCCTGCTGGATCTGGAGAAGAAGATTTTTTAATGTTTTTCCCATTGCCTACAGTGTTAAAAAGTGCTGACTCAGCACTTTTTCAAAGTCCCGAAACTGTACCCTATGATAAAACCGATGGCAATTTTTTTTTACCAATCCTTTCTGTTGGTCCTAAGGAAGCTGCACACCAAATAAAAATTCTCAGTGCCGTGCAGTTTTGGAGATATGGGCGTTTTAAATTTTTTCTATTTTTAGCTCCTGTGGTTCCCACGGGGCTGCGGGAAAATTTTTTTTTGCATAAATCAAGTACTCATGACCCAATAAGCCCTCACATAAAATTTGGTTCAAATCAGCCTCTCGGTTTGGAAAATAGAAATTTTGGGCGGGGCAAAAAATTTTGCCCCTCTCATAACAACGTCAAGTATAGCCCCACAAACTTCTCTTGAACAAATCTGAGTCTACACCTCAAAAGGAAGCTGCACACCAAATATCAAGTCTCTGCTACTGCTGGTTCATGAGAAGAAGATTTACAAAGATTTTGGTGCCCCTTGGGGGTGTGGCACCACCCAGGAGGAGGGGCAACTTCATTTGAACAAATCTGAATTGGCATTAGGTAATAAACATTTAGCCAACATTTGAATAAAATTGGGCTAGTGGTTTAGGAGGAGAAGTCGATAATGTAAAGTTAACGCCGGACGGACGACGACGGACGACGGACGACGGACGACGGACGACGGACGCTGGACGACGGACGACGGACGACGGACAGAAAGTGATTAGTTAAGCTCCCCTTGAGCTTCGCTCAGGTGAGCTAAAAACAAACTGCGGCTTGGATAACGCCAAACTTTTTTTTAACGATTTATGAGAAAAAATGCAATCAAGAAAGATCCAAACTTGACTGGGAATGACTGTATTGAGACTATTTTATGAAGTGATACATTGAATCATTGATTGTATTTATTTATTTATTTATTTATTTATTTATTTATTTATTTATTTATTTATTGGTGTTTAAGGTCACATATCTTTGAACAATGGCTAATCATGACCACAAATACTCGACTTCACAGGGTGATTTAGTTACAATCCACTTTCAACGTACTGTTATCAGTGTTTTTATGGTCACCCTCTAACAACGAGTTACTTTGATTATTAACTGTTTTCTGTACGACAATTACAGCATAAATGTTGTATCATATCGCCCACTCAGATCGTATCGAATCAGTGTGTAACAGTCTTCAGAGCAGGGGCGTCGCGAAGATGACCGATTGGTGAGGGGATATAAACCTGATTTGTCCCGACTCTGTCTAACAATTCGCGGGATTTTATACAGGCAGGGGCGGGGGTGTGAGACCGAAAAGACAATATACCATTGGTAGATCCTCCATCAAATCTACCATTCACAGCCAGTCATTCACTTTCGTGTTGTCTGGCTCGTAGAAATTTTAGCTTTGATCCCTGTCAAGGGTTGAGTTAGTATTTGAGGCTTCAAGTTGTTCAAGCAAAACAATGCACGTTTCTGACAATAAAAAAAAATGAACTGAGAAAAAACATTTACAAATGTTGTTACATTGCAACCCCGATCAAACCATGGCTAATCGTGACCGTGACGGTTTTACGGATGGAGGAAGCCGGAGCACACGGAGAGAACCACCGAGCATCGACGAGCAACTGTCAGCTCCTCAACATTCTAACTCTGTTCAAGCTTCGCCCATGCAGGGTTACAGCGGTTGAAGATATGTGCACCATCGACGTGCAGTACGCCTTAGTACACGGCGTCATCGTGCCCACATGTAGGCAACCGGGTTAAAGTGCCTTGCCCAAGGACACAACGCTGGTCGTCCCGGACGAGGGTCGAACTCGGGACCTCCAGCATAGAAGTCCAACAGCCTACCACTGAGCCACCGCGATCCCCGATAATCCACAGATGAGAATACTCGTTCACATGTAATATCGCACTGAAATGTAATCCAAAAATAAAAACCATCTCAAAAACCGTACATATAAATTAGCACTGCTTTTCGGTAAATATCAACGTAGACTTACAAAAGGTGTATACAGTTTGTTATGTATAGACACCATGATCAGCCTTTATAGCGTTGCAACAAACGTGGTTAAAACATAATTCCGGGCTTTTAACCCTTTGAACCCCAGAGACCGTTTTCCGGCCTGTCACAAGCTAAGTCATAATATCATTAAGTAGGGTGGCTACACGGTAAATATGCGGTGTAGACCAATCAATATTTTCAACGTGCAGCCCCAAGGCTGCACGGTGAAAAATATTAATTAGTCTACCCCCAAATAATGAATATGGAATCTTCCAACTGACTGCTGTCATTGAACCGACATGGGAGATACCACCAGGGTTCAACGGTTTAAATAACCGTGTACAGTTAGTTATAGCTCGACTCCTAGATCAGACTTTGTAACATTGCGACAGATATAGTTAAAACATAATTCCTGGATTTCATAAGCGTAGACAATTAGAGGGCGACACCCAGCTCAGCATTTGTGCCATTGCGACGGAACGTGGTTATCATGGCAGTGTTTTCTTCTCAACGTTAAGGCTGTGTATTTAATTAAATATTTCTCGGTCGCTGTATTACTCCTGAGGATTTATTCCCACTGAACGAGAATTTCTTGTCTTTTACTCCACACCATCTGACAATCTCTAAAATAACTGCGGTCCTTTGGTTATTTCGGGGTTTTTAGTATTTATAATATTCAGTGGGGATCAAGATTTGCGACCCGGACTCTCAGTGAATGTCATTTTTACGAAATGAGGAATGCGTGTAGAAAAAACGCGGGTTTATCCTCCCGTCAAAAAGCAATAACAGCTATTTATATAATTGAATTCCCGATGCAGATGTAATCAAAAAATGTACTGCGCTAGAATTAGGCCAATTAGCGCCAGAAATGAAAATTAAACGACACTAATATATGAATGCTATACAAATGTAAATTATAAATTTGTTTTTTGCTTCATTGACCGTGATGGCTCAAATCCCGACTGATTCATCGAAGGAGTGCCTTGAGGAGGTAGCTGTACTATTTTATTAAATTTATTAACCCTTTACCCAACGAATCGCCCGCATCCGCCCGCGTAGTATGCAAATTAAGCTGTTGAAAAAATATTATTTTTCAAAAAATTTCAAGAAAACTATATCATGTTACCCCTCGTTGGAACGAGCTCGTCGAGCTCGTTTCAACGCGGGGTCACATGATATGGTTTTGTTGAAATGTTTTGAAAAATTTGAAAAATTGATATTTAAAATAATAAATTTTGATATCGTCTGCGTTGGGTAAATGGTTAAATTAGTATTCTGTTGTGGAAAATTAGGATCGGGCTACAACACGTTTGCCATCTTGCCACACCAGGCTATTGTGTTTCTGCAGCAAGGTAGATATCTTTCTGAAGAAGGTTAGTATCTTTCATATGCCACCTGTGATACACCCCTACCAATATATCGTCACAGGGTTATCCCATCCATACAACCTGGCTCTCTCTATATATTTTTCAGTTTCATGCCACCGTGTTCTCAGACGACGAACATGGTGGTTGCCATTTACAAGTTCGCTTGTACGCCACAGTCTCCATTTTCTCCCGTATTACATACAATTAGGGAGTTACATCTCCCATAAACCAATTTATGATTGATACAGTGGGGATATACGGTAGGGTTTGGGGGCACACTTCAATGAGGAGTCTGGAGATGCGGAGCATCAAAAGAGGCGCATAATGGCAAGTTGCGAGGGAGCACGAGAAGGGGCATAAGCCCATCGTCGACGGGGTACGACATCCTTCCAGGGAAAGTTTTCGAAAATAGAGTGTCGGTATGGTCCTCCTATGGCTTCTTTACAAATGACCACAATGGCTTCCAGCCAAAATATTCCCGCAGTGTTATATAGTCTCATTCAAATTGTGAAAAAGGGAAGTCAGTTTACGACACCATATACAAGAGGGGCCCCACACAGAAGCTAAGGCTCTAGACATGGGTTACGATATTATCAGCAATAAAGCATGGGTATTCACTATCCCCGGTAGTGCATCTCAATTTGTTGTCCCGAATAATATCCTGTCCCCTGGCCTCGGTACTTGTAAAAAATAACAGATATAAAAATATAGGACGCACCAGATCCGCGACCCGCACATGCCACAGAATGGTTACCGCCTCTATAACAATTGTAAATAAGTTACATTTCACCTCAGGACTTTCTACGATGACACAGACTGATAATAGTTGGGGGCGATCAGTTTGTTGCCAACCATTGTCCAACTTGAGATGTTGCCTTTCGCGAGTCTCAGCCTATGGACCACTATTATACGTGCTACTTACTGTATTTTATCTTGCCCCTTTCCCTTGTTTTCCCAGCAAAGATGGATCATGCAACCCAACAAGTCAAATCTATTCATGAACAACTGAGCGAAACATCAGTAGGGTTGAAAATCAACCCAAATCAACTGGGTTGAGTGAATATGAACCCATCGACGTGCAGTACGCCTTAGTACATAACATCACTGTGTCCCCAAGTGGGTAATGGGGGTGCAGTGTCTTGCCCATTGACACAGGTGGGATTCGAATCGAGGACCTTCACAACATATATATTATTTCCACACACGACGGCTTATGAAAACTAACCAGCCGTCGTCCTGGATGAATGAAAAACATATTTTGGCGAATGATTTTACAACAAACTGTCAATGGCGGCCAGGAATCGACGTGGTGAAACAACCCAGACTTTTCTCGTCGTTAAAATTGGCTTTCTGTAAAGTTATCTCCCTTGAAGTTAATGGGCTGGCTTCAATCCAATTAAGAATCATGCAATTGTTGAGAAAACACCTATGACATCGATAGAAAATAAAGTGAAATTTCCTTTTGTTATGTCTAATAAATGAAAACAACAGAGAGCCCTTGGAGCTGTCTGTTGTTTTCGTTTATTAAAAAATTACAAAAAGAAACTTGTCTTTTGATGAAAAACATTAGCAAATCTTACCCTCTAGACCTTTTTATTAATGGAAAGGATTGTGTCTGCATTATATGTCACGATACGCACACTGTTGATAAAATGAACTGAAAAAGGTATTTAAGAACATCAAGAGATGAAGAAAGCGCAGTTTTCTTATTTTTAAATGGGTTTAACTCTTTTGGCGCGGAATAATCTGAGAAACAGAATTCTTAGCGCCTAATATTCATCAGGAATTTTACAAAAAGTATAGGTTGTTTGACTAAATTGTTATTATTTTAAAAGATGTTCTAATGATCTCATTGACAGTTTTTCAAATGATTTCCCGTTTATATTTAAATGGCATCTTTATACTTTCAAGGGACGATATCGTTGTCCATGGATAGGACATAAATGGTGCAAGAAACATGAGAATATGTATGTTTGTTCAACCCTTTTCCCAACGAACCGGCCGCACCCCCCCCCCCCCTCCGCGTAATATGCAAGTTCAGCAGTTGAAATAATATTATTTTTCAAAAAATTTCAACAAAACCATATCATGTGACCCCTCGTTGGAACGAGCTCGTTCCAACGAGGGCTCAAATGATATGGTTTTGTTGAAATTTTTTGAAAATTTGAAAAAAAACGATATTTAAAATAATAAATGTTGATGTCGTCTGCGTTGGGTAAAGGGTTAAAAGCAGTTGGAAATGGACACACACAGTTGGCTAAAATGACTACTGCAGTACCTTTCCGCGGTTTGCCGTCTGTCGACTTTAGTCTCCTGTCGCGCCAAAAGAGTTAAACAGCGAATAATAATCAAACGTTCAGAATAATTGGAAAAAATGTTTAAAAACAACTTCTCAACGCGAAAATAGGTGAAGTTTGTGATATGAATCTCTTATCTATGATACAACGAAATTTCAATTTTTATATGAAATTCCCATAACCTTAATGTTAAATTGACTGACAACTTCATAAAATTAAGGGGAGCTAACTTTTCTGTAAGTCTAATCTGATGACGAAAATTGTCAGCCATGAATGAATATTACAAACGAATAAATCCTGGGTATTTTAAGACACGTCCAACACATACTAAATGATATCGATAAAACGTTTGGACAAGATGATCACAAAAAATCTATAATCATCAGGAACTTATCAGGGTCTGAGTATTGTGCTGGGTTATGCCATAGATCCATCTGTTTTGTTGTCAGAGCGAAATCTTTCACACGGCCCGGTGTGGTCTCTGTCCAAACCTGGACGCTAAAGCAGTAAGTTAGAGTTTGGTTGTGGTACGTCTTAAAAGTTGTTCAACTCCAAAGAATAACTTTCGATCTGAATACCTTAGGTTGAACTCCAGCTCGACCCAGGCTCATTTTCTAATCCATTCTTTGAGAGTATTTTTAAGAGAATAACTCAAATTTACAATTCATAGTTATTTCTGTACTAATTATGCTTATCACTTTCAGCGAGTTCTTTTTTGCCATGTTGTTGTCCACCAGTGAGCGTTTTAGAAAGGTTTTTGCCTGGGTACCAGATTCTAAAAAGATGCATTACGAATATCGCCACGAGGTTGGCTTCCTCCAACCTCATATTGACCCTGGGTGCTGAAAACGTTGTGAACTTCCAGTAATTAACTATTTGGAATAATTTTGTTTCTTTAGCCGATTTATATTTTTATTATCTTTCAGTGTGACTATGCTGCGGGACTGGGAAATTTCATCGGAGGAGAAGATATCTGAACCAGACATGTGATTTGCCGAGTGTCTGGAGGAAATCATTTGCCCAAAGTGGGAATTCTCGCATCCAGGAAAAAAACCCATCGCTTATGATTTCCCCCCTCATGCCAACGCGGAAGCATTTGGGTTCAAAGAATGGTCATGTGCCACGTGAGCTACCACTTGGTGCGTAGGACGTGGACAAAAACTAACCACATATTCCGAAAAGGCGACAATACGTTTAGTGTAAACAAAAGAGGTATAAACAGAAGATATACCCCTGGAATGCGTGCTGCACTCCTTCAGACAATTGATGGTAACCCTTTCAAAGCTGACACCCTGGGTGATATCGTCTTATGCACTACTGTCTACAGCGAAATAGACGAGTCTATCTTGCATTTGCGAGGAGGATCAGTTACCATTTAACCCTACAGGCCTAGGATTACATTATCACTGATCCTCCGGTCCAATGAGTTGTTTATTCGAGTGTCTACTCGCGGAACGCCAACTTTTATTTTACGAATAAATATTATGCATACGGGATTAACCTTTACGCAACTTAACGGTCAAAACCGGCCAGCGCTATTCGCAAAAAAATATCGTTCAGTTTTCATTATTCTTTTCATTTTTAGTCTCAAAAACAAAGCTTATCTCCCAGCAATGGAACGAGCTCATCGAATTTGATATTCAAGAATTTTCTTTGCAAGTGTTAGATAAAGGGTTAAAGAGGCAAAGGTGTTGAAGCGATGAAAAATCACGATATGACGGCGTTCACAACGTTGACGTCTAGCACGGTGTGACTGTGGGTGGGTGACCGACCAGTAGCGAGAGGGGGCTGGGGCGGACTTCCCCTTGACCAATTTTTGCTGTCCGTCAGCACAATTGTTGGTCGCTCGAACACTAACATTTTTTATTTAAAGTTGACGAAATCGCAATTTTCATTCTGCAAAAATATAGTCTCATGTTTAAAATGATCTTTGTATGAAAGCGATCGTTTATAAGAATATGGCAGACGAGTAGTCATGTGCACAAAACAATTTCGTATATTATTATTATTTTAAAGAAGTGTATTGAGTTTGTTTTCATGTCCATACAGGCGGCTAAGGATGCAGAACACTATCGGTAAAATGTAACTCTCGCCCCACTATGTCCGAAAATTTTGAGATATTAGCTTCGGGTCTGGTAGGTGAAATGCATCCAGTATATTAGTGTTGCACCTGTGACACGCGTATATTAGTAAGATGGACTATTCATGTATTTATTTATCGGTGTTTTAGGTCACATTCAGCATCTGTGGCTATATCACTACAACAACACAGGAGTGAAGTCCAAGTTTAGCCAATCGTTTATACCAAAGCTGATCACTTAAGAGGACCTTCCAGGGATTTGTTCTCAGGTCCTATTTTTCTAGTAAAGCAGAACTCCTTTACCGCAGTAAACAAGCACTGATCCACCGCCTGAGAATACCAGGGAGGAGCAGGTTGGAGTTTTTGTTGCATGGCGTGTATAATCTTATTGTGCAACATTCCTGTTTTATCTCTATTATCGTATAAACAGAAATGAGAGTGTGAGAATTTGAACACATTTCAGCTGCATGTTGGCCTTCGTAAAACAGCAGGACACGATGTTCAATAACAATAATAATGTTCAATGCAAGAGAACGCGGTCGTTATTCTCATGGTCAAGTTTCCATTTTCAGAAACAAGTCTAAGGCAGTCTGAACACGGACTTCGTGTGGAGAAATTGTAATTATTCCTATTTTCAGAGTTCTGTCGTATCTCTCTCGGCAGAAATCCACGCAATGTTAGGGTCGGCGGCTGAGAGTCCATATCGTTATCACCACATTTCACTGTTCAACTGTTAGCCATTTTACAAAGACTGGTTGTGGACAACAGTCTTTTTACACTTTCACTAAAAATCAATTTCTTTCTCGTCAAAAAATAAAATGGTTTCATTGCGGTGTTTGGTTTAAGCCCTTGGGAAGAAAGTGATCGAATGTAACTACGCCCAAACATTCTTTGTCTTGTCTGGCAGTAGTCGGGAATATTACCCTTGCCCGATAACTGACATGTTCAAAGAATCACACGACATAAAACTGTCACAGATGTGGTCATGCTTAGCCATTGTGCAGAAGTATGTGATCTTAAACACCAATAAATAAATAAATATAACTGTCACAGGTCGTTGCTAGTTTGGGGATATGTGAGTCGGATCAGTCTTGGATGGACAGTACTGTTATCACACAACCGGGCAGAGAATTTCGACCGGATCTCAAATTTGATCGAATTGCCTACAGTACACAGAGTGTGGATTGTTACTAAATCGCTCATGGGGTGGTGTCTCCACTCATACAAAAAATCCTCGTCTTGGAAAAAAGCATTGGTACGATGGAGGTCTCTTGGCTAAAACTGTGCTTGTCCTTATCATGCATTACCGCAGAAACCGACTGTTATGATCCGAGTGGAAATTCACTCTCCATATATATACTGTATGTATATTCATATTCAACTCAAATCGAGAGACTTTACTTTTACGGTCGTGCGATCACTAACGTATTGTCACTTTACTGAACGTTTTTGAGGGAGGGCGGTGGCTCAGTTGGTAGAGGTGCAGGATGCAAGCCGAGAAGCCCTAGGATCGAATACTACCTGCGGCAACCGCGTTGTGTCCTTGGGCAAGACACTTCATCTCCATTGTACGCGTGGGGGCACGATGACGCCGTGTACTAAGGCGTACTGCACGTCGATGGTGCGCATGTCTTCAACCAATCTAATCCTGCCTGTGCAGCAGTGAGGAGTTAAGACGTTGGGGAGCTGGCAGCTGCTCGTCGTTGCTCGGTTGTTCTCTCCGGGCACTCCGGCTTCCTCCACCCGTAAAACTGTCACGGTCATGATTAGCCATTGTGCATAAATATGTGACCTCAAGCGCCAATAAATAAATAAATAAATAAATAAATAAATAAATAAATAAATAAATAAATAAATAAATAAATAATACTGAACGTTTTTCACTTAAGCAGTCGTCACCAATGGGGTTAAAATCACCCCCCCCCCCCCTTCGTTTATCTCAGCATTTTGTTCATACAGGCAAGCCTACTCTGCCTATGTATGTCTTGCCCTCTACAACAGGTATGCCGTCTTCCTAAATCCTAATAGCTCCCTGAGCTCTCTCTCTCTCTCTCTCTCTCTATTTCTGATCCTACATTCAGATATGACCACCGATTTGACCCGCGACTGATCCTATTCTCAATAGAAGCCTTGTGACTCCCCTACATTACAACCTGTCTATACTCTCGCACCGATGCGGCACCTCCTCTAACCTACAGCAAGGGACATCCCCATATCCTCGCCTGAGACCCATAGTCTTACACAATTTCAGACTGGAATGAAATTTTCGAGAAATTTCCCGATTTTTATTTCGACACCCAGAACATTATTCTCAGTTTAATTGCTTCTCTTGAACTTGGCCGCTTAGCTCCCATCTGGGGGCATCCTAAACGAGCATACCAAGTTTCAAAACGATCTAATCACAAATGTGCCCTGCAGAGTGTGACAAAGGGAAATATTGATATTATAACAGCGCTACCTTCATCAAAGGTCATAGCCAAAGGAAACCGTCTTAGACAGAAATGGAAGAAAATCGATAGCTGCCATCTAGAGGTCACCCAAACAAGCACACCAGGTTTCATAACGATCTGCCCATGAATGTGTCCCGCAGAGTGTGCGAAAGGGAAATGTTGATGCCTAACTAAACTCGGTTCAAATGTTGTTGCCAGCGGTAAAATTATTTGACAGTAATGGAAGAAAATAGATAGTTCCCAATTAGAGGTCACCCCAAATAAGAACGCCAAGTTTCAAAGCGATCCGATTATAAATGTGCCCCGCGGGGTGTGCCAAAGGGAATAACTGCACTAAGTTCATCGAAGGTCGTTGCCAACGGCCCACCTAAAGGTCACCTTAAAGCGATCCGATCATAAATGTGCTATGGTACGCCAAAGGGAAATATTGATGCCTAAACTAAGTTCAAAGGTTGTTGTCAGTGGACACTTTTTGACGGAAATGGCAGAAAATCGATTGCCCCCATCAAGAGGTCACCACAAACAAGTATACCAACTTTCAAAGCGATCTGATCATAAATGTGACCTACAGGGTGTGCCAATGGAAATATTGATGCTTAACTAAACCTGTAGGATACACCAAATGGGAATATTGATGCCTAACTAAACCAAGTTCAAAGCTCAGTGCCAGCGGCAACATTTTTTGACGGAAATGGAAGAAAACTGATAGCTCCCATTTAGAGGTCACCCCAAATAAGCATACCAGGTTTCAAAGCAATCCGATCATAAATGTGCCCTGTAGGGTGTGCCAAAGGGAAATATTGAGGCCTGACTAAACTAAGTTCAAAGATCAGTGCCAGCGGCAACATTTTTTAGTTTAAACAATATTTATTTCCAATAGCAAAAGAAAACAAATCACATTGATATTATATACATAGGTAACAAGGAACCGGATTCAGCAGGAAGCTGGAAGCTTAAACAAGGCTGTCTCCATTGAGTATTGATATTAAACATGGTAATATCAGAAGTACAAGGTGTTTGGTATTTTGCCATTGGTTGGTAAATATATTTCATCATCTGAATTAAGAGCATTAATGTTAGAATATAATAAGGAGTGTGCAGAAGAAAAATAGGAGTTAGACAGTTGTAGGGATGAAGAGAAGAGACCCAGAATATTCGGTGACCAGTGCTTAATTGGTTTGATGGTGCACCTCGAAGTTTCTGAGAGAAGTGGGTGAGTTGGTGAGGAGGGCGGATTGTCAGTCAAACCGTTTGGTTTAAAGTATAAATTCGTTAACTTTTTTGAAAATGGATTTGTTGATTACAGAACTGTTGTGTACTACCGTATAGTAAAATATCAGTATTAATGTAATAGTGTATGGTACCAAAGGTTTCTGATCGTATCGGTGTGTATCTGTTACAATGGAAGAAGTAATGGTCCACCATTTCGCGTTCGGCACAGCTGCAGAAGAATGAATCCACAAGATAGTTGTTGAATAGATCATTGTCCAAGCCACTGCGGCCGAGGCGCAGACGACAGTGTAGGATCTGAGCTTAACGTGAAGCTTCACCGTAGAAAAAGAGGGAACAGTGCGACTATTTCGATACAGAAATGATTTGAAATTGGGTAGTGAGTTATTTTCTCTTATTTCAATAGGTAAGTCATTCCATAGACGAGTCGTAGAAGGAAGGAATGACGTGCAATGTAGCTGCGTTCGGCATAGACGAAGGGTAGTAAGATTATGATGTCGGAGGTTGTAACGCTGGGAACCTGGGGTTACATGGGGAATTATGTTGAATGAGTAAGCAGGGACTAACCCATGAATCATTTTGAAGTATTGTATGAGTTTGTGGTTTCTCCTTTTAGTCTCTAATTTATCACCACTCCGTTTCATTGCTTGAGCTTTTTGTGCCCCCCCCCCCCCCCCGTCACAAGTCGTGCTGCTTCAACTGTTTTCAAGCTCGTTCGCCGTGCAGTTATCCCAGACGGTATCTCCATATACGAGGACTGGACGGACGAACGCATAGCAGATTGTTTCGAGGGTCTTCCGGTCAAACCGATACTTAAATCGCCTCAGAATATTAATACGTTTCCAGGCTTTTGTTCTGATTTCGGTAAGATGGGCTGACCATGTTCCTATGTTATTGATTGTTAACCCAAGATGTTTGTTTTGAGAGACTTCCCTGATTTCTGTGGAGAACATTTTTAAGGTAGGATGCCTTGTTTTGTTAGTTTTTCTTGTGATTAGTAATATTTCTGTTTTTTTGTGGGTTGAAATTTACAACACACTTGTGAGCCCACGATTCGATTCGTCTCATACCATTACCTAATAAATGGCAGCAGCATTTGGGTCTTCAACAATTAAGTATGGTGAGGTGTCATCAGCAAACAGTCGTATACTACTAGTGATACTGTCTACTGTGTTATTGATATAGATCAGGAAAAGTAAGGGACCGAAAATCGAACCCTGGGGGACTCCTTTCGTAACTGGTTCCCACCAGGATGACGCTGCTGCCTCTCATACAGGTAAGATCCAAACCAGTCCAGGAGAGGACCCGCTATTCCAATGGCTTCAAGTTTATAAAGAAGGCCTCTTTATGTCAGACTTTGTCAAACGCTTTACTCACGTCACAGAATACCACCCTTATTTCTTTACCAACGTCGAGTGCTGAGCTGAATGCACTGTAAATGTCAGTAAGTTGTAGGACTGTAGAATCAGATGGTAGAAAGCCGGACTGTAATGGGGTGAGCAGAATGTTAGTTTTCAGGAATGTTAAAGTTTTTCAACAATTCATTTTTCGAAGACTTTGCCCAGGCAACTGAGTAGTGTAATAGATCGGTAGTTTTGTAACAGACGATTGTCGCCTTGCTTAAAGACAGGAGTTACATAACCAATTTTCCATTGTTTCGGAAAATAAGAACTCTTTAACATCGTATTAAACAGACTAGTTAGTGGGATGTATAAACTGGAGGAGCATTTGTTTAGTAAGTAGGGACTGACCATCCTCAGAGTCAGTGTAATATCCTTCAACTATATCTCGTCGGGGTTGATGTCGAGGTCAGGGAGGTTGTGGCGTGAATCGTCAATCGAGGATATTTGGCAGAAGTAGTTGTTGAAAGCTTCTGCTTTTTCTAAGTCGGAGGCAATAATTTTATTGTCGATCTTCAAGATCGTAACAGGAATTTGTTTGGTGGACATCAAGTGATTAAATGTTTTCCACCAATTAGAGTCACGGGTGTTCATAGAGTTGAGTTTGGCGTCCATTTTCAAGTAGAAGTTGGTTTTAGCTTTCCAAATTTCTGAGACAACGATATTGCGTTTTTGACGGAATCTCTCCCACGACTCGGGTCTATTTTGCCTATTTGCTCCACGGTAGAGGCGCTTGCGCTGACGTATAAGTTTACGGGTGTTGTCGTGCATCAACGGACGCTGTTGAGATCTGCATATTATTGTCTTGTTGGGAATGTACTTTGATGGGTTGGTGAGTAGAATATTTGTGAGCTGGTCTACAATGTTACATAGTGAGTGTTTAAGTACTTCGTTTTCCAATTGTGTTGCAAAATTCACGGTTTCGTCCCTCGTAGTCGACTCTTTCGTAGTACCATATTTGACGCTTGGAAATATTGGTCTTTTGTTTGGGATTTTTTAGGTCAAGCGTTATTGCGCAGTGGTAACGCACTAGGCCTGGGATGAATGCATCATTAACGTCTGTTTTTGAGACGTGTGGGAGTAATAGGTCATTTACTATAAACAGATCAATAAAACATTTTTTGACGGAAATGGAAGAAAATCGATAGCTCCCATCTTGAGGTCACCCCAAACAAGCATACCAGGTTTCAAAGCGATTGATCACAAAGGTGACCTGTGTGGTCTGCCAACGGAAATTGTGGACATGCGTAATTGTCAAGTTGAGCGAAAAATCAAGCCGTAACTCTGTTTTGACAGATTAAAGACAGGCAGCCCTTAAGAACTTAAAAAGCACATTTTCTGCAGATTTCTCCAAGGGGTTTTTACAGATTTTCAAGAAAAAATAGACTCTTGAAAAGAAAAAGAATTATTCTGGCAAGCGTTCATTAACCCTCCATAATTGCCAGACATAAACGATTCAGATAAATTTGAGATAAAATGTGCTGTTTTCAAGTAGCCACAACACTCAATGTTTGCGGCAAACAAACATAACTCTTTTTGTCGGACGTAGACTTGTCGGACGTCGATATTGATATTAACCCTCCTCTCCACAATAATGACGAATTTAACCTAAACCTAAACTAAACATTTGAGTCTACTAAACTCACTGTTCGCAGGACATCAATAGAAGTACTTTAGTGATGTAGTTAAAAATAATTCTTCAGGCTCTCTGGGGCATGACAAATCCTGGAATCTCGTCTGGAAAAGTCTATGATTCTCCAGGCATTAAGTCTAGTTTTCATTGTATTTGTAAGTTTTCTGGTACAGTTGGAAATAAATACTGTTCAAACTGAGAAAAGCAAATCTTAAATTCGTACGCTGTCCACTCGAGAGGACTCTCATCCCAGCAGACGTTGGCCACAGAATCCTAAGATACTTGTAAAATAGAACAGATTCCCAGAATTTCCACGTGGAAGCTCATTTGATTCTTGAAGCATTAACCAGAAGAATTAGAACACAACGAGAGTGGCGTACGGTGAACTTGAATCAACGACCGTTTGGCGCACGTGGAATACATGAAACAACTTTCGCAAGGGTTGTTCATTCGTGTCTCCTGTACTTTACCCGAGTTGTGTTATGTATTCATACCATGATTAAACTTCAATTAAGTGGATGAAGTGGATTAACCCTTTCACTGCCACGCCCATTTTATCCATATATGGAGGACCTCTATGTAAGCCAGTATACAAGGAAGTTTAATCAAAGTTATGACATGCTTGAAACTCTATCATCTGATTAATTGTTGGAAAGGGCTCTCCGAGCCATTTCCAACAATTAATCAGATTGTAGGTTTGATCTGCGCACAGAAGAACGTATAGATAATTATCATAAAATAGTCGACAATAGTCGCTTTCGGTAGCGAAAATGTTAAGTGGATGAAGCTGATATTTTTAATGAAAAATACTTCCTTCGACGGTTTGCTTGACGTTTTTGTGCCGAAGCATTCAATTCACGTCATACTTTCAAACAGATATGTAACCACCTATTAGATGCTTTTTTACATGACGCCATTACCCATAGGCCGGATTACATACGTGGTATATCTAGCACATTTCTCAATGCTTGTATTGTGTCGTATAACGTTGTATACACACAACAAGCATGATTTAAAATTTACTGCATATATCTCTTTACATTCGCATAACAAATGTAGTACACAAACTACATGACGAAAAGTCACAAAGAAATAGAGCTACTATATCTCAGCGATCTCAGGTTATTTATTAGAAACAGTAAGTGGGTGGTTTCATATGTAAATAATTACATTGCTAATGTAGTTATACGTTTTGGGCCCAAATAATCAATTCCCATTGGTCAGCTGGGTGAAAACGCCATGACCAAATGTAATTCATTTTCCAATGAATACATTTGGTCGAACTCTGACCCGCATTTACGGTACAGCGCAGTTGACAGAATGTAATTCGGGCGGTGTCTGGGTGGGTTTTTAACTTTTAGAGCCTCTCGCAGTGATCAACTCCGCTGCTGTTTCTTTGGAGACATTTCCCAACTGTGGCATAAAGCTCGTTACTAAAATACTCGTATGCATTTCTAAAGTTGTGAAAATAAAAAATCAGAGTTGTGCGCTTTGTATTTTTTGTAAGGGTGGTTTTTCGCCTCGTTCGTTCGTACATGCTTTATTTCGTCTTTCTGCTTTGTTGTTTGGTAAAAAGTAGTTTAAACAGTTACGGAATGTAATTATAAGAACTGAACGCAATTTTTATAATCTTTATTGGAGTATGAACGTGTGGGAATGGATACAAATTGTATGAATCCATTCGGGATTCATACATAATTTGTACCCATTCCCACACGTTCATACTCCAATAAAGAATATAAAAATTGCATTCAATTCTTAAATAATTCTTATTTATTTTCTTGTTTGTATTTATTTTCAATTTTCTATTTTTGTGTTTCTTTGTTTTTGTTTTTATTTTCTTGTTCATTTCTGTATTTCCTTTTCTTTGTTACTATTTTTTGTTCTCTTTATATTCATTTACTTATTTTGTCTTTATTTACCATCAGAAGATCAATGATAGATATGGTGGGCTGTTAGTTAACTGGTAAGGTAATAGAAGCCTATATAAGGCTTCATACTCCGTGGATTTGCTTCATATTATCTTTGAAGTCAATTTATTTAGTCTGCGAGGATTTGCCCTGTAACAATTCATAGGGGAGTGCCCGAGGGCACTTTCCCATGCAGTGAAACAAGGCAAACTCATGTGAACAAATTTAGATGACCAAAAATAATTTAGCACTCTACCTGTTAATATTCACGTGGTTGTTCACACTAGTTTTCCTCCAGAGTACTTCTGCAAGTTGGAAAAAAGACATTATACGGAAAAAACTATCCCCAAGTTAGTAAAGGATGATGGATCGGAAATTACTAATATACATGAGATTCTAACTGAGCAAAAATCTTTTTACGAAAATTTATATTCATCAAAACTATCTAATAATCAACCTCTTGATAAAGATGATACTTTTTTTGACAAAAGTAACCACTTTTTTAACTTTTTGAGCAGTGACGAAAACATTTCTCTCGAAGGGCCATTATCACCTTCGGAAGGCTTGAATGTCCTTCAAACAATGCAAAACAATAAAACACCTGGTTCTGACGGCTTCACCGCCGAGTTCTATAAATTTTTTTGGAAAGACATTGACAATTATGTAACAAACTCGTGGAATTGTGGCTATGCATTGGAACAACTTTCAACTACACAGAGACTCGGAATTATTACATGTATACCAAAACAAAACAAACCTAAAGAATACATAAACAATTGGCGCCCAATATCCCTAATTAATGTAGATACAAAAATAGGATCCGCAGCAATTGCAAACCGAGTAAAAACAGTTCTTCCCAATTTAATTTCAGACACCCAGCTCGGTTTTATGAAAGGTCGTTATATTGGGGAGTGTACTAGATTAACTTTCGACTTAATTGCTAAATGTGAGAAACTAGACATTCCAGGCATCCTAGTTCTGATAGATTTCGAAAAGGCCTTCGATTCCCTGGAATGGATCTTTATCCAAAAGACGATTGAATTTTTTTAATTTTGGACCCTCTATGATAAGGTGGTTTCAAACCTTCTATAGCAACATTTCCAGTTGCATACTTAATAGTGGCCATTGTTCTGAAAGATTTAATATAGAACGAGGCGTAAGGCAAGGTGATCCTTTATCGCCGTATCTTTTTATTCTTAGTGTGGAAATTCATAGCGCGTCTCTAAAATTTAACCCCAATATAAATGGAATAAAGATAAAAAAATCTGAATAAAATCTAATAAGTCAATACGCTGATGACTCCACACTGTTTTTAAGTGATGATGGATACTCTTTAGACAATGCCCTGAATATGGTTAAACAATTCTCACTAATTTCTGGCTTAAAGGTTAATTTTGATAAAACGGAAATTGTATGGATAGATTCCAAGCGGGGTTGTGATGAAACACTATCAATAAACGAACAAGTCGTTTGGAATCATTCCAGATCATTCAAACTTTTGGGGATTGAATTTAATCTATTTAGCGACAATTATATACTAAATAATTACACTAACAAAATGCAGAAAATTGAAAAATTGTTAAGTGATTGGTCATTTCGTAACTTAACAATAATCGGAAAAATACCATTATAAAAACGTTGGCTTTACCAATTCTGACACATTGTTTTATGGTTTTACCAGACCCACCAAAAGAGTTATTTAACAAAATTCAAACATTTTTTTTATAATTTTTTATGGTCCGGAAAAGTTGAAAAAATTAAACGTACAACAATTACTGACCTTTTTGAAAATGGTGGAAAAAATTTCCCCACGTTGAAACTTTTAGTCATGCTTTAAAAAATGATTTTGATTAAGAAACTAATGGACCCCACCTCGTTGGCTGCATGGGAAACTCTTAAAATTGACGAATTAGAATTGTTCGGAACTTACAAACTTTGGCACTTACATAAAGAAGGTTTAAAAGTAGTTGGAAAACATGTGAACACTTTCTGGAAGGATGTTCTTTTGTCCTGGGCTCTTTTGGACAATGACAGCAACACAACCCCCGCAGACATATTAGGCGAAACTATTTTCTTAAACAATGAAATAAAAATTAACGGACAACTTTTTTTCAATAAAACTTTGTGTAATAAAGGCATTTACTTTGTAAATGACCTGGTATCTGACAACAACAGCCTCCTAACCTTCTCTGACTTCTCCAACAAGTATAACATCAATACCCCATTTACAGTTTTTCAGGGTATTATAAATGCATTACCCAAAGCTCGGAAAACGGCAACCAAATCCAATAAACCTCAGAATAATATTCAGCACAGAAACGTTGAGACGTTAAAATCTACTAATAAAGTCTCCCGAATCTTTTATTTTAAATTTATAGAACTGCACACAACACCCTCCATTCATATGCAGAATAAATGGAATGAGGTTTTGGATATAAATCTGCACTCAAATGACTGGAAGTTTATATATAAAATCCCATATACAATCACGGATGATACATATTTACAAAGTTTACATTTCAAAATTGTACACCAAATTTTGTATACGAATTCAAAACTTTATAAATGAAAACTCTCTGAAACGGAACTATGAACTTTCTGTTGCAATACAAAGGAGTCAATACCTCACTTGTTCTTTGAATGTTCTGTGGCGAAAATAGTTCTGATGAATTTTGGGGAACATTTGAAGGACAAGTGTGATGTTGAGTTTCCCTTCACCCCGGAATATATTATTTTAGGCTACAGAAATACCCACGCCCCTCCAAATAACACAACAGACTTCTATATGCTGATCTACAGAACGTTTATTTATTCCTGCAAAGTGAAAAATAACCTACCAACCTATACAATATTTCTTGAACAACTGAGACACTACAGAAATCTAGACCTCATGTCCAAATATACATACTAGAATAAACGTTCAAAGGAAATAAATTTAAGGTGGGATACAATCTGTTCACTACTAACTAGTTAACCACTTTTTGATTTTGTATATACTTTTTTTTGTCATGATAATGTAGTGACAACGCAGATTGCGATCGGCGTTTATAACACCATGAAATGTTTATATGTTACTTGTAGCGACGTTACATAATCTGGATGAGCACTTAGCGTTGCTCAGGTTGAGTCGCATTGACCATTTACCTAACACAACGTTTTAATAATAAGTTGTTGCCCGCAGAAAACGACAAATCTTTCAGATCTTTCCTTCCGCACCACAGCCTCTGTCCCGTCGGTGAAGCGAACGCGATGAGCTCGCCTCAGTGATGGGTTATGGGCTGTGTTTTGCAGGAGAAATATTTGAAAAAAATGATGAAACTGCAGATTATCTTTTGCATATGGTGTTGGTCGGTTTCAACCATTATGCTGGGTAAAGGTCAAACGTATTTCTGGTAATTTCACGCCATTCAGTTTAACAGTAAGGTGAACAGTAAATGCGTGAAATCCACTAGTTGTTGTATAGATGGTTTAGTCTGTGCATGTTTTGGTTCGTGTTAAAAGGTGTCTCGCTCGAGACCCCATAGAACAGACTATCAACCTGCAGGGGTCATTACAGAGGCCAGTAAACTCTTACAATATTTGCGAGAGTGGAGAGGCTGTGACACCGGATTTATATAAAATGACAATTAAATACCGACGTAGTCACCTATTTGTACATGTACGTAAATTGATATGCATGTACTACCTCGATCCCTTACCAAAACTCAGACGACAGCTTCCTGCAACACAGTGCAGCTACAAATGATACTTCATATCACTATGAATGAATAACAAACTTTGTTAATTTTCTTTCTGTGTCATGTATAAAACCACTTTGTAAAATTATTCCACGAAATATGTCTTTGAATGTAATTAAAAACCTAAGATCTTAATAAAAAAAATGAAAAAAAAAAAAGTTTTCCTCCAGAGTATTCAAGACCGGACTACATTATAATAGGTCCCTGCGAACAGTGATTTTTTTTCGAATCGACTTTCAACTCGAACTTGCCAAAAAAGTGTTAGAGTCGACCGAACATCGAATTCGAACCAAGTTAACCGAAACCAGGTGTCCAAGAGCGGTTCCGTACGCGATATTTCCTGTTAAAATGGTCACATTAGGATTGTTTTGGCATTGTACCGATGATTTATCTACATATTTATGCTAAGATTGAACAGTTCGCACGTTATCAATGTAGCACACTCGAACGCATGGTTGAATAGGAGACAAAGAACCCGTAGGTGCCTGTGATTATATCGCTCCCATCTTGACTTTAAGCTTGGCATTGTCTGACCTGGACTTATCAAAAAGCGATGAATGTTTCTTACTGAAGAGTACGAGAAGTGGGATGTAGTCCATGACGCTTGGGCTTTGTCTTACATGCATTACACGTGTACGTAGACGTGGATTTATCTACTATAAAATACGAGTGTATTACCGATGTTATTTGGAATCACGCGACACGCGTGATTCCAAATTAAATTGGTAATAAAATGTCAGTTCCATGTTGACGAGTTGTGCTTGCGGATCACGCTCAATTCCTCGCATTATTTTAACAATTTAGCCGGTACTAAATGACGAATGTACGTATACCGAGACTTTTTTTCATATTCGATTTGTATATTCGTGTTTTTATTTTCGACTCCAGTTGGACTCAAATTTGTTGATCGACTCGAACAGTCGAATATTCGCAGGGGCCTACATTATAAAACAAGCAATCAGTTTAATTTAAATTAGAAGGGAGCTCGGTGGCTCAGTGGTAGACTGCTGGACTTCTATGGTGGAGGTCCCGAGTTCGATCCCCGACCGGGATGACCCGCGTTGTGTCCTTGAGCAAGGCACTTTATCCCGGCTGCCTACATGGGGGCACGATGACGCCGTGTACTAAGGCACACTGCACGTCGATGGTGCACGTGTCTTCAACCGTTGTAACCCTGCTTGAGCGGAGCTTGAACAGAGTTAGAATGTTGAGGAGCTGACAGTTGCTCATCGATGGTCGGTGGTTCTCTCCGGGTACTCCGACTTCCTCCACCCATAAAACTGTCACGGTCACGATTAGCCATTATGCATAAGTATGTGACCTTAACTCTTTACCCAACGTAACGGCCAAAACCGGCCAGCGCTATTCTCAAAACATCGCCAATTAATTTTCATTATATTTTTTCATTTTTTGTCTCAAAAACATAGGTTATGACACGTCTTCATAACCTATGTTTTTGAGACACCGAGTTAGCCTTTTTCCCAGGCGTATACAATAATAATAAATAAGATGGGGACTTTTAGTAATGATGCCCGAGTTTTTTTTCCCGCAACATTGCCAATTTTTCAGGTTTAATCTTTTTATTGCTTCTGTTAGAACTTTAAGAGCACTCGGTGCGTGATTTTTTATACTTAAACAATTCTCAACTCCTTGAACCTCTAGCCCAGTTTTGCCGAAAACAGCGTTGTATACATTTTGAAAAACCTAATAGCCGTAGAAACTTGTAAGTTTACACATGAATACTCAACTACGTGGAGAGACCTACTGCAATAAAACTAATACACCCCTGCATATATTTTTAACCCCTACTTAATATGTCAAAAACCGCCTTTTGGAAACTTTTTCAAAAAGGTCTCACTGCATTAAAATTTGAAATGAAGGTACATCTCATGAATCGCCCTTGCAATTTTTAGGCCGAATTGCCAAAAAGGGAATTATGTCCACACGATTACATATCAACCACACAATACTCACTTTTGAAATTTTCGCGAGTGTAAGAAATCAGTTTAGTGAAATCTGTTTCTCAAAGAAATCTAATCTACCTCTAAAACCCCTTGTTTTTTTCGTTCTTTGACTTTAGAGGGCCAACATTTTATTTTTCAATCCTGAAACTTCGTATGCTTTCACTACACTTTACTCCAAACTAATTGCCCACAAAACATCCCAATTTCGGCTAATCGAGAATTTATGACGTCATCACTGAAAATGGTCAAAATTCGAAAATTGTCCGATTTCGATGAAAGTGATATGTGGAGAGAGAAAGCGTCCTCTTTCAGGCACGCAATGATTTTTTCAAATATCTCTTACCGTTTCCGAGTTATGAGAACTTCAAATTTTGGGGATAATAACTTTTCTGAAAGACTCCAATTGTTTATACCTTCGAAAAGGGTACTTCGCAATGTTCATTTGATATGAAATTTAGCAAATGGATAAATTCCCTAAGTCATTGGGAACGTTATTTTTGGGTCAGTGCCCTGACTTTAACCACTTCAGATTTATAGTCAAAAGAAATTTCGAAATTATCAATGTCAGTACCTATGTTATACGCTCTCGAAAAAGGACACTTCCTCTACTCCGATTTGCGTGACATTTTACACAGAGTTTGATCATCGATTTCGTAATATTTCTCACCGTTTCTGAGTAACAAGCAATCGAAATTGTCGTATAATCGGTCTTCAAGAAAAATTCGGAAAAATAACTAATACACTGTCCCCAAATGACATTTTGCAGAGTCCGTTTTACGAACGTAAATAGATGTATACATGCAATCGTCACACGTTTTCGATATTTAGTAGTATTTATCACCGTTTGTGAGTTACGAGTTTTGGAGTAATTTCCCCTTGGGAAAATACCAAAAACTGCATCTAACTTCAAAAAGGCGATTATTATTGGCTCATTCTCATGTGTTTCTTTGCAAAAAAATAGAGTGTGTGATGGGTATGTGTGCAAATTTGTGTTTGTGCATCCCAAGCCAAACAGAAATCTGGTTACTTTCTATGTTCGCGCCAAATCAGGAAAACATAAACAGCTCTAGCTATTATGATTTAACCCTTTACTCAACGCAGACGATATCAAAATTTATTATTTTAAATACCATTTTTTTTAAATTTTTAAAAAAAATTTCAACAAAACCATATCATGTGACCTCTCGTTGGAACGAGCTCGACGAGCTCGTTCCAACGAGGGTCACATGATATGGTTTTGTTGAAATGTTTTGAAAAATAATATTTTTTCAACTACTGAATTTGGATATTACGCGGACGGATGCTGCCGATTCGTTGGGTAAAAGGTTAATGAAACAAATATTTGCCTGAAAATTTCAGTCGTGAAATGTTTCGGCTTGGAAACTGATCTCGATGATGACAATGTTTGTCTTCGATGTATTAAGGTATTTAGTTCAAACTGAATGCTGAAAGCGTTGTTCATTTAATATTTATGGAATTGTTCGCGTTGTTTAGTGTGCAAAGGGCCAGCGCAAAATTAAAGAAGCGAGTACCATTCGTGGACACAGGAAACGAGAGCGAGCGAGAACACAGAAAGTCATAATTTTAAACTGCAATCTGTTCCAAAAGTGTTTCTGGAGTATTGCATTTCAGTGAAAAAAAAGAAAGTGGCCAACCCCTGACTGGTGCTCTTCTAACGTTACCCAGGGACGGCAAGAAGGAGTAAGTGGAATATTTTGCCAGTAGGGATTAGTGTTGAAAAATTAAGGATATTCGTTTGTGGATAAATACATGTAGTTATCGTGAGGCGTGGGCTTCACAACTTCTTGTTTTATCAGCGCGTACGGACTCAGAATTGGTTATGCAGGGACCGAAACGGCCACAGACTCCCACTTGTATGAGACCAATTACGCGTGTGACGTTAAAGCAAGTAGCAAATCTACCCTTGTAAGAAAGTGCATGTTTACTATATATAGTACGCGCGAATCGATATCAATGTCTCCAATCTAGATAGAAATGTCTCGACTTAAAATTATTGCTGACGCTATCCCAACCACACAACTCCTTCAGAAGGGAGGACATTTGTATTCTTCGTGACCAGAAAGTCGCTTTATATTTTAGTGATAGGACTACAATTGTGCTGTTTCAGAATTATCATGTAACGAGAATGAAAAATAAAAGCGAGATCCCATATTTATTTGGAATTTCATTTTCTCTACCAACACGAAAATAATAATAATAATAATAATAACAATAACAATAATAATAATAATAATAATAATAATAATAATAACAATATTATAAAAATAATAACTAGATGGTGCCATTTGTGTGCGAAGCGCACTATAGTATATCCCCCGCATTTGCACTTTCCTTTTTGGTTAGTGCAGGATACAGACTTGGATAAAAAGGCTTCACGCATGTGTGTGATTTAAAATGATAAAACAGTATTTAATTTCCTTCTGAAGACTCACATGTGAAACTACTTCAATATTTCAAACAAGATACTTCACCCAACATGATGTATAAAGGGTAGTGTTCTGATCACATCATTGTCACATGATTGAAAAACCACTTGGACCCAAATCAAAATTCCAAAACCTTCATGCACATCTACAGATGCTATCTGAACATGTTAACATGTTTAAACGTTTCGAATTCAATACCCTAAGAGCCCTTGAGCGGACAAAGATTTTCTGAGGGTAAAAGTGGTTCCACTGGAACCACTTGGACCCAAATGAAAATTCCAAAACCTTCATGCACATCTACAGATGCTATCTGAACATGTTAACATGGTTTAAACATTTCGAATTCAATACCCTAAGAGCCTTTGAGCGGACAAAGATTTTGTAAGGATAAAAGTGGTTCCACTGGAACCACTTGGACCCAAATCAAAATTCTGAAACCTTCATGCACATCTACAGATGCTATCTGAACATGTTAACATGGTTTAAACGTTTCGAATTCAATACCCTAAGAACCTTTGAGCGGACAAAGATTTTCTAAGGATAAAAGTGGTTCCACTGGAACCACCTGGAACAAAATCAAAATTCCGAAACCTTCATGCACATCTACAGATGCTATCTGAACATGTTAACATGGTTTAAATGTTTCAAATTCAATACCCTAAGAGCCTTTGAGCGGACAAAGATTTTCTGAGGGTAAAAGTGGTTCCACTGGAACCACTTGGACCCAAATCAAAATTCCGAAACCTTCATGCACATCTACAGATGCTATCTGAACATGTTAACATGGTTTAAAAGTTTCGAATTCAATACCCTAAGAGCCTTTGAGCGGACAAAGATTTTCTAAGGATAAAAGTGGTTCCACTGGAACCACCTGGAACCAAATAAAAATTCTGAAACCTTCATGCACATCTACAGATGCTATCTGAACATGTTAACATGGTTTAAACGTTTCAAATTCAATACCCTAAGAGCCTTTGAGCGGACAAAGATTTTCTGAGGGTAAAAGTGGTTCCACTGGAACCACTTGGACCCAAATGAAAATTCCAAAACCTTCATGCACATCTACAGATGCTATCTGAACATGTTAACATGGTTTAAACATTTCGAATTCAATACCCTAAGAGCCTTTGAGCGGACAAAGACTTTGTAAGGATAAAAGTGGTTCCACTGGAACCACTTGGACCCAAATCAAAATTCCGAAACCTTCATGCACATCTACAGATGCTATCTGAACATGTTAACATGGTTTAAACGTTTCGAATTCAATACCCTAAGAACCTTTGAGCGGACAAAGATTTTCTAAGGATAAAAGTGGTTCCACTGGAACCACCTGGAACAAAATCAAAATTCCGAAACCTTCATGCACATCTACAGATGCTATCTGAACATGTTAACAAGGTTTAAATGTTTCGAATTCAATACCCTAAGAGCCTTTGAGTGGACAAAGATTTTCTGAGGGTAAAAGTGGTTCCACTGGAACCACTTGGACCCAAATCAAAATTCCGAAACCTCCATGCACATCTACAGATGCTATCTGAACATGTTAACATGGTTTAAAAGTTTCGAATTCAATACCCTAAGAGCCTTTGAGCGGACAAAGATTTTCTAAGGATAAAAGTGGTTCCACTGGAACCACTTGGACCCAAATCAAAATTCCGAAACCTTCATGCACATCTACAGATGCTATCTGAACATGTTAACATGGTTTAAACGTATCGAATTCAATACCCTAAGAACCTTTGAGCGGACAAAGATTTTCTAAGGATAAAAATGGTTCCACTGGAACCACTTGGAACCAAATCAAAATCCCGAAACCTTCATGCACATGTACTGGTGATACCTGAACACATTAGCATAGTTTAAACATTAATGCAAGTGAATGTAACACCGGCCGGACGGACGGACGTACGGACGGAGATAACGACAATATCCCCGACGAAAGCGGGGATAATAATAAACATAATATAATAATAATATTCCAGAACGAGTTCTGGAATTCAACACTGGATAAATTGTTGTTGTCAGGTCTCGAACGATTGTGGCACCGTAGTGTTTTACCGAGGGAACGTGGGGGAACGCCTTTCCCCCACTTTTGTCTGAGAGAGGACGCCATTCCCCTGGAACGGAGTGATCTCAACGAATATCCAACACAATGAGTACTCATTTGTCTCTTGCTAGCCACACAAAATCCATTTCAGTTGTGTGCAAGACCTGCAGCCGTGCCCCGACAACAATGTCCAATCTTTTTGATGAGTTTTGGGTACTAATTTCCATTTTTATTCTCCGAGGTTAACACCCTGACCTGGAACTATGAGGTGCTTCTCCCCAAAAATAAGTCTCATGTCAGCCTCTATTTGTAACCGGCGCTGAACGCGCAGAGATAAGAATCGCTATTCTAGCATGAACTCTAAATGTCGATCAGTTATTTAACCGTCTGCACTCTGATGTCAAAATGGCAAATTTTTCAGCAGCAAATATTTCCCATAATGCAGTTTGATATTTAATCAAATATACCTCGTTTGACAGAGCTCAGCGAGATCTGTCAAACAAGATATAATTGGTTAAATTCATAGTTAAACAACAGAAAAACAGTGTGATTGAAGAAAATTCTTTTGTATCACCAGAGTGCTAGGGGTTAACCTTTTTCAGAAATATGGTTCGTGTCAGTTACCTTGTATTTGTACACACCATTAAGCATATCTGCCACTTCGTACTTAGTAACAATGATGTTATGACGGAGAAAGTAAATGACGAGGTTTTTCCTTTCGGCAAAAATCATTTCTCCGTTTGAATCTTTATGATTCCGTTCTCTAATTAGTGGGGAAGTAGACAGTATTAGTCCGATCCTTCAGCTGTCGTAATTACATGAAGTTAATTATGCAACTATTGAATCTGCTGGAGGGCGCAGGTGCCAAATTAGCAAATTATATTGCACGGTGACTTTAGCACCTGGAAAAGATAAATTACTCAGCCCTTTCCCTAATGTTTCTCTATAACCGGTCAGGGCAATTCACGAAAACTTGTCATTAAATTTCTTTTTTAGAATTTTTGCTCCAAAAAAACATATCTTGTGGCCTCTCATTGGAACATTATATGAAAAATAATTTTCTTCAAAACTATATTTTTATTTCCTAATTGAAATGGGGTTTGGCGAACAGACAGTGCCCACATTAACGCCATACTCCACAGAAGCACAAACTACAATGGTGCAAGTGCAACTGTGCATAAAACAGAAACTGATCCAATGAATTAGAAAGAAAGTATCACACTATATCCTATTATCTCTTGTATATCTATTACCTATCGGGTATGGAGGCATTCTGATATACATGTGAAGGTGTGATAGGCCCACAGTACGCGTGGGAGGGAAGGGGGTGCACTATTAAAAATCATGAGTTTACTACTTGACGAAAACACCAATCTCCAAGTGCAAAACAAAAGAATCATCTTCAGGTCCTCGGTACACAGACCCCTGCCACCAAACACCCAGGGATCAACCCCCAAAGTGGCCTAGGAAAGGGTAAAAAAAAAGAAAGAAAATCGAAATCTAAAACACCAAATTCGCCACGATATTTATTTATTTATTTATATTATTTATTATAATTAATTAATTAATTAATTAATTAATTAATTAATTAATTAATTATTGGTGTTCAAGGAGACATATTTCTGCACAGTGGTTAATCGTTAACGTAACATGGCTATAAAGTCAAATCCAGCCAATCGTTTATACCCATGTTGCCAGTTTTAGAGGACTTCAGCCGTTGGTATTCGTCATCGAGTCCCATTTTAACAGTAAAACTGAGCTTGTTTATAACGGTAAACATAGACTGCTTCACTTTCCGGGTTCCTACGTGGAACAATATAGCATTAGATGCTGATGTGTCGTTAACACCACCAATACATAAATAAATAACTCCAATGGAAAAGAAAACGTCCAAACTGAAGAAACAATTGAGGAGTGCCACATCCCCTAACAACCCCCCCCCCCCTCCCCAGTGAAGATCCTGCAACTCCCAATGTCTCGATCGGAAGGCCAACATCTTAAACGACGATCCACTGTGTTACCACTGTATATGGCATGGACAAGATCCATATAGATAAACGGATATTGATAGAAGTTAACGAGATAGAACAAAAATGTTAAATGATTCCCTGAAACACTAATAACTGGGGGCAGGAATTGGATTATTTTCGTGCAAGTCTAATTTGATAAACTAAACTAAAGATTACCATACTGAGATAAACAAATAATGTTTTGTGTCAAAACGCGCTTGCGAAAGGCGTTTGATATTCCCTTCTACGTTCTATTAACATTTGCTATCGATAGAGAAGAACCAGTTATTTCAAATAGACACGCAACCAGATACGTTCCGTTCTTACATCTTGAATGTTATTTTTATTCAAACCATTCTGTGTTTCAAGCAATGAAATGTATTATTTTTTTTTTTGGTGGATGGCTTGTTCATTTTGTAAGCTATTACTAACCAGACATACAGTATTGGGATTGTGGTTGCACTCTCAGTGTTCTTGCCCCTGGAACAATCAAGTCATTTGGGTTTCACATCAGCGTTGTTTCATCTCGACTATATACGAGAGATATGACACTTTTACCTCGTTCAACAAGATGTGTTTCAATGATATTGTGTCATGTAATGCATTTGTGGCAGAATGGGTGAATGTATTGTGTATTTGTGAGAAGGAGACGCGACAGTTTTAAAATCGCTTCCTTCAACTGAGACGCTTGGATAATAAAAAGATATAAAAGACAATAAACGACATCCAGAGTATTTGACCTTTCAATGGTGACATGTCAGGGTATTATTTATTTCTTTATTGGTGTTTAAAGTCATATACTTATGCCCAATGGCTAATCGTGACCGTGAAAAATTTACGGGTGGATGAAGCCGGAGTACCGGAGAGAACCACCGAGCATCGACGAGCAACTGTCAGCTCCTCGACATTCTAACTCTTTTCAAGCTCCGCTCAAGCAGGGGTACAGCAGTTCAAGACATGTGCACCATCGACGTGCAGTACGCCTTCGTACACGGTGTCATCGTGCTATCATGTAGGCAACCGGGATAATTTGCCTTACCCAAGGACACAACGCGCATCGTCTCGGACATGGATCGAACTCGCGACCTCTAGCATAGCAGGGTATTGTGCAAAAAACAAACATTTCAGACTGTATTTTATACGTTTGGTGATTGGTTGTACATTCTCATGGGTACCACTAGTCCTGTGATTACAAAGAACAGCGAATTTCGATCAGATCACGACTAGGTCGCGGTCTGGTCCAAATTCGCTGTCCCCTTTTCTCTCCTCAACAGTGAAGAATCCCACCTGTCGAAAAAGAAATACGAGAATATGGAATCATATATTTTCTTCTCGTTTCTTTCTTCTAATCCTGCCCTAATTTCTCAGCATTTTATTTTTTAAATCTCGACCTACTCTCGCCACTGTGTCGCGAACAGATCATGATCAGATCGAGAAAAGACGGTTTTTACGACGACCACGAGGCGGTATTCTAACCCACACAATTCAAGAAATAATATCTCCGATGCACAAAAAGGGGCACTGGTCACAGAAGAAACGCGTGAGTTATATCTTCATTGTTTATATATCCCTTCATTGTTTGTGACGTCAACACACTGTGATATATGTACGAGCTTTAAAGCGTTTAATATCAGGAGCAACTGCGTAGATATCTGACGTAAGATAGAAAGTATCAGGCCTGAAATAGTCGACGGATTTTTGACGGGTCGAATCTTATACCAGAGGTAAAAAATTAATTAAATTCGGCGATGATGCGACATATATTTCAATTAGATGCGAGTGAGACGCATCACCGACGAATCTTCATCCAACTGAGACGAAGCTCCGTCGGTGATGCGTCTGAAAAGCGTGTTTGAAACAGTCGACGGATTTCAGACGAGTCGAATCTAATACAAAGTGCGGAAAGAAACGAGCGCTGCCGATCGACCAAATGCAAATCATATGGTAATGAGGTAAGCACGTCATTCGATGGAAATACCCATCTTACGTCATTTAAGTGATGATTACAAAAGACAGCTTAAAGGCTTAGTGCGAGATTTTCTCAAAATGACCGAAGAAGACGTTAGGTGAGGACGAAAAGCTGTTTTCTAAAACGACTGAATAAGAAGTTGATAGGTGAGTACGAAAATCAATTTAAACAAACAGCATCTGGCTCACCTAGAAACTGCGTTGATAGTCTCAACTTTCGATTTTCGTGGTAATATTGCTGTTGCAACGGGTAAGACGACAGAATATTTTCGTCCAGGAAAGCCTAGCCCCCCCCCCCCCCCTTTAACATGTTCATGTCTTTTACGTGATTTTTGGATTCATAAAATTTGATTTGGGCCCTCTGTTTGCTGAAGTTCACATCGAATTCAGTTGTTCTTTTATTGCGGTTTTACGACAGTTTCAACGGCCAATGTCATATCATGTCAGGTAGTTTTATGGGCGTTGGAAGGTGGAGAGAAACACCGAGCTACGGCGAGCTCAACGTACTAACCAGGGCTAGCATGCAGTTGAAGATGTGTGTACAATCGAAGGTGGAGAGAAACACCGAACTACGGCGAGCTCAACGTACCAACCAGGGTTAGCATGCAGTTGAAGATGTGTGTGGATGAGGGTTAAACTTGTCATCACACGGATAATTGTTATTGGCATGGATATTAGTGCTGAACATGAATCACAAGCCGATAAATTTATGTTCTGTTGAGCATGAATCACAAGCTGATAAATTTATGTTCTGTTCAGATGCGGACTGGCCGTATGCATAAAACGATGCAGCCCAACTCCTGTTGGTGTGGGAAATTTCGTGAAAATGACCAAAAGGCGAAATGGGTCTGATTGCTCTATATGTGGACTACCATTGGTTGTCCACATAGACGACATTTCGATCTACCAACAGCCAAGTCTGTCATTGATTGCCCAGATGGAATGAAACAGCGTTCCTTCAATTTCAAAAATCAAAATATTCTCCGACTGGGTCGAACTACGGTCTTCTCGAGTCCCCCACGCCCCGGCCACCCCCATAGAACTATATTTGCCGCATGATCGATGAAGATGATACAAAAATGCCGTCGAAATGCATGGTGCATTTTCCTGTAACTGATCGTGGCCCAGTCCGCCCCTGGTTCTGTTTTTCTGAGGGGAGGAGGTACTCCTCAGTGCTCAGCCATTCCACCCGTCTTTAGACGGCTGATCAAAGCATGAGCGTCATCTCTGCACACCCCGATTTCCCCCACTGTGCTGAGTCACATTAAGCTGGATCAATAATTGTCATTTCTTAAAATTTAGGTGGGAAGGAAAAAGCTTCCAAGGCCAAGGTATCTCCCCAGCTGTCAGAGCACCGCATTTGCCTGTAGGAAATGCATTTGTTTCAGTCGGAATATGTTTGTGAACATTTCTCGGTACAAGCAGATAATGGGCAACCAAAATATTCCATCCCAGGTAAGGGGGTATTAAACAGGGTACATCACCCTGTGGGGAAGAAGCAAGTTGACGGTACACACGTCTTCAACCACTGCTAACCCTACTTTTGCCCAGTTCGTAAAGTTGGAAGTTCTGACAGTTACTTGCCCCGATCGGTGTTTCTCCGGGTTTTCCGGCTTCGCCCGTAAAACTGTCCGACACTGGCTGAAAGTGTCGGTATGCTCCAGTAAATAAATAAATAAATAAATGCCGCTCCCTGGGTGTAAAAAAATAATTGAAGGAACTTATATAAAGTGTGCTGGTCGCCCACGATTGGCTAATCAATTAGATTCGACGCGACGGTGATGCGTCTGTATATTTCAAATCTTCCACGTGTCGCATCAGCGACGGATTTGATACAATCAGATTCGACGGGTCAAAAATCCGTCGACTATTCTAGGCCTCAGATAATTTTTTACTCTCTATTATTAGGGAAAAACCACATTTACCATCCAACCTCCATGGATAATAACAGACTCCAAGATTCTGAGATCAATTTAGAAGACTTCCAGCTCCAAGGTTGAGAGTCTTAAATTCAATATCCCGTTCAATGACCTTTTACCAAATGTAACGGAAATAAACTGGCAGCGTTATTCAAAAGGGTTCAAACGCTGTTTTTAAGGCAACAAAAAATAACTTTTTAGTTATTCCAAGAATCTTGTTACAAGTGTCGTCTTCTATTTATGCTGGGCGAAGGGTTAAACCAACATCTTGTATTTGTCTATATTTATGTAGTGTTTTCATGTGTTCTATTCGAAGACAACTCGATTCTTGACCAAAAGCTTGTAGTGTTTTGGTTTGAATAGGCTGTTTCTAGTTTCTAGCAGATGTATGCTAAAGTTAAGCCCTTATATCCCTAAGGCAGATAGATAGAAAGGTGATCATATTTCCTCTCCAATCAATCGATTTTTCCCCTGAGACAAGCTAAAACGTCGAGACTGATACAAATTTGTACCGGCCACAGTGACTCAGAAAGAAAACGTTTTTACCCCAACTCCTCGAAATCGGATTATACATCGACCCCTGAGTTCCAATGTGTTCTATGTGCCTACTGGCACATAGAACACATTGGAACACATGGGACGACATGTCGAAGTCAGCGTTTTAGTAATTACACGACAAATAAATCAATTCAGCGAAATAAATTAGAATACATCGATTTTGGCCATCATGATATTTTTAAAATAGACCTACCATGCGTTAAAGCTGAAAAATAAAACAGCTCAAGAACGTAATACCATGACGTCATCATGATCTTAATTCATAAAAAAAATCAATTCATAGACGCTGAGTGGTTGTCAAAATACATGCGAACAGGGGCCAATACTATCAAACTTTTACAACTGTATTTTCTAAAACTGTATTTTCTAGTTATGTCCTTAAATGGGTTGAAATGAATCATTAGCATTTTCAAAGATCTGGCAATTTGCCAGTAACTGTTGGGAAATTGCCATATCTTTTAAAATGCTAATGATTCATTTAAGTCAGTTATATTAATGGGTAGAAAATACTATTCTAGAAAATACAATTGTAAAAGTTTTATAGTATTGACTCCTGGTCAAGAAAGGGAGAAATATTGTACAATAAATTGGTTATTGCCGCCAAGTGGGTTTCGGAGATGGTACGATAAATTTGTCATCACCACAATGTGTTGATCTGGAAACTTGTATCAAACCCCGATGGTGTTCCTATTGTGAACACCATGTCGGCTTGATGAACGTTTCTCAATCAACACAGAGACTGATAGCGTATATTGTGTGAAACATTTCAACAATATGACATGAAATGTATTCAGCAGGAAGATAGCCCAGAGCTGAAACGGTTAAGGGGTTTTCCTGATCGAGTAATCACGTGGATTAACCTTGGTTAACCGATTAATCACTTGTCCCAATAGATATCTGAATAACTGCCATACCGTTGATGATGAACAGCATGAACCCTTTACCCAACGTAACAAAAAACCCGACTATGCCTATATACAAAAATCTTCATTCAAATTTATTGTGTTTTCAGTTTTTGTCTCAAAAACATAGCTTATGGCCCTCATTGGAACGAGCTCGTTGAGTTCGTTCCAATGAAGGGTCATAAGCTATACTTTTGAGACAAAAATTGAACATTTTTAGTAATTCGTGAATTTATTTTGCAAGTATCGTCTGCTACCCGCAATGGGTAAAAGGTAAAGAATAACAATTTCCAGCCACTGACACAGTATGATGATCATGCAAGTAAACAAGGATGTCTGCCAGTAACTTGCATGCTTTACTCCGTCTCATATACTTGATGTGAGTCAGTGTGACAATGTTTGACTGTTTTGGAGCAGGTTTGTTCCATTGTTAACCCATATAATACAGTAGTTCAGAAGTAACGGTTAATCGATCAATTACTTTTTGGATGGATCAAGATGTTGATCACTGATTAATCGATTAATCGGTTAACCGTTTTAGCTGTTAGACAGCCTCGTCCAGTTGGCTGTCTACCTTTTACCTCTCGATGAGACAGTGTTCGAAAACACCGGACACTAACTTTTGATAACCTAGAAGCTGGCTAAAAATAGACATACAGCAGAAGTGGGAGGTTGGACGAAGAGACAGAGAAAAGCTTAACTTGTCAATCCTGCCGTGACCAATAAAAGTTCTTTACATTTAATTCGAGGCAAGATGTGAATGAATATTAATTGACTCATCAAGGTGACGTGTGACTTATAGTAATGCGTATGAGTGACTCTGCCATATACAGCAACAGTAACATTATTATACGATCCCCCTCACTAGTTACAAAGGAAACTTTATATAACTGGCCAGGGAGGAAATCATTAGGGAGGCGAGACAACCAGACCAATGCAGATTCTACCCCGTTCACAGGAAGCATATTGGTTTTTAAGACTAGAGATTAGGTCTGATAGGCGCAAGTGTGGGCAGTTATCTAACTCTTTTGAACGGTAATTGGCAACTCTCCCGCAAAAAAGACAGCTCTTAAAAGAAAAGAAAAACGCCAACTGCAATTTCTACGCAGTGCAATATCAGTATAAAGAATGAGACCGATAATATACGATGATTATTATAGTCTAACTTTAATTTTGGTTTAAAAGATAATTTGTATTGGATTAAAAAAAATCGAAACTTTGAATCAAACTGATAAACACAAACTCAGTGTGCTTCAAAAACACATTTATCGGTTACGACATGTGATTATATTTACGCGGACAAGGATCGGGTATCGGATGAGAATACTCGGGACGAACATGGGCCAGTGCAACTTAGTCGCTTTTTACCTGGAAGAGGTGGGGGGGGGGGGGGGGGGGGGTTGGTTAAATAGCATGCACCGTGTACGCCTACACAGGTGATACATGTCTATTTTTCTATCTGTCTATAACCAGGCCTGAAAATAAGTTGAGAGCTATCTTTTAGGACACGCGGGGATTACGTTAATTATAAAATAAGTAGAGCTGAAACGGTTAACCCATTAATTGATTAATCAATGATCAACATCTTGATCGATCCAACAAGTAATTGTTCGATTAACCGTTACTTGTGGACTACTGCATTATATGAGTCAACAAAGGAACAAGCTTGTTCCAAAACAGGCAAACATTGTCACACTGACTCACATCAATTATAAGAGACAGAGTAAAGCATGCAAGTTACTTGCTGACATACTTGTTTTCCTGCATGATCATCATACTGTATCAGTAGCTGGTAATGGTCATTCTTAACCCTTTACCCATTGCGGGTAGCAGACGATACTTGCAAACTCAATTCATGAATTACTAAAAAAATTTAAATTTTTGTCTCAAAAACATAGCTTATGACCCCTCATTGGAACGAGCTCAACAATGGTCATAAGCCATGTTTTTGAGACAAAATTGAAAGCATAATAAATTTGAATGGAGGATATTGTTTCTAGGCCTAGTCGGTTTTGTTTGTTACGTTTGGTAAAGGATTTATGCTGTTAATCAACAACGGCATGGCAATTATTCAGATATCTATTTGAATAAGTGAGTAATCGGTTAACCAAGGTTAATCTACGTGATTAATCGATCAAGAAAACCCCTTAACCGTTTCAGCTCTAAAAATAAGACAGAACACTGCAGGCTACGACAAAATAATCACATATATTAAATTCCTAAACCGACATGTTTTCTATGTCAGATCCGACAATCATTTGGGATCACCTCGAATCGTTGGTTACGTTGCATCCTCATTTGAATAGAACGGCATGACCTTTATGTGTTTTAACCCTTTACCCAACGAATCGGCCACATCCGCCCGCGTAATATGCTAATTCATCAGCTGAAAAGTACTATTTTTCAAAAAATTTCAACAAAACCATATCATTTAAAATGAAAGTGTCAATGACACTGTAGCTCAACTTGTCAAGACAAAGACATGTACATGTATAGTATGTGACACAGCAATGACAAACATCTAGGTAATGACCTGATAACAAAGGTACATATAAAGTATTGTAATGGTCTGTACATAAATACTGACCGCAGCCTGTAACAAATGTATAGGTAAAGTATTGTAAAGGTGGGTGACAGTCAGATGCTAAACTAGAAAAAATCTTTGAGTCCCAGAGTGGGTCTGACTGAACCCCAAAATATTTGTTCTCATAGCACAGTGACAACAAAGGCACCCAAAACACACTCATTCCTGTCCCAAGGTGAAAACAAAGGTACCCAAGAAGTTTCGTGAGTATCAGTTCACAAATATGAGCTGTGTAGAAGTTGTGACAAAAAACTGATTGGACCTAATTTCGGTACAAAATGGCCACTGGCAGCCATCTTGAATTTTGGACCGAGCCCAGAAACACTCGTTCTCGTCCCAAGGTGATAACAAAGGTACCCAAGAAGTTTTGTGAAGATCGGTTCATAAATACAGCCTCTAGCCCGAGCCGTATTGACATATGCACTTACAGAGTATAAGTAGCACTGAATAAATCAAAGTTCATCTAATTTGCATAATTTCTGCACGAGAAAAAAACCCGTACTATATGTGATGTATTCCATGTTACTAAACATTCATACAAAAATTTATTAAAATCAGAACTTTCCTACAGAAGTTCTGTACAAAAGACTGATTGCACTAATTTGGGTACAAAATGGCTGCTGGTGGCCATCTTGAATTTCGGATCACACCCAAAAACACTCATTCTCACCCCACGGTAATAACAAAGGTACCCAAGAAGTTTCGTAATGATCGGTTCATAAATACGGCATCTAGCCTGAGCCGTATAGAAGTTGTGTACAAAAAACTGATTAGACCTAATTTCGATACAAAATGGCCACTGGCAGCCATCTTAAATTTTGGACCGCACCCTAAACACTCGTTCTCGTCCCAAGGTGATAACAAAGGTACCCAAGACGTTTCGTGAAGATCGGTTCATAAATACAGACTCTAGCCCGAGCCGTATTGACATGTGTACTTACTGTGTGTAAGCAGCACTGAAAAAATCAAAGTTCATCTAATTTGCATAATTTCTGCACGAGAAAAAAACCCGTATTATATGTGATGTATCCCATGGTACTAAACATTCACACAAAAAAATTATTCAAATCAGCGCTTTCATAAGGAAGTTCTGTACAAAAATCTGATTGCACCAAATTTCGTACAAAAGGCTGCCATCGGCTATCTTGAATTTCAGACCGGACCCCAAAACACTCGTTCTCGTCCCACGGTGATAACAAAGGTACCCAAGAAGTTTCGTAAAGATCGGTTCATAAATACGGCCTCTAGCCCGAGCCGTATTGGCATTTGCACTTACAGTGCTGAAAGTAACACCAAAAAACATCAAAGTTAGTCTAATTTGCATAATTTACGCACGAGAAAAAAACCCGTATTATATGTGATGTATCCCATGGTACTAAACATTCATACGAAAAATTATTCAAATCAGAGCTTTCATAAGGAAGTTCTGTACAAAAAACAGATTTCTGCATCGTCGGTACAAAATGGCAGCTGGCAGCCATCTTGAATTTCGGACCGCACCCAAAAACACTCGTTCTCGTCCCACAGTCATAACAAAGGTACCCAAGAAGTTTCGTAAAGATCGGTTCATAAATACGGCCTCTAGCCCGAGCCATAGCAGCTTGGCACTTACAGCTCTGAAAGTAACACTAAATAAATCAAAGTCAGTCTAATTTGCATAATTTACGCACGAGAAAAAAACCCGTATTATATGTGATGTATCCCATGGTAATAAACATTTATACAAAACTTTATTCAAATCAGAACTTTCATACAGAAGTTCTGAAAAAAAAACTGATTTTTGAATCATCGGTACAAAATGGCCGCTGGCAGCCATGTTGAATTTCGGACCACACCTAAAAACACTCGTTCCCGTCCCAGAGTCATAACAAAGGTATACAAGAAGTTTCATACAGATCGGTTCATAAATACGACCTCTAGCCCGAGCTATAGCCAATTGTTGACGTACGGACAGACGGACAGACGGACGGACAGACGGACAGACAGACGGACGGACGGACGGACAGACGGACGACGGACGACGGGCCATGACAATAGCTCAAATTTGACTTCGTCAAAGTTGAGCTAAAAATGGTATTTAAAATAATAAATTTTGATAACGTCTGCATTGGGTAAAGGGTTAACAGAATTTCCACCAAAATAAGTAGTAACAAATAACGCACGAACTCGCCAAAGACTAAACCACCATAAACATTCATTTTTCTTGGATCATCGCAAGCTTTGTTGAACAAGCGAGACTTGATTTGATCCAATTTTTATGACATTTCTACCAGGAATGAAGACTCAACACAGCCGTAGTTTTCAAATTACGCTATGTACTTCCTATGATTCTGTTAATATCTTGGTGGTTTAATGGTGAATTAATTACTTATTGATTGGAATATCTATAACTGGAGCACAAAAGAATATCTGTTTAGTCTGTACATATGTGGTAGTCTGCGCACGAACTCTGTGAAAAGTGGGTAAATAAACAGACCACAACAGCGTCGAATTCCTTACAGGATTACACTGGTGGCTTGAGGTTGGAGGCGTCGAGTATTAGGTCCTATGTTAGAAAAAAAGAACCTGTTTACCACAGTAATCAACCAATGGTCCACTTCCTAGAATCTCTGATGTTCAAACAAATTAGAACTATTTTATCGCTACAGCTACTAAATATACATGCTACAATATATAGTTAAGATTCTGATGAAAAAAAGTGCTGATTGTTTTTATTCTAATAACGTGATTGGAAGTCTTGGGTCGGTGATGAAAAACACTTTAGAGCATGTAATCTGCAATACACTTGTTTTTGAAATGTTGTCTCATGATGGATGGGAAGGAGTTGTTTTCAATTTATGAAATTAGGCGGAGTTCTTATGTGTTCTGTAAAGCTTCATATCCTATTTTAAATCCAACACTATCTTCGATAAATAATCTGTACAACCCAATCCCACAGATGAACAGTTCAGTTTTAATTAACGGCTACTTTTATGATTGATATTTCTGTCTTCCATCCAAGCCAGAAAATAAGCAGACTGTCATCTGCACAATTAGGTCTCCAGAGGGTGAATTTAGTGATGCTACCCTGGACAGCAGGGTAGCATCACTAGATTTACCCACTGTTAACCTCAATCTGAATCAGGGTCTCAAAACCAAACAGAAAGAGGTACCCAGAGGATAAATTGGCCCATTGGATGGGAAAGCATCATCAAATTCACCTTTTGGGAACCTCATTCTGCAAATGTCAGACTGCTTATTTTCAGGCCTACTTCCATCGACATCATAATGAAATTGGATCAACTAAAACGGGGCAGTTTAATCAACAAACGTGGTACTCCAAGAAACATTACGAAGTGTATTTACTGCACTTTTAACTTATATCATTGGAATTCAAGTGGCAACAAAATATTCTTATGCTACCAACAGTACTATCATTACACAATCGGAGAGGAAATTTCGACAAGATCAAGACTGGGTCGCCATCTGATCGATATCATTCCGTTTTCTTGCTCACAACATTGTTGAATCTTATCTGTCGAAAGATGTCATTTTCTTTTGCTTTTTCCTTATTCAGTCACGACTTTGATGAAATCTCAAAACAGCGGTGCAAAGGTATATCGATGTGACCGATGAGATACCGATATTGCGTTCATTGCACTGTATATATGTATTTGAACTAACGAAGATATTATACATGTCAGTGGGACATTTCCAATAAAACTACAATCGACTGGATTTTCAATCCAGGCACGATTCAAATAATAGTTGAAATGGATTACCTATCGCTTCAAAGCACCGATACATCCGCGGATAAACCACCTCAAGTCTTATAATTTAATTTTGAGTAGATGATTACCTGGTTCCATTTTTCTTTTTGACAAATGTGGGAGCATTGATGTATTAGCTAACTACAATATCAAAGTGCAAAATCTGGAACCATCCATCATTGAGTACATGCACAAACACCACTCCTATCCAATTATGTAGCGTATGTTTGTCTCCAAAACAGGAAACCCCGCTTGTCAGTACACGAGGATTGTAATGTACGTTACCGTCCGGAAATTGTTTTGCATACGATCAAAATGGCGGCTCTTTCGGCCGCTTCTATGTCAAATTTAAATTTTATGAGGGTTTTTTTTTTAAATACACCATGTATATTTCATTGCACTTCGAGCTTTCAGAGTTGATTTTAGAACTGGGGAGTAAAAATTAGCCTCAAATCATAGTTGTTTAATCAAACACGCCCACAAAGATGTGACGACTTTTGTGATCGATGGGCAAAAAAGATCTCCAAGACAACAGATTTCAGCCGAAGTGTAACTGTGTTATTGTGTTAATTGACGGAATTGGACTTCGAATAATACGAGTATGCTGGACGTTTCTTGGTAGTTTTCGGTTGTTTGTTTGTGTTGGTTTTTGGGTGGCTTTTTCGTTTTTGGTTTTCCGTTTGGGCAAAGCTGAAAACCGAACTGTAAGACCCAGCAAAAACGGTCGAACTGTCGAATGGTTTTACAATTTTTGTACATAAACTGATCAAACAATCGTATTGTAAGGGAACTGGACTAGTGGCTTATATGGACTCTTGCCACTTTGTCTCTCCGACAAAAGGGGAGAATACGTCTCGCTGTAACATTTTCTCCCTTATTGACTCGTCCACCGGACGAGTCAATAAAGGGGGAAATGTGACACTGAGAACACAACATATTTGATTAGATGGACCTGATTCATTTGTTACCCTACTTTGTATTTTTTCTGACTCAAAAGGCCAAGCAAATGATCTCCTAAAACCCCGACGAATGATCAAAAGGAAGTTAGGCTGAACCCAATAGCGATACTGACAGAAAGGAATTTTGTGGTGATTATAGCCGATGTCGAACCGAATCTCTCAAACCAAACCTCCCAGCTGTAGCGTCGTGATTGTACAGTTCGTTGATCTACGTCAAAAACATGAAAAATTTAATTACACCTCTGCACCCCGATATCAAATTACCGAAATTTTCAGTAGCACATTTTCCCAATGCTGCAATTAGGACTTTAACTAATTCAGGACTGACAAACAAAATTGAATTGGGTTCTTTGTTTATTTGAGGTTTAGAGACACATTCAACAGCCAGAATCGCATCGTGTCCTTACTGAATTGGTTAAATTTCGAGTTGCATTATAGGGAAAAATTACAGCTTGAAATTAATGAAAAAACATGTACCCTTAGCCAGTCGATTTCTCCGAATTTTATTCTTTTGAAATCTCATTCGATGACGTATATTACAAAATCTGAACATGGAATTAGGTTTTGTGCTGACGATTTTATTTATTTATTTATTTATTTATTTATTTATTTATTTATTTATTTATTTATTCATTTATTTATTTATTTATTGGGGTATTACGACACATTCGACAGGCAGGGTCACCTCGTGTCCGTCAGTTTTACTGATGGAGGAAGCCGGAGCACCCGGAGACAACAGCCGAGCAATTGGCGAGCAACTGCCATACTCCCCCAACGTACAAACTCTGCACAAACAGGGTTAGCACTGGGTGAAGACTAGTGCACCTTCGACGTGGAGTACGATTTAGTACACGGTGCCCCCACGTAGGCATTCTGAATTAATTTCTTTGCCCAAGGGCAAGGGCTGACGATAGGTAGTATTATAGCTTTCAGAAAACGCAAATTCACGCAGTCTGGGATGCGCAAGGAGAAATCCAATATGAACAGCTCACGTAAATACTAATTAGGCTTTTCCCTCTGGAAAAGACTATTGTTTTTCTACAGATTTTTGTTTTTCCACACATTTTGTCCGTACGATTCAGAAGACATTTTCGAACCGATTTTCACGCAATTTTGCACTCTCATAGACGGTCACAAAATCAAAAAATGTACCAAAAGCGAAATTTTCGATTTAACCCTCATTTCGTCAGAATTGGCAAAAAACTGCCAACATTGGGGTTTATAGGCAATTTCTCGAAACACGTCTTGTAGATTTTTTTAAACATTTATCATTATTAGACCTGTCAGTAACACGACCTTTGATACACACGACATATCAGGTGATGCATATGGTAACCTCCACCGGCTGCCAAACATCGAAATTTTGATGAAATGGGCCGGTTTCAGGCCTCCACAGCACTCAAACGATACACGAGAGATAAACATAGCTTCCTTTATTGAAAGTGGAATTCATCGAGGATCATTTTTGTAAGTAAAAAGGGTGTTCAAAAAACCAAGCGTTAACCCGTTTTGGGTTGGTTAAACAGCAATACCCCCATAAAGCTAAAAAAGCATGTTTTTCGTGGATTTCTCTAAATGAGTCTCGTAGATTTTCAAGAAAAAATTGTCACTCCCAGGGCTTGGTGTGACAATAGAAGTTGCAGAGACAAAATACTGCGGTGAGCATTTGTTAACCCTCCAAGGAATGCTAAAAGTCACAATTGTGAAAAAATGGGCTGTTTTTGGACGCCAACAGCACCCAATGAGTACGCCACAAAGAAAAGTGCCTTCTTTTATCGAGCGCATAATCAAAACGAAAACATTCTTGTAAGTAGTAAGGGTATTTCTCTAAAAACATCTCGTAGATTTTCAAGAAAAAATTGCCATTCTCAGATCTTAGTGTGACATTACAAGTTGCATGTACAAAATTGTCAAGTCCCCAGTAAAAATTGAGCTTATGAAACGTTGGGATGAAACCGGATTTCCACTGCTTGAAATGCTGACTGCTTCCTGTGTTCTTGCATACGATCTCTGTTGTTCTTTTTTATGTTGTTTTTTTTTTATTGATTTTGTGGTCAGGATCAGCACTGATGGTTATATCATGACCGCAACATAGCTAGAAAGCCAAGTGTACTCAATAAATTATACCTATGCTTGCTGGCAACCTTAGAGGACTTCCACCCCAGGCATTGGTTTCCGGTCCTATATGACCAGTTTTGAGCAGAACCTTGTCTACCACAACATTGCTGGGACGATTTGAGTTATTTTCGATGTAGAAAATTCACTTCTCCTTAGTTAGCATGTAAATTCGCTTTCTTCAAATTATACAAAGTAACCGTGTTAGAATTTAGGAGGTGTATCTCTCACCTACCACCTGCTAGATACATATGTCTTGGGTGCTATATCTTGGTGTGACAGTCATTTAGCTCCCACGCTACTACTGAAATAGACACCCTGGTGGAGCAGACGTGTCTCACCCCATAACAACATACCATAACTTCATGTCATGTAAATCTGAATGCCATGAGCACTGTTAACGTACACCTCGGCATGTTACGAACGATTTATTACTCTGCAAACTGATGTCTGAATTCTTTAACCATACTGCAACTGGAAATTTAACCAATTCAATCTGCTTTGACTGAGCTCTGTCAAACAAGATTAAATTACTTAAATTCCTAGCTGCGTTATGAGAAAAATTGTAACTTGATATTTCGAAATTTCGACATCAGTGTGCAGGGATTAATGTCTTAACCCTCCCTGTATGTGGAGTATCGTTCGTTTTCCAAGTATATACCTTCGATATATATTAAACCTTTTGACAAAGACCTTCTCATGGACGTCAGGTGGTACATGTCCCGTTTTCTAACCGAAATGATGCCACGTTGGCATTTTAGGGGCGGGCGGGCGGGTGGTATTCTCGATTCAGTGTGTGGGATGGTAACTAACGCCACCGGTACAAACTATTTGTGCGAAAAACATGAAAAGGCTTGTTTCGGGTTCAAATAGCTTAACCATGGGAGAGATTTTCTCGTTTCACACCCAACATCCATCGAGCGGGATAGGCCCAATAAATATTTTTATCTTACAATCAACATGTATTTTGTCGGTATTAACTCCGCAACTGTCGTGTATCCGACCCCCTGATACAGATGTTTGTATCAGGGGGTCGGATACAAGCACGTCCCTTTCGCGTGAGTTCCATTTTTTTTCTTTTTGTTCATCCGTACGAATAAATAGTTCGTTAAATATTCGTCTACATTCTTGACTTATCCCCAATATATTGTAAGATAAAATTATTATCACCATTATGTGGATGTACAAAATATGTATCCGAGTCTCGCTCCGGGTCCTAAGGGTAGATCACGACTCGTCGTGATCTGCCCTTAGAATTCGGAGCGAGACTCGGATACATATTTTGTACATCCACATAATGGTAATAATCTCCATGTAAAACATATCAGTTTGTATTTTCAGCCTTCAGCCGATCAACTGCAGAAATGTGGGGGTGATTGTAAACTTCACTACGTAGGCATGCAGTGGTGCTAATTACTGATCACAATTCTTGCACACCACATATTTATAAATACTAAGTTCGTGACTGTAGCTCTTGAACTGATTTTGTACCGAGGTAGATTTTTGAAATTCCAAATGGATGTATTTTGAAGGTGCTGAGTACAATTATGCGTGAATTAAAATAATTGGAAAATAAGCATACCTTGGTTCCAAGTCTTCTTCTAAGTTCCGATTAGAATAATTATAGGAATCTACCTGTCGCCGTTTACAAATTCCTCACACCAACATCCCGACAAAATGAATTAACAGCGAGAGGCGAGATTATATCTTGTTCTGGAAATTGATTCGTACGATCTCTGAGCATCTGAAACGATAGCGTATCTTAGTATTATGCGGCTTATCATTAACACGCCGCCCAGCACAGTTTCAGTGGCAATTATTTTATTTTATTAATACAGAATTGTGGTGGCAGGGGTGGGTGGTGCGATCTGGGCTCTGGAAAGGATGGCTTCGATTCAGTCTGTCGGGATATTTAATTTATTTATTGCAGTTGGGATTTCAAGTTCTTGTTTTTAGGGTAACTCCGTGACAAATCAACCAAGGATGTAAATCCCACCGCTTCCAATTTTAATGAAATTTGGCTTGTGTGTTTGCACTCTTGCAAATAGTACATAAAAAACATATTTTAATGAAAATGGACAAAATACAAAGATATGGCTTGGCAAAAGTTTTTAATTTTGCCAGAAATTTGTGAGACGTTTCAGTTTCAAATTATCATATCTCGGGAATTACTTAGCCCATCCTCATGATTTCGATGTGATTGGAAAGGAGATATCCCGAAGATGTAAAAATGTGTAACATCGGACAGAGTTACTATATAATGACCTTTTTTATTTACATTTGAATTTCACCTTGTGGATCACGTGACATTAAAACTAGGTCCAATTGAAAACTCCTTCGTTTTTCTACATAATATTAAAAAAACTGGAGGAAGTTTATAGTTACTCAGTGAAGGATGCCACTATATTCCACTGCAGGGTCGGTCATAAAATGTAGTGAATGTAATACCGTTAGAGCATAAAACTGAACATTCTGATTCTTACAACTCTGTTCTTCAGTGTCATGGACTTTTTTCACGAAGTTAAATATTGCCAGTGTATTGGTGTAAGACCAATGATGTAAACTCTGGGTGGGGATGAAGTGGCTGAGGGTGGATCGACAGCCTTTTATGTGTTGACAGTCAGCGAAGTAGTTTTGATGGTGCAGGTGGCGCATTGTTGATTTGGTAGTCACCAAACTTATCATATATCTCTAGAGCCGTTCCTGTCGAAAGTAATTCATCATACAGGCAACATACGAAGCTCTAAAACTTTGGGTACTTCAGGTTGAATCGAAAAATATTCTAATCCATCTCCGATACAAGATACAACCAACATCGATTTGGTTGGACAATTCTGTGAAGCTGTAAAATTTTCTCGATGGCTCTGGTCATTTCAAATCTACTCTCTAGTGTCTAATAATAGTACAGGGCGAAATAATAATACAGGGTGGAAAATTACTGAGAATTAATAATAGTGTAGGATCCAATAATAGTGCAGAGTGCAAAATTCCAAGATGTGGGCCAGCTACTTTGCACAGAACCTACAGGCACTCTCCCATAAATTGCACCAAAGCAAAACCTTATAGACTAATTAATTCCATTTCTGCGATTGTATGAAGCTCAGCCACTGAGTATTAGGTCTTTAGGTTTCGGTATTTATTTATTTATTATTTATTGGTGTTTATTTTTTTTTCATTATGGTTTAACGACACATTAACAGCCAAGGCCATATCATGTCGGTAACAGTTTTATGGGTTTTACCCGGAGAGAACCATCGAGCAACGACGAGCAGCAGCTGCCTATCCAACATCCAACATCGTAACTCTGAACTCTGCACCGCGGCACAAGCAGGGTTAGATTGGTTGAAGACATACGCACCTTCGGCGTGCAGTATGCCTTAGTACACAGTGCCATCGCCCCCCCCCCCCCCCCCACCTGCAGGCAATCGGGGTTAAGTGCTTTGCCCAGGGACACAACGCGGGAGCGCGAATCAGTCGCTGAAAGGGTCACCCATCCAACCACTAACGCTCGACGTTGCTTAACTTCGGTGATCTGACGAGAAAAGGTTACCGAGACGCCACCGCGCCACCTATTGGTGTTTAATGTCACATACTTATGCACAATGGCTAATCGTGACAGTCTTACGGGTGGTGGAAGCCGGAGTACCCGGAGAGAACCACCGAGCATCGACGAGCAACTGTCAGCTTCTCAACATTCTAACTCTGTTCAAGCTCCGCCCAAGCAGGGTTACATCGGTTGAAGACATGTGCACCATCGGCGTGCAGTACGCCTTAGTACACGCCGTCATCGTGCCCCCATGTAGGCAACTGAGATAAAGTGCCTTGCTCAAGGACACAACACGGGTCGTCCCAGGCGGGGATCGAACTCGGGACCTCTAGCATAGAAGTCCAACAGTCTACCACTGAGCCACCGTGCTCCCATTTTCTTCAATAAATAAAATAAAATTTTCATTTTCTGCTGTAAAAACGTAACTTACGACCCGTCATTGGGCAATCTCGGCGTGGTCTTTCCAACGAAGAGTCATGAGCAATGTTTTGGAACAAATAGTAGAAGCTCTGGCAGAGAAGAGAAGAGATAAAAATTGAGTGGCATATTTTGTGTCAAGCTCCTGATGTATTTGACCTTTTCTTAGGCAAAGGATTATTGCAGAACCCAACCAGTTAATAGACGTTATTATTATCACAGTCTGTTGACATATATTGACGTATTTCACCTTCTTCTGAGATCAGATAAGGCGATTTAAATAGATGGCTGTGACATCCCGTCTTTTCTCTACTCTGTCAATCTGACCAAATGTGTCCACCCAGGACAGTTCATTAAGTATAACAAACTGTATTTATCGTCCCAAAAACAGAAACTCCTGGCATGAGCATTGCCTTAATTATATCTTCGTAATCTGCAACCAGTTATTATTTGCAACTGTTATGCGCAGTTTAGTAATTTTAATTCACAGCAATTACTGTTCATGCATACCGAAAATCTTATTTAGTCCAACGATGACTACAATGAATTTCTCCCTTTTCTATTCTCATTGATGTTCACCTATTGTAGTTTAATGCTACTTCCAGCATCGGTGGCAATATGTAATATAAATAATATGTCAAGTTAAGTCAACCTTTAATAATTATGTTACGAACTTTAGAGGTCTTCTACACATGAGTTGGTTACAGGAACTTATGCTACCAGTGAAGAAAAACTACACCAGAAGTAGTACTTAAATGGTTAACCGGATAACCGGTTTAAAACCTGACCGATTATAAAAACTCTCAACCGGTTATCCGAAATATCGATAGTGATCGTCATTCCAGGGTTAAAGGGTAGTATACATCTGTCGCTTCTCTTCTGGGATAGATTACACGTCGAAGCCGTGCTGTGTATATTGAGAAATAATCGACTTTGGCATTCAAGACTTCTTTAATGATCGGCAATTTCCGTGAGTAATCGCAGAAACTATTCCACAGAATGTATACAAACGAACGTTGTAGAGTACTCGACAACGTTCGTTTGTATACACACTACACTGCAAAAAATATAGGTTCTCTTTAGAACAAAAACTGGTTCTAATCGTGTCCCTGAGATGGAACCAGTTCTGTTTAAACAGTATTTATTTCAAATCAAATAAATTTATAAAGATTAACATTAAATATTAACAGAATTAAACATAAATTGAGGGGGTTTCAGCCGTAAGTTTAGAGCTTATACGAGGTTATCTCAAATCATTATTAAGCAAAGGAGATATGAACAGTTGGCATATGGAACCAGTTTGGGTTCTGAAAAGAACCAATATACCAGGTATTTATATTCGCTTTGTTTCAAAATGTTTGGCGACTGCGTTGAATAAGCTCCAAGTTTACTGCTGAATCTACTTCAGTTCATGTATTATTCTGTTAAAATTGAATGCTAATATTGGTAAATTTATTTGATTTGAAATAAATACTGTTTAAACTAAACTGGTTCCATCTCAGGGACAAGATTAGAACCAGTTTTGGTTCTAAAGAGAACCTATATTTTTTGCAGTGTACGGAATAGTTTCTGTGAATATTGCTTTCCAATCCCTATAGTTTTGATCCCATACACCATGAAAGAATGGCCACGGATGACCGGATATTATCCGGTCATAGCTCTCGGTTAGTCGGTCGTGAAAATGAGCCAACCATTTCAGCCCTACAAAGAAGCGCTGCTCTACTTTTCGGAGTTCTCACGGAGACTCTTCTAATGGAGGATATTGATCTGAAACATTCATTTGTGGAAAGCTGTCTGTCCGAGCTTCCACTCATCACTGGCATTGGCTTATAGTATTATTTAAATGGGAGACAAGCAGGGAATTCTCTCTCATTATCCTTTGTTTCAACTGTTCGTGTAGATATATGAATATATTTAGGCGTCGCGCAGGTTCATTTGTTAGCGCGTTGGACTTTAGATCGTAAGGTCGATGGTGGCGCTGTGTTCTAAGGCGTACTGCACGACAATGGGGCACTTGCCTTCAACCGATACTAACCGTGCTCGTGTCAGGTTAGTAAGTTGGAGAGCTTTTCAGTTATATTGCTGCTAGGTGTTTCTCTCCTGGCACTCCAACATTTTCCACCCCTAAGAACGACTGACACGATATGGCCCTGGCTGTTGAAGGTGTCGTTAAACCCCAATAAAAACAAAAACAAAATTCTGTTTGAAGTATCCACTCATACGTTCCTAACGGAAGTGTCTCAATGCGTTCTTTGTTTGTGTATCGGTAATATATGAATTATATGTCGTCACAGAAAAAAAAATGCCCTCGTTGTCCGGTAGCCGTAATAGTCCAAAACTATACATTCGCAAAATGTGCCAATACTAATTCATCTATTTATTCATGATTTATCCCCCTTAGCACACACACCCTCTAAAAAGGAGGCTTCCATGTCACTGCTGAAAACTGAAGGCCATGTGACTTGTAAATCCCAAAATATTAAGGTTCCATGTATTTCACAGTTCGTTTCACCCTTTCCCAAAAAGACCCGAGTAATAATGTTTTGCACGTTACAGTTTGAAATTTGTCAAAAACGATCAGACTGGCCAATAATATATTTTTACCCCGTGCACACAGATGTACAAAAAAAAAAATTTCAAGTAGCTGTTTTTGCCATAATGCAACTATAATTTAATCAATTCAATCTTGTTTGACAGAACTAAATGAATTCCTTCAAGCAAGATTAAATATATTAAATGTCTCGTTTCATTATGGGAACACTTGCAGTCTGAAATTTAGATATTTCGACATTTATTAATTTAGTATGCAGGGATAAATGAAGAAAGTTCACCAGAAACCCGAGACAGTGGACCTCACTTTCGTTAGATACTTTAAATTTATTTATTTATTTATTTATTGGTGTTTAAGGTCACATATTTCTACACAATGGCTAGCCATGGCCGTGATAGTTTTACGGGTGGAGGAAGCCGGAGTACTCGGAGAGAACCACCGAGCAACGGCGAGCAACTGTCAGCTCCCCAACATACAAACTCCACACAAGCAGGGTTAGCATTGGTTGAAGACAGGTGCACCATCGACGTGCAGTACGCCTTAGTACACAGCGTCAACGTGCCCCCACGTGGGCAATGGGGGGGGGGGGGGGGGGTGAAGTGTCTTGCCTAAGGACACAACGCGGTTGCCGCAGGTGGGATTCGAACCGAGGACCTCTTGGCTTGCAGCCAGCACCTTTACCAACTGAGCCACCGCGCCCCCAGATACTTTAAATTAAAGTAGATGAAACTCACTTTATCAGATATGAGTCTATGGAATATTCCGGTTAATTATGTATTCTTGCAGGAACCTATCAGTTTAGTACACATTAAATTTTATTATCATATGCTGGCCTGTGAATTATCGCAAATTATCTAAACGATATTTATCGATATCCATCGACTCGACGAATATTGAGAAATATCCCTCAGTAGGTTCCTAAATGACGCCACGCTTCGGCGCATGACATCGCCTTGAACGTCGCCTTGAAGGAACGATCAGCAGATCTTTGTTATTGTATTGAAGCTGTTTGCAGTGGAATTGGGCTGAATATTGCGCAGTAAAATGTTACGTAGCATATTATAAAAAGAAAATCTACGCTATTTTAGTGAATATAGGGAATTATCTAATTCGTGTGGACACGAAAGTTTATTTTAAAAATAAAACTTTCAGTTCCACACTCATGAGATAATTCCCGATACTCACAAAAACGGCGTAGATATCCTGTATGTATTATTCACGTCTGTGTTAGAGTTTAACCTTTGACCCCTAGCGACCTTTTTCCGGCCAGGAACATGATACGTCATAACGTCATTAAATATGATGGCTGTTCAGTAAATGTGTGGGGTAGACCAATCAATATTTTCAACGTGCAGCCCCGAGGCTGCACGTTGAAAATATTGATTGGTCTAACCCAAATAATGAATGTGGACTCTTCTAATTGCTGCTATTGAACTGACATGGAAGATACCACCAGAGTTCAAATGGTTAAGGCAACTTTAATCATCAGTGGCTTTTATATGATCACAACACATGTATATTTCTTTTTCTTTGGGGTTTAACCCTTCATCTAACACGAATGGCAGACGACACTGGCAAACAAAATTCTTGAATAACAATTTGATTTCATTTTTGCATCAAAAACATAGCTTTTGTCCCCTCATTGGAACGAGCTCAACCTAATTATTTCCGAACTTTGTTACAACTGTGAAATGGATTCGCCCATTTCGCGGTGGAGAGTGTTATATAAAACGATGCCGTGTAGGGCTTTGAGAGTTAATAAAAAAAATGCAAACCGTTTTATTTTGGCTTACTTCAGCGACCGCTTTTTCTTGTTCTGTGCGCAATTGCTCAAGTTCACCTGATATGAGGTGTTGGCTAATATGTTATTGTAGTTATAACTTAGTAATTTGTTACATTGATAATGGAACAGGCACCTTCCATTTGCCAACTGGCACGGATGCTCAGAAACCAACTGTGGTTTAATTATATGTGACATTTATAATGCGTTACGTAACAAACTACTTCTAAATAGATATCATAGTTTCCTGTCTTGCAACTGATGTAGACATAAATTTTCCTTTTGAATTTGTACATGTTTAACCAATGTTGGGGCGTTGCCTCCCACTGAGGCCAACAATAAGACAGAACACACCGTGGGTGAAGTACGGGGACTGGAAACAACGACTTGAGGTAGAGTTTCTCCTGTATTTCAAGAGCACCTTCGTCGCTCGTGAAACTCCACCAACTCCCCCGTAATCCACCCGAGTTGTATTCCACATTTATTACACATCTATTACATTTACAACCCTTACATTTAACGGAATCCCCGCTATGACATAAATGTTTCTGTTTTTAACAGGTGATGTACAAGCCGGAACGTTTTCCCCCGCACCGTTTCGAATAGTTCCTTTCCCGTCGACTCGCTTCGAAAAGTTTCCAAATTTCGTTATACAATTATCGATCGTCTGTGTTTCTCCCAGCTGTTTTGCAAACCCGCCCAAATTTGTACTTATATTTTTACTACCAGTAATAGCCACGACCCGCGTTGTGTCCTTTGGCAAGGCACTTTATCCCGGTTGCATACATGGGGCACGAAGACGCCGTGTACGATTGCGTACAGCACATCGATGGTGCACATGTCTTCAACCGCTGTTACCCTGCTTGAGCGGACCTTAAACAGAGTTAGAATGTTGAGGAGCTGACAATTGCTCGTCGATGCTCCACTCCGGGTACTCCGGCTTCCTCCACCCGTAAAACTGTCACAATCACGATTAACCATTGTGCATAAGTTTGGGACCTTAAACACAAATAAATAAATAAATAAATAAATAAATAAATAAATAAATAAATAAAAATAAATAAATAAATAAATAAATAAATAAATAAATAAAAATAAATAAATAAATAAATAAATAAATAAATAAATAAATAAATAAATAAATAAATAGCCATCAAATGGTTGTGCCTGAATGGACACAAGCCGAAGAGAAACAGCAATACGAATTTCAACAAATACACCCAAAAGAAAAGATAACGAATGAAATTTAGACTAGTTCCTAAAAGATTGTTTTGATTATTCATCGATAAGTACCGCTTCAAACAAAAATAACGGACTCTTCGCTTTTGGGTTTCAACATCGGAATTAAAGTTTGTTTATTTAAATGAATTTTAATGCATGGGCATGTGTAATAAACACAGAACTACAGCTCTCGCGATGTATGACTACGCTATTCCAACTCGTTATGTAAAACACCCACCGGTTCAAACACGCATCGCGTTCTGTCTGTTTATATCACGGTTAATCTTGAATTTAGTGAATTTAGCTGATCTTTTTAACGAATATAATACCACCTTCCGTTGTCTGACAAAATTTGTTGCTTGACATTTTGTGTCGAAACATTTCATTCACGTCATAACGTATCTCTGCCGAGTAACGTCCAATCATGTGCGTTCTTATATGACGTCCTTACGGGTAATCCAGAATCTGCGCATAGTGTGTGTAGTAATTATACCATGATTACCTATTCTACTATATATGAAAAGCCTATGACATAAATTTTAGCTTTACACATCAACCGTGATGAACACGCCACCAATGGGATTTCAATAGTAAAAATTGACACGTACAGTAGAACTACATCCACGTTGACCTTTGGTGACGTCGACCTGAATGCAAACTTATCGCACGTCGCCTCGCGAAGAGTGAAATGGAAGTGGCAATTATTTTTTACGTTTTTGAATGGGTTTACCTCATAAGATGCCAAAAAGTAACAAACATGCATTGCCTCATGTTAATAAAGCATGCATAAACTCGAAATAGTATGTTATCATGTTATTAAAACGAAAAAAGGCTCAGTTTCTATTTTTCATTTCGTTTCGGGGATAAAATTGACAGTGGAAGTACCGCCCAAAGATGCTCGTGTTAATAAAAACAGATTTGCACGTATATACGTCTGGTGCTCAGTAAAATCGAGGAAAAATAATAGCGACGCTTAATCATCTGACGATCATGGTATAAATAAAATATACCCAAAGTAGCTTGGTGTATCAAATGTGCACCACTCGTGGTGAAGCGGTGTTAACCGCGCGCCAAAGGCTCGCGGTTAACACCACTTCACCACTCGTGGTGAACATTTGGTACACCAAGCTACTATGGGTATATTCTATATATATCCCAATGTCTATATTGTTTCCCATAACGTTGAATGCGCACAATAATCGGGGGTATAGAACATGTTAATTTGCAGTACGAGGAAGTGGATTGGGTCTAATTTATTTGTGTATTTATTTACTGGGGTGTAACGACACTTTCGACAGCTAGCGTCACCTCGCGTCGGACAGTTTTACGGGTGGGGGAAGTGGGAGTACCCTAAGAGAACTATCCAATAGCGGCGAGCAACTGTCAGATTCATCAACATACTAATTCCGCACCAGCAGGGTTAGCATAGCATTGGCTGAAGACATGTGCACCATCGACGTGTAGTACGCCTTAGCACACGGCACCACCATGCCCCCACGTGGGCAATCGGGATGAAGTGTCTTGCCCAAGGACACAACATAGTTTCCCCCGATGGATGGGGATGGAACCGTGGACCTTTCGGTTTGAAGTCCAATGCCGTAGCCACTGAGCCACCGTGCTCTCGAAATTGTAGAAACTGGAGACACACTTTCTGTAAAGGATAATACACGAGGCCCAGGGTATTATCTCCTTTAATGCTGTTGAGGGATATTCATGCCGACGATTTCTCTTGCCTCTAAATTATATATTACTAGCAGGGTCACCCGGTGTTGCTCGGGCTGAAGAGAGTATTAAAATTACCCTTAGTAGACCGCTTTGAAGACCTATATCGGTGAGAAACATTTTGGTCATAACTGTTGGTGTCCCTCTACACCCCCACCCCCACCCCGGCACTTTTTTTAAACCTCGCCATTAGATTCCTGGTAAAAAAAGTACCCCTAGTAGACCCTTTTGAAGGCCTATATAGGTGAGAAAAATTTTGGTCATAACTTTTGGCTCCCCAAACCCACCCCAGCACTTTTTTAAACCTCACCATTAGATTCCTGATAAAAACGTATCCCTAGTAGACCCCTTTAAAGACATACATCGGTAAAAAAGATTTGGGCCATAACTTGTGGTGCCCCCCACACCCCCACCCCACCCCGCACACTTTTTTAAACCTGACAATGATCTCCGCCATAAAAAGTACTCCTAGTAGACCCATTTTGAACACTCGGGGTGGCCCCATATTCATTTCTATAGCGGACAGACAGACAGACAGACAGACAGACAGACAGACAGACAGACAGACAGACAGACAGACAGACAGACAGACAGACAGACAGACAGACAGACAGACAGACAGACAGACAGACAGACAGACAGACAGACATTCCAAAATATTGTATAGAAGATTTTGACACATTTAATCCAATTTCCATCCTGTAAATTCAATGGATTTTTTTCACCAATAATTTCTTGACTTAAGTTTAGATGAACTTTTTATCAAATCTAGTCATGGCTGCTGTGAAGCAGCCATGGCTAGATTTGATAAAAAAAATATCTTAAAAATACTCAGTGGGTTTAAGAGTTAAGCGAGTAATGGTCGAGAAATAAGCCCTCGACCATTATCTGACCGAATATCCTGGGTCGCGTTTATTATGTGACTTGAAACCCACTTTACATTTTTAATTCTTATTTTGGTTCGAAAGAAACTGAAATCATTTTCACACATTGTGGAGAATAAAAATTGAAAATATGGACAGTATGATCCATGAGTTATCCTTCTGAATAATTCATCCAAGAGAAAAGCACGGATAATTAAGTAAAAGCTGTAGCTAAAACCTCGGTGAGGTCAAGGTGAATGTTTGTATTTGAAGAATGATTTCGAATTATTTGAAATAATGCTCGGTCATTTTTCTGAGAATGCTCGGTCATTCTTAAAAAACAATGCACATTAATTGTTCGTGGCTGTCATTCTTTCGACTTACATCGAATGTGAAACAAAGGGAGTTGTCGGCAGTGGTTTTTAATCATCAAGATCAGCCAATGTAATTTATACAGATTGTTGTTGTTCTATAAGCGATGTGTCAGGTATCGGAAGGCTTCGCAAATAATTCGATGTCAGTTGTAAAATTCTGCAACAGATTACATTCATCAAGAAATTTGAAATACGATGCATCGGTAATATAAATGATTTTTCTGCAAAACAAGTTATTTCCAGATCCAGCGAGTTGAAATGAAATCAGAAAACGTATTGGTTTTCTTTCGTGTTTTGCATAGCATGTTTTGTGTTAGTTTGGTTCTGAAGAACCTGCTATTAGGTTAATTGGTTGAGAAGTCATCGTGCCTCAAGAAACACGCATCATCAGTGAAGTTCGACCTTTTATAAGTTAGCTGCAGTGTTCATTGAGACTAAATACTGCGCCCACCCAAAAAAAGGATTTGCGTAAATTCATAGTTCATTTTTTACATAACATGGACAACAGGCGACACTTGTAAAACAATTTTTGATCAGGGGCCAATACCTTTACACTTCTACAATTGTATTTTCTGGAATTGTATTTGATTCCTAATAATGTAACTGAATAAAATAAATCAGTAGCATTTTAAAAGATATAGAGGATATGGAATGAGTGTTTTTCTCATATAATATTTATGAAATGAGTCGAAGAATTTTCCGTTTTGGCGAGGTCAAACGGAAAATTCGGACGAGTTTCATAAATATTATATGAGAAAAACACTCATTTCATACTCTATTTATCATATGACACACACACACACGCACAAATTAGCCACTTAGTATGACTAACACCTAACTTGAGTTGCAGACGGCACTTGGAAAAAACATCCTCGTATCCTTTCGGGATTCATACATCATTTGTACCCATTCCCACACGTTCATACTCCAATAAAGGTTATAAAAATTGCATTCAATTCTTAAATGACCCAGAGAACTAACGGATTCATCGATATATGTCCCAAAGACGAGGTATCGACTTCAGTACGCCATCTCGAAAACAAAGTTGGCGGTAATAACCTATATTTACTGAAACAGTCATTATGTGCAAAAATGGACGCTAATGCACAAGTGTAATTCTCATAAAAAAATACCACACTAAGTCCACACACAACTCTCAGTCTAATTCCGTGAGGAATCCGACGCTGTTATGGGTCGTTTGTTTTTCAATTTTTCGTTTACCGTTTACCGTTTATTCAGCATAATGTCTTTTTACTCCCAAAGATATAAAGATATTATTTCGTGATTCACTTATAGATATTCCTATCAACAAATATTTACTTTGCCTCAAGTTATTAACCTCATTGGGAACTACGTGGCGTTATCATAAAATTACAGCCGCGATGAGTCTTCACCCATACGTCTTTAGTTTACAAACATACCTTACTGTATCCTAATATCATTAAACATTCGCCAAATCAATTCACGATTCACAAATACCTCTTGCGTTGATCTAAAGAAATGAAATGTTTATGGTACTTCTAAATTAAGGGCCAGACTGGTTCCAGGCCGTAACAGCGTCTACTTCCTTAGAAAATTTTGTGACTAAACAGCTTGGCCTACACTGTGTATTGTTGCAGTGTATCCGGGCGAATCATGGTATTCTGAACGATGCAGAGTGCGCCATGCTAAATGTCTTTTAGGGACCCGTGAACCCCACAGCATTCGAGAGATATTGGAGACTCTGGACTCCGCAAAGATTCAGGTTGAACACTCAAGCACCCACAGTCTCTTTCAGGCGCAACCAGCTTGTGCGAAGAAAAGTGTTTGCAGAACGATGCAGACCGATGGATAACGGGGTCGAGTAATGCCGCAGCACTAGAAGCAATCAGGGATGAGTTTAGGTGGATGAGGATCAAGGACAGCATAGACTTATTGAAACTCGGTTATCTTAGTTATTTGGTAAATCTCCCCGACAGCCGATGGTGTAAAGTAATGTTCCTGAGAATTTTCAACTCAAATATCAAGACAGGGTGGATGGTCCAAGTGAGGGAACTAATAGAGAACTACTCATTGGAGATCTCGGACCTAGACGTTCGGGTAAACCAGAGTAAAATAATCGTCAAAGAAAGGGTCATGGAGGATGGTAACCTTATTTGGCGAGAGGGGGTCAAATCAAAGAGGTCTTTGGGTGGCCATCGCGATAAAGAGAAGCCTGGTTTTGACGTGTACTTTGATGGCACCTTTGGGGGGGGGGGCACTGTTGTTCAAGCTGAGGTCGCGGTCCCTGGAGCTGAGGGGAAAATTGGGGAAAACAGTGAAAAGGAGTGCCAGATGTGAAGTTTGGGCGTGGTGGAACACTTTCTTCTAGAATGCCCAAAATACCAGTGTAAAAGAATAAGATTCACTGGGAGTATAATGGGGAAGTGGGATGGGAGAACGAAGGACATGTGGTTAGTGGGAGAACCAAAGGAGAGGGTTAATATGTTAATCGGAGAGATTGGGAAGAATGGGGCTAGGGATGTCATCAAGCAGTTCGTCTCCGAGTGTTGGGCGGAGAGAAGAAGCGTGGGAATAGGGAGGCAGTTGGGAGTACAGGGGTAACCAAGGCCTTCTCATCCAAGAAACGCGACAAATCAGCGGCCGGCCAAAGTATTATTATCACGTAGAGTTAAAGAATCATGATGCACTGAAACTGCGATGCCTTGTTGCAGGCCTAATCGCGATTCGAATGCGAGCTGGTTGAAATCGGGGTATATATTTTTTTCATCTAAATTTAGGAAAATCCATTTGGATTCTCGCGAAAATGGTTGCGAGAATCCATACCTGCTACGAGCGCCCCAGGATCTCATGAGGTCACCATGGTTGAACTCAAGTTGTATACTGATAACACATGATACCCCTTTACCCAACACCACTTTTTTATTTTTAAAATATAAACTGAATTTGATATATTTTTTTTTAAATAAACAATATTTACCAATAAAACCTTAAAAATATGGATATCACTGGAACCGGCTCCTTGAAGTTACTTAATGCAGTAAAAACACGAGAACATTTCACATCGGGTTATGTGGTGTAAAAATACACACAGTGCTGCTAGGGCATCAGAAATGATGCGAGTGATCACGAAAACATGTGTTCATATGTAGTGTTCAACCGATTATCAAAAATGGTCGCTGACAACTTTACCGGTTCAATGAGCACACAATCGGTCGATTCTGATGCCTACTAGACAAGTCGAGGCTCGAAAGAACTACATTAAACTGAACATTTTGACAGTGTTAAACTTCGTTGACTGGGGTGGCAGTAAAATTATTAGTTGCACGCACTTGGGCGGTAAACGTGGCTCTGAGAGACATAAACAATTGCAGAAGATAACAACATGCGGTTTATGAATCACCACAGAATGCTTGGCAACAATCGGTTGAACCGATGTTCCAGGAGCTGTTGCCGTTGTCATCCGATTGCCCACAGTCAGCCGGTTGTGGTGGCCAGTTCCGATCATCGGTTGAACACGATTCAGATGTGAACAACTCTTACGGTGTAAAAATAACAATAATGGTAACAGACAGAAATCTGAGAATCAGCAGCAATAACTCGAATTTAACTATTCTGAAGTTTAATTGAAAAAAATATGAAAAGAAAATGATACAATTTTTTTTTATACTGTTTGGTTTACAGAAAAATAAAAACAAAAATACCTATCAGTTAGTTCAAAATAAGTTCAATGGAAACCAGTAATCCAGTGAAGAAACTTTCCAGCTGGTATTATAATGTCCAAGAATATTTCTGCAGAAACAGTATTCGATAAATTGTACTGAAATGTTCACTAAAAACTTTCAGCACTCTCCAATAAATTCCAATAAAGCACTCAGCAAAATTCAAATGGAATTAATACCCAGTAAGTATTAGAGCTGAAACTGTTAAATGGTTTTCTTAATCGATTAATCACACGGATTAACCTTGGTTAATCGATTAATCACTTACCCTAATAGGTAGCTGAATAATTGCCGTACCGTTGATGTTTTACAGTTTTTTTAACTCTTTACCCAACATAGCGGGAAAAACCGGCCAGCGATATATACAAAAGTCTCCATTCAAATTGTATTATGTTTTAAATTTTTCTCTCAAAAACATAGCTTATGACCACTCATTGGGACGAGCTCGTTGAGCCCGTCCCAATGAGGGACCATAAGCTATGTTTTTGAGACAAAAAATGAAAAATTTTAGGAATTTAAGAATTTATTTTGCAAGTATCGTCTTTCGACTGCATTGGTTAAAGAGTTAATAATGACCATTTCCAGCTACTGATACATGCACGTGAACAAGTATGCATGCTTCACTCTGTCTCATATAACTGATGTGAGGCAGTGTGACAACGTAAGCCTGTTTTGGAGCAAGTTTTTTTCCTTTGTTAACCTTTATAATACAATAGTTCAAAAGTAACGGTTAATCGATCAATTACTTTTTTTGATCGATCAAGACGTTGATCATTGGTTAATCGATTAATTGGTTAATCGTTTCAGGTCTAGTAAGTATTCCCCCGGTAGTTTTAAAATATACTATCAAAAAAAAGTAGGGGATATCCAAACGGATGTTGATGTTCTCGGAAAATGGTATTGGATACGCGTGATTGGACACATCAATATCGTGGATCATGAATGTCACTGGTCCACGAAAACGTCGTGTAGGTTTTTCGCCCTAGCGCCACGTTAATGTCTATGGGGGTACGTTTTGAAATTTTCGTTTGTACTGCCCGGGCTTTTTCGGAGGTCTGGTCGTTTTTCTTTCTTGGTATGAACTCGTTCATCAATATTTCCTGGTCAAAGCGTAACTTATGAGGTATGCGAAAACAGACACGTGACGAACGTTTACGTGCCGTTGGCATGTTGGACGCTGGCAACAGACAGACTGCAGTGACTCAAATTCTCAACGTTACTCAATCGGTGATTAGCAGGTTGTGGCCACGCTACCGTCAGACAGACAATGTTCATGACAAACGTCGGTCAGGTCGTCCAAGGGCGACAACTGCTAACCAGGGTCTTTTCATCCGAACCACAGCATTACGTAACCACCATCAAAGTGCCTCAGAAATTGGACAGAAGCTGCACCGAACGACAGGTGTGCGAGTCAGTGGTCAGTCACATCGCAGCTAGGCGCTATAGTGTGGAGTACGGCAGCGATGAGACAAACGACGGTGGAGCAAAGTCATGTTTTCCGATGAATCGAGGTTCACTCTCGACTTCCACGACGAGCGAAACAGAATGTGGCGGCGGCAAAACGAACGATACCATGACGTAATCGTTAGGCAGCACGATCGTTTTGGTGGTGGATCGGTTATGGTGTGGGGGGCATAATCATGACAAGCACAACAGCATTACAAGTTATCCAAGGGCGTATCACAGTGCAGTGCTACCGTGACAACATGTTAGCAGCTCATGTAGTGCCATTTGCGCGACGTCACGGTCGTCGATTCATTTTCCAAGATGACAATGCAAGGGCCCGTGCCGCTACAGAGTTCCCCCAGTAGCAGAACATCTCACATTGCCTTGGCCAGCACGAAGTCTAGACCTTATGCTTGGCAGGCGCCTATGCCAACGCCAACAGACCCCTACCAATGTCCAGGAACTCACCGCTGCACTGCAGGAAGAATGGAAGAATGGAATAACATCAGTCAGGCTGACATTGGACGTTTGGTGAAGAGTATGCCACGACGGATCCGCACTTGTCTCGCGAACCGAGGAGGATTTACAAAGTATTGATGTCTTGGACTGAATGCGGTAAATTCTCTAACTGACCTTCCATGTCTTCTGCAGTGCAGTGCGTGGAATGTGTGCTTGTCAGACACCCAGCTATCGCTGAAATCATTTACCAGTTGTCACAGTGCAATGCCTCGGTCTTTTTGATGAAAATATAAATATATTTCTTCATATATCTCACTTTTATCAAATATCCCCTAGAATAGTATACTGTATAGAACACTATGATCCTGGCTTTTCTCAAAAGTAAATTCTCTTTTTGAGAAGAATTTTTTTTTTTCAAAATAATCTTTTGGAAACACTTTTCCAATACACAAAGCAGCACATATTCTAGAAAATATTCCAAAGAATATATTATAAATTCTCAACTGCTTCTATAATAATGCACTGTCCTGTAATAATAATCTACAATGTTCAATTAATGCTGAAAGTAAACAAATGACTTCTCAAGGCAATGAACATGAATAGAATGTCTTGATTCTGTTGACAGAGCTTATTTATATTGTCTCCAGATAGAAAGTTCCAGAATAAGAAATTTCTCCAGAGTTCTGTTTTCTAATAATTTTTGATTGGTTGATTCAAGTCACCTCACTAAGCTTCTAAATGTTTCCAAATTCAAATAAACAAGGATAACCTACTCAAACAATCAGTAAGCTATATATGAATAGCGTGCTAAATAGAGATTCTGTGTAACATAAGCTGTGAACATATTGATAGGTACATTCAAAAGTCACTCAGTGCACAAGCCGGAATCTGCTTATTCTGAATAACATAAATACTTTTATAACAATATTAATTGTGTATAATTATTAACTAAGGGCATATCAATTCTGATATTATAAAACTGGGCCATAACACAACCCAATCACAGCTCAAACGCTCCTAACTTTTTCACTGACCGAAGATGTGATACAATCCCCAAGTCTCTGCACAGCCACAAACAGCTACACTGATATTCCAATAAGACTAAAACCCTCGCCTACTGATTGGACGAGAGCTCGCGTAGTTTTTTCTATGTTTACGGTCACAGTAGCATGACCTTCTGACATCACAACGCAATATATCTGAAATGAGGTTGCACGTTTCTCAATCATTCCATCAACTAAGTGATTTGAAAACCGCTTCATTTTTCTAGATGTTTTGACTCGTGCAACAGACGATGGTCCGAATGAAGTGTTGTTTAACCCTTTACCCAACGAATCGGCCACATCCGCCCGCGTAATATGCAAATTCAGCAGTTGATAAAATATTATGTTTCAAAAAATTTCAACAAAACCATATCATGTGACCCCTCGTTGGAACGAGCTCGTCGGGCTCGTTCCAACGAGGGGTCACATGATATGGTTTTGTCGAAATGTTTTGAAAAATTTCAAAAAATGATATTTAAAATAATGAATTTTGATATCGTCTGCATTGGGTAAAGGGTTAAGCTACAAAAGCAGTTTAGGACTGAACTAAGATGGAGTGACCTCGGTTTTTATCTAATATCCCCTAATTGATTATTTGTCCGGCGATGTCGTGGAGTTGAATAAAAACTCCGCGTCGCAAACCTCAAACCATGTTACAGTCCATTTATCACAATAACTTTTTATGTTGCTTTGAAAAAGTTTTCCCCAGCAGAAGTATTATTCTTTGAAAACTCAACCGATAGGCCAATTTAACTTGAAAATGTTTCCCCAGATGTGCTCTTCCCTGAAAACTCCCCCGATAGGCCAATTTAACTTGACGATGTGTTTATATCATTATTAGCTGCCTCTACAGGCAGCCAACGATGACGTGGAAACACAGTTCAGTCATCTGCAATTGTGCACATGTATTCTGCATAAAACGTTTTGCATCATCCCAAGTTTTCCCAACCTTTTCGAAAGAATATTTGGCCGAATGTTTTATGAAATTTAAGACATGAATCCAAACAGTTTCTAAAGAAAATTTTAATTTTGAAGTTGATCTGCATGCACACTTCACCACCATAGTGTCAAATAAATAGGCGAGGGCAAGTGTTTTAAAAATCACAAATTTACTAGCAATGTGTATTGCAGGAGATCTACAGTTAAAACTAGAAGTCCTGTCATGAAATGCGCACAAATAGCACGTCGATCTGAGCGTTAATCTACACGTTATGACAACAGTAAAGCCATCAAATTCTGTACATATGGCCTTACACAGGCAATGTTTCAGCCAATGAACCTCCGGGCAACCTGGCGGTCCATTGGAAGAAACATTGCCGGTGTTTGCTATGAGTAAACAGGAGAACCTGCCGTGCTTTTGAGCTTTTGATGCCATTCGATATGGCAATTGCGCGCAATTCCTATGCGCAATTAAGCCTAGATAAGCGCACAGTTCGTGACAGGACTTCTAGTTTTAACTAGATGTGCATTTCATCGTTTGCTTTATTTATCGTACAATCAACATGTATGTTGTCTGCATTAACTATCGACCCCCTGATACAGATGTTTGTATCGGGGGGTCGGATACAAGCACGTTCCTTTCGCGTGAGTTCCATTTTTTTTTGTTCACACGTACGAATAAATAGTTCGTTATACAGTCGTCTACATTCTTGACTTATCCCCAATATATTGTAAGATAAAATGATTATTACCATTATGTGGATGTACAAAATATGTATCCGAGTCTCGCTCCGGGTTCTAAGAGTAGATCACGACTCGTCTTCGACTCGTCGTGATCTGCCCTTAGAACCCGGAGCGAGACTCGGATACATATTTTGTACATCCACATAATGGTAATAATCTCTATTTATTATGTGACTTTTATACACCCTAAGCACGTCTGTACAATACAGTCGTGGAATATTATCTGCTCATAAGAGTCCCATTAACCTAGGGCAATATTAAACTGGTATTTGCGCTGGTATTTGCGCTGGTATCTGCGCTAGAGGGGTGGCTAGAAATTTTGGAGTAACATTCTTGGCCAGAAAAGGGATCAAACTGACCAGCATCAAGTTCGTACTCGCCTTCACAATATGAACAGAGATGTCCGGCGTTGTAACAAATCAGAGGTGGACAAACCGGATATTGACCAGTACAAATGTGTTTTGGGGAAACTGATAACTCATGCTCATGGCTGTTGCCACCACAACATTCTTCAATGAATTTACTAGAAACGATCATTTATTTGTCAATAAATGAATTAGCTAGCTTTCCCATGATATATTGCTTTTCATTATTGTTTTAAGTTTTTGTCATTTATGTCGAAATGTTTGGGGTGATCGAAGACGTTTTTGTGTTGTACATATAAGGTAGTATTTTTCGTAACAAAATAATCTGAAGCTTTATGGGAAAAGAGAAAATATGAAAACTAATTATGTTCAATAATTTCAGACTGTTGATCTGCTCAGGATCGATGAGCTGAGTTCATGACAAGCTTTTCATGGAATCGACAATTTGTGGATTGAGGGTTGGGCTGTAAACGGTGATGGCTTTGGTTTTCTTGTAGAACTTGGAGCAGGTAGCGCCATCAGATGAATTCTTGCCAACTCAGGCATGCGCACGAGTGAATGGAAGTTTTTAGGCTGGAATGATTTATAACATTACGGTATGGCATAGGTATACCATATACAGGCGAAAGGTATGTTCAGGTCAGAAATAAAAGAATATAAACTTGGGAAAAACATTGATGTTACTTGACGCAGTAAATACACAGAAGGACACACGCGTGTGATTGGGTTAATCGATATGGGACGAGTGCCAGCGCGGAAGGATAAAACGAAAGGCCACAACACGTGCGTGTCGTTCTGTGTTTATTACACGCGTTTTCGTCTGCAGAATACAATTATTAGAAGGACACTCAGCAATTCATTTGACAACTATCAACAAAAAGAACACATTTTAACGCCAACCAAATTTGCGAGGGGAGCCAGTGTTATTTATTTATTTAGTTATTTATTTATTAAAGTTTAACGACACTTTAACAGCCAAGGTCATATCGTGTCCCTGACAGTTTTACGGGTGGAAGAAGCCGGAGTACCCGGAGAGAACCACAGAGCAACGGCGTGCAGCTGCCAGCTCACCAACATCGTAACACCGCACTGCAGCACAGGCAGGGTTAGATTGGTTGAAGACATGCGCACCATCGTCGTGCAGTACTCCTTAGTACACGGCGTCATGGAAGCAGTGTTACTACTTCGTCCCTTGAGTTCCAATGTGTTCCATGCTGTATATGGGGATTTCACCGAACAGGCGTGTAATAAAAATGTAATAATTATTGCATGGCACATCGTTGATAGAACATTAGACTAGAAGTTACTTAATGCAGTAAAAGGTGCTAAGGAAATCCACTTTGCCAACGTTGTTTCCAAGTAATTTTCTCAAGAAGTGAACTGTTTTGTTTCTATATGTCTTGGCGGAAGATTTCCAATAATGACGAATCAAAAGCAGTTTCGATAATGCCTTGAAAGATGTGGATGTTAACCGTAACACGGTCTGCAGACTTAACAGTTGCACACAGAGAAAGAAAACTCTGGAGACATATGCTTAATGGTATGTTTATGTAACAATCTCTGTTTTCCATAGAAACTGACATTAAGTTTTAATTCCAATATCCGGAGTTAAAAGTTAAGCAGCTTTAAGGCAAAATCACGCATATGGTTTCTAAACCTTTTCTGCAACATTAGATTTGATTAAATATTTGCTATTTGCCTTATCTTGGTTATTTACAGTTTTCTTAAATTTCAGAATCTATGCAATTTCCTTTCCTGGAAACTCTTATATGATTTACAAATGGTTTTATATAAGAATTGAAACTGAAATGAATTATCTGTCTGTTTATCGGGATGGGTGAGTTAAGTTGTATGAAGCACTACACAGGAAAGAGAAGAACTAGACTGAACAATCCACATCGATACTAAATAACAGCCAATCTGCAACAATTACAGTTTAACCCTTTAGTTTAAACAGTATTTATTCAATAATTGACATGTGTATACATATCACAATAACAAAAGGATAACAAAAAATTTTGAACAGCACTAGATACAATAGTATACACAAAGCAAGGAAAGCAGATTAATACGTAGGGGAGGGATTCGACAGAAAGCTGAAACTTATATAAGTCGTCTCCCTGACAAATTATGACTTACTCCTGTAGGTGGTAGAGATCAGCAGAACAGCCCACGCGCCGTCGCAAGATAGCCGAGACCTTATCTCCATTATAAATTAAGTTACAAATTAACTGCTTCGATCGGAGGTCAAGTGGAGGATAGTTTAAGCGTCACATCGGCGTAGATGCGAGGCAGAGGGAAGCATCTCGACCGCCAGGCAACGACTTTGTGGAAATGTTTAAACTTCAAAGTGAAAAGAAAGGAAGCACGAAGAGAGAAGAAAGAAGCACTAATAAAAACAAAAGATAAAAGGAAAAAAGAAAAGAAACTAATATGTTGAAAACAGCTTGAATACTTGATACATAGATACTATCACCATTATGCGGATTCGAAAGAGCACGTATCGAAGTCACAATCGGGCCTCCAAGGACAGCTCACGACGAGTCTGAAACAAGTCACGATCTATCTCCAGAAACCAGAGCAAGACTCAGACACACACCCTTCACATATACACAGATGGTAATAGTGTGTTTACCCTACAATATCTTGGGAATAAATCAGAGTTAATACAGACGAGATACATGTTAAATATATGTTAAATAGATTTAACACTCAAGAGAATCGTAGGTAGGCAACTTATTTACTTTTGGTTCATTTGATAGCGAATTAGGCCATTTAAATAGGCGGAAGCAAACCTCGAGGTGTTAAAAGATTGAAGGCGTGAGGGGGTATTCCTCAGCAGGCATTCGTCGAATGGATCCTATTATGCCAGCTAAACAATACATGTTTGATGCAGTGATTAATCACTATTTCAGTGTTGACTTTCCCACGTAGAGTGGGGATGGGGCGTAGAATTGAGTTTCAACTTAATGAAATCGCTTGCTTGATAAAATGAAGTCATGGACAACTTCGAAAATAAGGCGGTTGTCATCGTTATTCAAGAATTCAGAGCCAAATAGAAGTGTGGATGTATCAGCTACATATGGGAGTAAATTAATCGTATAATTACGAGCGTTTGAGAACAAAGGACAATGAAAGAATAAGTGATCAGTAGTTTCAAGTTCACCACACTGACAGGAGGGACTGATTGATAAGTGATTAACGAAAAGGTGGGAATTAAGACTACTACAACGCAACCGCAGCCTACAATGATATATTTGAGCCCTACGAGATTTCGCGTTACCATAGAACCTTGGTGGTCTTTGGTTACCATTACTGAGAAACGATTTAAAGTTAATCAAAGATGAGTTCTCGCGGACAGGTACCGGCAATTTATTCCACCGGTCAGCAACACTGGGGATAAAAGACGACTGATACAATTGCGTTCGGCAAAAAGGAAGTCGGTGGTTTTGACTAGATCGGAGACTACGTGTTGAATTCGTCCAGGAGATAAGTGGGGGAATTTTGTTGGAAATATATGGGGGTGAAATGTGAAGATACATTTTGAAGAACTGAATTAGTTTATGTTTTTGGCGTCTTTCTTGCAGGGATTCCCACCGTGTTTCAGAATATAACAAAGACTTACTGGCACTAACTGTTGCTCCGGTGATAATTCTTGCCGCTGCTATTTGTATTTTTTCGAGTTCCACGACGTTGGTCGCAGGACAATTATCCCAGACAGTGTCCGCGTATTCAAGAAGTGGCCTAATAAAGGCAAAATATATTTTTTCCAGGACACTACGATCAAGATTAAATTTATGCCTCCTCAGCAAGTCTAAGCGAGACCAGGCTTTGGAGCATATGTGGTCAATGTGGTTGTTCCATGTGCATGTACTATTTAGTATGAGTCCTAAGTGTTTATGGTCACGCACTTCCGATATCTGTGAGTTACCTAAATATAAAGATCGATGAGAGTTGGGGTTGCTTTTACGTGATATACACATACTTTCAGTTTTGTTGGGATTGAACTCGACCAACCATGTTTTGGCCCAATGCTCGATTGTAGCCAAATCGTTATTGATTATGACCGCGGCTTGCTCTGGGTTTTCAATAATTAGATATAAGGACGTATCATCTGCGAAGAGGCGAATACTGCTGAATAAGTCGTTGGTTATGTCGTTTATGTATATCAAAAACAGTAACGGTCCAAGTATAGACCCCTGGGGTACACCGTCATTAATGGGTCTCCCTGAAGACGACTCCGGGGCTATCACAACTCGCTGCGACCTATCCGCAAGATACAATTTTAGAAATAGGAGAAGTTCTCCTGAAATACCATTACTCTCCAGCTTGTGGATAAGACCAGCATGCCATACCTTGTCAAACGCCTAACTGACATCACAGAAAACCACCCTAACTTCTTTGCCTTCATCAAGCGCGCGATAGAATTCATCATAAATGTCAGTCAGTTAGAGGACGGTTGAATCTCTAGAGGTAAAACCTGACTGAAATTGGCTAAGGACATTATTTTCGCTCAAAAACTGCCACAAGCGTTTGAATACACATTTTTCAAATAATTTACCAACACAACTGATCAACGATATCGGGCGATAATTAGTGACTGTATCTGAGGGTTGTTTTTTTAGGGTTGGGGAGACATTTGCTTTTTTCCACAATGAAGGAAAGTATGAATTATTCAGTAATATATTGAATAAGATTGAGAGTGGTTCGCAGAGAGAGGATTTACATTCTTTTAGAAGACGCGGACTTATTTGATCGGGACCAGACGCCTTGGACACCTTTAACGACTTCATTGCGGCATACACTTCACTGCAATGTAGGATGATACTATCAATGTGTTGGGAAGCATGGGCCGGTGGATCTGGTAAGGAAGCATGCGAATCATCAACTGTAGAGATGGAACAGAAGTATTCATTGAACACTTCAGCTTTCTCGACACTTGAGGAATAAATTTTGTTTCGATGAATCAGGGTGGGGATTCCTGTTGCGTTACCGCTATCGATTAGTGTTTTTAGGTTTTCCACCACAGTGATGCTGGGGTTTTGTTGCTGCTCAATGTGGACTGGATTTTTGAAAAATGCTGGGCTTTGGCTTTCCTGATGACCGATACAACCTCTTTCCGTTTAAGTTTGTATTTGGCCCAGGCGTATGCGAAATTGGTACGTTTGGCAATGCGATGCAGACGTTTTCTGTGTCTCATTAATAGTCTTATTTCATTATGCATCCATTTCGGTTGATCCATTCTCGAAGTAATAAATTTGTTGGGTATATGTTTGGATGCAGTATCGAGTATTTTGTCAGTGAGATTGGTAACTATGGTATCGAGACATGAAACATCAAAGACGGAGTTCCAGTCAGTGTTAGAGAAAGCCTCGTTCAATACGTCATAGTTACCATGGGAGTAAAGCCATATCCTCCTCCTGGAAGAAGGAGGGTTTGGTTTCAAAAATTCGATTTCAATTGAAATTGGGCAGTGGTAGCGGGTCATGACTGGAATAATTGGTTCGAGGACTTCACATGTTTTCATGTTGATTGTGTCACTGACAGCAAAGAGATCTAACAATGAAGCGGATGTCTCAGTAAAGCATGTTGGTTCACTCACAAGGTGTCTGAGGTTAAAGTAATTGATTATTTCAGAGAAGCCACCTCTTGAGGAAGCCAATTGGTTATCGTTGAAATCACCCGTGATAATTAAGTCACCAACTGACGTGTCTCTAGCTTTTTCGATGGATGCTGATATGGCATCCCATATGTCTGGAGGACTGTTGGGTGGACGGTAAAATACTCCTAACAATAACGATCTACTTTGTTTCGTGAATACTTCAGCCCATAGGCACTCCGTATTCGGTGTATCAAGATCCGGTCTGTGTCGAAACGAGATACCCTCTTTGATATAAATGGCAACCCCGCCTCCCCTTGACGAGCGATCAAATCGCAATGGTCCATGAAACCCAGGAAATTGGACATCGGATGAGGTATCATTGTTATGAAGCCACGTCTCGCTCAAAGCCACAATTACAAAAGGTCCAAATTCACATTGTACAATCTCCAGTTTAGGTTTGAGGCTTTGAATATTAAGATGAACAATTTTCAGTGTTTCCTGATTGTGGTCTGAGTTAAGAGAATTTGGACCAGGGTTGGTTTCAATATCACCTGACAATAATAAGCTTGTGACCAAAAAAAAGAAATACGACGTTAATAGGAGAGATGTAGTTAACACTTTTATTGATGACGTAGCCCTCGGGGCATTCAAACAACCGTAGTGATATGGAATTGCTTCATTCGAATTTTCAGATTGGGGGGGGGGGGGGGGGTAATAAGCCCATTTGATTGGCCAATGAACAGAGCAAACAAAGCAGTGAAACTTTCATGCAGCTCAGCACCACTGAGACGCAAGAGCAAATAAATTAAGATGCATATAAATCTATCTTTCGGCAGGCAATGCCTTAAGCTTCTCGAATAAACTGCAAGGTTGTAATTTCCTATCCGAGCACGGTATTGTTCAAGTGAGCACATGGAATATAATTGTAGTATTGGAAGCAAAATGTATTCAAGCTGGCGTGAAAAGAAGTAATGTAATCTAGTGTAAAGAGTGTTAGAGTTTTAGACTTGAAAGTAAAAGTTACAAAAGACAATAAAAAAGAGGTGAGAGTAATAAAATATTTACAAAATAACTTAAGTGTTTATATGGGGTTAGATTACTTATTCGAAGTCGTAAAACATAGAACTTTGGGGTGGATATTACTAGCAAGGGCAATCAGGGTAAGGCTTAGCACTTAGCAAGTATATCTAATGAGAGATTAGATAGTAGCAACCAGCAGAAGGAGTATGTACTTGACAGTGGGGTACGCATCCGGAACGAAACAGTGACTCTGTCTAAACCCCAATTTTCAACTAGTAGGTACAGTAGGAAAAGAAGTCCTTCCGGCACGAAAAGTCGAAAATTGCCAGGAAGGACTTCCAGCTGTGTCCCAAGGGTATAGAGGCAAGTGGGAATTATCCCTTATGCTCATCCACCTTGCAACAAATAGAGACTATGGCCAATACTAATAACAATAAAAATAGTAATAATAATAATAGTAATAATAATTATACAACTAATAATAATAATAATAATTGTTTACGTCCGAGCTGTATATGTAGTTCTAATAAAGTTGTCTGCAATTAGGAGAAAGGGACATCCCACTAGTTGTAAGATGTCTCGCGCAAATATAATGCAACTGTGTATAATTTTGAGGTAGGGACATTGCCGCGAACTAGATAAGAATATTAAATTCCCGCTACCGGTGGTAGGTGCATGTACCGGATAGTGAAGTAATCATCAGATAAAATGGATTAGTAATCTAGAGCGAAGTGAAAGTAAAATGAAGTGTTAAAATAGAAGATGAGCTAAAATAAGCACTTTGGTAATAACTACCATTCTGGCTGTTACAGATCTGGAGACATGTGCTGCGAGGATATTCGGAGAGGCAAGCGTCAATGTTGCTTTAGGATCCTGTCGTCAAAGATTTTACGTTATCTCGCCATTAAAATATTTATTAGAAGCACTTGGTCTCTAGTCTAGTGGAAAAGTACGATCGACCAGACAGGTCACCAATGATGTTAACGTTGTCCTGTTGGATAGCACCACACAAACTTCATAATACCATAGAACCTAGCAGATCTGGGGGAATGTGTTACGAGGGTATTCAGCGAGGCATGGGTCAACATTGTTCAAGAATCATGTGAACAGAAATGTGTCATAATCTCGCTGCATGGTATTTGTTGGTAACATCTAATCTCGAGTCGTATTTAATTAGAATTTTAAAAATATTACAACAAACCCAGCCATGGCTGCCACAAAGCAGTCGTGACTGGATTTCTTGAAAGACATTCAAAAGTATTCACTAACAACGCATAATTCAGTGTCTCAAGTAAGTTCGATTTAAAGAATATTTGAAGAAAACATTTCAACAAGCTGCTGATGAGCAGCCACAACTGGACTTGTTGAAGAGATATTCACAATTCCGTTCAGCTAGCGAAAAAGTACGATTGACCAGACAGGTCACCAAAAATATTAACCTTACCCTGTTGGATAGCACCACACAAACTTCAGAACAATACAGAAACCTGGCTAGAAATGAGGGAATGTGCTATGAGGATAATCCGCGGGGCATGGGTCAACTTTGTTCTAGAAACGTTCTAGAAACTTGTTCTAGAATCGTGTTCTCACAAATTTGTCATTATCTCGCTACATAGTATGTATTAGTAGCACACTATAACTCTGTTAATAAGTGATTTGAGTTCAAAGATATTGCAACAATCACAGTCATGGCTGATGCAAATCAGCCAAAACTGGATTTGTTGAAACACATTCAAAACTTACTCAAATGAGGAAAAGTAAGTAATCTTGATATGTTCGGTTAATAAGTGATTTGAGTTTCAAAAATATTGCAACAAGCAGTCATAACTGGATTTGTTGAAAGGCATTCAAAACTCGCACAACTGATAGAAGAGTAATTAAACTGGATATGTTCGGTTAATAAGTGATTTGAGCTACAAAAATATTGCAACAAACCCTGTCGTGGCTGATGCAAAGCAGTCATAACCGGATTCGTTGAAAGACATTAAAAACTCACATAACTGACAAAAAGGTAAGTACACTGGATATGTTCGACATAGATTAGTCAAAAAGTGGGCCTGATCGGACGGGGAGATTACCAGTTAATTTGACGTTATCTTGTCGATTAGCTTTGGATCATATACAACTTCACTGGGTCATCTTCAGTAAACATTGAGAAGTATTACTACAGCCATTGGCTAGTAGCATTAAATCTCGGTTAGTAAGTGATTTAAGTTTCTAAAATATTGCAACAAACCCAGTCATGGCTGATGCAAAGCAGTCATAACTGGATTTGTTGAAAGACATTCAAAGCTCACACAACTGATAGAAAAGTAAGTAAACTGAATATGTTCGGTTAATAAGTGATATGAGTTTCAAAAATATTGCAACAAACCCACTCATGGCTGATGCAAAGCAGTCATAACTGGATTTGCTGAAAGACATTCGAAACCCACACAACTGATAGAAAAATACGTAAACTGGATATGTTCGACTTAGATTAGTCAAAGAGTGTGGTTGGTCGGAGAAATTACCAGATAATTTAACGTTATCTTACCAGTTTAACCCTTTGGACCCTAATGGTACATTCCATGCCATTCAGAGCAATGAACTGGCCGAGTCTATATTCATTACTTGAGAGAAGACCAATCTAAGTTATGAGGGAAGACCAATCTAAGTTATCTCCGCCAACATGTGTGGTATATGGAGATTTAAATGAGACATCCAGCTATTAAATCTCCATATACCGGTAATACATGTTGGTGGAGATAACGTTTTTGTCCAGCTTGAAACACAATAGAAACACAATATAAGCAAATTTGTGGACGCGTTTCTCACGCTCCGCAATCAGTTGGACCAAAACTCGTGAATAACTGTTTTGTTTTTACAAACGCAGAATACAACAGGTGAGGTTACATCACTTGGGCGATATTGGAAATGCTTAAACAACTCGGGGGCTGTTTTGTTGGCAGTTTTGCTCTTATTTTATTTTTCTCAAATTGTTTGAATTAATTATTCGACTATTTAATTTATAACAGCAAAATATGATCGAATTGTCAGAAATCTGATAATATTTGTGACTATTTTCAGTTTTTTTTGGTTCGATTTTGATATCGAGGCGAGCGAAAGCGAAAGGCTTTCATTTAAACCATATACCCTCGATGTTTCGCGTGCGCTTATACTCTGGATGTTGCACGCTCTCATATACCTTGGATGTTGGGTGCGCCCTTTGCCTTGGCTATTTGACCAATCAGAAGACGGAATTTATCGGGGTATCGGGTTATACCCGAAGCTTCATAATTCAATTTTTGATGATTATTCCTATAATTAGTGTTTGGAATCTAATATTATTGCGTCCGTGGAAATATTGCCCACCCGTTGAAAGTGACCAGTCCATGGCGGACGTACTGTACCACTCTTTTTGTCGGATTTGTGGTATGAACTTGTGAATTTTAGACAAGCGGGTGAAATTCAAACCTTCAAAATTACAGGAAGATTGTATTTTTTTATTTTAGTCTAAGATATAAGAATTTTCACGGAAAACAAGATAAACATCACATAATATATAGTTACTACACCAATACCTATTTTTCCCCAAGCTGAGTCGTGATAGGGTGTATGTTTGGTGTCGTTGCGGGGGTGAGTGTGTTTTGCACTCCAATAATATCCATTTCGTCATGACTGAAGTGGTCCCTATATCTGTCTTTTGACTGACAAGTTCACTTAAATTTATTGCTCTATTGGCTGCAGAAATTGTGATTATTCATTTATGTCGGATTACATTTGCAAATTATGCAGTTGTGTTTGATTTATATCTGGGGAGTGATATTTATCATGTAAATTTGTCAATATTCATTTTTGTAATCTTTGATGGCTGAATATGGATGTGCATGCAAGTGCTAAGTACTTAATGGATAGGCCTCGTATGATGTGCATAAATGTTAAAGAGACAATGCGTTCCAGTGAGAGGTCATACGCTAAACGTTGGATGCAAAAATTGAAAATACAATAAAAACTGAATAGCGTGTTAGTGAAAAGCGTTGGGCTGATATGAGCGTACGTTAATCCTTTACCAAACATAACGGCTAAAGGCCAGAGCAGGGTGGCCCAAGGTTTAGGGTATTGGACTTTAAATCGAAAGGTCTGCGCTTTGAGCCTGATCAGCTGCATATACGTTGAGTTCTGGGGCAAGACACTTAATCCCCATTGCCCAACTGGACACGATGGCACTGTGTAATAAGGCGTACTGTACGTGGATGATGCACTTGCTAACACAGCTCGTGCAGAATTCATAGCTTGGAGAGTCTGTGTGTTACACACCGCTGCACGGTGTTCTTTCCGAGTACTCGAGCTTCATCTACATAAAACTACCCAACACAATGTTACCCTGCCCCGGAAAGTGTCGTTAAACACCAATAAACAAACGGCTAAACCGCATCTTTCAAACTTTATTATTTTTACAATATATGCCTCAAAACATAACTTGTGGGGGCGCGGAGGCGTTGCGGTAACCAGATCTCACTCCCGCGTCGTGTCCTTGGGCAAGGCACGTAACCCCGATTGTCCACATGGGGCACGATGCCGCTGTGTACTGAGGCGTACATGATGGTCGATGGTGCGCATGTCTTCAACCAATCTGACCCTGCCCGTGTTGCAGTGCGGGGTTACGATGTTGGGGAGCTGGCAGCTGCTCGTCGTTGCCCGGTGGTTCTCTCCGGGTACTCCGGCTTTCTCCACCCGTAAAACTGTCAACGACATGATATGACCTTGGCTGTTAAGTGTCGTTAAACCCTAACAAATAAATAAATAATATAACTTATGATTTATCCTCTCTACGAGCTCGTTCCAAGTTATCCTTTTGAGACAAACAATGAAAATTGTAACTTATTCAAGAAATCTTCTTTGCAAATGTCGTCTAGTCTTGTTACGTGAAGTGTGTGTGTGGGGGGGGGGGGGGGGGGGCAGGCATCAAAGAGCTGCCGGAAACAACCGTGGAGTCTTTGCATTACGTACGAGTTATTCTGTGACCGTTAAGTGTGTTTTTCGCAAAGGACCGGTTCTCGTACTCATTCCAGACAACGATACCTCACTATGTGAACTCCGCCCATACAATAACGGCGTATAACATGTTTTGTTTGCGACATCGCATCATATCAGGCATGCGTAATAAATTGTTGAATGCATGTACTTTACTGATTGTTGTGAATAACACGACGCCAGGGCTATTATTGCTTTCAATAAGTGGATGCTGCCCTATTATTAGGTCGGTACAATGTTTTGCAAGTAATGTCGTATAGGTTTACATCATGAAATGTGACCGTTCGAAAAGGCCTATCAGTATGTGCTCACTGCATTGTTGGAGATATGTACATTCTAATTATGAGGCCCATATTATTGTCCCGGTAAGTAACCGTCACTAATCAAGGGATTATTATTCCCGAACTGAAAGTCACTGAGCTATATATTTTGTACTTTCTGAGCTTTTGGAGCTTCGAGCTCGAGATAAGAGCTCATTTTAGTGTGGTACATTAAAAGTTGTATTTGCTTCGGTATTGAATGTGTTTGACCTGAAGCCTGTAGGTATTTGCCCGGAAGTTAATCCGCTACGTATGCCCATCATACGCGACTGATACAATGTGTGGTTTGTGAATTTCGAGTAACCACTGCATGGGCGCGTGCGTTTTTTCACTATGTGAACTCCGCCCACATAATAACGGCGTGTCACATACATTGTTTCGACATCGCATCATATCAGGCATGCGTAATAGTCGATGGCACTGGAGGAAGACCAAGGGTGAATTGCTTAGCTACCCGTTTCCTCCATCCACCCCTAGCCCTCGCTCTAAGGCCGAACTATGCACGCATGCCAAATTGCTGAATGCATCGCTTTACTGATTGTTCAGAATAACATGACGCCAGGGCTATTATTGTTTTCAATAAATTGATGCTGCCCTATTATTAGGTCGGTACAATGTTCATAGAGAATCGTATCAGTTTAAGCATGAAATGTTACCGTTCTAAAAGGCTTATCAATATGTGCTCGCTGCATTGTTGGAGGTATGCACATTCTCATGAGGCCCATATCTAGGTAAGTAACTATCACCAATCAAGGGGATATTATCCCCGAATTGAAAGGCACTGAGCTATACATTTTGTACTTTATGAGCTTTGGCAGCTTCGAGCTCGAGTAGGTCGGTACAATGTTTTGCAAGTAACGTCGTATAGGTTTACATCATGAAATGTGACCGTTCGAAAAGGCCTATCAGTATGTGCTCACTGCATTGTTGGAGATATGCACATTCTAATTATGAGGCCCATATTATTGTCCCAGTAAGTAACCGTCACTAATCAAGGGGTTTTTATCCTCGAACTGAAAGTCACTGAGCTATATATTTTATACTTTCTGAGCTTTTGGAGCTTCGAGCTCGAGATAAGAGCTCATTTTAGTGTGGTACATTAAAAGTTGTATTTGCTTCGGTATTGAATGTGTTTGACCTCAAGCCTATAGTTATTTGCTCGGAAGTTAATCCGCTATGTCTGCGCATCATACGCGACTGATACAATGTGTGGTTTGTGAATTTCGGGTAACCACTGCATGGGCGCGTGCGTTTTTTTCACTATGTAAACTCCGCCCATATAATAACGGCGTGTAACTTGCATTGTTTCGACATCGCATCATATCAGGCATACGTAATAGTCGATGGCACTGGTGGAAGACCAATGGTGAATGGCTTAGCTACCCGTTTCCTCCATCCACCCCTAGCCCTCGCTCTAAGGCCCATCTATGCACGCGTGCCAAATTGCTGAATGCATCGCTTTACTGATTGTTTAGAACAACATGATGCAATGGCTATTATTGTTTTAAATAAATTGATGCTGCCCTATTATTAGGTCGGTACAATGTTCATATAGAATCGTATCAGTTTAAGCATGAAATGTGACCGTTCTAAAAGGCTTATCAATATGTGCTCGCTGCATTGTTGGAGGTATGCACATTCTCATGAGGCCCATATCTAGGTAAGTAACTATCACCAATCAAGGGGATATTATCCCCGAACTGAAAGGCACTGAGCTATACATTTTGTACTTTATGAGCGCAGTACACTGAACGAATTAGTGTAAATTGGTCCTCACAAACAGCGACCGATATTATGCCTGTATTTCCTATATACCACAATACATTACCGACCAAGAATCGGTTATCCCAGACTTACACAAAATATTGGGCTTACCTGCACTTGTCACATGCACAATGGCAATTACTGATCAACATGTGTGCAAAATTTGAATAATATAGCATGTAAAATGTTGAAGGAGTAGACGACACAATACTGTAATGTTTTAAGTACTAAAAGGGAGCATAACTCTGGAAATACAAAATGGAGTTACCTGCACTTGGCATATGCACAACGGCAATTACTGATCAACATGTGTGCAAAGTTTGAACAATGTAGCATGTAAACTTTTGGAGGAGTAGGCGACACAAAAATTGTTTACGGGCGGGCGGGCGGGCGAGCGGGCGTTCAGGCAGGCAGGCAGGCAGGCAGGCAGGCAGAGAACACCATAACATGAAATGAAGACAAATTCAAGAAAAACAAACGACAATACAGGATCTGAGATTTAATGTTCTTGCTTCTCTATTTCATTAACCCTTTACCTAACACGAAAAGCAGACGACACTTGCAAACAAAATTCTTGAGTAATCAATTTTTTTCATTTTTTGTCTTAAAAACATAGGTTATGACCCCTCATTGGAACGAGCTCGATGATGAGTACACAACATCGATTCGTATTTCATCACTTATATTGAAGCATAAATTGAAAAAAATGGTGAAAATAAAAAAACACAGTTCAGTGGTGTAGCCATGGGGAGAAGACGACCCCCTCCCCCACCTTTCCTGAAAATAATCCCAACCTTATATACATTCAAGCCTGAAAGCCCATATCCATAATGATGTATATTCTCACCCTCATATTTCTTTTGCTTTTGTATACTCCACTTTCTGGGGACTTAAGTAATTCATGAAAATGAGACTATACTTACAACATTTACTATAGGAATTTCTATAGTCATTTTGTACCTATTGTATCATCCCGTAGTAACATCTAAAAAAGCGGTAACTAAAAGGTCCAAACTTATAGAGCCAAGGCTGCCCTAATGGAAAGCGTATAGTAAAGTTTTGCAGTCGATTCCTGTGTTAAATTCTTGTACTTTTTGCCTTTTTGTCAACTGCTGTCACGCCACTGGCACAATCCTAAATTATTTCTGTAATAGCAAACCGATTCAATAAATAACACAAGTCGACGTATACTCATAAACATTCGTCAGGGCCTTCCATCTTTTTATGAAAAGAGAAAAACCAAAGCACTAAAGCATGAGCCCGAGAAGCATATATCCCTGTTGTCTGTTAGATGAAAAGTTTCTAATGTTTCATGTATATATATATTTCTGTTTAAGGTCACATACTTATGCACAGTGGCTAATCATGACCGTGACAGTTTTAAGGGTGGAGGAAGCCGGAGTACCCGGAGAGAACCACTGAGCAACGACGAGCAGCTGCAAGCTCCCAAACATCGTAACTCCGCACTGCAGCACAGGCAGTGTTAGATTAGTTGAAGACATGCGCACCATCGACGTGTAGTGCGCCTTAGTACATGGCGTCATCGTGCCCCCATGTGGACAATCGGGGTTAAGTGCCTTGCCCAAGGACACAACGCGGGAGTCCGAATCGATCGCACAGACGGTCACCCATCCGAGGACTAACCGGGCTCGACGTTGCTTAACTTAATGTTTCATGCGTTTTTTATTATCAAACGAAATGTCCCGTAAAAGAACGTATTGCAGCGTATCTGTGACGTAATAAACAGGTTAATTAATGTGGTGTGTCGCCTTTGACGATAGGTGTACAATATTAATTACAGCTGTAAGAATAAGAGTCTAGTGCCGTCCTTCACCACCCTTACCCTCCTGTCCACGAACGTTCGTGGAAACCATATGCACTTTGTACAAAGCATGCCTTTAGTTAGAGAAGATAATGAAAACCAGTGTTTTGTCAACAGCTGTAGATTCAGAAAATCTTTCGACACCTTAGTTTAGACTACACTTTTGTTGTGACCTGCAAATCTTCCAAGTTTAATTTAAAGACTATTCGACAAGAAGGCGTCGGCCACTAGTATTTGGGTCATGCGAAGCTTAAAAACTCGATTCGATCATTCATCGACCCAATAATTTGATTCAATTCGAAAATATTCGAATCGTCGAACTATTCTCAAACATCTACCAAGGGCCACATCAGTTCAATTCAATTCAGTTCAATTTTATCCTCTTAACCCTATGTGGGTACACTAGGTACAATTTGTAATAGACAATAAATACTGGAGGATTCATTCCAACAAACCCACTGACAAATTCTGACAAAAATAAATACAGGAGTAATACATTACATTACGGAAGTAAATGGGTTAATTTATTTGGTGATAGGAGTTTATGTGGTGCGTACCAAAACCACGGAAGTCATCTCACAATATGCTTCACTCTAAAATCAGTTGGGTTTAAAAATTAACCCACATCAACTGGGTTGAGTGAATGTGGACTCAATTGGGTTCATATTTACTCAAGCCAGTTGATTTAGGTTACTTTTTTAACCCAACTAATTTTAGAATGTTCGGACATGATCGCGCGATTATACATATTGCTCTTCCATGCGTGACGATTGTCACATCTTCCCCGTCCATGCCCCACACTTTGCCCCCGGCACACGACCAAAGTCTCCGAATCGGAACAAGCTTGACCATCTCCATACGATGATTTGTGGGGGGGGGGGGGGGGGGCAAACCATGTCTCTGAAGAATGAATTGGGCACCAATATCAGATCGGGTACCAATATCAGATCTGAGTGAGGTACGAATTTTTTTTATTAACTCTCAGAAGCCATGAGTCGAGTTTTCTTGCCTGTGATGTAATACGGCAGGTAATCTGGCTGTGACAGTTCGGCTATATTTGGGCTGGGGAAGAATTAAACACTGAGCAGGTGCTTCTAGTCAAGTGCCGTCTGCCTGAATAGGCAGACGACACTTGACTAGAAACACCTGCTTTACTGTAAGTTTTGCGCCGTTTGTCGTGTTCAATAAATTTATTCTGATTCTCCGGCTTCTAGGAGTTAAGTCCGTTCTTAAGACCTGATGATGGAATAAGAGTTCAAGGAGGTTTCGTTTCCGAAACTACTCTGATTCTGTTTACGGATATTCCGCGTTTTTAATTGACTCACCCAATCAAACTAACCGCCGTTGAGTACAATACTTGAGTGGAGATTGATAATATTTATGGTTGTCTGAAGGTGCATTTTTACAACTACAGCCGTGAGATGATTCGACAAGAAATACTCTGACCGAATCGATTCCACACGACATGTGAGATTCTCTGGCTAGTTACATGTAGTCCCCACCCCCGCATACTAGTACGAACGTCAATTTCATATACATACCCTTAAAAGTTGAACTTCTTGAGTATCCTGCTTTTCAAATAATCCCTAAAATGTGATTACGTAGAATTAAACGCATTTCTCTTACACATCGCGATTAAGATCGCGTCCCTCGAGCGCATTTTATATGTTTGTTATCACACACCAATAAAAAATTAGTGCACGCAATTGCCAAGTTCCTCAGCCTAATAAACACTGACAAAAAATCTATAAATTAATAAAATTTTGGTAAGAAACGCATGTCAATAGAAAAATCAAATTACGTGCAGTTCGGAATGATAGTTTATCAACGACCATTCACGTGTATTGGATTTAAATATTAATCTTCTCTCGTGGAGTTCTGATGAAAGTCTAAAACACATCTAGCTGCCAGAGGTTTTTTTTCTAAATGTATGTAAATCACGGTGGTATTTTTGAAACGTTAACCATATAGAGGACACTGTAAACTGACATGAATCGCAGGTCGATATTTATTTCAGATTCCGTCTGTGGATGCAATTTGGGAAATTTTAGATTGCAGCTTCAAGTCAAAGAACATGACTTTCTTCAACATGAAGAGATGGACGTGGTGGCTCAGCGGTTATGACATCAGACTTTAAACCGGAAGGTCTACTGTTCGATCCCTGTCAGGGGTAACTGTGTTGTGTCCTTGGGCATGGCACTTAATCCCGATTACCCAGGTGGGGGCACAGTGGCGCTGTGTACTAAGGCGTACTGCACATGGATGGTGCACTTGTCTTCAATCAATGCTAACTCTGTTTGTGCTGAGTTATTACGTTGGTTAGTGGCAGTTGCTCGCGTTGCGCGGAGGTTCTCATCGGGTACTCTTGCTTTTTTCACCCGTAAAACTGCCCGACATGAGGTTACCTCGCTGCCGAAAGTGTCGTTATATCCAATAAATAAATAAATTTCAACATGAAGAAAATGTCTGCTGTTTAAAAATGGTCACTTTCATTCTGACTTCAACAAATAATTTAACGTTTTCATTTTTTTGGCGAAAGGAATATTATAGCTCCTCATTAACCATTTACATAACATGAAAAACAGACGACACTTACAAAAAAAAGTACTTGAATAACTATTTTTTTTCATTTTTGTCTCAAAAACATAGGTTATGACCCCTGAGCTCGTTCCAACGAGGGGTCATAACCTATGTTTTTGAGACAAAAAATGAAAAAATAATGAAAATTAGTTTTGGCCGCTACGTTGGGTAAAGTGTTAAAATAAACTCCGACTGAAAATCATAACCTAACTTTAACACTTTGCGCAACTCTTCTAATTCAAATTTCCAAAATCTCAAGCAGCAAATTGTTTCGTAATTCAATCTGGAATTTAACCGATTCAATCCTTTTTGACAGGGCTCAAACAGCTCTGTCAAACAAGATTGAATTCGTTACAATCTGAGTTGCATTATGGGAAAAAAATGATTTTGCTTTTTGCGACATCCTTTTGTAAAGGGTTAAGGGGAAATTTCCAGATAATATTACAAAAATTATCTCTTCAAATATTAACTTCCCAAATGAGCTCATCGAGTACATAAGGTGACGCCACCCCTTGGGGACCCAAAATGATGTACTGAAGTTGATACCTCGAATTTGAGCATATATTGACAACTCCGATGGAGGTGATGATGTATGGCTCAGAGACGAGGTCCAGTATTTATTTATTTATTTATTTATTTATTTATTTATTTATTTATTTATTTATTTATTTATTTATTTATTTATTGGTGTTTAAATCACGCATTTCTGCACAATGGCTAATCGTGGCCGCAACATGGAGATAAAGTCAAGTCCAGCCAATCGTTTGTACCCATGTTGCCCATTTTAGAGGACTTCCAACCCAAGCATTGGTGACTGGGTCCTATTTTACCAGTAAAACAGACCTTGTTTACCGCAGTAAACAAGCACTACTTCTTTTCTCGGGGTTCCCGCGGGGCTGTCGAGTCTTTAAAACACCATCTTGGAACACAAAGGGTGATCATAATATAATATTTTGGCGATTTCCTTTGAGAAAACTGCGACAGACCAATTGAGAGCTATTCCCATTTCCTACTTTTAATTTACACATTTCTCATCGTATATCACGACATACTGACGCACCTTTCACAAATAAGGTTTTATCATCCACTTATGCTCGCATAAGATCCAACAATCATTCAAAAAACGATTGATAGGTGCTACTATATACAAAATCATCGCAGCAATTTGCGGATTTATTGGAATTTAATTTTAGGCTTCCACTGTAATGTGCTCCATCAGTGACATGAGTACCATATAATACACATACGTCGACAAATTGCAATGATTAATGGTTTAAGGAGGGCCTATTAGGAGCAACAATTAGTTTGTTTTCACGGGAAGGCAGTTGTAGAATTTTCCTTTTCCTTATCATTATGTGATCTTTTCGCGACGTCCATATAACCAAGAGCGCAGAGACGAGCCCAACCAGGCATGTCAACTGGCACCTGTACCGGTACCGCCGGTTCCCTCATGCAACAACCGGCACCGGTACTGAAGCTTTTGTCCCGCCAGTACCGGAACAAAATTATTTTATGGTGAAATTCCTAACTGAACGAGGGAAAACGAGATAATAATTCGTCCCCTGAGTTCCAATGTGTTCTATGTGCCTACTGGCTCATAGAACACATTGGAACTCAGGGGACGAATTCTGTGTGGCACACTTACACTACATACTTTCAGCTTATTTGTAAATGAACATATCAAAACACTCTAAAGGGGCATGTTCTGTTTGCACCACCACCTCGATAAAGCCGATCATTTTAACTTTTCAAGCGTGGCATCAAAGACAATGAAAGCACCGTCATGGGCTACTTCAAAGAAATTATTCAGTGGCGACATCAAAGTAATCATAAAGCACGATTTTCGTGCTTTATGATTATTTTGATGTCGCCTCAGAATAATTGGTACGATGCAATGTTTGTCTTTGCGATCTTGGGGACTGGGTCAGTTTAAATACAAATTTCTCCCATCTCATTGTGATGTCACCCAATTGTTGACTTGTCTAGGTACCGGTACCGGTTTCAACGGGACAGGTTCTGTCCCGCCCCGGTACCGGTTATGTTGGTGCTGGCGGTACTTTGACATTCCTACGCAAATTTGAAGGTTTGTCGGAACATTAGACATTAGATATGGCCGATCTCTCATGAGTTAGGATTTGATATAACATTTCCGTACTGAGCTCACTATACATATCTGCGACGAGGTTTACCGAGGCTTAGATCGATTTTAGTGAATGAGGTTCAGACATTTCATATTAAATCGTGACGAATTTGGGATTCTTTTTATCACATAGTGCAATTTAACACTTAGGGCCCTGTGAATCCCACATTTTCGATTCGAATCGAATCTCGAATCGAATCATGTCTATTATTCGAAATCGAATGGAACCTCGAATCGAATCAGTGGCATCTTAAAGATGAGCGATTGGGATTGGGGGTGCTATAAACCTGATTTGTTCTCACTGTGATGGCTCAAGTCCCGACTGATAAAATACTCTAACTGCATCATCAGGGCATGCCTTCGTCGAAGGCATGCCTTGATGATGTTGTTGGGGGTATTACCCTGTAAGTCTAACAGTTGCTCGCCGTTGCTCGATGGTTCTCTCCGGCTTCCCCCACCCGTACAAATGTCCGACACGAGGTGACCCTGTCTGTCGAAAGTGTCGTTAAAATCCCAATAAATATTATAACAAATATATAATTACCCTGTAGGGATTAAAGTTCATCGTCGACTTTGCTTGGAAACCTTAAATTTGCATTTAACAGTGGTTGGGACTAGTGATGTTAAAATTAGCATAGTTGGCGGCATGAGGGAAGATGTTATTTATGTTAATGTTGCAGAAGTTACACTTAGTCATATTTCAACATTATTTTTGTACGATTTCCATCTGAACTATGAGTTTTGTGAGACGATGAAGATGACTGATATCAAGCAGCTATATTCTTATGAAAAAAGATTCGAGAGGAAACGAATCGGGCTGCCGATTTCGAATCGAACCGAATATCTACTTAACCCTTTACTTAACATGAAAAGCAGACGACACTTCCAAACAAAATTCTTGAATAACTAATTTTTTTCATTTTTTTGTCTCAAAAACATAGTTTATGACCCCTCGTTGGAACGAGCTTGTCGAGCTCGTTCCAACGAGGGATCATAACCTATGTTTTTGAGACAAAAAAATGAAAAAATAATGAAAATTAATTGGCGAATTTTGAGAATAGCGCTAGCCGGTTTTGGCCGTTACGTTGGGTAAAGGGTTAAGATTCGAAACAGAATCGAATCTCGAAGCTTCGCAGGGCCCTATTAACACTTTACCTAATGCATCTCTTCAAACCTTCCAGCGCTGTAAAAAGCACCAACCAATTCTTTTTTTTTTTGCCTCGAAAACATCACTAATGGTCCCTCGTTGGAACAAGCTTGTTGAGCTGGTTTCAAATGAGGAGTCACATACATGCTATGTTTTCGAGGCAAAAAAAACTTTTCAGTTATTCAGGAAATGTGTTTTTCTAAATATCGTCTGCTCTTCGAATTATATAAGCAGATAGTGAGATACAAAAAAAGATTAATATGTTCAATTTTACTTTCGACACAAACTCACTCACAATTTTACGACATCAATGTTGACTTCTGGCGTCAAATGGTTATTAGGCATGTTGCGAACAATATTTTCGTAATGAGGTATTTGGTGGTGATTGTATGACAAATTGGCTCAATAGGCGAGAGAGGCTGCAGCCATCCTTGACATCAAGAAGCTATTCGAGTAACGACAGGGCCAAGAAACTTTCAGGAAAGTTTATGCACCCCAAGCAAACGGTGAAAAGAAAAGACAGTAAAGTGGTGATAGGAGTAGAATATCAACCCCAAAGATGAGGTGAGCATTTTGAAGAACTTCTCAATAGACCGACGACCGATAATCTGCTTGATATTACACCTTGCCCAACGCAGACGTTTTCTAAATTTATTATTTTAATTTTTTTTTTTTTAAATTTCAAGAAGATTCAACAAAACCATGTAACGTGACCCCTCACTGGAACGAGATCGACGAGCTTGTTCCAATGAGGGGGTCACATGATATGGTTTTTTCGACATCTGTTAATTTTTTTTCAACTGCTTAATTTGTAAATTACGCGGGCTGATGCGTCCGATTCGTTAGCTAAAAGGGTTAAGAAATAGGAGACAAACCTTCCTATAAGCTGTAAAAAGCCGTCAAGAGAGGAATTCAGAAAAACAATCGCGCTGTGCAGGAATGGAAAGGCATCTGGACCAAATGAGATTCCATCGAAAGCGCTCTGGGCAGGCCTCAACAAAACGGAGAATATGTTCTTTCAATTGTTTTGGCGGATATCTGAGGAGGAAAAGATACCAGCAGAATGCAAAGAGAGTCATCTGATTAAGCTTTCCATGAAAGGAAACCTCAGCCAATGCCCCAACTAAGGGGCATTCCTCTCATACCTACCAGGGACAGCTTTCAATAGAATCACACTAAAGAGGCTAAAGGGATCGGTTGACCGGGGATGGAGTGATGAACAAGCGGGTTTCAGGAAAGTACATTAACTTTTTATCGTTTGTACAACAATCTGATCAAGATTAATAATTGCAAAATTGTATCCGATCTCATAAGACGGTTGTATGTTCTTAGTCCAAAATGAACATTACAATATGTATTATAAGTAGTATGTCTCGTATGTTTCACCTCTAGTTTGGATGACCTCGGAAGTGACGTCATGTCACGTGACGTAGTGGCGCCATGTTGTGTTGTCATGGTAACCCGCGTGAGCGGCCATGTTGTGACGTCATACCCATAGTGATACGTGGTGTTAGTGCGCACGCGCAGCGGGTGTTGCTATGGTGATACGTGTTTCCGTCGTCCATTTCGTATACTGGGGGCCGCCATGTTGGTTTCTATGGTAGCACGTGGTTGCTATGTTACCCAATTTTTCTGCAATAGGACGGGGAATGTTCGGAGGGTATGTTCCTTTGTAGAAGAGTAAATCTAATTACCACAAACAACCCTACAACTTGTACTATTTCGAATTCTTTCAGAATTCTCTTCTATCTATATATGCAATAGTTTTCGTCTATCTGACCATGTTCCTTTGTCATGGAGTATACTCCAGTAGCGTAGAAGAGCCTATCAACTGGAACAGCTTTGCTTATTGTTACTATATTTAGCTTTTCTGACCTATTCTTGTTAGTTCTGGCCCTATTCCGAGTACTCTTGTTGTTTCATATATCTAGATCATTCATATAGATTATAACTAACCAATCAGATAGCTTGATTTCCCATAATCTGTATACAGAGTTATCTCCCCTTATTACAACGAAGTTGTATCCGATTCTCATCGCCTCTGTATCCAATGGCAATATCCCATGGAATCCCTTATTGTGAAACGTCTCTGTTATGGAATCCCCTTTTTGTCGTATGAGGCCATGAGGGCTATGTAAAAGCCCTCAATGAGTCCTCATATATTATGCCTCATAGCCTCATAGAATTTTGAGGTTATGAGGACCATTAAAAATCCCTCAATGAGGTATAATTTACTACGACTCTTAGTCTCATTTCAGTATTTGAGGATACCTGTGGCCTGGTATTGTATTATTCGAGGAGACCTATCGAGGATACCTTTAGGAGAATCCCTTTTTTTGTCGTATGAGGCCATGAGGGCTATGTAAAAGCCCTCAATGTGTCCTCATTTATTATCCCTCATAGCCTCATTGAATTTTGAGGTTATGAGGACCATTAAAAATCCCTCAATGAGGTATAATTTACTACGACTCTTAGCCTCATTTCAGTTTTTGAGGATACCTATGGCAGGGTATTGTATTATTCGAGGATACCTATCGAGGATACCTTTAGTAGAATCCTTTTTTTGTCGTATGAGGCTATGAGGGCTATGTAAAAGCCCTCAATGAGTCCTCATTTATTATCCCTCATAGCCTCGTTGAATTTTGAGGTTATGAGGACCATTAAAAATCCCTCAATGAGGTATAATTTACTAAGACTCTTAGCCTCATTTCAGTATTTAACAGCCATATCCCCAGGCACCCCAAATTCGGCACCCGTTTTTGGAAAACATGGCCTTTGGCACCCTTTTTTGTCGTATGAGGCCACGAGGACCATGAGTAATCCCTCAATGAGATCTAATGTAGTCTTACCAACCGCTTCCATCTTGTCGCCAAACCTCCAAGACCACTACTGGTCTATGGCCTATCTGTCCTATCATTAGCTTCTACAACAGTCTTGTTCCATTGCGGCCTTGTACCAGTACTATTGGCTTCTGTTATTCTGCCCCATATCTCATCCATTACTTCCTAGCTATACCTATCTCAGTCTCGACTATAACATTGATTAAGGTTTAATCAGATTTTCCCTGTATACATATCAGGCATTCCGTAATTGAGATTCCTAGCCGAGTCCGTAAAATTTGGATTCCGTGTTTTAACATCAACAGACGAGGGTATTCCCCTTCCCTATTGGAAGAATTCAGTTCAACTGGGTGTAAATTATATATATTTTCATTAAGTTTAAAAATGCATTCAGTTAAACGTTGTTCATTTCAAAGGGTGTTAATACCTTCATTTAGGTTATGGTTCAAAAATAAAGTCCATTCGAATAGTTCAAAAGGTGTTAATATTACATACCTTCATTAGGGTTATAGGTCAGAAATAAAGTTCATTCAAATAGTTCAAAGGGTTAACATTGGGTTATATTTGGGGTTATAGTTCAATACTCTGCTCAATTCATTGGGCATTAAGATCTTGGTTGTATTGGATCTTTGTTCACTTTTTTATGATCAGTTCACTTCGATAACTTCATTGGGTCAGTTCGATATGCTTCAATTTGTTACGTTTACTTCGATCTTAGTTGTGTTAGATCTGTACCTTTATTGTTTTGTAGTTGTTGGTTGTTTCTATTCAAGTTCTTGTAGTAGTTGCTGAATTGGGTGTTATCAATCCCTTTCCATACCCTCGACTGTTGATGTTAAAACACGGAATCCAAATTTTACGGACTCGGCTAGGAATCTCAATTACAGAATGCCTGATATGTATACAGGGAAAATCTGATTCAACCTTGATCAATGTTATAGTCGAGACTGAGATAGGAATAGCTAGGAAGTAATGGATGAGATATGGGGCAGAATAACAGAAGCCAATAGTACTGGTACAAGGCCGCAATGGAACAAGACTGTTGTAGAAGCTAATGATAGGACAGATAGGCCATAGACCACTAGTGGTCTTGGAGCTATGGCGACAAAATGGAAGCGGTTGGTAAGACTACATTAGATCTCTTGAGGGATTACGCATGGTCCTCATGGCCTCATACGACAAAAAGGGGTGCCAAAGGCCATGTTTTCCAAAAAGGGGTGCCGAAATTGGGGTGCCTGGGGATATGGCTGTTAAATACTGAAATGAGGCTAAGAGTCGTAGTAAATTATACCTCATTGAGGGATTTTTAATGGTTCTCATAACCACAAAATTCAATGAGGCTATGAGGGATAATAAATGAGGACTCATTGAGGGCTTTTACATAGCCCCCATGGCCTCATACGACAAAAAAAGGATTCTCCTAAAGGTATCCTCGATAGGTATCCTCGAATAATACAATACCAGGCCATAGGTATCCTCAAATACTGAAATGAGGCTAAGAGTCGTAGTAAATTATACCTCATTGAGGGATTTTTAATGGTCCTCATAACCTCAAAATTCAATGAAGCTATGAGGGATAATAAATGAGGACTCATTGAGGGCTTTTACATAGCCCTCATGGCCTCATTCGACAAAAAGGGATTCTCCTAAAGGTATCCTCGATAGGTATCCTCGAATAATACAATACCAGGCCACAGGTATCCTCAAATACTGAAATGAGGCTAAGAGTCGTAGTAAATTATACCTCATTGAGGGAATTTAATGGTCCTCATAACCTCAAAATTCAAAGAGGCTATGAGGCATAATATATTAGGACTCATTGAGGGCTTTTACATAGCCCTCATGGCCTCATACGACAAAAAAGGGATTCCATAACCAGAGACGTTTCACAATAAGGGGTTCCATGGGATATTGCCATTGGATACAGAGGCGATGAGAATCGGATACAACTTCGTTGGAATAAGGGGAGATAACTCTGCATACAGATTATGGGAAATCAAGCAATCTGATTGGTTAGTTGTAATCTATATGAATGATCTGGATATATGAAACAACAAGAGTACTCGGAATAGGGCCAGAACTAACAAGAATAGGCCAGAAAAGCTAAATATAGTAACAATAAGCAAAGTTGTTCCAGTTGATAGGCTCTTCTACGCTACTGGAGTATACTTCATGACAAAGGAACATGGTCAGATAGACGAACACTATTGCATATATAGATAGAAGCAAATAATTCAAAATAGTACAAGTTGTCGGGTTGTTTGTGGTAATTAGATTTACTCTTCTACAAAGGAACATACCCTCCGAACATACCCCGTCCTATTGCAGAAAAATTGGGTAACATAGCAACCACGTGCTACCATAGAAACCAAGATGGCGGCCTTCAGTATACAAAATGGACGACGAAACACGCATCACCCTAACAACACGCGCTGCCCATGCGCACTAACACCACGTATCACTATGGGGATGACGTCACAACATGGCCGCTCACGCGGGTTACCATGACAACACAACATGGCGGCACTGGCTCACGTGACATGACGTCACTTCCGAGGTCATCCACCGAGGTCATCCAAACTGGAGGTGAAACATACGAGACATACTACTATTATATACCGAGTCAAAAAAGAAAGTATAATAAACTTTGAGGAGCAGTTTTTTGGTATTATCAACTTTAATCCCAAACAAATTATTGTACATTCATATTTCGAGTCCAGCTGTATGAATTTGCATAATTTCATGCTCTTACTGTTGCCAGCGTCACGTCAGGAAGTCGCAATTCAGACATAGGGTGAAATGAAAAGTTCACACATGCAGTCAATAGCGTGCATGTCCACCATTTGCCTCTCGGATGGCAAGACATCGACGGCGCATGGACCTGATAAGTCTCTGGATGTCACCCTGTGGTATTACGTTCCACTCATGCCTTAAAACATTACAACAGCGTTAAGAATTTCGTACCTATATCACTGTCCATTCAAATGACCATCGATGAAGATCAACAGCATTCGATGGTGCAAGGAAATTCCTGCCCAAACCATTACACTACCCCCGCCCAAACGGTCGCATTCCCCCACGCATGCACCAGGAAACCGTTCTGCTCGTCGGCGATACACTCTTGTTTGATTCATCACTGAAAAGAACTGTGCTCCAACGCTGCGAACACGCTGACGTACCCAATCCATTCTGACGGTACGATGACGATGGGTAAGGATGGTCCGTGGTATGGATGCCTACTTCTGATGCCGTGTTCAGCGAGTCTATTGCGGACAGTCCGTGCACTGATTCTATTGTTAGTTCTACCAGGAGTAAGTGCTACAGTACTCGTCGCCGGGAGGAAGCGATCCCGCAAGTGAGATGTTCTGATGTGTCTTGTGCAGGGGCAGTAATTCTTCGTAGACCTGAACGCAGTCGGTCGGCAGTAGATCCAGTGGTTCTATATATTCCAATGAGACAGTAAATAGTGGCCACAGTGAATCCGAACTCAGCAGCGAGCTCATCTGGAGGTATTAGGGCCTCATGCATACCATTGGTACGCAACCTCTGATTTTCGGTTAACCTAGGCATTTTTTAAAATGTCAGAAGACAAAAACTCGCGTGTTTTCTCAATATACCATGCTCTCTAGCACAACATAACACACAGAAAATCGTCGGTCACCCAATCTCGGGTAGCACGTGCTGTTTTGAAATCCGTAGCAAAATTGTATACGATTAGGTGGACAACAACAACAACATGTCATTAAATTCTTTGCGCGTCTTCTTGTCCATAAACATGCAACATTAGAACTATTATATTTAATCCTTTATGCTCTTTTATTACATTTGTTTCTATTATACTTTCCTTTTTGACTCAGTATACAACATGCGTGTATCTTTAAAAAAAATTCAAAGCTAAAATCTCACCCTAGAATTTTTACATCATATCAGATCACATCGCATATTTCTGTTGGCAGACTCAGTATATTAATTCAACTAAATATTGACGTAGTGTGTCCATCAGTTCTGGCTCGCAGGAAACGGGAGTCACAACTTCTCCAAATCCCTATTGTGCATGTCGCAAACGAGGATCACGTGGAACTCACTGACATGCGCATATAGCTGACAATTTTACAAGCACGATATAAAAACTAGAGTATCATTTCCCCGAACAATCTGAACAAACATTCCATTCGAGGTATGTTTGAAATTACTTTACAAAGCTAGCCCAGCACAAAAGGTACAGAGGCTGTGTTCTTGAACGCGATTTGCAATAATGTTGAATATAAGCCACCCGACACTGCAAAATGTTACCACGAGATAGAATTTCCAATTTCAGAAGTTATAATGCGTTATCAAGAAAATAAGATGTATTTTCTGTATGCATTCCAGGTGCTGTATGCCCATCACCATTTAATAAAGACATTAACACACCAGTCAATCAATCTGGACTGTCATATTTTGTATCGTTGGAGAGAACAGATCGGCCATATCAAACAAGACGCGTACACAGTATTGTCTGATCTGGACGATTTGGTCTCAACTGGACACAATGCGAAATCCGCCAATCAATTTACTATTGTAGTAATCTGTATGTGTCGTCACTATTCCAACCAAGCTCTCAGGTCACCGGTCTAACTCTGTAGCAAAACCGACGCTATTATGGAATGGAACCAGCCCAGCTCTTTAATAATACATCACCGGTGTTTTTGATTCAATCGTCTGGAATATTTCAGTTGGTCGGAAAGCGAACCTATGGTTCGCTTTTTAGACCAACTCGAATATCAAGATAACTGAATCCAACAGTACCATAAACATCCATTTCTTTTAATCAATGCAAGAGATGTTTTTCAATCGAGAAATGATTTGACCGAATGTTTAACCCTTTGAAAACGAGCAGCCGCTTTTCTGGTCCAGAAGCATGATACGTCATAATTTCATTAAGTAGGATGGCTGCTAAGTGAATGTGTGCGGTAGACCAATTAAAATGTTCAACGTGCAGCCGTGGAGCTGCACGTTGAAAATATTAATTTGTTTACTCCTAAATGATGAATATGTACTCTTCCAACTGCTGTTATTGAACGGATATGGAAGCTACCACAAGTGTTCAACGGGTTAATACATTACAATTTCGTTAGACATGTTTGTAAACTAGATACCTATGAATGAAGACTCATAACGGTTGCAGTTTTATGTTCACGTTGCGTAGTTCAATTAATTGTGTTATTATTTATTTACTGGTGTTTAAGATAACATGTTTCTGCACAATGGCTAATCGTAACCGCAACATCGATAAAAGTCATGTTAACAAATTGTTTATACCAATGTTGCCCATTTTAGAGGACATACACCCCAGGCATTGATTACCGGGTCCCATTTCACTAGTAAAACAGAGTAAGCTAACTGTGTTGATATCTTGGTGTTTTTAATGTGAATTTAAATACTTATTAAATGGAAAAACTGTAAGTGGACCACGTGAAAATACCTGTATAGCTTTGTGAGTAAGGCGTGTCACATTTCATCAACTGTGCTCTGTGTGCAAACTGAGCAAAAAATTTGGTAAACAAACTGCCCATAACAGCGTCGAATTCCTAACAAACTTAGACTGATGTCCCGACAGCATGTCTTTCATCCTGGTCTATAACTATTTTTTGTGTTATTGATCACATCCCGGTTGATCAAATGACAATTCATTGAATAATGAAGGGAAGAAGAATTAGAAAAGATTCACACCATGGGACAGTACGATCGAATTACTCCTAGTTCATCCGAGATTACACTTCTACATGTTTATCCCATGATAATATTCAGTGAAATAGCACTGGCCCACAGGATTATAATATGAATTCGGTCTAGAAGAGGACGCAGTCGCAAAGGACTCTATTGTACCGGAAGATTGAAAGAAAATGATTCTTGTCACTGCCGGTAGTTTTGTCAACTTTTGATACTCACTGTATTAGTATTAATGGCAGTAAACCAAAAGAGAAAAGATTCGTGGTCATAGTAGGATTTTAAAAATTTTCAAGTAACAAAAATCAGTTCAATACTGAATTCTAGGAAGCCAGTGTTCAAGTTAAAAGAAATAATAACGTCATTTATTCAGAAAGATTCACGCGGCGAACACACGGTGCAATCTCTTGTTTTTGTTGCTATTTTCATTTTCAACTCTCCTAGAATTCAATATCGAACGAAACATGGCCGCCCCGATGGGCAAACCGGAAGACACAATTTTCAGTTTGTTAGATATACTGTTACCTATAGAGTTCACTGCATTCTCTAAAAGGATTAAAAACAGCACGAGGTGTGCGAAGGTTTGGTAACGTCAGTTGTATCAAACTAGTATAGTTTTTCGTGAATTGCGGAATATTTAAAATTACGGATTTGTAATAGGACACGACAGGGAATCAAACTGATTTACGTTTTAAATATACTTGATGTGCAGTGACGTGTAATGCGACATCCAAAGTTAGAAGTTAATCACCTGAGTAAAAATATACTCATTCATTGAACGAATATTGCTTTTAGCCCCCTGAATCTTATGCCCATTAACTGGTAGAGTGCTAAAAAACACTATCAGGGGTTTAATATGAAGAGCAGGTACTCCCGCCTGAATGAGTCATATTCTGTGGATCTGCTTCATATTATCTTAAAAGTGAAATTACTTAGTCTACATGGGTTTCCCTTGCTATAATTTAAGAGGCACTCTCCCATAAATTGTAACATTTATATATTTATTGATTGGTGTTTAAGGCCACATATTTCTGCACAATGGATAATCATGACCACGACAGTTTTACGGGTGGAGGAAGCCGGAGTACCCAGAGAGAACCAACGAGCAATGTCGAGCAACTGTCAGCTCCCCAACATACTAACTCCACACAAGCAGGGTTAGCATTGGTTGAAGACAAGTGCACCATCGATGTGCAGTACGCCTTAGTACACAACGTCACCGTTCCCCCGCGTGAGCAATGAAGGTGAAGTGTCTTGCCCAAGGACACAACGCGGTTGCCGCAGGTGGGATTCGAACTGAGGAACTCTCAGCTTGCAGCCTGCAACTCTAACTACTGAGCCACCCCCCCCCCCCCCCCAATAAATTGTAACACATGACAATATTTTGATGACCAAAAATACCTTACTACTCTACCAGTTAAGCAAGTGACCTGCTACTTGACAGATCATGTCTGACTTACGATTCACAAACTGCGCCATAAACTAGGACAATACAGAATTGCTATTGTATTCCACTCTCATCGACACATTGGATTTAAAATTTTATAGAACTGTCGTCGACAGAGAACAATATTGTTCTGAGCACAATTTACTTTTTTTTCGAGAAAATCGAAGTTTGACTTTTTGGACCCCTTGTACCTGTATATGTTTGAGATGTAAGGGGAAGTTTCATTGTTATATATTTATTAACTCTTAACCCGCTGAGTATTTTCAAGATATTTTTCATCAAATCTAGTCATGGCTGCTTTGTAGCAGCCATGACTAGATTTGATGAAAAATTCATCTCAATTTATCTCGAGAACTCAATGATGAAAATATCCATTCAGTTTACAGGAGTAAAATCTGATTAAATGTACCAAAATTATACTTATTTCAGTGGCAAGAGAAATCCTGTCCCGTGCAGGAATATCCACCAGCAACATGCAAGGACTTAACTGATAAAATTTTACGATGAATAATAGCGACTCTGTGAATCTGATTCACAGAGTCGCTATTATTAGGTATCCCGTATAAGGTTCTGGTGTTGCCTAACCGGTTTTGTTCGTTTTTGAACTTCGTCAGAGATAAACTATTACGTTTTAAACAGTGAAATTTGTCTTCACTTCGAACATAAAGCTCAAAAGTCACTTCGTTTCTCTGGAAATAAAACAGTTTTTCATATTTGAGACGGCATTTCTCTTGAACCATAGGAGTATTTGGAGCTAGAATACATTTTTCAGAACGACTAGCTAAAACGGAGAACGCACAGGCCGTTGTTGACAATTATTGTGTTTCTACATTAGAAAGGGAGCCCTTTATTGCCTTCAGTGTGGTTCCAACTTGTGAATAGTTTAAACTCTAGAGCAAATTTATAAAATCTGGTTAGAGTTACAAAATGTACGTGATATACCTCGATAGAACATTTTCAAATATTCCTTTGAGTCTCTAGTATAACTATTCGCAACCGCAATGTGTTCCCGATACTTAGTGGAGTATGGATAGTTCGGATATTGCCGATTCCTTCAAAACCCAATTTGATATCTAAAGTTGACGGACGGAAGGACGGACGGGTGGACGAGCGGACGGACGGACGAGATTACTTCTCAAAAAACAGATTGTTAGTGTTTTCAATAACGTTGGGTGGATGAAAAGTAGATGTAAATGCAACTACAAAAATACACTTAATAAAATCTAATGGAGACAAATACAATTATGGCAAGAATACTTAAAATCGTATAACCAACCAGAGGTTTTTTCAGGTTTTCTGTTTCACTGACTTTTCGTGGAAGTGAAACCCGAGGATCGAAATGGTGTCCGGCCATCGTCTCTATTTGCTTTCACTAAAGGTGGACAAGACACTATCCGGCGATGGTTTGTTAGTTTTGTTTTTATTTTGCGAATCAACCGATAGAAGGAAAGGATTTCAAATTGAAGAAAACTTATTTTTTATTAAATTTTGAAGAAAGTAATCGAATAAAATGTGTATGTAGGTATACTGCTTACAACAATGTTAAAGTAAGCCAACTATCTGTCGCTATTACATCCCAGGTAGCCGCTATCCAAATGGACGCTTCCCAGATTTCCAATAGGGACGGGTTAAAGATCGACGCTTCCAAGAGAGACGAGTCCCAAGTGAATTTCCCAGACAGACGGATCATATAGTGACGCTTCTCGGGCAGATGCCACACCTAAGAATATCACCTACTGATTTGACGTGATTTTCAAACGAAACGGCCGTGATATTTCCTACGCCCCCACACGCCACTCCTTCTCTCTCCCCAATTACACTGATCAGAAGACCTCCCGTTTTATAACCTAGTGGCCATATACTATTCTTTCTCTCATCCCGCTTCCACGTTATACTCTGACATTATACAGACTGATATTTTGGATGTTCTAAAAGAAAGTGTTCCAGTGTATCCGTTAGCCTGAAATTATATATTTGACACTCCTTATCAACGTCTCTCCCATGTGAACACTACCCAGATGGGCTCGCTCCGGTGACCTATCTGGAACCAGCCCATCTGGGTAGTGTTCACATGGGCCCCGTCTATCTAGGATGCGACCTTCTGAGACCCTTTTGTTTGCGAAATCTGGGACTCGTCCAAGTGGGAAGCATCTATATGGGACCGTCTGTCTAGGGAGCGTCTATTCGAACAACGTCTATTTTGGATGACACCTCGGTAGCTTTTAACCCTTTACCCAACACAGACGATATCAAAGTTTATTATTTTAAATATATTTTCTTTAAATTTTTCAAAAAATTTCAACAAAACCATATCATGTGACACCTCGTAGGAACGAGCTCGATGAGCTCGTTCCAACGAGGGGTCACATGATATGGTTTTGTTGAAATTTGTTGAAAAATAATATTTTTTCAACTGCAGAATTTGCATATTACGCGGGCGGATGCGGGCGATTCGTTGGGTAAAGGGTTAAACATTGTCACGAGACCTGAAAATGATGATAAGCTGATCCTTTTAACCTATTTACCCAACGTAGCCGTCAAAACCCGCCAGCTCTATTCACAAATATCCCCATTCAATTTTCATTTTTTTGTCTTAAGAACATAGCTTATGACCTCTCACTGGAACGGGCTCAACGCGCTAGTTCCAATGATGGATCATAAGCAATGTTTGTGAGGCCAAAAATACAACCATTATTGATTCAAGAATTTTATTTGAAATTGTCGTCTGCCTTTCGTTTTAGGTAAAGGATTAAATTTCTGTATTTAAAATTACTTTAATCGTTTATCCCAGGAGCGCGGTGGCTCAGTGGTAGACTGTTGGACTTCTATGCTAGAGGTCCCGAGTTCGATCCCCGTCCGGGACGATCCGCGTTGTGTTCTTGGGCAAGGCACTTTATCCCGGTTACCTACATGGAGGCACGATGACGCGGTGTACTAAGGCGTATTGCACGTCGATGGTGCACACGTCTTCAACAGCTATACCCTGCCTTGAACAGAGTTAGAATGTTGAGGAGCTGACAGTTGGTCGTCGATGCTCGGTGGTTATCTCCGGGTACTCCGGCTTCCTCCACCCGCAAAATTGTCACGGTCACGATTAGCCATTGTGCATAAGTATGTGACCTTAACCACCAATAAATAAATAAATAAATCGTTTATCCATTATGTTCGTCCGTACTCATTGGAGAAGACAAGAACAGCAAATTACAGTTCTGTAAACAGGAATTTGATTAATCATAATTTCTTTGTCAGAACTCAGATAACTTAGTCAGGAAATGTCATTGGTAAAATTCATATTTTCATTAGACTTGTTGGCTACTACTGCAAGAGTGTGCTCCGACAGCTGCTGTAAAAATGTACCATCGGTATACAAACAGACTAATCAAATTCTTGTCATTATCGTACTCCGAACTATAACGTTCTCGGAGATATAGACGTTTAAAAGTCTTGAGTTATTCAGAATCAGATCAGAATCAATATGTTTCAACTCCATGGAATGTATACACCTGGAACTTAATTAAGCACCCCCTGAAATGTTTCATGATAGTCAAGTTGCTGTTACTGATTATTATGTTTTAATGATTGCTATGTCTTGCAGTACATTTCATCTAGTGAAACGTGATGTTTTTGGTTGATAGCGTACCCCAAACACATCCCCCTCGTCCACGTGAAGCATGCTCCCCACGAATGTTACAAAAAACACTATCATCCCCTTGCAATATCTGGGTATAAAACAAGAAAATTTGTCACTTCTTTTTTCAATAAATGTTGAAATGGCAAGGGGGGGGGGGGGGGGCTGTTAGCGGCACTAAGGTGGCAAATCTTCGGCATGCAGGCATGTCATTCAAAGCTATTGGAAGGCACCTTGGCTGTAGTCATTCTGCCATCAGCAGAATTGTCCGAAAACATCAACAAACCGACGATGTTAAGGACCGACCATGGGCTGGACAACCCAAAAGACCTCTCCTCGGGAAGATCGGAGTCTGGCACGCCTTGTTAGGCGTGAACCCTTTGCTCCAAGTGGGGTATTGAAGTGCCATTGGTTCCTCAATAGGCGTTAGTGCAACAGAACTGTCCGAAACGTCTCAAAGCACTGGGTATGAGGTTCAGAAGGGTCATCAAGCGTCCAGCTCTGTCCGATCAGCATCAAAGACGACGTTTGGAGTGACGTATGGCAATACAACATTGGAATCTCAGGACGTGGTGGAGAGTCCATTAGTCAGACGCGAGTTGGTTCCTGCTTCACGCCACAGACGGTCGCATGAGAGTGTGGAGTGTGGAGTCACAGAAATACTGCTTACGTGCAAAAGAACATCAGACCTACTGTTCCTTATGGTGGCCGATCAGTAATGATCTGGGGATGCCTCCCTCACGATTGTAAACTTGATATGGTGACTGTACATGGGAATCTCAATGGTCACCAGTACATCCGGTACATTCTCAATCCGGTTGTCGTGCCACTTTTTGACAACCACCAGCTGGCTACTTGCCCTGTATTCATGTACGACAATGCAAGGCCACATCGTTCCCATGCTGTAAGAGCATTCCTTCAGAACAACACAAGTACAACACTACCTTGGTTTGCAATGAACCCCGATTTGAATCCCTTAGAACACATCTGGGACTTTCTTGGACGTCGTGTGCAAGCAAGGCATCCGTCTGCACAGAATTTGGCCGATTTGGAAGCTGCATTGTATGAGGAGTGGCAGCAGTTGCACCTGGGTCGTATCAGAAGGCTTACTGGTAGCACTTGGAGAAGGGTTCAGGCTGTAATCCGAGCACGTGGTGGATACAGTCGTTACTCACGTCAGGCACTGCTATTGTGTTCAGGAGATCGCAAATTATAGTTTTTGTCAGCAATTACCGGCATTGTTTCATCATGGACCGTTCCAGCTTCATACTTGTCGAGAGAACACTTTTCCATCAAAAACATTAGTGACAGATATGTGTAATTAGCGCCATTAAAATGCTGCATATTTTCATCATTGTGTTGTCTTGCATTTGTCAATAGACCATTCTTTCCGAAAACAATCACTTTTGGCCATCTGAAAAACAGCATGAATGTAATGGCAGTTTCTATTAACACCACTTCGATAAAACAGGGGGTACTTAATTAAGTTCCAGGTATAAAGTATGCTTTTATAAAACTTCAAAAAACAGTGTCAATTTAATTAATTAATTTTTGAGTTTAACGTCACAAACTTCTGCACAATGGCTAATCGTGACCGCAACATGGAGATAAAGTCAAGTTCAGCCATGTTCAGGTCATGTTGCCCATTTTAGAGCACTTCCACCCAAAGCATTGACTAGGTCCTATTTTACCAGTAAAACTGTGTTCGCTTACCGCAGTAAACAAGCATTGCATCACTTCCTGGGTTCCCTCGGGGTACAAAAACAATGTCAACAAAACATTTTTTTACCCAAATATTGAAACATGCGGAAAGTCTGGGTTAAAAGTTATCGATCAGAGATGCCCTATGCCAGTTTTTTGTCACAATTCTTTGCCATATGACCCAAGGTAAGTAATATTATTGGTGTTGGGAGTTAGAACACTCTCGTCTTAACGAAAACGGCAAAGTGGAGATAGAATAAGCGGTCCGGCGTTTTAAATTGTAGATCAGAATGTGTATGTTTTGGTTTTTATAGCAAAATGTATATTTTGTATTCAAAAATACAACTAAATTGAATTTCGATTTTCACAAAAAATGGAGGCAGAACACCATGATATGACGCTGTGTTTGGTGAATGTACATATATGATACTGATGTATTAAGTAAGATAGTACACAAGGTGGCACGATTATAATTTTGCCAGTGGTAAGCAGAGAGTTGATTACAATAAAAAAAAACTAATTTATATGTTCGGTAAAAACAACTTGGAAGAAAGGGAAAGAAACAGTCGTGAAAAAACGATGTATTTCAATTTTGATGTGCTGGAAATCAAACAAAACCTTTGAGCCACTTGGCATGTGTTTGCGCTTCACAACAGAAAGCGATATATAGGACCAGGGGCGTCACGAAGAATCTCGTTGGAGGAAGGGGGATGCAATCTGATATGCCTCAAAATGTGATGGCTCAAGTCCCGACTGATAAAATATTCCACTACATTCTCAAGGTATGCCACCGTCGAAGTCATGCCTTGATGATGCAGTTGGACAATTAGCCAGTCAGGATTGTAGTTAAAAACATAATATATTTGTGCACAAAATACATGCAGTTTTTGTGGTGCATGGGCTTCCCAGTACAGTAGACCTGTCATCCTTGTCCCCCAACACTCCAAACCAGGGTCCACAGACCTCCATTTGTACATGTATGATCGACTGTGTAAGTGACAAAGTCCAAGTATCGAATTAGTTTCGTAAGGTGCATAACTACTCTACAGCTGTCAATCAAGACGAGAATGTTCCGACTTTTTCCGAAATTATTGGGGTTACGCCCCTACACCTCACCCATTGATGCATCTGAATAAAAGTTTTCAGTACCTTAAATACCGTAGGGCGACGAAACAGTCCGTAATTTATTTAGTTATGAAATGCAATTATCGAAATTAAATGTCTTTATCCATACGCTATTGGCAGAATATGATGCTGAAATTTATAGAAGAAACAACTGGATGTGTATTTTATTCGTTTTTGTTTTAACAGAAGATGCGAAAAGGGTGTATGCTGAATTTTTCTATCATTTTGCCATCGCTTAACACTTTCAACACTGGCGCCCTGGAAGGCATCATTTCAGTCAATGCAGTCAAAGGAGAAATGGGTGAAACCATTCTGGTTTGTTGGGAGGTTCAGTAATAAATTAATCCAACAGCTTTGTCGAGCTGTTGAATTAAATTATTACCGGACCTCGCTTCAGATTTGTAGCTCTTTATATCGTCTGCTCATCCACTACTAATGTTTACGTCTCGTAAAAATTCATGCACACCGTGTTGGAGGGGTTAATATAACTATTTATTGACTTACGAGGAACCGGGGAACGACTCTGAGAACAGAGAGGGTTGGATCGGAAAGGCGAGTTTGTGTATGTATGTGTTTCGCAGTGGGAGTTGATTCTGGGGATGGTTTTGCAACACACATATGTGTGAAGGATCACCACTTTAAAGACAATCGAGTAAATAATCAGGGTGAGAGAGAATGAAATACGTCCCACATGAAATAACATTGGGGGGAATGTTAAAAACAACTGTGTACTACTGTTGCTACTGAAAAAGAAACGACAGCACACAGTTGTTTCAACAAATCCAGGTAAATTTCAGTCTGCGACCTCAATTAATTGCGTTGAGCTCGTTCCGATGAGCGGCTCATAAGCTATGTTTTTGAGACAAAAAATGAAACTATTTAGTTATTCAAAAAGTTTGTTTGCAAGTGTCGTCTTCTTTTTTATTTGAGAATGGGTTAATTCGGGAAGTTTAAATTCTGTTATGATGCGAGTCGCTTTCAAGTTTAAGCTTTTGTGAAATTGTCTGGATTGATGGGCAACCTACTGCCGTGTCGAGGTGCTATTTGTGATAGTCATGCAATAAATTTTTGTTACAGCCTACTGAGTGGGAGATTGGTGATATCTCGCAGAAAATCTTAGATTGGAGTCAAAGGGTTACCTTAGCAACGATACAATCTAGAAGTGGCGGCAACTGTTGTGTCAGCGGGACTTTGAAAGGCGAAGTTACGAAAACAAAATTTACATCATTGTACAGACATTTAATTTTACATTTTGCAGTTAAGACTTTGTTTATCGGACATTGGGGTATATTTATCTGTATTTTATCAGATAGACAAATCTGATTGATCTATTTTTGTGAAAGCCATTTTGTTTTATGTTAGTTATAATACTTACTGTGTACAATAAAGTGTGTCTGTAACATTCCCTTAGTTATTATTTATCTAGAGTGCAGTAGGAAACAAACAATTTTACAACCGTGTCGAAGACTCAGAGCTATTTAACCCATCACTTAGTGTACGCCGAAATCCTTCAAATTTCAACAATCGCCATTACATTTTTGTTAATTTATCATTTTCTTATTCAGTCTTTGCTTCTTTTGACCCTTCATTGGAACTAGAGCTGAAATGGTTAAGGGATTTTCATGATCGATTAATTACGTGGATTAACCTTGGTTAATCGATTAATCAGTTGGCCAAATAGATATCTGAATAACTGCCATACCGTTGATTTACAGTATGAACTCTTTACCTAACGTAACAAACAAAACCGACAAGGCCTATATCCAAAAATCTCCATTGAAATTTACTATGTTTTCAATTTTTGTCTAAAAAATATAGCTTATGACCCCTCATTTGAACGAGTTCGTTCCAATGAGGGGTCATAAGTTATGTTTTTGAGACAAAAATTGAAAATATTTAGTAATTCATGAATTTATTTTGCAAGTTTCGTCTGCTACCCGCAATGGATAAAGGGTTCAGAATGACCATTTCCAGCTACTGATAGAGTATGATGATCATGCAAGTAAATAAGTATGTCAGCAAGTAACTTGCATGTTTTACACTGTCTCATATAATTGATGTGAGTCAGTGTGACAATGTTTACCTGTTTTGGATTAGTTTGTTCCTTTGTTAACCCATATAATACAGTAGTTCAAAAGTTAATCGATCAATTACTTTTTGGATCGAACAAGGTGTTGATTATTGATTAATCGATTAATCGGTTAACCGTTTCAGCTCTAATTGGAAGGAGCCTGTATACTTGTCAACACTTGATTCTTCTAACCTCTCTTGTGTTCAATATGAAAAAAGTCAAACGAATGTTATGTATACTTTGGAATAAGGAAAGATAAAATGCAAAATGTTTCAATATTACTGTTAACCCTTAAGCCCCCATATAGCCCCAAACCGCCACTTTTATATTGCATTGAAGCAGGTGCTCCCTTGTGTAATCTTTTTTATTACTCTTGTGTGTAGACTGAATTTTCCCTGGCAGTGGTTCTACATCACTGCTGGCTGCCTGTATAGGCAGCCAGCAGTGATGTAGAACCACTGCCAAGTCATTAATAACTTTGTAAACAGAAAAAGGCCATAAATACTTTAAAATTAATCTGAGGACTTAAGGGTTAATGGTGTATTTTTACCGGTCGATACCAGAAACGGACTAGCTTTGAGAGCAGGAAAAGTCGCAAGGTTCACCAAAATCTCTGCTTATGAAGCATTTAGTGTTAAATTTATACAGAGAGATTAAGACAGATAGATCGATAGATAGAGAGATATTTCATTTGTACAATTTTCTTACATACAAGCTAAATACAATAATAAAAAATGCATTAGATATATTGTACAGGTGCGGCATGGACAAGATTGTCCGTCTTCCTGCCGCACCTGAAGTAAATTATTCTCAGATTTGAGTACACAGGGGTGTCACATGAAAAGCATGGTACAGCAAAATCTGCTTGGGTTCTAAGTATATAAGTGAGTGAGTAAATAAGTAAATAATCACATGTAAATATCATTTATTTCAGTGGTTGAGACAACTGGTAGAAAAGTACTGCTATTGTTAGTTCTGACTGGGATATATTGTCTGGTTATCGAGTATTAGAAAGAGGATTGGGGCTCATTTTGTAATGCTGTTTGGTCGGTTTGTTCCATTGCGTGCTTCTCAGCCTAAGCGGGTGGTGAACTACACGACTTCTATTCCCATATATAGTAAAATATAATCAGAGGGAGATAGTTGTTTTATTAACAACTACTTGGGAGGAAATAGTTGGAATAAAACTAGGCTCTAATAGGAGAGCAGGAGACTTAATAGGGAAGCAGAAGACTCATTCCAATGGTTACACAAGTGCAGGTGAGGAGAATGCAGAATGACGAGAGGGACTCTCATATTGTACAGGTTTTTTCAACTGGTCTACAGTCCAGGCAGAATTGGTTCTTACATTTTACGACATTAGAATAATTTGATAAGCACGTTTTGATTAATTATTTCTTAAGGCTGCTTTTAAATTTGAGATTTCTGATTGTCTGATCCAATGAATTCCAGATGGTTGAAAAAGAGTGTTTTGGAAGGACTGAGGAAAACTCCGTTCTTGGTGTACATGTGTTCAGGTTTCCAGCTTGTCGGGTATTCATTGCAGCTGTGTCGTCAAAGATTGTTTTAAATTATTCGGGTAGGTTTATGCTCTTCCAGTCAAATATACTCCTCAAAGTTTGCTAAGCACCAAGTATATCCAACTACCTGTTTTACGGTTTAGTTGAAATATTGTTATGAAAAGTCAATATATTTTTTTGTAATTATATCTTCAATGATTTAAGAACAGAAATTAAGATTTTTTTTGTGTTTGACATTATTTTTAGCTTTTGAATACGATAATCATGGAAAATGGATATTATTGGTAAAAGAGGAAATTTTTCAAATTTGCCAAAACGTTGACGGAGCGAACAGGTATGGGTTCAATATCGAGTATGAGACCCATTACGGTTAATTACAGCTTGACAACGCCTTCTCATGCTCCCAAGCAGGTTCCTGGTGGTCCTTTGTGAGATGTTGTTCCATTCTTGGACTATCATGGAACCAAGCTCCTGGACACTGCTTGGCTTGACTGTACGGGCTGAAATTACAAGCTGCAACTCATTCCAGACATGTTCGATTGGATTGAGGTCAAGGGACCTTGCTGGCCAGTCCATACGCTCAATTCCCACCCCCACCCCCCCCCCCCCCTGTCGGTACTCCCGGATAGCATAGGCAACGTGAGGACGGGCATTATCGTCCATCAGAATGAATCTCTCACCCACTGCACCTGCATACAATCTGACGTGGGCATCCAGGATCTCATCAATATACCGATGTGCTGTCAATGTACCACGGTCAAGGACACAGAGCTCTGTTCGTCCATCCCAGCTGATGCCGCACCAGACCATTATTGACCCTCCACCATAGCGGTCATGCCCAGCAATGTTGGCTGCATGGAAGCGCTCTCCTGGACTTCACCATACCCTAGAACACCCATCTGTGTAGTCGAGGCAGTACCTCGACTCATCTGTAAAAAAGACAGGTCGCTAATCTTCTCTGGTACATCCCATCCAACATGGTCCATGGCCCATTCATATCGTGTCTGGCGGTGGTTCTGGGACAGCGGAATGCGAATACATGATTTTCTCGATCGGAGACCACCTTCGTGCAACCTTGCCCGGATAGTATGCGTCGAAACATTTACCCCGGATGCATTCTGAATGCCACTGCGAAGCTGGGTTGCTGCTGCAAAGCGGTTCCGACAGACCTGAATGATCAAAAACCGGTCTTCGGCTGCCGATGTTGTCCTGTCTCTACCACCACCGTGTCGTCTTACTGGTGTGCCATACTGCTGAAATCTTGCCCAGGTTCTGGTGATCACCGTGTGGTGCACACCAAGGGCTTCACCAACCTGACGATGGGTAGCCCCTTGCCCCACCATCCCTACAGCTCGCCACATTTCTGCTTCAGACATTGTCTTCTTAGATTTGCATTCGCCATATTCAATCATTAAATCACAGGGGTTTGTGTTAAAAATGAAGATTCAATACCCTATACATGTCATGTACATGTAGACAGTAAACGAAAACATCATGAAAATCAGAGGGTACATGCTTTCCATGACTGTCACGAAAAGTTGGCCTGTCAAGAGAGCTAATGTAAACACTGGGGACCATCTGAATACATTCCTCAATCATATCCACCAAAAATATCGCAAATATGTCACAAGCAAATTTCACGATGATGTGTCAAATATGTGGTGCTTAGCAAACTTTGAGTAGTATATGAACGATGCCGCTTGCAGTCTATACTGGTCACTAAGTTTCAAGTTCTTCTCATTATTGATTCAGGGGCGTGGCAAAGATGACTGATTCGGGTGAGGGATGTGAAAGTGACTTGTTCCGACTATTATGGCGCAAGTCCCGGCTGATACAATATTCCAACTAAATCATCAGGGCATGCCTTAGTCGAAGGTATGTATGATATATGATATGTTTATTTACCAATATACAAAATAACAAAATGATAAATATATACGTAATGGTTGCATCATAACATGATTCACGTATACAGTAATTTTATTTGAGATACACATAGATAATTGGATATAACATATTTTTGTATACCGGTAGGGAAAGGCATACTGGCTGTCTTCCCGCCTTTCCCTATGACAGAAAAAAGAAAACTACAGAATGACGGAAAGAACCCGAAGAAGAAAATGATATACAAGGGCAACATTGTTAATTCTGTTTTATCTCCAACAGACAGAGTTACACCGTAGCATTTGCACAAGCTATGTTAGGTGGTCAGTATCATTTACAGCACGGAACTCTTGAAATGGTCTCTAAAAATTATATAGGTTCATTGTTCCGAACCTCAACTGATTTTTATGACAGCAACGGCTTTATATTTTGGAACAGCAGCGACTAAATCAGGAGACCAGAAAGAACGAGAATACCAGAGAAAAGTCGCTATTGACAAGTCATGCACAGAATGAAGACTTAGTGGCACCTTGTATTGTATTTACTTGTAATACTATAATAATCCGAGAAAGTTATTATTACTTGTGGGCAGAAACTGAAAAAAGGAAACAAATAGGTTGCATTCTTGGGTTGTTTAAGGTTCGAGGTTAGTACTAAGTGACACAGTTCAGGCAGTAGGGATTAGAACAGGAAATATTATCTATATTTTGTTATAAGCTTATTCTTCAACTTTTTCCTATTTCTTGTTTTTCGGATGGGTGTATCTAATCCATTCCATAGTTTCGGAAAAGCAGAGACAGGTAGGTTGTCTAGCGCTTTGGTTCTAGTTCTATGGCTACGTATGAGCCCTGTTTGTCGTGTATTCATAAAGTCATTATTTATAGAAGAAATGAAGCCATCAAAGGACTTTGGTAGGTTTCCATTTTTCCAATCGAACATAAATAAGGAAACATGTAAAGTATACAAATCCTTTATTTTCAGTATTTTATCAATAAAAAGAGGGTCAGTGTGAGCATTGTACTTCCTGTTGTTTATGATTCGTATTGATCGTTTTTGTAGTTTATAAAGAGGGTTACAAGCTTTTGAGGTCCTCCATATGGGAATTCCGTAGATAAAATGACTTTGTACAAGTGTAAAGTATAGGGTTTTCATTACTTTGTGGGGTAGGTCTTTTTTCTTTCTATTGAGGGCATAATTCGCAAGAGCAACTTGCGAGGAGATCTGAGATATGTGGCGGTATAAGATAATTTTTCATCTATAGTTATGTCAAGACACTTTAGAGATTTTTCCTTGTCGGCACGGTCACCGGTATTAATGATATGATTATTTATTTTAATATTCCGGAGAGTTACATTCTTCTTTTTTTGACATGTATTAAGAAGAATATAGTTAGTTTTCTTAGGGTTCAGGACTAAGTGATTGGTTGCGCACCAGTCAAATATTTTTTGAAGTTCTTCATTAAATTCTGACACAAGCAAGTTTATCTCTGCCGCAGCCTTGTATGTGAAAGAATCGTCTGCAAAGGATAAAATATTTAGCTTCGTTGAATTACAGATGCCATTTACGTATATGAGGAAAAGAATAGGTCCTAGTATTGAACCTTGTGGTATTCCGCATCTTAGTCCAAATAGATCAGATTTACTATCACCAAAATAGACATACTGATTCCTATTTTGTAAGTAACTCTTAAACCAGTTGTTCGCATTCCCTCTTATACCACAGTATTCTAATTTTTGAAGTAGTATTTCATGGCTAATAGCGTCGAAGACTTTCGAAAGATCCAGAAATAGGGCTAGTGTATTCTCTTTACTATTTTTATTATTTTCTTCGACTTCATATTTTAATAGATGGATAACAGGGTGCAGAGTGCGATGGCGCTTCCTGAAGCCATATTGGTGGTGATAGAGATTTTCGAACTTATCTAAGAAGTTTACAAGTCTTATAGACATTAGCTTTTCTATAACTTTAGAAAAAACAGACAAAATACTGATTGGCCTGTAATTTGTAAAATTATTCTCACCACCCGCTTTAAAGACGGGAGTTGCCTTAGCAATTTTCATCCTGTCTGGAACTATTCCATGACTGAATGAATTATTCATAATGTGCGCAAGTGGAGTAGCGACTAAATTTATTGAACGTTTCAGAATACTGGTCGTGATATTTTCACAGTCCTGACTTACGTAAGGTTTCATTTACAATATTTGAGATTTTGGTAGACTATGTAGGTCTTGTAAAAAAGTTTCCCATAAAAGAAGAATTCAAGGACTCGGCAAACGATTTACGAGGTTTGGAAATTTGATTTGACGTCTGGATTCCAATTTTGGCGAAAAAGTTATTGAATTCTTGTGCAGTTTGATTTGGTGCATATATCTTTTTGTATCATCAAGATTAAAAAATGATGGTATGGTTCGTTTGTGTTTTTTTTTTCTTAATATTTTCTTATTCAATGCTATTTAGGATTTGCCACGTCTTCCGCATGTTATTCTTATTTTCTAAAGGCATTTTTTCATAGTACAAGGTTTGGCATTGTTTCTGAATTTTGTTAAATATCCGACAGTAATTTTTATAATTTCTGACATTTGCCTCAGCGGGAGCTTTTAATTTTTTGTTAAGAAATTCGTTCTTATTGTTGGCGGAAACTAGAAGACCTTTTGTCATCCAGGGCTGCTGATTTATGTATTTCTTATTTTGTTGATGTCTTGGTTTGGAGAGGGAATGCTGTCTCATAGTCACTCAAATAAATATTAAGGAATGTTTCGTAAGCTTCATTTGGGCAGTTTGTTTCCATAACCGGACTAAAATCACATTGGGACAACAACGACTTAAAGCGTTCGATAGTATGGAAATTTATTTTTCTGGTCAAGATCTGTTTTGATCTAACAGGTTTGGAATGTGAAATTTCAACATAAAAATTACCAAAGTGATCCGAAACATCAGTAAGGATTATTCCAGATGTTGAAAAAATTGAGACGTCATTGGAAAATATATTCTCTGGTTGGTTTTGTAATAACAGGTAGGAAGCCCTCACTAAACATTAAATCAATAAATGATTCAGTTTTGGAATGATACGCTACTTTTAGGAGGTCAGTATTGAAATCGTCCATAATAATAGAGGGTTTCTTTCCTTTATTCGGGACATCAGTCAATTGGTTAATTGTTTTATTGAAACAGGTTGATATCTGCTCTCGGGGCGTATTTGGTCTATATTTTACTCCGATTACCTTGGAGGATTTTTTGTTCTTTAATTCAATCAAGATGGGCTCGAAGACGTGCGGTAGAAAAATGGAAGGTCTTGTCGGATACTAAAGGAAATGTCGCCGCTTTTTTAAAAACAGATCGACCCCGCCATGACCGTCGTCATCAACAGATCTCATTTCTTTTGTAAAGGGTGGTATTCTTCTATATGACATATTTGTGGTGAGTCTGAAGATTTTCGTTAGACCGATCACATCGAAGATGTTCTCTGTATCATTGAGTTCAAAGAGCAAGTGATGTAGGGGGTCCCAGTGAGCACTGAGACTTTGACAATTAATATGAAATACTGAAAAGGATCCTTGTGCACCACTGAGCTCATCTCGCAACTCACCGGAAGGAAATATTTACAATCAAAATATTAAATATGGCTGCTGAATCATTATCTGGTTTATCATTCAGGAGATGACATAAATCGTAGTCAGGATCCGTCTGGATCTCGTCCAATTTAACACTACCCGCCATGGTATCTGAACAGACCACCATCATCACAAATGCACAGACAGTGGAGAAAAATATTTAACGGAGTAGGTTCGTCAAGCAATAAATATTCGTTGTGAAATTTTGAGAATGTGACAAACGTCGATGGGGTGTTAACATGAGTGGAATTTAATGACGATTCCTCGTACAATGTTGCATAACACAAAATGAAAATAAAAAAGATTAGAAAGAAAAGTCTATTACTTTCCAGAATAAGGGGGTAGGGTGGAATGTTTCGTTCGCTAGTCCGGTGTTATGAAATTAGTAAAAATGTAACCGTTTTAATTGCAAGGGTGTTGAATTATTCTATTCCAAATTGGAAGGTTTTGGATACAAAAACGATGATATAGATATCAGGTTTACATGCATTGTTTTCCATTGGAAGAAAGTTTGAGTAACAAATCAACAGACGATGATTCAGGATCACATGGCACACTCAGAACTTTGTATGCCTTGATGAATGCCTTTTAAATATAAATCAGTCGGGATGACAGTTTTAAAAAAAACTCCAGACTTATTTAACTGGTATAGTGTTCGAAGCCCATATTTGGGCTTTACTCTGAAGTACGGGTACCACAATAAAAGGACTCATATTCAGTGGATGTGCTTCGCCCTATCTTTGAATTGAAATTATTTAGTCTGTTAGGATTTGCCATGTTACAATTTATGGGAGAGTGCCTATTCTCCCATAAACTGTCACAAAGCAAAGACGTGTGAATAAATTCTAATGACCAAAAATAATTTAGAAGTTAATTCTTTTTTTATTTATTTGTGTTTAAGGTCACATATTTTTGCACAATGGCTAATCATGACCACAACTTGAGTATCAACTCAAGACCAGGGGTGAGCGTTAATAAGCCATGTTGCCGATTTTAGAAAGGGTTTGCACCTCCCAAGCATTCGTGACTGGGTCCTATTTTACCAGTAAAACAGAGCCTGTTTACCGCAGTGAACAGGCACTGCTTCACTTCCGGGGTTCCCGCGGGGAAAGCTATTCACGTACAATATTGAAGAAGTGCTTAAAGTTTAGATCATAAAATTCATACATTTTTTTCCAGCAGCTACCTAAAAGCTCAATTTGATGCTTGTTTTCATTTTTCCACACATGGGGTGAACGATCGTCGTCTCAGCGCAGCCAGTTATCGTCGACAGAAAGTTACCGCCCCCCCCCCCCCCCCCACACACACACACACACCTCCCAAGAAAAAAAAATCCTGGCGGCGCGGCTGCCTAAATGTCGATGGATGGATGGATAGTTTGGACAATAGATTAGACAGATACACTGTCGTCTGCTAACAAATGTTGTAACTCGTTTTCATACCTGTTTTCAAGTTTATTAAAAGTAAGTTTCGCTATTTCAGTAATTTCTATCGGGAAACGCCTGTAGTATAGGTATCGCGGAACTAAATATTGAAATTAGAGTGAACCGCCTAAAAATGTTGCACTCGGAAATGATGCAATCTCTAAAAATAAACAGCCTTGGGAAAATCCATTGTTTCAATAAACGTTTGAAACATTTTATTGACATCTTGCATTATTGTTGAATATTCCTGATAAAAAAGAGGGTGATTTGATGACTTTTGGAGCTAAAAAATAAAATTTACTTTTTGTGTGTCTTTGTAGGGAATTCCCTGAAAAATATGTGCACATGACCGGTACTTCCCTTTGTGTCAGTTTTTCTCTCTTATTTGTTGCATGACCCCGTTTTCAGATCAGAAAAAGTTGTCTAATGGGCTATACTTGACAGAGATATTTGAATGCCAAAATTAAAGTGATGCGATCATATTTTTTTCCGCCTGCACGTTATAATGGTCGTCTATGGGAAAATATTTAGTTCTGTGATACCTATAGGAAATATGTTTTTTGGCTTCCAAACCAGATTCAGTTATTATTTTGGGGGATTATTTCACATTTAAAAATTTATTTGGGGACCACACACCTTACCAAAGCATTTTATTGTTTTGAAAAGTTACATTTTTGTCACAGTCAGCAATAAAAGCTATATATTTCCAAAACTAAGGCTGTTCATGCAAGCAAATTCACATCTTGAGCAAATGTATTCCCCAGGAGCACATTATAACCTCTGGCAGCTGCTAACTAACAGCCTATCTTACTCTATTAACATATTTATTTAAATCATGGTTTCCCCTCATATTACTAGGGGCAGGGAGGATTCTAAATCTTCCAACCCCCTCCCAAATCACCATTCAAACACAGACAGAAAACCTACACTGCCCTTCTATTCACTAGTATTTAGAAGTTTTTCTCTTCTATATTATGCTCTTCAAAATATTGGAAAACAATTCCTTCATTGAAAAAGTATCCTGGAAAACAAATTTGAGCAGGGGGTGGGGCTACAGTGGAAAATAACATAATAAAATTAAAAATATGAGTGAATGGCATTTGTGCACAGCTACCAATATAGTTGTCTAGTACTAGTGCTGTCATGGTTCCCATGATACAGCATAAATTTACAGTGACAGTTGTGAAATATTGCTCTTTTCCTGAACCAAGTCCTCCCTCCCACATATATTTAACCCTTCTGCTGATGATAAACATTTGGAAAGACTGAACAGCATGTTTTTAGAGACTGAAGTTAGTATCATACACTTTCAGTTTCTTATGATTTACTTTGAGGCTTCAGCACTCATGGTCCACTGAGTTATTTTTCAATTTAACAACCTTGCCCTGGCTCTTCCACTATATTTTTCATTGTATGTCAATCAGTACTCTCATGTAGACCTCCTACATGTGTGCCTGCAAGCATACCTGTCTGTGTGTATGTCTCTTCATCGGACATGATGTTTCTTTGCTTTTCACTTGCCTGGATCTACATTTCCAATAATTGGCAGCTGACTATCTTTCACCCCCCCCCCCCACCTCACACACACACAGAGGTATATTAGACATCAAATACCACTATAGTCTTGAAGCAAATGTCTGATTCATCCTCTTTGGAAACATGTTTTCAACAGTTTCAATCTTTTTGCTAGAATGGGTGTCTGTGGGGATTAAAACAAAGGTTTTGAAAGTGCACTTATGGGAACTTGCAGCATAAGCATAGCACAATAGAATCAATATTTGATGGTTTTAGGCATCTTATCAGTGTTATGAGATATCACAGTAACAGGTACTGGTCATTCTTTTGGAAAAAAACACTGTTTTATGTTTTGTCAGTGCCATACCAATGACTCTATGTGCCTTTACTGAGAAAACTGAGGCTTTTCCTTTACAAAAATTGCAAAATATTCATCAAATACAACGTGAAATGTCTTCAGAAGCCAGACTGTGATTTAAAAACTATTACAGATGGGAAAGTTCACATCACAGTAGGTCTGTTTTGGGTCAATAGCAATTAAATTATGAATTATATCATAGATTTTGATGAAAAGGGGCACACCGGGGGGGTCCTATTCAGGGCAAAAGTTTACTACATCAAATGGTAGAATAAAATTTGACATCAGTTGTTAGGATAAACTGGTAGAGTCCTTTCATATTGGTGAAATATATAGCTGCTTCCCCAATTTTGGAAACAAAATTGACATCCATATTGTTCCATGGGGGTTGGGACACTGTTTTGCTTGCAGTATAGTCAAATGAGACAGATTTTTTCTAAAAATATTTTGTGCTGATGCAGATTTTAGTTTTATTTTGGGATCAGGGTAGTTTTTTAAAGAAAGCTGTAAATTCTCATCCTTCTCAGTTAGTTTGTAAAGTAACAGGATAGAAAAATCTTTTGGAGGCAATACCAGTTTTCAAGCCCACTTGACAAAGTTTGGACACTTTTCCTTAAAAGAGCAAATTGTCCATGTTTTTGACTCAGCCAAAGCCAAAAGTTGTATTCTAATGCAGAAATGACTCATTTATCTCATGGAAGTGGTAAAATGTCTCTATGGTGGGGGTTGGAGATGATTATAGGTATCGCGGAACTAAATATTGAAATTAGAGTGAACCGCCTTAAAATGTTGCACTCGGAAATGGTGCAATCTCTAAAAATAAACAGCCTTGGGAAAATCCATTGTTTCAATAAACGTTTGAAAAATTTTATTGACATCTTGCATTATTGTTGAATATTCCTGATAAAAAAGAGGGGGTGATTTGATGACTTTTGGACCAAAAAAATACAATTTACTTTTTGTGTGTTTTTGTAGGGAATTCCCTGAAAAATATGTGCACGTGACCGGTACTTCCCTTTGTGTCAGTTTTTCTCTCTTATTTGTTGCATGACCCCTGTTTTCAGATCAGAAAAAGAAAGTTGTCTAAAGGGCTATACTTGACAGAGATATTTGAATGCCAAAATTAAAGTGATGCGATCATATTTTTTCCGCCTGAACGTTATAATGGTCGCCTATGGGAAAATATTTAGTTCTGTGATACCTGAACCCATTAAATATTACTCGATCCTCAGTTATAACAGATAACGAGAATCTACTCGGGAAATGGAAACATTTTTTTCTGGAAACAGATCGCTTATACGTATCAGGAAACACGCCGCTTATAAACCATTTATGTGTGTGATCAAATGAAGAGGTCGGATAACGTCAACTTAATCAAAGATTGCAATTATTTTTCTGGAAACAGATCGTTTATAAACATGCCAGGAAAGATATCGCGTATAAGCCATTCAGATCAAATAAATGGGTGTAAAGGAAACTTCTGTTCAATAGAACAATATGAACCGTATTTCATGGGTGTGACCGCTGGACAGTTATAATATATACTACTCAAAGTTTGCTAAATACCACGTATTTGACACATCATTGTGAAATTTTCTTGTGACACACTTGCGATATTTTTGGTGGATATGATGGAGGAATGTATTGATATGGACCCAGTGTTTACATTAGTTCTCTTGACAGGCAGACGTTTCGTGACAGTCATGGAAAGCATGTACCCCTTGATTTTCGTGATATTTTCGTGTACTGTCCACATGTACATGAGATGTGTAGGGTATTCTTCTTATTATTATTATTTATTGGTGCTTAACGCCACATCGACAACAAAGGTCAGATCGTGGCGAGAAAGTCATGAAAATGAGTTAAAAGGTAATGGTCAGGACTGTTTTTAAAAAGAAAAAAATTGTGATAGATGAACGATAATACAATGAAAATGTGAAAATGAATATTCATAATGAAAGAAGAACAACAAATATAACACAAATCAACCTACTGATATCAAATCATGATGGGAAGTTCTAAAACTTGCTAAAAAGGTTGATTTCTTTTAGAAAAGACAAAAGCTTGCGCGGACTGGTAGTGTAAAAAAGGTCTCTAAGAGACTCCACAGTGAAAAACCGCCGCCTAACGTGATCGAAATCTGTACAATCTAAAAGAATGTGTTCCACTGTCAGCCCCTGCTGACAAGGAACACATTCAGGTCGTAGGGTATTCAGTCTTCATTTCAACACAAACCCTTGTGATTTAAAGACTGAATATGGCGAATGCAAATGTAAGAAGTCATTTGTCTAAAGCAGAAATGTGGCGGGCTGCAGGGATGAGGGAACAAGGGGCTACCCATCGTCAGGTTGGTGAAGCCCTTGGTGTGCACCATACGGTGATCACTAGAGCCTGGGCAAGATTTCAGCAGTATGGCACACTGGTCAGACGACATGGTGGTGGCAGAGACAGGGCAACATTTGCAGCTGAAGACCGGTTTTTGGTCATTTGGGCCCGTAAGAACCGCTTTGACACAACAACCCAGCTTCGCAGTGACCTTCAGAATGCATCCGGGGTAAATGTTTCGACGCAGACTATCCGGGAAAGGTTGCTCGAAGGTGGTCTCCGATCGAGAAGACTATGTATTCGCATTCAGCTTCCCAGAACCCCCACCACGCACGATATGAGTGAGCATGGATCACGTTGGATGGACCAGAGAAGATTGGCGGCCTATCCTTTTCACAGATTAGTCAAGGTACTGCCTAGGCAACACAGATAGGCGTTCTAGGGTATGGGGAAGACCAGGAGAGCGATTCCATGCAGCCAACATTGGTGGAGGGCCAATAACGGTCTGGGCGGCATCAGCTGGGATGGACGTACAGAGCTCTGTGTCCTTGACCGTGGTACATTGACTGCACATCGGTATATTAATGAGATCCTTTTTTACTTTTGAACCATATTCGTGAAATTGACGTTTATGGCAGCCTTCGTTCGCATACCGACTTTGAATGTGACTGAAACCATGAGAGCTTAAACGGTTACAAGGTTTTCTTGATCGATTAATCAAATGGAATAATCTTCGTTAACCGATTGATCATTTATTGGGGTTTAAAGGCACTTATGTCAGGGCAAAGCCAGCCTAAATATAGGGGCAAGGGGCCTCATATGTAAAGATATTGTAAGTTCAAAATATATTCCGCATCAAGGCGAAAAACCCACGTGAATTTCACTTCTCTGTAAAGCTGGACATAGAAAAAAACACACGTGGTGTATATCCAGCTTTAGCGCAGGGACCCAGGGGAGAAACGGTATGTTAGATAAGGTCTAATCTCCATTTAACTTATACAGTAGTCGGAGTCTTACGAGACGTAATCGGTTGGTGTCAAGATGTCGTCACGGTCAACTGAGAAACGAGATTCTAAAACGATAGAAATGTCTATCGTATCGTCACCTGATCATTAGGTAACAATCATGGCAAGAACGAATCGGTTTTCTCGACAAGTGAAGTCAGCGTTAAGTCACGCGTGAGATGACTTGTATTGATTCTGCCTCGATATACGTCATCTCCCACCGTTTTGACAGGTGGACAGATGAGCGTCGGTCCACCTGACAGGTTAGGGTAAAAAGTATATATACCTGGAAGAGCAGAGCATTAGACACACTTGGGGTCACACACGCGTTGGTGAAGTCCAGGACAGGCGGACTCTGTTTCCTGGCATAAGGGTGCCTTCGATCACAGGACCCTGAAACGGCTGGAATCGCCAGAGAGGGCATTCCATGATTGATTTAGCTTAACGTTGATAGGCGGCTACGGGGCCGAATTCGTGAGAAGGAACACCCCAGGTGGAACGTTAAAGTTTAGATTGTCGAGTAGCAGGTATCGGCCTGCAATAGTCAGAAGTGTAGGTTAATTGTATTGTGCGTATTAACCCTTTGAAGCGTCAGACTGATTGCGTTCTGAGTAGTTTGTTTTGCTGTCGAAGCATCGTAATACCGACTGGAGATCGGTGTGAGTGACAATTTCGCCCTGGCACAAAAGGGGCATTTGTGAATCGTGAATTCAACCAGTGAATATTTCAATAGGACTTTCACGGAGGACTTTCAAAGGCACATAAGGTATGAATAGACAATATCTGACCCAAATCAGAAGTACGTGTCCTTATAGATGACGAACATTGCTGGTTGGAACCCTCCGACAGCTAGAGGTACAGTTACGCGCAGACGTTGACATTTGAGCCTAAGCGGGTGAAGCTCTTATGGCGAGCTCACAGTAGTAACATTTCCAGTGTGTAGACTATAGTGCCAGTACAGGGCTATAGAATGACTATATGATTGTTTAGAATTATTTAACCATAGCGACCCATTTTCTGTGAAAAGAATCGAATTGTTGATTGTTGAAATATTGAAACGGATTTATTTTTATGTGTAAATAAAAGAATCGTTGTTACTTTAAATCATTCTTTCCATTATACAGCCTAAAGTGATTAGGAATCACACCTAACGGAAATCGAACCTATTTCAGGCCCATTTGGCAGAGAAGGAATCACGGCGTCGGTCTAACTCAGCTCTCTGCACTGAGTTCGCGACACTTGGATTCCGACCCTCCACGTTGGTCTAATTTTCCCGCAACTTCATCAGCGGGACTAAATAACCCCACGTCAGCCCAGGCCTTACGGGGCCTCAGGTGTCCCTGACAACTTATGACAGCCAGGGACACCTCGTGTCGGACAGTTTTACGGGTGGAGAAAGCCGGGACACCAGGAGAGAACCACCGAGCAACGACGAGCAACTGTCAGACTCCCCAACGTATTAACTCCACACAAGCAGTGTTAGTATTGGTTGAAGACAAGTGCACCATCGAGTTCACAGCGTCACCGTGCCCACAAGTGGGCAACCGGGATGAAGTGCCTTGCCCAAGGACATAACGCAGTTACCACTGGTGGGGATCGAACCGTAGAACTTTCGGTTTGAAGTTTAATGCCGTTACCATCAAGCCACCGCGCCCCACTTGCCCTAATAGGCAGCTGAATAATTTCCGTACCATTGATGATTAACAGATTTAACCTTTTACCCAACGTAACGGACAAAATCGGCCAGTGTTATATACAAAAATCTCCATTCAGGATTTAATATGTTCTAATTTTTTGTCAAAAACATAACTTATGACCCCTCTTTGGAACGAGCTCATTGAGCTCGATCCAATGAGGGTCATAAACTATGTTTTTGAGACAAAAATTGAAACTTTTTAAAAATTCAAGAATTTATTTCGCAAGTATCGTCAGCAACCCGTTTTGTTTAAAGGGTTAAGAATGACCATTTCCAGCAACTGATACAGTATGATGATCATGCAAGTGAACAAGTATGCCAGCACGTAACTTGCATGCCTTATCCTGCCTCATATAATGATGTGAGTCAGTGTGATAATGTTTGCCTGTTTTGGGGAAAGTTTTTCCTTTGTTAACCCCTATAATACAGTAGTAATTCAAAATGACGGTTAATCGATCAGTTACTTTTTTGATCGATCAAGACGTTGATAATTGGTTAATCGCTTAACGGTTAACCGTTTCAGCTCTTGAAACGACTGCTGTTAACGTTGAAAGATATAACCCACATAAAATCAGAAGCTGGATAAAAATTATAGGTATCCGGACAAAATACTCTCGGACAAAATACCCTTAGGACATAATACCCTCAAAAAATACCCTTAGGACATAATACCCTCAATGGGTAGGACAAAATACCCTCGGACAAAATACCCTCAGACCAAATGTATATAAAGTTGGATTTTTGGTGTTGGGGGCGGGGAGGGGGGGGCGGGGTAATTGCATCTAAGGCACTAGCCGGTGTTTTGTTTGAAATAACAAGTACCAATATTTTTTATTTTTTTTATTAACCCTTTACCTAACGTAACGGCCAAAAACGATCAGCGCTATTCTCAAAAATCGCCAATTAATTTTCACTGCTTTTTCATTTTTTGTCTCAAAAACATAGGTTATGACCCCTAGTTGGAACGAGCTCGTCGAGCTCGTTCCAACCAGGGGTCATAACCTATGTTTTTGAGACAAAAAATTAGTTATTCAAGAATTATTTTTGCAAGTGTCGTCTGCTTTTCAGGTTAGGTAAAGGGTTAAACTAAATAGAAATGAAGCACAATACCAATGGCAGATGGCAATTGAATATGAAGCACAATATAAATGGCAGATAGCACAGAACGTGAAACAAATATGAGGGTATTTTGTCCGAGGGTATTTTGTCCAACCCATTGAGGGTATTATGTCTTAAGGGTATTTTTTTTTAGGGTATTATGTCCTAAGGGTATTTTGTCCGAGGGTATTTTATCCTAGAATCAAATTATAGGCAGATATTTCTGCTTCATCGGGTAAAAAAGTTACAATGATCCTCTCAGCTTTCTTCCCAATTCCAAAGTAATCACGCACGTCACGCGTTTGTTGAAAGCCGTCTCAAGTATATAATAAAAAGATTCAGTCTGGGTTCAGTTGTCTGTTTTGAAACACAATTAATCAAGGAATCTGCGTGTTAGAATAACTGTAATGGATTCCTCCTAATGATTTCATCAAACGTAATTCTAACAAATCCCCACAGCACGAAGTGAGATTACCATTGATGCATTCAAATTGATCATATAGATAAAGGGGCTATAGGCTTCGTTTATAGTTACACAAACAATAAATATACTGCGAGTGATTTGAGAATATTGTTTTCTCCTAAATATGATATGGGGAGAACGTACATCTATTGAACGCCCGTGGGTGTTTGGTGTGGAACGCGATTCGTTCGTACTGGAACCATTCGACTTGGAATGCGAAACAATGATTAGATGAGTAATGGTACTTATGCAGAAGCCAAGTTCGATAAGATGAATTGCCTCTCTGTAGCATAACCCTTTACCCAACGTAACGGCCAAAACCGGCCAGCGCTATTCTCAAAAATCGCCAATTAATTTTCATTATATTTTCATTTTTTGTCTCAAACACATAGGTTATGACCCCTCTTTGGAACGAGCTCGTCGAAATGAACAGAATGAGTTATTTAAGAATTTTATTTGCATGTTCCAATGAGGGGTCATAACCAATTTTTTGGAGACAAAAAATGAAAAAAATTAGTTATTCAAGAATTTTGTTTGCAAGTGTCGTCTGCTTTTCATGTTAGGCATAAATAGATAGGAGGCTCGTCACAGGGTGGTGCCACTGTTTATGCGAAAGTTAGTAATGATTACAGTACAAGGTTAAATACCATTTACTATGTTCACTATAGCAAATCAGCGTGCAATGTCCATGATGACAGTGGTGGGGAATCAACAGATGAAATCAGTTTCTTAAGCTAAGGGAACCACTATAAAAGAGCTTAAGTGCACAACATCCCCTCACTGGTTCCGAAATTTTGAAATTTCATGATGCAATATTTCTTTTTAATGAAACTAGGAAATAAAAGGAACTTAATTTTGTCTGACAGAGCTCATTGAGACAAGACAAGACTGAATTCGTTAATTTCCAGTTGCATTATGGGAGAACTTCGCTGCTTCATATTTTATTATTTTGACATCAATGCGCAGTGGATTTACAACTCAAACTGATATTATGAATTCGGGTCTTTCTCTCATTTCCATAACCAAAAATTGTGTCTCTTATTCGGGCTTCGTGTCGAAACCATGTATATCCGTTTTGTTTTAGTAGTAAGCCACTCGCCCAGTGGAAAATGTACAACCTATGTAGGGCAGGTGAGCAGTAATTACATAACTTGAATTTCGATTTTTTTTGTTCATTCAGCTCTTTTACTGTGGTTCCATAAGCGCCAGAAACTGATTTCATCTGTTGATCCCCCATCACTGCCATCATAGACACAGCACGCCGATTTGTAATAGTGAACAAAGATATTACATTTAACCAATATCCGGAGGTTTATTTTACGTAAAGTACTGGAAATTGGAAGATATCAAAATAGAAAAAATATGCACACTAAGTGATGCGTTCATGTTCTTGTCCTTTATTTATTTATTTATTTATTTATTTATTTATTTATTTTTATTTATTTATTTATTAGGGTTTAATTACACCTTCGACAGCCAGAGTCACCTCGCGTCGGATTGTCCTTTATTAATCCATTACCAAAATATTCGCCCATTTACTGTCGATACTACTCTACAGGCCAGTCTTTCAAAGAAATTATTCAAATCAACTTCCACGTCACTAACCATTTATAAATAGATTGGCTGAATCTACTAAGCCAATCCCTTAACACCAACAGAAAGTGACACTTGCAAAATAATGTCTTGAATAACTAAAGCTTTTCATTTTTTTTCAAACAAACATAAGTTATGAGCTCTTATTTGAACGAACTCAGTTAGCACTATGTTTTTTTAAAATAAATTTAGTGAATAACGGCGTCTGGTTTTGACCATATTGAATTATTTTACTCCTTCAGTAAGGGCCAGAAATTCGAGTTATCTCCAGCGATTTTTTACGCATCAAAGCCCCCATCATATTTGACAAGTAATTGTCAACACAGAGTCAGAGACACAAACCGTCCCACATGATAGTTTCATGTAAACATTTTTTTATCTTCATATCAGATGTTTTCCCTATTTTGTTCCTGCGTAATATTATATCGTAATATATACTATTATGAGGAAACAAAACTGAAAAATGTCTCATGAAATACACAAATTAATAGGAATTTGAATTAGCAAGTAACTCACATTTTCCTTTTCTTACTGGACATTATAAGCTGTTTTCAACACTTTTCTCCTTGAGATTGTGCGTTCAGGTCGAGGAAATTGTTTTCCTTCAGACAGTTTCTTCCAGTCAATTTCACTACGAGGCCAAAGTAACCGCTCTGCCATTGCTAAAGCTCTATGTATTTTGTATTAACCCTTTACCCAACGTAACGACCAAAACCGGCCAGCGCTGTTCTCAAAAATCGTCATATAATTTTCATTATTTTTTAATTTTTTGTCTCAAAAACATAGGTTATGACCCCTCATTGGAACGAGCTCGTTGAGCTCGTTCCAACGAGGGGTCATAACCTATGTTTTTGAGACAAAAAATGAAAAAAAGTAGTTATTCAAGAGTTTTTTTGCAAGTGCCGTCTGCTTTTCATGTTAACTAAAGGGTTAAATGAATCCCGTTTAAACAAATAATACTTCTAACGTCTGGCGGGGAGCTAGATGTTTTAATTCAATTAAAACATGATTTTGAGTAATTGTTAGAAAAACAAGATTCACAACAAAGGATTTACTATTAGAGGTGGATATTTTCATTCTATTTTCATCTTATTGGTCTGAACACAGATTCAAAGTGTGAGCCTCACACTGTAAAAATAAAACATCTATTCTCCAGACGTAAAAAATAACCGTGCTGACTGACACTAGGGGAGGAGAGGTATTATCTGTCGCAAGGTCACAAATATAGAAAAACACCACTTTATTTATTTATTTATTTACTTATTTATTAATTGGTGTTTAAGAACACATATTTTTGAACAAAGGCTAATCATGACCACATGAGTATCAACTCAAGACCAGGGGTGAGCGTTAATAAGCCATGTCGCCCACTTTAGAGAGGGCTTGAACCTCCCATTATTTATTTATTTATTGGTGTTTAAGGTCACATACTTCTGCACAATGGCAAATCATGACCGCAACATGGAGATAAAGTCAAGGTCAGTCAATCGTTTATACCCCATGCTGCCTATTTTAGAGGACTCGCACCCCAAGCATTAGTGACTGGGTTCTATTTTACCAGTGAAACAGAGCTTGTTTACCACAGTAAACAAGCACTGCTTCATTTCCCTGGGTTCCCGCGGGGGTTGCACCTCCCAAGCACTGGTGACTGGGTCCTATTTTACCAGTAAAACAGAGCCTGTTTACCGCAGTGGACAGGCACTGCTTCACTTCCTGGGGTTCCCGCGGGGATAAAACACCACTTTTCAAAGTTAAATGGAACCATTAAAACAATAACCTACCAAAAATATGTTTACAGAACAAAGAAAATTAATTTTATTAATTTTCCTTTAATCAAATCTATGTCAGTCCAAATTTTCTCATGAGGATTTAGTACATTTGTAGGACTTTGAAGTTTCCCCCATCAGTCTTTTTTAACAAATTAATAAGGCGATGTACTGGGATAAAAAGTGAAAATTTTAAACAAAAATGGAACCATTAAAAAAAAACTAATTCTGTTAAAAAATATTTGACACCATTCTAAAGAGTATGAAAATATTTGATCATATGTCCGTCTATTATGTAAAAAAAAAAAAAGAAATTTGTGGCAAATGAAAGTTTTTCGTTTTATTCACATAGATCGCTGTAGTAATTTAGATTGTCATCTTTACTACTGTTTACACGCATGCGCATTCAGGGGAGTAGAAATAGTTCAATATCTTTACGTTTGGTACGGGACTAATAATCTAAATCAAAATAACTCAGTGTTCATTCTCTCCTGTAACTTATTCAATGGGAGAGCTATGGGGCTGCTGGGGGAGGCGTCCAGTGCACCCAAGAACATATCCAAACTGCCCCCACCCCCAATTTTGAAATTAATCTTTTGATAACTTTCTCCAAGTCTTCTCCTGCACGCTTACCAAGTCTAGAAATACAGGATAAGACTTGATGTAATTTGCAATAAAACACAGGCCCATACTGTTGACTTATGATATTAAGACAGTGACACTCACGCAGCGCACCAACTTGATAGGGCACATCAACTGTAAAGGAGCTTGGAGTCAATTGCATTTGAACTGAACGTCAATGAAACCAGATTGACAGTATGGAAGAGTTCCAGCGATTGAAGATATGAAGTGTATCAGATATAATTATACGTCAACAGGATAACAGTGAGCCATCGAGAGCTAATCATTGAATGGCAGGCATTCAATTTGCAAATTTTTCCGATAATGCAAATTGGAATTTAATAAATTTAACCTTTTTGCCAATGGACAAATGTTGTGCTGAAAGTTTCGCAATTTTGACATAATTGTTCAGAGGGTTAATTATTGAATGACAGACACCCCAAATTTTAGTGGGCACACCCAAAAATAATTTCTAGCCACGCCACTGAACTTATTCGTTCCCAATCAGAAAGAGAACACAAAGCGTTCGTTGTTTGGCATCGACGGTAGAAATAAGGGTGGGCATGATGAGTGGACATGACTCAACATGTGATTTGTGTTTGAATGTCAATCGATGATGGCTCAGTGGTCACTTCATTGTAATGGGCACATATATTCGGTACACAGTAACCGGTTCTCGTCAGATCACCGAAGTTAAGCAACGTCGAGGCCGGTTTGCGTTGTGTCCTTGGGCAAAGTACTTAACCCCGGTTTTCCACATGGGTGCACGATGACGCCGTGTACTTATGAGTACTGCACGTCAATGATGCGTATGTCTTCAACCAAACTAATCCTGCCTGTGCTGCAGTGCGGAGTTACGATGTTGGGAAGCTGTCAGCTGCTCGTCGTTGCACGGTGGTTATCTCCGGGTACTCCGGCTTCCTCTACCCGTAAAACTGTCACCGACACCATATGACCTTGGCTGTTAATGTATCGTTAAACCTTAATAAACAAATAAATATATTCGGTACACAGAAAATGAACAAAACATAAGTTTTCAGCGTTATTTTGAAGCTCGTCTCAACATTGCAAACCGATTATTTGGAACATATATTGTGGAGTTACGGACTGTGCTTTCCATTCGAAAACACAAAAACTATGAAAATACTTCCACAGAAATTGCTTGCATACAATCATTAAAATTTAAATATTGTTGATTTTGAATTGTACAAATGCAATCGTTATTCAGCCATTCTGTCTGTTGGGAGAACTCAGCTATTAAGAAGTAAGAGCTTTCTCCTTTTTGTGAGATGGAATTGGATATTATTTCCTGGAGTGGTATGTCGGAAACCGGGCGTGGTCTTTGCTGGGAGAAATGGATTCGCGTCGCGTCTTCAGCCTAGACTCAAGTCCAAAGAAGTGTCGCCTGAATCCGTGCGTGAACGTATATCACACTGTGTCGAACCTGCTCGTTTCGTTATTGTTGGGGTGGTTCTTATCCTGAAGGGGTCAGTGATTTTTCTTTAAAAAATATAATCAACATAATCACTGGAAATAACAGTTTTAATACATATGGAAAAAATATAGTAACTCACATGAAAAACAATAAATAAAAGAAAAAGAAATGTCAATCACACCCCACCTTCACATCTTGTGAGTCAATTTACGAGCTCGCGTTCTCTGTTGTCACTGGTTGCGCCTTCCCTTCTGGAGTTGCTTCTCCCTGTCTCTGGCGTTTGAGCTTCGAGTCTCAATGTAGTGTCTTTGGACTCTTTGGTCGCCTTTTAACGAACAAACAACGGCCACTAACGTATTGTCACTTGCTTGGATGCCTTTCCTCTAACATGTGACGGAATGTCACTCTTCCATTGCCGTCGCACGGCTACTAATGTTTCGTCACTTGACTGGACGCTTTTCACTTTTCACTCAAGCAGTCGCCACTTAAGGGGTTAAGTCCCCCGCACCCCCAATTATCTCAACAGCATAATGTTCATACAGGCAAAGCCAGCTCTATCTCCATATGACTTGCTTTCTACAACAGGTAATACTAAATGCAAATATTCGCGAGCTCACGGAGCTCGTACTTCCTATGTCTAATCCTACACTCATATATGGCCACCGACTTGGCTCGCGACTTTTCCTTCTCTAACTGTGAGCTCTGCCCCCCCCCCCCCCCCCCCCACCCCCTGCATTACAACGTGCCTATACTTTCGCATCGATGCGGCACCTCCTCCGACCTATAGCATGGGATATCCACCAGCTCCTCGCCTACGACTCACAGTCGTACACGCCATGAGATTGGAATGAATTTTCGAGAAAAAACCGACTCTTATTCGATCGCAAGCACATTAATTCTCATCTTAATTGCTTCTCTTGAACTTGGCCGCTATAGATCTGTCTTAATATAAAATTCGCTTTTAAGTTTCTTTGACGGTTTCGCATTTTCGGTATATGTTGACATTTGACAGTACCCTGTCAAAAATTGGGGAAGTGCATATATAATAGGCGATCACTGACACTAATGACCATATAATTAGATGACTGATTACCTTGGATGGCTGACCGAGTGTCTTTTGTTTGAAGCTTGTAAGACAAGATCGTTGTTTCAGATCAGATAAGCTCTAACTGGCGTTACAGACTCCTATTGAGATTCCTATCCATTCAAGTTATCGCATTTATCTGATTTATTTCTATTGGGATACACATATGACTTACTTGACAAATCGGTTTTTCGGGGTCCACCACATACCTGTATTTACGCTTTTACTCCAGGCGAGATAAATTATCAAAAATATGTACACTTTTTAAATCACAAAATCGTAAATTTAAGCTATCACATTGACACGGTAAACCTTTTGTCCTTCAGCCTTCAGGGGTTGGGTTTGCAACAAAAGAAAAACATTTAAGGGTTCACCCATAAGGATTTCTGTCCGTTCGGCGGACCGGCCCGTTCGGCGAGCTGTCCCCTTCGTCTGTGTTGTTCAACAACTTGAAGTTTCTTTGGTGAATGTAGAGTAAAATCTAGTGTTGAAAAGTGGCATATTTGCCAGCGTTTCTTCGACGAGAAATGTATATATTAATCCTTTACCTAACATGGAAAGTAGACGACATTTGCAAAATAAATTTTTGAATAACTAATTTTTTTCACTTTTTGTCTCCAAATCATAGGTTATGACCCCTCATTGGAACGTCGAGCTCGTTCCAACGCGGGGTCTTTCCCTATGTTTTTGAGACAAAAATGAAAAAAATAATGAAAATTAATTGGCGATTTTTGAGAATAGCGCTAGCCGGTTTTGGCCGTTACGTCTAGTTAAGGGATAATGTGTAAAACCGATGTGTTTAGTATTTATTTTTTGTTCATTCAAGTGGAGATATCTCAAATGGAAAAAGCGTTCAGCATAGAGTTGTTCGCTACTGAGTGAATGGGAATTCTAATCGACACGTGATGCGTTCAAATCTGACCCGTGTCGTTTTGTTGTGTCTTTGATCAGGACCAGTGGCACGAATGATCTAGTGGGAATCTGGCAAAGTGGAGTGCAGAGGTGCATGGAACGTGGCATTTCATGAAAAGTGACCCAGGATCACGCTTCTATCGGATCCGGTTAGTAAGTTAAAAAAGTTTTACATTTACTCACCACTGCTCTGGGATTCGTTCCGGACATTTCGGCTATGTCCACTCAAATATGTCGCCGACACCAAATCAATAGAACACACACCCTGGAATACAAAGAAACTTTTAACTTGCTGAACACTGCAATCAGTTATTGTGCAGTGCAACACCAATAAGGTCTAAATTTATCTTAACCGTACTTGATTTGTCTTTACAGAAGGCTCTAGGTTGATTGACATTATCCCACCTTTTCAATATGGGTTATTAATATCAGTGGTGTAGCTGCGGGGAGGGGATGGAGGCTTCCCACCCCACCCCCTAAACTTTTCGCTGCCTTGAAAAACATTGGCCCAATGCAAGTTTCACACAACATAGAACCTTAAAATGGTCGCCAATATAGGTGCTACACACGCTACAGATTCTTTTTAGAGCACTAAAGTTTCCAGGGAATGTGTGGGGTGGGGAGGCTAGTCCTAACTAAACCCTCCGGTTGTTGCTTGTCTGGGGTTTCGCAGGCCTCCCCTATAGTCCTAGGTAGTACCCTCCGATCGTTCGTTGCCTCTCCGGGCGTTGACCCCTCCGGGCGTGGCCTCATCCGGTCGTTGCCCCTCCATCCACTTCCCTAGAGGAAAGTGGGGGGGGGGGGAGGGGCAACAATCGGAGGGTCCTAGTTAGGACTAGGGGAGCTAATAACTCCACACAGCAGCCTTTCAAATATCATTTTTGCCCCTCTTCCTTTCAAAGATGGCTAGGGCGCCCCCAATTATAGAATCCTGGCTACGCGCCTGTTAAAAACGTTGAGCTAAGATTGTAAGCAGTATTGACTACATGGGCGATTGCGTGCTTGTCAACGTGATTTATTCCGACTGTGATGGCTGAAGTTCCGACTAATAAAATGTTCCAACCGCATCACCAAGGCAAGCATGCCTTGATTGACATTGAGTGGGAATATTAGTCAGGTGGGATTCTAGTGGAATCATATAGTCTTCTTGGATATTTTTGTGAATAAATGAAATATACATGCAGTAGTAGTCGCAACTTTAACCCTTTACCCAACGTAACGGCCAAAGCCGGCCAGTGCTATTCTCAAAAATCTCCAATTGATTTTCATTATTTTTTGCATTTTTGTCTCTAAAACATACGTTGTGACCCCTCGTCGAGCTCGTTCCAACGAGGGGTCATAACCTATGTTTTTGAGACAAAAACTGAAAAAAATTAGTTATTCAAGAATTTGTTTTTTTTTGCAAGTGTCGTCTGCTTTTCAGGGTAGGTAAAGGGTTAATTAACACGCAATGTACACCAATGTATTTATTGGTGTTTAAGGTAATTTCAGCATCGTTGGCTGCATCATGACCGCTACATAGGTATGAACTTAAGACGAATTAATCGTTGATACCTTTGCTGCCCACTCTAGAAGCCTTCCAACCCAGGATTGGCTCCGGGTTCTGTTTTACCAGCCAAATGTAAACACGCACAGCTCTATTCCTCGTGGTTACCACGTGGTACTCCTAATTGGTCAACCTGTACCCCCAACAGCCTGAATCGGGTACTACAGACCCATATTTGTGTAATAATAATAATAATAATAATAATAATAATAATAATAATAATAATAATAATAATAATAATAATAATAATACAAATCGTACTCCATCCACCCGCCCCTTCTATTCACCTATTTCCACCAACACCCAGAAACAAACTGCTTAATACCGTCACCGTGTCTCTTTCTTCCCAATTTCACCGATAAGCATTCTAACCCACTCGTTTGCATCATCCATAACCAACTGTCCTCCATTCCCCCATCTCATTTCCCTACATACTCTGAGTGAATGCTGTTCTGTCGGATTGATATTTATGGATTTATACTACTTTTAAGTCAATACTTGGAGAACTTTCTCTACTTTCAGTCTAAAAACTACAAATTGTGGCCACATTCAAAACATGTTTGGAAAAATTGCACTGGCGACATGTCTGAAATTTCCAACATTCTCCAATTTAAGGCTTCAAATTTCCAACTACTGCAAATTGGACGAATGATGGGGAGAAGGCATCCCCATGCCCACCCCCCCCCCCCCCCACACACACACACACCTCCACCACCACCACCACCACCACCACCACACACACACACACACGGCCTTGTGGAAACGTCCCTATTCCTATTACTCCCAAGTTGCGCATTTGGCACTTCTTGTCAGGGCTCGCTTTTTCGCCCCAGCTCCAGCGACGTCGATCTCAGTTTGAACAGCAGTGACACCCCTACCCAAAGATGCCACCTGTGTAGTTCTCAAATACTGATTCCATATCACGTTGGCCACTAATTAGACCTCTTTCTCGGGCCCCTTCTCGGTTGCAATGCACCATGAATCATCTCTCCCCGGCGAGTATTATACCTTGGGTTTCCCACACGGCTGGGGAGAGGAACTTCGCTTCCCAGGGTTAATTCTGAGACGGGCCCCCTTTCGAAAGTGTCGGAATACTGATACTGATGCCGAAGTTCTTGAAGTGAAGAATTCTTGACGTAATAACACCGGGTCTGGCGCATCATATGTATATAGATAACAGTCTGCTAATCCACTACCGAATCTAACGGCCAAAACCGGCAGGCGCAATTCACAATAATTGCCATTCGATTATCACGTTTTTGCCTCAAAACCCAGGTCTGATCCAAGAATCCTGGGCCACGCCCCCCCAAAGTTCCGGGTCCCGGTGTTACTACCCCTCCTCACCTTCTCCCCAGCCCCTGTTTGACTGACTGTGTGTTTGGTATTAGTCCAAGTATCAAATCTTGTGTTGTTAGACAGTAAATGATTACTCGCAAAAGCGAATCGAATCTCAAACTCCAATCCAGGCGAATGAATTTATTCATTTACTGGGATTTAACGACACTTTCGATAGCCAGGGTCACCTCGTGTCGGACAGTCTTACGGGTGGAGGAAGCCGGAGTACCCGGAGAGAACCACCGAGCAACTGCGAGCAACTGTCAGGATCCTCCAACATACTGACTCCACACAAGCAGGGTTAGCATTGGCTGAAGACTAGTGCACCATCGACGTGCAGTACGGCTTAGTACACAACTCCACCATGTACCCACGTGGGCAATGGGGGTGAAGTGTCTTGCCCATGGACACAAAGCGGTTGCCGCAGATGGGATTCGAACAGAGGACCTCTCGGCTTGCAGCCTGCGCCTCTATCTACTGAGCGCCACCAATCCAGGCGAAAATAACAGGAAAAAGTATTGCGGGAGGTATCACACCCAACTAAAGCAACGATCCCTGAATAAAACGATTAAAATGGAATAACGCGGTTTTGGATTTCTGTGCAGAAAAGAAAGGAAAAATCATGTTTTGTAGGAATGGGTTGATGGGCAATCAGTCTGAGTGTATGACTGATTGTGTCGCTGTTTGATCTGAAATATAGACGAGTGATATATAGCTTTAATAACGTTTTACAGTGTTATAGTTCACATCTATCTGAGTGGGACCTGCATCCGTCAGAATAACGATCCCCCATCAGTTTGAGACTATATTAATGTTTTGATTAATATCCCACACAACTAATACAAATAACTTTACGACTTACTTCATCAAACAAATTAAAATAGATCGTATCTTGTGAACTGGACCACACCGCTGAGCAATAAATCTTGATAACTTTTCAAAAGTTGATTTCAGTGGAGCCAAATAAGTTTATTAGTAGCCGAGTTTTGTCACGTAACGGTATATTGGGAGTAGGTCCGTAACTCCAATATTTAAGCCCCATGATCCCGTCGCAGAAGGTAGAAACGGATAATGGCGGCTTCTGGAGCTAAACCAGTGGCAAGGGCCAGTCAAGCTTCCGGTGGAATCTGTGACCACAAAAACTATCGCCACTTAACGAATGAAGTTAAGAGACACATAGTGTGATGTATCTATGTGCCTTGTCGTCGAACATGTCAAGGTGATAGCTTTAAGTTCCGATTTTCTTGTTTAAAATGTATATGTTTTCGATAATCTTTCTCACTGGGCTAAATATAAAACGAAAAGAGTCATTATCTATGTAATTGTAGCCAGTTAATAGATAATTGTTGTAAAAACAGTACATCGCACATATTCTGGACACACATCCATATTACGTATCTGGTCTGCCACCGAATGTCAGGATATACCGGAATTGCGAGACTTTCAAAGGAACTTCAAAGTGAATATTAAATTAAGATAGATCTAAGCGGCCAAGTTCAAAAGAAGCAATTAAGATGAGAATGAATGTTCTGATGATCTAAATAAAAATCGGGGGGGGGGAGGGGTTCTCGAAAAAATTCATTCCAGCCTGGAGGCGTGTAAGACTGTGGGTCGTAGGCGAGGTGCTGGGGATGTCTCTTGTTATAGGCTAGAGATGGTGCCGCATCGGTGCGAACGTATAGGCACGTTGTAATGTATGGGGAGTCACAGAGCTCATATTTAGAGTAGGAACAGTCGAGGGTCAAGTCGGTGGCCATAGATCAGTATGATCAGAAATAGCAAGTACGAGCTCGGGAGCTCACGAAGGTTGGCATTTTGGTAGACAGTATTACCTGTTGTGGAAGGCAAGTCATACATAGAATGAGTAGGCTTTGCCTGTATGAACATTATTCTGAGACAAACGAAGGGGAACACTTTACCCTCTAAGTGGCGACTGCTTGAGTGGAAGGTGTCTAGTCAAGTGACGATACATCTGTGGTTGTGCGACGGCAATGGTAGAGTGACATTCCGTCACATGTTAGAGCAAAGGCGTCCGGTAATGTGACAATACGCTAGTAGCCGTGCGACGGCAGGGAAAGACGGAAGTTCCAATTGTATGTTGAAAAAGGCGATCAGAGTCCAAACACCAGCGAAAGGCATCCAAACAAAATGACAATACGTTAGTGGCCATGCGTTGGCAGTGGTATAGTGAACTTCCAGTAGTATGAAAAGGCGGCCAGAGGCCAAAGACACAACATTGAGCGAAGAGGACCAAACACCACAACAAGGATCACCAGTGACAACAGAGAACGCAGGGACAACAAAATGACTCAAAAAACTGTGTGGGTGGGATGTGATTGACGTTTGTGTTATTCACAATTGGATTTTATGTAAGTTACAAATGATCATATTTTTCTATATGTATTAAAATTGTTAATTTCACTGAACCCCTGTTGATTTATGCTTTTTGAGGAAAAGTCATTGACCCCCTTCAGGATAAGAACCACCCCAACAAAAACGAAATGGGCAGGTTCGCCACGGTGAGACATACGTTCACGCACGGATTCAGGCAACACTCTTTGAGTTTTAGCTGAATACGCGGCGTGAAACTATTTCTCCCAGCAGCGACAAAGCCCGTTTTCTGACAGAACAATGACAATGATAAATCAAACTGAACATAATGCCCGCACTCCAAACTGACACATTGAATCACTGGATGTAATTCTGTCGCACCGATTGGTTGCATTAACAATGTTAGGGCCCGGTGAAAATTCGGGTCGAATCGAATCCTGAATCGAAAAAAAGCAGAGGATTTCGAATCGAATCGAATCTAGAATCGAATCTCATGGCTATTGAAGCAAGCCAGAAAATAAGTAGACTGTCACCTACAAAATGAGGTCCCCAGAGGGCGAAGTTAGTGATTCTACCCCTGCACAGCAGGGTAGCATCACTAAATTTACCCTCTATGAACCCCAATTTGAATCAAGGTCTCAGGTTTGAACAGAAAGAGGTACCCACAGGGCAAATTGGCCCACTGTATGGAATAGAAGCAGAAAATTCACCCACATTCTGCATATGGGCCTCATTCTGCATATGGCAGATTGCTTATTTTCTGGCTTGTATTGAAGCTGTCTGCACCTTCTTCCAACCGTAAATATTGCCAGTCTCCATTCATGTATTGTATTCAATCGTATTAATTTATTTATGTGTGCTTCAGGCCACATATTCTGCACAATGGCTAATCGCGACCGCAAAATGGAAACAAAGTTAAGTTTTGTCAATCGTTTATCCCATCTTGCCCATTTCAGAGAATTTCCACACCAAGCATTGGTGACTGGGTCCTATTTTACCAGTAAAGCAGACCTTGTTTATCACAGTGGATATCACTGCTTCACTTCCCAGTTTCCCACGTCGGGTGTTCAACCGTAACATGTCTGTTAAACTGTTTGAGCAATTCAATGAAATACGAGGAAAATCCCAGAACGAATCAATGGAGTTTCGGAATCGGAAACCTTCTCGAACTTTTATTCTGTCATCAGATATCCTGCACAGATCCGATAACACAGTAAGTAGAGCGAATATTATCACTAAATCACCCGTAGAGAGGAGAGTCCACTCAAGCAATAATTGCAAATATGTTGCAAAGCAACACAAGCAAAGTTCCAGTCAATGGACTTCCGGGTTAAACCCCGAGGCCCATTGGCTGATCATCACTTCTGTTTTTGTCCATTTATGTACAGAATTTGAAAGTGATACTTTGGATGGTAACTCCACTCCAAGGGTGATTTAGTTACAATCCACTCTTCACATACCGCAGAAGAAAAGTTCAAGATGGGACACTTCGTAAGATTTTCAGGAGAACTGGCGGATTCGAAAATTCCCGAATCAACGCAACTCAAATCGAATCGAATCGAATCATTGGGAAGGTTTCGAACCGAATCGAACCGAATTTTGAAGCTTCTCGGGGATAGGGCCCTTAAAATTATTAGCTGTGATTTTATGTTTCAATTTCTTTACTGTTCTCAATCCAGTTGATGTTTTATAGCAAGGCATTATACTGTGTCGAAACTGCAAAAGTTTGGCGATTCTAAAGTCAACGCCATTTTGAGGTGAAGCCACGACATCAATATTTTATGAATACATTTTAAACTACTTTACGTAGGGAGTGAATTATCACTAAAACACTCATGGAGTGAAGTTTGCACCCAAACAATAACCGCCGGTTTATGTGGTAATGCATGAAAAGGACAAGCACGGTTTTAGCCAAGGGACCTCCGGGTTCAACCCGGAGGTCCCTTGGCTGAAACTTTGCTCGTCGTTCTAATGCTTTTCCCCCGACAAGGGATTTTTGTCTTAGCGGAGACACTACCCCACGAGTGATTTAGTGACAATCCACTCTTCATGTACTATAAGAAAAATACTCTGCCCTTGGATGCAGGGGTCAGGTCTATCATACTTAGACCACATTGGAATCTTTTAAACATGTATTTTCAAAGGTTTTGGTGCTTTAAAACACCTACATGAGATTATTTATTCATTTATTGGTGTCTAAGGTCACATACTTATGCACAATGGCTAATCATGACCGTGGCAGTTTTACGGGTGGAGGAAGCCGGAGTACCCGGAGAGAACCACCGAGCATCGACGAGCAACTGTCAGCTCCCCAACATTCTAACTCTGTTCAAGCTCCGCTCAAGCAGGGTTACAGCGGTTGAAGACATGTGCACCATCGACGTGCAGTACGCCTTAGTACACGACGACAGCGTGCCTCCATGTAGGCAACCGGGATAAAGTGCCTTGCCCAAGGACACAAGGCGGGTCGTCCCGGACGGAGATCGAACATAGTGTAACGGTAAATTTGTAGTCCGGACCCAGAGGATCATGACAGCTGACCCCTGCCATGCCTCCTCTGTGACCAGCCCACATATAGACCATTTTAGGAGCCATTACAGAGCAACCCTAAACCCAGTGCAACAGTATACCCATGGTTCAGACCCAGAGAATGAAACAGCTAACCCCTGTCATCATCCTCAGTGATTGTTCCACCGATACACTAGTTACCAACCATCTACTTGAATAAAGCCAAGTTAAATCTGCGAACGGTTACACTGGTAGGGGCAGAGATTAGGACAATGGCAGTGGGGAGGTTGCATATGCAAGGATATTAAGGGAGATAACTAGGGCTGGGAATGGATTTGATTTGGGAGTGGAAATATAGGGAAGAAAAGAAGTAGCTTTGGGACAAGCCGCCCCTTTTATCTATGACTACTGAAAAGATTGTATTAATGTTTTGATACCTGAGTTTAGGTTAGCATTCACTCTTGAACAATTGGACACAGGCGCCTTGTATCCCACACACCAAGAGTGACGGCCAAGCTAAAGGAGGGAAAATTATCCCACATGCCGTATGTCCAAATACATCGATAATAACTCCTGTTAGGATTCCGACACCAGTGGACTAGGTCTACAGTTAAATTAAATGATAAAAGAGTGCGTCGAACTTATAATTTATTATTTTAAAGAACTAAGAATATTATTTATTTACATTATATACAATTTAGGGATCCCACTCACTCACTCATTCATACCAGACAAAACACCACAGGACAAATACAGACATCACATAACATCAACACACAATGACAACATGAAGGTGAACATTTTGATGAAGTGCAAGTGAATATTGCACAAAGGATGAAGTTTGATTGATGATGATTAGTAGTTATTAACCCAGGGATGAGCCAATTAGAGAGGTCTCATCATCAGGATAATCTCTACCAATCCCTGTAGTCCCAGACTACGTGCATTCCAACTGCACATCTGGTGTAACCAGATAATTTGCCTAAAGTTGGCTAATGCATCATCTACGCATAGTGTACATACATATTCTTAACTATGGCAGATGTGCTTAAAATGATTATAAAATTGTTAAATAAGATTCAACTGAGCAAAAAACACTACAGTTTATCTCCACACTATACTCCCTTTTGAGTATACAGCATACCAGCTTGTTGGACAACATGTTCCAACAATAATACCACTTTACTATCACCCTGTACAGTGCTGGGAAGAGCCCTTTTCATACTCTCGCCACAACTGCACAGGACGACATTAGGAGGTGTACAAAAGGACACCAGATTAAAATAATTACTCTACCATTTACAGTTATTTAATTAAGTAGGGTATGATTAGACTGCTAGACTATGGATGGAAAGGATATGTGGGATTTGGGGTTACGCAACAGGAAATATGTGATTTAGACGAATAGTAAAACACGGTTTAATTATAGGTATGTGTTTTACAAACACATGGACTAAATGTCGCTTGAGGTGCTGTATGCAGCTGGAAAGAGCCATAGCATAAGGTCTCTCCAACAACACCCAGCACATCAAACCAGGGCATATACAATTTACAGGTGCATGTTTTACAAACATACGGGTGAAGTGGAGTTTGAGATGTTGTATGCAGGTGAAAGGAGACATAGCATGAGATCCCTCCAACAACATCTAACACATCAAACTAGGATAAATACTAAAACCTATTATTTAATAGCGTTTAGGCGGTCGGGGAGATTTCTAAATATGAACAATGATCCCAGGTTCACTTTCATGAGGGACAAAGTACGGTACTCAGGAACGGCACACATTACAAAAAAAAAAACACTGCTGACTATGCTTCCCAAGCACTTACTAATTGACAGTTGCTTTATTTGGGGGGTGGGGGGGGGGGGGGAATTCCATACACACTCATATAAGGGGATATAATAAATTTGAAGCCACCTTGGATCAAGAGGCAATTACACACATTTTGTACCGATACTTTTCATCACCCAAGTATGAGAACCATTTGTGTTTTAACACAATAAGACATTCTGGCCCCTTCAGGCCTTGATGTCACAATAACATTCTAGCCCTTTCAGGCTCTAATGTTCAAAGAGTATCTGATACATTCTAGCCCTTTCAGGCTTTGATGTCACCCAGATATGTCATTAAACCTTTTGGAATAAAGAAAGGGGCACAGGAGTGTTTATTTAGTAGTGCCCATGGATGGGGTTATGACAGAGTATTGAGCAAATGAGTTATTTACAAGAGATGGACTTTAGGGTCTACGGGGAAATTTAACACTTAACTTATGAGAGTGATTCCATATTTTTTCTACAGGATAACCTATATTGCAAAAACACAATTTGGAATATTACCCCATTGGTTATTCCTGGTAGAGCCAGTCGGAAAGAGCTAGATATGCGAGCTCTTTCCTACCGCCCTCACCATGAATAATACTTGAAGGTATTATTCTTTACTAACTCCAGAAAGGAAACGGTACAATAATTTTATGGGCAAGAGTTATAATTAGTTATAGGTTGCTGTATCTTTATGACAGATTTATTTACAAAGACATTTGTGAACGCTCAACCATTCAAAATCTGCAACACTGTAATTCTCTGAAATGAGCCATGTTAGAATCATTCCAAAAAGCCCCGTGTGGCAAATCATGATCTGTTGAAGGTATAAGTTTTTGTTGGTTTAACAACAGTACACTTTTAGGGTAACTTATGTAAACTTTAAGATTTACGTCTGAAATAAAAGATAGGGTGGTGGGTGGTAGGGTCATGAGAAGTGGAGATTGACATAATTTACTTTACTGTAGATGGAATACAGCACCATCTCACTAAATAAAACTATGTCCACTTCAGGCTCTATAGTCTTATCATGGAGATGGATCATAATCCAAATGACTTAAACAATCCTTTGCCCAATAAACTGACATTTGGGTGAGGTGTGGTAGATTCTGCAAAACACAGCTATTTCAAGCGTTTGTGTATACATGTTTATAAATAAAAAAAATAATGTATATAGCCTTAACTGGGGTAGGGTCTATTACAAATTAACACTGGCTCTTTCAAGCCTTCTGTGTGATACTGAGAGATTAAATAAATAATAAAATGGGAAGACCTGGGTGGGGGGGGGGGGGGTAAATAGTGTCAATTATTCTTATATAGGGGTAGTGCCTTTTAAAATTTCACACTGGCTCTTTCAAGCCTTCTGTGTGAGACAACAATGAAAACATTTTAGAAAAATAAATATAATCGTTTGCCCTTTCAGGCCTAAACAAAAGAAAATTCTGCCAAAAGCTTCAACTAAAATAAAACTTTTGAGCCTTTTCCCCTTTCAGTTTCAGGCACTGACTCTAGATCCTATCCGAACTGGGTCAAATAAAAATAAAGTGTTATTATTTCTGCCACTTCAAGCTTCATAATATAGAAACAAAAGAAAAATACACAAAATTAATGGGCCAAGACTTACGAAAAATGAATTTCCTACTCCTCTTAAGGCACGGCTTGTTTCCCTTCGGATTTCAGCACACGGGCAACGGGAGTCGGCTGCTTTCAAGTGTTAAAATTCTGCCAAGTCACATGACTTCTGCAAGAATTCCGCAAAGGTGATACTTTGAACCCTGCAGAATTTTGCCGAAAGCCAAACGCCTGACAGAACGTTAACACAAAAACTATGCTTGGATGAGGCAAACACAGGTGCTGGCATAATCCAGCAACCGTATTTTCCCCATATCAAACATATTACCCAAGATTAATACTTTAATTAACCCATAAATGAGAAAATTACATCACAGAATACTCAGGTGTACTTGGAAATTCCAAGTCAGTTTTTATAGGTCAAGATTTCCCAGTAGGCATTTCGACAGTGACGTCCTTGACTTCTTGCAGTACAAAATCACGGAGTATAGAATCAACCTCCCTGACAAAATTTACGCTCACATGTTAGAATAAAGATGACTGAATTTGAGCCAATAAAGGCACGAAATCAACATTATATTATGTCCTGGATAATTTTACTGGCAGAAGGAGTTGTGGCAAAACATTTATACTGCTTAGCATCCAACAGATAACAATTATAACCTACGGTATGCATTGATTACCACAATGACGTTTCCCAACTTACACCAGGTTAAAGAATGTATCGATACCACTAAACACTGGAATCCACTGAAATGTTTTATGGGATGTTGTAAACAATTTAAAAAAATCTATGGGGCGGGAAGACATTAAAAAATGGGTGTATTTAAGGTATGGATCTTTTAAAAGTGGCATTTGTTAAAATAGCACACAGGTACTCGGCACAAGCTAGGAAATCGAAAGAAAAATATTTGATACCATTTTTGAATCTATGCTGACGTGCCCCTGTAATGGTATATAAATATTAACAAGGTAAACAACTCGCTTTTCGAAAACGATAGCACTGATCTTCGTCCCCCCCCCCCCCCCCCCCCTCAAATTTGATTCACACAACGTATCCAACAATGACCGGTATCAATGGAAAGGGGAATGAATAAGCTTTACAGCTGTGTATTTAGTTAGTTATTGGTGTTTAAGGTCACATATTTATGCACAATGGCTAATCATGACCGTGACATTTTTACGGGTGGAGGAAGCCGGAGTACCCGGAGAGAACCACCGAGCAACGACGAGCAGCTACCCAACATCGTAACTCCGTACTGCAGCACGGGCAGGGTTAGATTGGTTGAAGACATGCGTACCATCGACGTGCAGTACGCCTTAGTACACGGCGTCATCGTGCCCCCATGCGGGCAATGGAGATGAAGTGTCTTGCCCAAGGACACAACGCGGTAGCCGCAGGTGGGATTCGAACCGAGGACCTCTCGGCTTGCAGCCTGCACCTCTACCTACTGAGCCACCGCGCTCCCACAGCTGTGTATTACACGACCGTTGGGTGTTGTTGGGTTGTTCGTGATAACTGTGAAAAGTCGCAGGAAAGGCCGAAAAACATTTAGTCGGACAAGATAGTGCACGGTGGAATGAGGTTTACGTGCGACAATTATCCGATTTATTATAAATAATTCGAGGTCCCATTGTCTATGGAGGGCAGATTCAAATATTAACCGTATGCCTTTATCAATTACTAATCTCGGATCCACATTTATTCATTTCTGGCGATCACATTTGCCGTTTATCCATTTTTTTTAGCCTTCGATTTGGAGACTAAACAAGCTAACGGCATCCACAGAAGCACAATGACATCCCATTGGCTACTATTTATGCCGAGAAAATTATCGATGAAAATAAGCCAATGGGAGAATGGGGAAAGTTTTTTGGACGCCGTCAATTCAGGTCAACTTGGGAAAAGATGTCAAAGTTACGGCTAAAAAACGTCAAATGTGAACTCCAGAAATGAATAAATGTGGATCCGAGATTAGTAATTGATAAAGGTATACGGTTAATATTTGAATCTGCCCTCCATAGACAATGGGACCTCGAATTATTTATAATAAATCGGATAATTGTCGCTCGTAAACCTCATTCCACTGTGCACTATCTTGTCCGACTAAATGTTTTTCGGCCTTTTCTGCGACTTCTCCCAGTTATCATGAACAACCCAAGAACACCCAACAGTCATGTAATATACCACTGTAAAGCTTATTCATTCTCCTTTCCATTGCTACTGGGTATTGTTGGATACGTTGTGTGAATCAAATTTGAGGGGGGGTATAACGAAGATGAGTGCTATCGTTTTCGAAAAGCGAGTTGTTTACCTTGTTAATATTTATATACCATTACAGGGGCACGTCAGCATAGATTCAAAGATGGTATCAAATATCATTTTTCTTTCGATTTCCCAGCTTGTGCCGAGTACTTGTGCAATAGCATAGAGGTCCCACAGTCTACCACCGAGTCACCGCGCTCCCACCTACATGAGATACATGTGCCGAAAATTCAAATTTGTATGGTCAAGTTTTCGAATATTCTGCTACATACATGTCGATTAACTTAAATGCAGACGTGGTAAATGACAACCACTATACAGCAGCTGGGTCTTACTTGTTTGAAAAAATGGCCACTAAAGCTAGCGCTAGTACAAGCACTACTCATATACAAGTATCATTAACAGTACTAGTACAACTACTACCAGTAGTTGTAGTACTACTACTGCTACAACAACTATCACTACTACTAGTCTTAGTACACCCACCACTACTAGTCTTAGTACACCCACCACTACTAGTACAACTACCACTACCAGTACTAGTGCGATAAATAACTATCAGTGGATTGAGATTTTCCACATAGAAAAGTTAAAAACAATGTCTCACCAAGAACTAATAGAATTAACACTTCTTTAGCAGCCAATGAGATCGATACCCCCCCCCCCCCCCCCCCTGTTTGACCTGCAAAACGCCGCCTTTAAGTGCAGGTTTTAAAATGATTAAAAATCGATAAGATGTACCCAAACTATGATTTGATCCACCCAAACATTTTTCAAATTGTGTTGAAAAATTGTTGGTTTCCATGGATGTTTATTAGACTACTGGTTAAGTTTTTTACACTACTGGTTATTACACTACGGGTTGATTTGTATTACACTACTGGTTGATTATTACACTACTGGTTAATTTTTATTACACGACTGGTTAATATTACACTACTGGTTCATTATTACTCTACTGGTTGTTACAGGGGCGAACACGCTTTCTGTTTTCGTATCAAGTGTTTTTTTTATAACACAAATAGTAGTGCTATTGATGGTCCCTTCAACCTTACTTTAATGGTTTCGTGTCACGATTATTTGTTTTTATTGATATTCTAGCACTTCAGTCCTGTCAAGTTTTCGTTGTCATAAGAAATGACTTTTACACCAGTTCAGATTCCTGAGTGCAACAATTTGGTTGTATGTACAGCTCGGCACCTGGACAAATCGACACCTCCAATTAGGACCGATTCAACATTCAGTTTTAGCATTTGGAACCTAATACGACAAATGTGTGTTGGACGATTTAGCGTCACCCTTGAATTCTATTAATAAACAAAGATAGTTATCGCTCAAAAATTCTATTTATCGACGTGTTTATATATTTATTAAAAACATAAAACTTGACGAAACGTGCAAATCATCCAGAAATAAACACAGGACAGTCAGTTGCAGACCCAACACCATTACTCGACGCTACTCTAAATACTACAGTTTAGGCCTTGTACACATACTGGCGCTAGTGGTGGTGGAGTGAGAGGCCATGTTCATTTTGAAAGATAGTATTTCGACATGGCGCTGCCCTTTCACCCTCCAATAATTTCGCCCAAAACGTCATCCTCCCAAAATTGCACCGGATCGTACACTTTTCCATTATCAGTAATCCATTTGTTTAGTGATCAGTGGTCATTGCCACTGTGGTGAAAGCTTTTACGGGGTTGGGGCGCGTCGTGTGTAGAGCTGTGTTTTTTTCGGTTTGTCATGATTATACGTAAATAGTCATGTGATCTTGACGGGGAATTTGCGTATGTGTAAACATCATTGAGTATATTCTTTTCAGAAACACTTGATTGGGATGAATCGGTATACTGTGGAACACGGTAAGTCGAAGAACTCGCAGCTCGAAACGGTCATCAGTATAAGAGCAATGATCTTGTGCATTTACAATCAGCTTTGTGAGTAATCGCTCAGTAATGAGGTCACTTTAAAAGGACACGTACTGCCTCGGACGAAACGGAGAAGTACATGTTATCACATAATCACCATCAAAGACCACATTGCGGAAATATTATTCACAACACGCCCAGTACGGGAATGGCGTCAGAGGTAAACGTTGACATGGTAACGTTGTGAGCAAGTTGCTTTCGAAAGTAGCAGTTGACATTTGCAGAAAACATTTCCCGAATAACTAAACATTTTCAATTTTTGTCTCGGAAATTTAGCTTATTGGAATAAGCTTGACGAGCTCGTTCCATGCAGGGGAATAAAACTTTGTTTTTGAGGCCAAGGGTTTTCAAAATACTAAAATTGCGATCCAGATGTTTGTGAACAGCGCTGGCCAGCTTTAGTTGTGCATTATCTGAAAGTTTAAATTACACATTATGTGATAAAAGAATCTCAAATTCGTCACGATTTGCCATGAAACTTCTGAACCTCGTTCTCAAAAATGAATCTGAGCCTCGGTAAACCTCGGCTCAGATCGATTTTAGTGGGCCCGGTACAGAAATTTCAAATGAAATCGCGACTTATTAACCCTTTGAACTACAGAGGCCGTTTTTCCGGCCGGGTTACAAGCTACGTCATAATGTCATTAAAGGGGGATAACTGCAAGGTAAATGTGTGATGTAGACCAATCAATATTTTCAACGTGCAGCCCTCAGGTTGCACGTTGAAAATATTAATTGGTCTACCCCCAGATAATAAATATGGACTCATCCTATTGCTACCATGGAACAGACATGGAAGATACCACCAGGGTTCAAAGGGTTAAAGACCCTCTGTTTATAGAGGTGCGTTGTCGGAGCGAGTTTTGTTCGAACTCGAAGGTACTCCGACGCAAATTCTGAATCAAAATCGGAAAGGATCGATATGGGATATCCCTGAAAACATCATCAAGACGGAAGGGTGAGAGTATTCAATGGGAAGAAAGTGGGAGATGAGAGACTAAATTGTGCACTGCAGCGTGAAACGCGAATTGTGCATCTGTCCACGGACAAGTATTTATTGTTGACGCCTTATAGACAAACTATTAACTGTGGCAGACTACAGATATATTTTATCGATTACATACTGGCCGATGTTGTATTTATTTTAAAAAACGACTGAACAAAATATCGGAACGCAATATAAAGAACTTCTGAACTCAAATGTCTTACTTTATAAGAGGCATCTATTGATTAAAGGCAATCGTCGGCCAACTCAGAAGGAGAAAAGTGGAGAGGATAGAACACTAGACGAACATCGACTAATGATCGCCGTGTTATGTGTGATTGTTTCAAACATATTTTACAAAATGGATATATTTTCAATAATAATAATAATACTTTGGCCGGCCGCTGTTTTGTCGCGGTTCTCGGGTGAGAAAGCCTTGATTACCCCTGTGCTCCCAGCTGCCTCTCTATTGCCACGCTTCTTCTCTCCTCCCAACACGCGGAGACGAACTGCTTGATGACTTCCTTTGCCCCATTTTTCCTAATCTCTCCGATTAGCATATTAACCCTCTCCTTAGTGTCACTCATTACCCTTCATTCTCCCATCTCACTTCCCCATTATACTCCCAAAGAATCTTATTCTTTTAGACTGGTATTTTGGGCATTCTAGAAGAACGTGTTCCAGGGTCTACACCACGCCTAAATTACACATTTGGCACTCTTTTTCACTCTTTTTCCCTATTTTTCCCCTCAGCTCCAGGGACCGCGACCTCAGCTTGAACAACAGTGACCCCCCCCCCACACCCTCCCCCAAAGGTGCCATCAAGGTACTCCTCAAAACGGGGCAATAAGTCAATAGAAGTCAGCACTAAAAAGTATGTAATAAAGTCAAGGTGGATCATTACATAATAGGCGCCCCATAAATCTGAAACATCATATCACAGTGACACACTCTGTCTCGATTATATAATGTTACAAGTTACTGGTTAGCTGACCATCAATCTGTGCAAAGCGAACCCATTCACACATCGTGGCGTTCTGTGTTTTTATACGTCTCTCTGAAAGAAAATCCATTAATTTACAAATTCGGTCGTATTTATAAAATTTGACAGTTCTGACGACTGCTGTGAATAGAAACAACACTCGGGTGTGATTGGCAAACATGTGTGACAGATCGAAACACGAACAAAAAAAAATCAATAAAAACTGTGTCCAAATAGGTCATTTATTTGCATTTTTAAGAATGTTGCTGCCGTTATCCGAGATATTCGCTTCAATGTCAGAACTTGGGTGTTATAAAATGACCCCCTCATTTATAGAATACGTTTAAGAAAGTCAATCTTGGTGGATTTGCACAAAATTGTTTTTCAATTGACACTCGCTTTATCATCACTGCAGCTTCCGAACTGATCTACGTCAGAATGCGACGTTTCGACTGGCCGACTACGAACATGGGCAGAGTTTAGTTCTTGTGGCGGATCGATGACGTCAGGTGGAAAAAATAGTCCGACAGCTGAAATCCATGTGGAACACGTGTTCCATACGGATTTGTAAATGTGGACCTGGAGAAAAGGTAACAGGCGTGTAATAAAATTTCGTTCCGTTTCGAAAGCATTTGCTTGATGACAGCTCTCTGTCCAAGAGAACGCTTCAGATAGGGACAATACTCATGGCTAATGTATATGAATGTTTCAGAGTGATAAAACCGTCACGTGAGTCAATCAACGCAGCCCGAATGAAACTGGAGGTTACAGATTTATTCATTGATTGGTGTTAAAGCTCACATATTTCAACACATTGACTAATCGGGACAGCAAGAGATTACAGAAACTAGATAAAAGTCAATTATGGTTTAAATTACACCCCGTAACTATATCAAACTTCATGAATAACGCGAGTTTATGGCGTGGAGACAACAGTATCTCTTGTGTTATGGTGACATAGGTAACCAACAATGGAAGAGCAGTCATATCAATCCGGTCCGCATACCGTCGGTGTAACTTCCGGGAGATAAAGGAGAGGAGGAAATACTCTCTACACGCTTATTTTCTTTATCCATCAGTTCAATGCAAAATTAATTTCACATGATACCAACATAAAGTCTGATTCATTATAGGCCTAGCAGTATAAACAAGATGTTTTATAGACTTAGAAAATAGATATCGTGACGTAATTTACACCTCCGCACTTAACCTTGTTCAGTCGGACACAAAAAACATTGCACCAAAATAATATTAATCATATACTAGAAACACAGGCACCTCCAGATCCCCCTCTCTAAACAACCACCAATAACTAAAATAACTATGGCAAGCAAACCAGCTCTGATGCGCGAAAGCAGTAAACACACCCGGGCGTTACATATTAGCGTCATAGACTGCTCACTCCACACCCTCCGCTTAAGTATTAACATCAAGGGCTATACTCCTCTATCAATCTGGCACAACCAAAGATCGAACTATAATAGATCGTTCGGTTTATACCTTTTGACTCAAAACGACCTTTTTCCAAATAACTGTTGTTGCGCAAAAAGTCACATCAAACCGCCACCAAAAATCAAGACTTCATAACAGTTTCAACATTTGTCAACAAAAAAATTCGAATTCCACTGTTGCAACAATAAGTAATTTGATTTTTAAAAAATATATTTTGACGGTGTTTAAACTTTATTTTGTAAGTAAATCATGTTTTAGGCTTCTGTTCCCGTCAATTTCACTCACCCGGTCGCTTCAACATCACAACAACAGGATCTGATGAATACGCGTGCGCAAGATGCAGTCAATGTAGGTATAATCTCGAGTATTAGGTAACCGTGCACGTCAGCATTACATATTTGATCATTCTTAACAGTTAAAAAAACCGAATAACTAAAAGTCGCCCCAACAGGGTCTTTAGAAAGAATTGTTGTTTAGGTTTTTTTCTGGTTTAGATGTTCGTTGTTATATTTTTAATAATAGTTACAGCTATCGTTATTGAAAATGAAATAAATGTGACTACTGAAGAAATGTATTAAATCTTGGTCTTGTGTGAATCAACCTTTGTTTCCTTAAATAACCCGCAAAAACTTTAAAAGTCATTAATGACATTTAAATTGTCAATACTGTACATTATTACGTGTAATATTGAGTTTTGGGTTGAAAATTAATGAAAAGCTTACTTTTGGCGGTTTTTCTTACTCCTGTCTTGCTCGACTTTTCTCGGAACTAACCAGACATAACACTGTGTCCCGGTCCTATTAAAACCTTCGGTTTAAGCTAGTAGAGATTTTGCTTTTTTAATAGTCTACACGTCCATAAACATTGTAACTTGGAGCAAAATAATAAAATCACCTGTCATGGTGGGTACATAATGTGAAAGGTTTGAATGCGAGATTCTGTTGTAGGTCCTCGCGCAGGTAGAGTCTGCTACCTCTTGAAGATTTATTTTACTGAACCCATTGCAGCCTTTATTGACACGTGTAGTCTGTCTATGAACATTACAGTTGTTCATGGGTTCCATTGGAGGTATTTCAAGATAATCTTTAGGCAAAAATGGCCTGCCTCTAATGATGACTAGACTTTCTACTATTGTGGGTCCTAGGTATAGTTTGTCACTGGTTTAATAAAGCACTGCCGTTTAAAAATATAAACATTGTGTCGTGATTATTAATAAAAACAATGCACTGACATTTAATAGGGTCGTCGTTTATGGAACATATAATGGAAACATTGCGAGTACAAATAGGGATCTGAAAAGCGCAAACCTCCCCAGTGTTAGCACCTAGGGTATGGTACGAAGTATCTATCAACAGGGTACGACATACGTCCTATCGTGGACACGAAATGTCAAGAAAATGGGGTACGAAACGCATGAAGATATTGGTACAAAACATCCAATAGGCTACCAAACACTCAAAGTACGAAACTTCCAAGGTACTAAACGCCGAGAAACCTTATAAAACCAACTGGCATAAGGTATCGCGGAACTAAATATTGAAATTAGCGTGAACCGCCTTAAAATGTTACACTGGGAAATGATGCAATCTCTAAAAATAAACAGCCTTGGGAAAATCCATTGTTTCAATAAACGTTTGAAACATTCTATTGACATCTTGCATTATTGTTGAATATTCCTGATAAAAAAGAGGGTGATTTGATGACTTTTGGACCTAAAAATACAATATACTTTTTGTGTGTTTTTGTAGGAAATTCCCTGAAAAATATGTGCACGTGACCGGTACTTCCCTTTGTGACAGTTTTTCTCGCTTATTTGTTGCATGACCCCCTGTTTTCAGATCAGAAAAAGTTGTCTGAAGGGCTATACTTGACAGAGATATTTGAATGCCAAAATTAAAGTGATGCGAACATATTTTTTTCCGCCTGAACCTTATAATGGTCGCCTATGGGAAAATATTTAGTTCTGTGATACCTATAGGAAATATGTTTTTTGGCTTCCAAACCAGATTCAATTATTATTTGGGGAGATTATTTCACATTTAAATATTTATTTGGGGACCACATACCTCACGAAACTATTTTATTGTTTTGAAAAGTTACATTTTTGTCACAGTCAGCAATAAAAGCTATATATTTCCAAAACTAAGGCTGTTCATGCAAGCAAATTCACATCTTGAGCAAATGTATTACCCAGGAGCACACACACTATAACCTCTGGCAGCTGCTAACTAACAGCTTATCTCACCCCATTAACATATTTATTTAAACCATGGTTTCCCCTAATATTACTAGGGGCAGTGAGGATTCCAAATCTTCCAACCCCCTCCCAAATCACCATTCAAACACAGACAGAAAACCTACACTGCCCTTCTATTCACTAGTATTTAGAAGTTATACTCTTCTATATTATGCTCTTCAAAATGTTGGAAAACAATTCCTTCATTGAAAGAGTATCCAGGAACGCAAATTTGAAGATGGGGTGGGGCTACAGTGGAAAATAACATAATAAAATTACAAAAGTGAGTGAATGGCATTTATGCATAGCTGCCAATATAGTTATCTGGTACTAGTGCTGTCATGGATCCCATGATACAGCATAAATTTACAGTCACAGTTGTGAAATATTGTTCTTTCCCTGAACCAAGTCCTCCCTCCCACACATATTTAACCCTTCTGCTGAGGATAAACATTTGGAAAGACTGAACAGCATGTTTTTAGAGACTGAAGTTAGTATCACACACTTTCAGTTTCTTATGATTTACTTTGAGGCTTCAGCACTCATGGTCCACTGAGTTACTTTTCAATTTAACAACTTTGCCCTGGCTCTTCCACGAGATTTTTCATTGTTTGTCATTCAGTACTCTCATGTAGACCTCCTACATGTGTGACTGCAAGTCTACCTGTCTGCCTGTCTGTCTGTCTGTCTGTCTCTTCATCAGACATGGTGTTTCTTTGCTTTTCACTTGCCTGGATCTACATTTTCAGTAATTGGCAGCTGACTAACTCCCCCCCCCCCCATCCACCCCCCCCCCCCCCCCCACACACACAAGTATATTAAACATCAAATACCACTATATTCTTGAAGCAAATATCTGATTCATCCTCTTTGGAAACATGTTTTCAACAATTTCATGCTTTTTGTCAGAATGGGTATCTGTGGGGATTAAAACAAAGGTTATGAAAGTGCACTTATGGGAACTTGCAGCATAAGCATAGCACTATAGAATCAATATTTGATAGTTTTAGGCATTTACCAGTGTTTTGAGATATCACAGTAGCAGGTACGGGTCATTCTTTTGTAAAAAAACACTGTTTTATGTTTTGTCAGTGCCATACCAATGACTCTATGTGCCTTTACTAAGAAAACTGAGGCTTTTCCTTTACAAAAATTGCAAAATATTCATCAAACACAATGTGAAATGTCTTCATAAGCCAGACTGTGATTTAAAAACTATTACAGATGGGAAAGTTCATATCACAGTATGTTTGTTTTGGGTCAATATCAATTAAATTATGAATTATATCATAGATTTTGATGAGGCACACCGGGGGTCCTATTCAGGGCAAAACTTTACTACATCAGATGGTAGAATAAAATTTGACATCAGTTGTTAGGATAAACTGGTAGACTCCTTTCATATTGGTGAAATATATAGCTGCATCCCCAATTTTGGAAACAAAATTGACATCCATATTGGACCATGGGGGTTGGGACACTGCAGTATGGTTAAATGAGACAGATTTTTTCTAAAAATATTTTGTACTGATGGAGATATTAGTTTGATTTTGGGATCAGGGTAGTCTTTTAAAGAAAGCTGTAAATTCTCATCCTTCTCAGTTAGTTTGTAAAGTAACAGGATAGAAAAATCTTTTGGAGGCAATACCAGTTTTCAAGCCCACTTGACAAAGTTTGGACACTTTTCCTTAAAAGAGCAAATTTTCCATGTTTTTGACTCAGCCAAAGCCAAAAGTTGGATTCTAATGCAGAAATGACTCTTTTAACCCATACAAGTGGTAAAATGTCTCTTTGGTGGGCTTAGGGATGATTATAGGTATCGCAGAACTAAATATTGAAATTAGAGTGAACCGCCTTAAAATGTTGCATTCGGAGATGCAATCTCTAAAAATAAACAGCCTTGGGAAAATCCATTGTCTCAATAAACGTTTGAAACATTCTATTGACATCTTGCATTATTGTTGAATATTCCTGATAAAAAGAGGGTGATTTGATGACTTTTGGACCTAAAAAATACAATATACTTTTTGTGTGTTTTTGTAGGGAATTCCCCGAAAAATATGTGCACGTGACCGGTACTTCCCTTTGTGTCAGTTTTCCTCGCTTATTTGTTGCATGACCCTCTGTTTTCAGATCAGAAAATGTTGTCTGAAGGGCTATACTTGACAGAGATATTTGAATGCCAAAATTAAAGTGATGCGAACATATCTTTTTCCGCCTGAACGTTATAATGGTCGCCTATGGGAAAATATTTAGTTCTGTGATACTATAAGGGCATATCATGTGAGTGCTTTGGTAATGCTTAAGTCGTTGATAGAATTCCCAGTTCTAACTTTCTTATCATCCTATGAGTAGTCTTGATCTGAGTTCGAGACAGTTGACCTTGATAGAGATGTAGTAAACAAATAGAAAACAAAATGAAGTCTAGAGTTTGTGAATTAACCCACGCGTAGCTCTGTTGTTGTATTTTGAGAAGTTTGCTTTCCTAGCATTGTCTTGGATATCTGAAGTGTATTTAAACACGAGCTGTTCTCGCAAAATATTATTTGATTATTTGTTCTGGTATGAATATGGTAACAGACTTCCAACTCCAAGTTGATTGCATATATTTTGTGTGTTCAAGATATGTAGAATTCGTATATATTTAATTTATATTGATGGAATATCAAACTAGAGAATTTTATGGTCATGTAATTGTTCTTACTTATATAGCACATTAAAATATCACGTAACAGTAAATAACAGATAGTATTCACCATTGACAATCCAAATGTCATTAATAACTGTTTTACAGGTTATTGAAACAAAGGTTGATTCACACAAGACCAAGATTCAACAAATTTCTTCAGTAGTCGCATTTCTTTCATTTTCAATAACGATAGCTGTAACTATTATTAAACATATAACAACGAACATCGAAACCAGAAAAAAACTAAACAACAATTCTTTCTAAAGACCCTGTTGGGGCGACTTTTAGTTACTTCGGATTTTTTCACTGTTAAGGATGATCAAATATGTAATGCTGACGTGCACGGTTACCTAATACTCGAGATTATACCAACATTGACTGAACCTTGCGCACGCGTATTCATCAGATCATGTTGTTGTGATGTTGAAGCGACCGGGTGAGTGAAATTGAGGGGAACAGAAACCTAAAACATGATTTATTTACAAAATAAAGTTTAAACACCGTCAAAATATATTTTTTAAAAATCAAATTACTTATTGTTGCAACAGTGGAATTCGAATTTGTTGACAAATGTTGAAACAGTTATGAAGTCTTGATTTTTGGTGGCGGTTTGATGCGACTTTTTGAGCAACAAAAGTTATTTGGAAAAAAGGTCGTTTTGAGTCAAAAAGTATAGACCGAACGATATATTATAGTTCGATCTAATTGTAATAGCTCGATTGGTGGTTGTGCCCGACTGTCTATAAGCTTAACCCTTTACCCAACGCAGACGATTTCAAAATTTATTATTTTAAATATCATTTTTTAAATTTTTTCAAAAAATTGCAACAAAACCATATCATGTGACCCCCTCTTTGGTCGTTCCAAAGAGGGGGTCACTTGATATGGTTTTGTTGAAATTTTTCAAAAAATAATATTTTTTCAGCTGCTGAATTTGCATATTACGCGGGCGGGTGCGGGCGATTCGTTGGGTAAAGGGTTAAAATCGAAAGCCAGACTCTTGCCTGTAACCTTCCATCAATAACTAAAACAGCCAGAGGAAACTGAATAGTCCGGATGCGCGAAAGCATTAAACACCCTCGTTGTGGCACATTAGCGTCATAGACTGCTCACTCCGCATCTCCCCACACAAAATATGAAACCCGAGGGCTCAACTCCCATCCCAAAACATCACCATAATCAAACGTGGCGGAAGCTGTAAACACCCAAGGGATGGGCCATTGGGAGGGGGGACACTACTAATGCATACACTCTTTTACTTACAGCAACATCAACGACCAGCTGACCAACCAACAGCTACACATCCCCTTGACCGAACCATAAACACACAGCACTATCCAGGACGGATAACATCCTGACATAACCACAGAAAAACAACAAACAGAACAGACAACAACCTCCAACAGAAGAGCTTGAGACAGACTATACTTGCCAGTGATAGCTCCAGCGCTTTACTAGCGGCAGTCTATACTTGCCTGAAAAAAACACAAGACAAAGACCCAAGCCGAGGGGGGGGGGGGGGAGGGGGCACTAATCATGCATTTCCATCCCTACCTACAGCCACGCCAGAAACGCAGAACAGGCCACCACAAATGAAACAAACCTCATCCGACCACCCATCAACCAGACTGACTCTCAAGCACCACAGAAAACAGCCAATGACCGCCAACAGAAAAGCTTGAAGACTATACTTGCCAGTGATTGCCCCGACGCTTTACTAGTAGCAGACTATACTTGCCTGAAAAAACACAAGACAGGGGCCGATGCTGATCGGAAGGGGGGGGGGGGTGTTCACTAATCATGTATCTACCTCTTTACTTCCAGTCTCGCCAGATACACAAAACAAACCACCACAAACAAACCCAAGCAGATACAAAGAAACACACAACCTCCGACCACCCAACACCCAGACCGACTCTCAACAACACCGAGGACAGCCAATAAACACCAACAGAAGAGTTTGAGGCAACCTATACTTGCCAGTCATAGCTCCAACGTCTAACTAGTGGCAGACAAAACTTGCCTGAACAATACACAAGACAAAGACATGACAATACCTAGAAGGCAGCAGCAGTATAGCATGTACCCGAACGGGGCCGATTCGCAGGATCTCATGTGATGTCATAGTCACGTGACCTGGTGGTGCCATGTTGTGTTGTCATGGTAACCCATGTGAGCGGCCATCTTGTGATGTCATCCCCATAGTAATACGTGGAGTGAGTGCGCATTCGCAGCGCGTGTTGTTAGGGTGATAAGTGTTTCCGTCGGCCATTTTGTATACTGGATGCCGCCATCTTGGTTTCTATGGTAGCACGTGGTTGCTATGTGACCCAAAGGCTTATAACAAGATAGGGATATGTTCGGAGGGTGTGTTCCTTTATACAGGAGTAATTTCCCGATGCGTAGAATTACCACAAACAACCCGATAATCCCTCCAAATCACCAAAAACGACTTTATTTACTACGGATTCCCCATTTTACCGGCCTAGCATGTAGTGCTATAGTACCGAAGGACCCTGGGGTGAGTTCGATTGAACTAGAGTAGTTTTCTGGCTTGCATTGTCCCCACATATTTACTTCGTAGAATTACCACAAACAACCCGATAATTGTTTATTTTGCTCAGATTACCCACCAATCCTTTTTAGGATTACCATACTTTGGCTTATAACAGTAGCACGTAGTGCAATAGGGCGTGTTCGATTGAATAAACTATACTCCAGAAGAGTAGAAAAGCCTATCAATTGGAACAGTTTTGTTACTATATATATATTTTCTGGTTTGTTCAGGCAAGTACTCTTGTTCTTGTTTTCCATATAATCCAATCAGTTCACTTTGGTGCAGGTAACTAACCAATCGGACTGCTTGATTTCCCATAATCTGTATGCAGAGTTATCTCCCCTGTTTATAACAAAATTCTATATCATTCCCAAAGCCAATAAGCTATCGAGCAGTTTCTGAAAAATAATTGCTCGAACGACTCGAAGCCCATCGAGCAAATGAGCTTTAGAGCAATCGCTCGATCAAGTGACTCGACATATTGCTCGAACGACTCGAATCCCACCGAGCAAACGAGCTATGGAGCAATTGCTCGTTCGAGTGACTCGCACATACGACTCTTAGCCTCATTCCAATATTTGAGGATACCTATGGCCTGGTGTTGTATTATTTGAGAATACCTTTCTAGGATATCTTTATAGGATACTTATCTAAGAATACTATTACTTGTTTGGACCAGCCTTCTAGGCCACACCAGGACATACCTATCCCAAATTCCCATTATAAGCTATCGAGCAGTTACTGAAAAGCCAATGCTCGAACGACTCGAATCCCACCGAGTAAATGAGCTATGGAGCAATTGCTCGTTCGAGTGACTCGCACATACGACTCTTAGCGTCATTTCAGTATTTGAGGATACCTGTGGCCTGGTATTGTATTATTTGAGGATACCTTTCTAGGATACCTTTTATAGGATACTTATCTGAGGATACTATTACCTGTTTGGCACAGCCTTTTAGGTCAATCCATGACATACCTATTCCAAATTCCTCTAATAAGTCATCGATCAATGACTTTTCAATAAGTGTCCGATGACTTATTAGATATAAACTATAATTACTATCAAAAGAAACTTACCGAGGTGTGAATTTTTGTTTTTCGACGTTATGAGAACACACCGTTTCGGTTGATTGAAATGTCAAAAGAACAATACATCTCGAATTTGAATTTTTTTTTTTTGACTTTTGACAAGATCACAATGTTCATCATGCAAAAGTACTCTTATGATTCATATATTATTGGTGTGAAAGCGTTTGTATCGATTAAATAAATTAACTTGAAGGAGAGAATTTGCTGGCTCTATCGAAAAAAAACTATGCCACAGTTTTTCATCCCGAACGTGTTACCCGATCACTCACAGAAATTTCCAGCACAACTCAACCTTCCATATTTGTCGAAACTAGGTCTCACAGAAAGAAAGATGTGAAGTTAGAAAATACTTGCTTCAGTTTGCAGTGGATGTTTCTTTGAAAACTATCTTGGTTTGCCGTTGTCGATACTCGTTCTGTGGATTTTCCTGGAAGCATAACTGCGCTTCATTTGAAATATATGAAGTTTTTGATCTGATAATACCCAGTTAGTGCTGAAGTAAGGCACGGCTGTTGTTCGTGGCGATTAAATATTGGGAATACAGCAGAGGAATTCAATTATTTCCATATCATTCAGAAATTATAACACGCTGTTTTCTGTTTAAATCCGATCTCTTAGGGCAAATTTGTTTATATCTTCGCGATGTAATATCTTCTGCAAATTATTTTGCATGAACGCAGGGACGAAGCTAGGAGTTTTCAATGGGGGAGGGGGGGGGAGGTGTAGATCCACACCAACTAGGAGGGGTGGCTGCTTAAAGGGGGTGTCCCCTACCTTAACCCCCCCCCCCCCTCCTACACACACAGTCCTGGAAATGAGACGGATGCGAGTGCAACAAAAATGTACTTGTTGAAAAATATTGTGGAGCACTAATATACTATGACAGGCCTTTAAATTCATTCATTTTGAGGACACCGTTTTGCCCTAATTTGGGAACATTAAAACCAGAAATAACAGTTTTATCCAGTTATGTTTTATTGTCATGCCTTTCTTTGTGTTTCTAATGTCATATTATGATGGAAGTTATTCTAAAATGCAGAATAGGAACAGAGAATTTATATATTTTTCTTGATGCCTTCACACCTTCTCTAATTTGGGGACACCTGTAAACGGTGTGAAATTGGGGTAATCTTAAGGCCTGACAGTAGTATAGCTCGTATGTTTGGAGCCTAGTTTGGATGACCTCGGTGGATGACCTCGGAAGTGACGTCATGTCACGTGACCTAGTGGTGCCATGTTGTATTGTCATAGTAACCCACGTGAGTGGCCATCTTGTGACGTCATCGCCATAGTGATACGTGTTGTTAGTGCGCATGCGCAGCGCGTGTTGTTAGGGTGATACGTGTTTCCGTCGTCCATTTTGTATACTGGAGACTGCCATCTTCGTTTCTATGGTAGCACGTGATTGCTATGTTACCCAATTTTTCTGCAATAGAACAGGGGTATGTTTTGAGGGTATGTTCGATTGAATTGGAGTATTTTCTGGAACGACTTCCCTGGATAATTACCACAAACAACCCGACAACTTGTATTATTTCGAATTCTTCCAGAATTATCTGCTTCTATCTATTTATGCAATAGTTATCGTTTATCTGGCCATGTTCCTTTATTCTAGAGTATACTCCAGTAGCGTAGAAGAGCCTATCAACTGGAACAGTTTACCGTATTGTTGCTATATTTAGCAATTTCTGGTCTATTCTTGTTAGTTCTGACCCTATTCCAAGTACTCTTGTTGTTTCATATATCTAGATTATAACTAACTAATCAGATTGCTTGATTTCCCATAATCTGTATGCAGGGTTATCTCCCTTGTGTATAACAAAAGCCTATATCCAATGGCACCCCAATTTTAGCACCCCTTTTTGAAAACACCTGTAGCTATGGAGTCCCTTTCTGTCATATGTGCTTATGTGAAAAGGCACAATGTGACACAATATGCCCTATCACATAGGCACATGCTTCATGTGTTGATATGTGCTTATGTGAAAAGGCACAATGTGACACAATGTGCCCTATCACATAGGCACATACGGGTATTTGAGGATACCTATGGCCTGGTATTGTATTATTTGAGGATACCTATCGAGGATACCTACTGGAGAATCCCTTTTTGTCATATGTGCTTATGTGAAAAGGCACAATGTGACACAATATGCCCTATCACATAGGCACATACGGGTGTTTGAGGATACCTATGACCTGGTATTGTATTATTTGAGGATACCTATTGAGGATACCTATCGAGGATACCTTTTATATGATACTTATTTGAGGATACTATATAGGCTGTACATATCCCTATAGGTCTCTTGCTGGCCCCTAGTATTATTAATCCACCTGATGCATTATGTTATCCTATGACTGGTATAGGTAGTATGCAATGCTAGGCATAGGGGTATTGTGGGTAGGTGTACTGCCTGGTAGTTTAGAATGGTACTATAGTATGGCGGTATATACACCTATAGGCCTCTGTTAGTGCTTGGTACTATTAACCAACTGATTGCTTTGTTTTATTATATGGCTGGTATATGTAGTAAGTTATGGTAGACCTAGTGATTTTGTGGGGGTGGGGGTAATGTTTGGTTGTTTAGAACGGTAGTATAGCATAGGCGGTACATATCCATGTAGGTCTCTTGCTGGCCCTTGGTACTACTGATCCACCAGGTGCTTAATATTATTGAGCGGTATTCTGGGGTGGGGTCAATGCCTGGTAATACAGAACGGCAGCAGAGTATGGTTGGTATATTCCCCTATAGATCCCATCCTAACCGTTGATAGTATTAACCTACTAAATGCTTTGTATCATCCTGTTACTGGTAAGGTGGTACGTAATACCAGTAGTTCCTTATTCCGAGTACTCTTGTTGTTTCATTTATCTAGATCATTTATATAAATTATAATTAACCAATTAGATTGCTTGATTTCCCATAACCTGTACTTAATCGTACAGATTTATCTCCCTTCTGTATAATAAGAACCTATATCAAAGGCAATTTCCCCGGCACCCCAATTTCGGCACCCCTTTTTTTGAAAAGCATATGGCCTTCGGCACCACTTTTTTTCTGAAATGAGGATAAGAGTCGTATTAAAAATCCCTCACTGAGGGATTGGCTGTCCACATAGAGAACATTTCAGTATACCGACATTCTATCCAATCAGATCCATTTAGCTTGTTGGGTGTTTTGACAAAAAGGTGTTGGACTGTGTAACATGAGGAGAGATAAGTGCTGGAGCCGGGGTTCGAACCGTCGACCTCTAGCACTCAAAGCGACGGATTTACCACGAGGCTAAGACAGCCGGACCAACCAGGCTGGTTGGTAAATGGCCTTTATACCTCGACCGCTACAGCTGCATCAATTTTGGGAGGTCCAGGGGCCACCCAACAGGGGGCCCAGCGGGAAATTTCCCGGTGCACCATACGGCCAGTGCGCCTCTGAACTTAGCCGTTTCTCAGGTAAAATGTTAATAAATCGGTCGATGTTAAACTTGAAGAATGAGATTCGGTTCTCTGCGTGATATACTGATCACAATTTGCAATGTAAATAAATCACATAAACTGGTTCTTTCAATTTAGGACTGTTGTATTACTAATTGGATTCTTTGACTTTTGTTCCTTACCACGATGGAAAAAAATAAATATGCGTATTTCCATCAATTTTCTGCCTGACGTGACCACATTTCTTTGATCAGCCAACAAAGACCGATCTCCGCTTGATAATGCCGGTTCATTAATTCGTGATGGAAATTCAGGGACACATCTCGACACTTCATCAAATGCGTTCTCCATAAAACCCAGCTTCGTATTTCGTCCATGGGTGAAGATATTGGGGAGGAAGGGTGGATGAAATAATACCCATTTGCGTTTGTTTTATTGTGAAAATCTGTAACCCCACCCCCTACACACACCGCAAGCTTAGCAAGAATTATATCGTAAAGAGTGCATAACCAGTCTGGGTATAGTATAATGTGCGGAAGGCCATTGCGCATGGTTAGCGAAAATTAGATGTTCTAAGAGCGAATATGAGGAATTTGTAAAGTGTGTCGGCCAATATTGGAGATCACTGATGTTAAGTTAAATTTGCATTTGGCCAAAACTTTTTTGGGTTTTTGTTTGGGGGTGGAAGCGGGGGATGGGGAGGTCGGAGGGGGGGGGGGGCAGCAAAAAGGTTGTGGACAGGTCCCAGGCCCCATAGCTGCGCCACTCAAACCCAGTTTATGTGCGTGAAATTAAAGTCCAGCGAATAGTCGAATCAATGGATTTAATTAAAAGCTTGCAGTGCGGTTATATCTGATATTTCCTTCGCTAATATTCAGAATGTCTGAAGCCGTGGTACACATTGTTCCATCCGAAGAAAATGGAGAGCGGATTTACATTAAAACATGCTCGGGTGGGATTTCCACGCACTTGTAATACGCATCACTGAGAGAAAGAAACAAGAGAAGTTCCAGAAAGAAAAAAAAAATCAACCAATAAACCTTCCGGCGAAACCCGGAGGTCTATTGGCTGAAACTTTAGTTGTGCTTTTTATGCGCTTCCATTGATTTTGAGACCTATTCCCTGGGTGGTGTTTTAGTGATCACCCACTCTTCGTGTACTGTATTCACTGTGCATTGCTTCTTTATAACCTGATTTGGCACCTTTAGGACCATTAAATTTATATTTTGAAAACGGCACAGTACTAACAACAACATTACCATTCTGGAAGTAGCAGGAACCACCTAATTTTGTTCAGTTTCGATATGGTATATACTTCTAATTTGAACCTTGCGTTCAGAAAAGAAATTGATTACCTAAAATGAGTTCAGTGCCTTAAGTGAATGAAAAACACGATCATTCAATATATTTTTGACGCGTTATTTATTTATTTATTGGTGCTTAACGCCACATCATCAGCTAAGGCCATATCGTAGCGAGAAAACGGTGGCGGAAGTAAAACAGGTCATTGTCAAGTATGAAGTAAACAGATTTGTTGTTACGAGTCACTACAATCACTGATCTCTGTATAACTAGATTGTTGCAACGTCGGAACTCAATCTGCCCCTCTTAAGATGGCATAAAGTCAATCAAAGTTGTAACTCCTCCCGTCGATGGCATTTGATGACGTGAAAGCTGTTACGTTGTGACTGTAGTCACAGCGCAACAGCCTTCACATCATCGAACACATGCTCGGTACGAAAACCTGTTACGCTGTGCCAAGTTTCCAATCTCTGCACTTGTTTTGTTAATAACTGAAATATGTTGAAAATATACAAGCGGTAAAAAAGAAACGCAAGTTTTTTTTCTGTGGTAAATATTTCAAATGTGTTATGGATGATTATTTCATTGTTTGGACTTTGATGTTATTTCTTTTTTGCTGATTAAATTTTGACGAGTTTTGTTGTCTTAACACAGACGGCGTTTGTATGGATAACGTTCAAACGTGGGTGCCTTACGCCATTTCCTGATCAAAATCACCCCGAACTTCAGTCGCTGCTCTAACTCTCCTTACCATTAACCCCATCAAGTTGTTTGTGGTCCTTTTCGGGATGTAATTCCACCCCTGAAGTGGGGCCTGCGTGAGCTAAGCGCGATGTTATTTGGGACGATGCCGCGCATCCTGATCCCTCTGTCCAGCTCATCCCACAAATGCTCGATCGGGAACAAATCTGGCCTGCAGGGTGGCCAATCGAGAACTGAGACATTGTTTTGGTTGAGGAAGTCAATACGAACCTGAGCAACGTGCGGCCTCGCATTATCCTTAACGAGAGGTGTTTTCACGCCATGAGAACCCCCCCCCCCCCAAAAAAAAAACAAAAAAAAAAAACATAACAGACTTTCCTTCCCTCGAATCAGTCGTTTTACTTAACGCACGCGTCAGAATATCGCTCACCTTGACGTCGATATCAACATTGTCGTCCACCTGACCTGTAAAATGTGAACCGAGGCTCGTCAGTGAGTAACACACGCCTCCGGTGGGCCAAGTGAAACCGATCTGGTGCATGTACCCGTAGCCATTGCAATCGACGTTGTGGTCGCCTGGCTATAGGTTGCGGGCCAACGTAGGGACATCGTGGCCATAAATTGAACTCCCGCAACCAATTCCTAACTATGCTTGGACACACTCGGTGGCCATGAGTGCCACTCGCCGTCTCCGTTACCGTCTGAACTCGGTTACGGGTGTGTGAGAGACCCTCTATCTTGACGTGGCGACATAATGCACGGACGTCCGCTCCTGGAACGGACAGCTAATCTCCCTGTGGCTATGAGACGCCCACCTAAACGAGCTATCGTTGACTCATGGACCACAAATTGCTGGGCGATGAGACGTTGCGATTGGCATAATTAGAGCAATAGCCCGACCCCTATCAACTTCGGACATTCGCGGCATTTTGCTTTTCAGTCGAGCTGAAATGAAATGTTGTGCAATCGATGTGTACTGTTCAATACTTCGATTTGGTATGGCTTTCAAGCCCATACCACGTGGGAGTGTCCCGGGTGGACGCTTTGTCGAAAAGTGCTGTGGAAAGCACGCAGCGTCGCACTTGGTTATGGATGAATGAAGTTTCGCCAAAGACTCTTTGAACAGTACACTGAGGTTGCTATGTGTCAAATTTTACTACATTTGGTCTACGGATAAAATTTTTTTATTGCACGCCTATGCTTTTATTTTCATAAAATACACGCTCTTTCCAGGGGGGGGGGGTCTTCCAAAAAATTCCGGACACAAGGCCTAAAATATTTTTTTCCACCTTTTGACCACCACCCACCCACCCACGTGCAAAAATTTTTTTTTTTCCTCTGACCACTTGGACACCCACCCCACCACCTATATTTTTTCAGTGTATCACCACAGTGGGTAATGAAAAATTATTGCACTGAGCTTCCAGTTGTCAATCCTTGCCTTAATTTGAATCCTAATCTACTGTTTAAACTAATCATGTACACATCAACCAGCATCAACAGAAGCATTTAGATTTCATTAAAGAAAATTGTTATTAACTCCTTTGTTATCAAGCACGCATTTATTTTTACTGGGAAAAATTTCATTGTTATTTTTCGCTGTGAGAAAACTTTCGAGGAACTGATTGATACACTGGTCACTGTTAGATACCAGAATTGTAGTTGTTTTGGCAGTATATAGGTGTATGTTTCAGTCCTTATGTTCTGGTGGTTCTAATACCTGATGACAGAACTTTCAGTTGAGCATTTGTAATTCATGCATTTCAATAATATGCCTGTATACACTATGGCGTAGTGTATACTGACATATTATTGAAATGCATGAATTACAAATGCTGAACTGAAAGTTCTGGCCTCAATGCTCTCATAATTATCATTCATGTGTTAAGTTCCGAGACTGAAGAAACAGTTTAAATTTAGTGAAGAAGTTTTAATTTTAATGACCTGACTACAGGCTAAGTGTCTTGGCTTGAGGTTTCAGCCAATTGTCATTACTCAAAAGATAGTAGATAGCGTAGGAAAGCTGAAAATCTGTCACCTAACACTATTGTATATCTCACTGTCTGTCCTGGTCCGGCTCCGAAAAAATGTCAGCATTGATTTCTGCATATAACAGCATATAATGTAAGAATTAGACTATTTTTGTGAACATCAAATAGAGGATTAAAATAATCTTCTTTTGCTGCATAGTATTATGCTCAGCTACTCATCTATATACTCTGGCTCAGTCAGGGTCAGTTTACAATTCAAATTTTAACTGTAACTTTTGTTTCATGTTTTCACGAGATAGCCAGACAAACCCTCTGTGAAAACCCTGGTACTATCACTATGAGCTTGAATTAAGTAAGTGGGGTTTTATATCAAAGATGCACAGTGAGAATTTTCATTAGGTTCAGGTTACAAGAGCTCTACTCAGAGAAACTGGGCATTTAGATTATTTTCCGTAAATTTTTTACATTATTTTAGATGTTCTGCTAAACACATTGCTACTCATTGTAAAATCCAAATTGTGCCGTGATGATTCAGCTATGAAAATTATGTTAACCATTCCCAAATTAAAATTCATAAATTTCCAATGATTATTTTTAGTCAAACTGGAGTACAGAATTCTTTAATGCATCTAACTTAATTTACAAAAAGAGAACAAATCCCCTAATCAGCCTAGTGGGGGCCTTATTCACTAACCCTACCTGACAAACAGGTGCCTTTTAGACTACTAAACAACAATATAGCCTTGTTATGTGAAAATAATCTGAAAAAAACCACCAGGAAAAAAATTGCAACTCCAGGAAAAAAGGTGTTTTGGTCCCCATCCGACCACCCACCCACCCCGGCCTTGTGTCCGGAATTTTTTGGAAGACCCCCCCCCCCCCCTGCTCTTTCTGCAAAAACCGAAGCGAACAGTATTTTTTATTTGTATTGTCCTTGAACAATACGGATCACGTGCGCGGACTATTTAACTATTTCTTTTTTACGTTTGGATGATTTTGGCAATAATGTGTGTTTTTAATGTTTTTTTAGTAAACTGGAGGCGTGCAGTAAATCAGAACAGCATTCGCGTTCGAACTGTCATTTTTACCGCACTCGATCGATTTGGACGGTGGGATAATATTAAACGAGAAGCTGAAGACTTCTCGTTCAATATTTTCCCTCCGCCCTTCAGCTTCTCGCTCAATATTATCCCTCCGCCCAAATCGATCTCGTGCGGTATAAAAAAATAACAGTTCGAACGCGAATGCCGTTCTGTCAATATATTACCAAAACTGAACTTGCGTTTCCTTTTTCCGTCAGTATATTTCATTTTCATTGCCGCAAAAAATGCACATCATCAACGTGTTCATTCTTCTGATTCTAAAGGATAATGTATGAAAAGCGAAAAATTCGAATACCTGCGAGATTTCTTATTAAGTCGGTCGGCTGGTTGGTAATTTAACACATCGCTCGCAACATCATTCTGTTTGTGTTTACAGCGTAATAGTGTTTACTTTTCTTGCCACTCACTAATAAGATTCCACAACAAAGTTACCTGAAAAAAAGGTTTACCTGAGAAAAGCAATGAGAAATCTTTCGCTCAAGTGATTGTCACTATTTTTTCAGGTTATGTTCCTGAATATACGGATATACGGCGCGTGTGACATCGCAGTGAATAGATATTCAATAATTTCGTTTGCAAATGTCGTCTGCTTTTCATGTTAAGTAAAGGGATAACAGATTGAAAATCTCCACGGGATACTCCCAATCCTTCTTTACTTGAGTGGCAACTATTATTCTAATACGACGGAGAACTTATCTTGCTGATTCTCGCTCGGGGAACTAGGGGCCAAGGGCTTGACCCAAGCCAAGCCCGGGCCCCCAAAGTGCCGGGCCTCGTGGTTACTACCCCGGGCTTTAGGGAGGCTTGTTTTTTCTTTTGTTCTCTGTTTCAAACACGTCCCCACAAAACTGGGAAGGCAAACCCCATCCATTGTTGTGTGTGTGAGCACTTTGTGATATTTTTCTTTGTTTCATTTTAGCATTTTATAATTATTTATTTAGATTAGTGATAGTTTTGACACTTTTTCACGTTTAAATTTTTCTTTTTCTTAAGTTCTTCACTGGTGACATATTTTTTCAAATTAGACAAATATTTTACAACGTTTTGTAAGGGCTTTTGTTAACTTTTGTTATCTTTGAAGGACTATTACCGCGGGTCTTTTAGCTGCATTATTTTAATCCCGTCCTTGTTTATCGGTATGATTGGGTTTTTTCTCTCACTATTTACTTATTAACGTCATATTCCAAATACTCTGAGCTGATTATTTTACCCCTATTTTGACAATGGTATCTACCCAGTGATCTCTATTCACCTGGATTCCTGGCACGTCAACGGAAAACTCCGCAACTCAATTTGCCTTCTTCAAGATGGCGGCATAAAAGTCAATAAACGCGCATATTTTAGTTGTTATTGAGAAAAAAGGGAGCCTCAAAAAATAACATGACCACAGGTTGAGCTCGTTCCTATGAGGGGTCATACGCCATATGTTTAGACCGAAATAAATTATTTTAGTTATTCAAGCAATAGTTTTTTTCATGTGTCGTCTGCTAAACGTGTTAGGTAAAAGGTCAACTGATGCGAACTGTCTTTGTTTTGGAACAAAAATATCCAGACTGACAAAACAAAATAACACTCACTAATAAGATTCCACAACAAAGTTACCTGAAAAAAGGTTTACCTGAGAAAAGCAATGAGAAATCTTTCGCTCAAGTGATTGTCACTATTTTTTCAGGTTATGTTCCTGAATATACGGATATATGGCGCGTGTGACATCGCCTGGTGGTGTCACGTTATGAGATAGTTTGTGTAATGCCAGAACGTCGCGATTAAGTTCCGATTCTTTCGTAGAAATTTGATCCAAGTGCATTTTAACATTCTGTTCCCGTGACCATGTGATGTACTTTTGCGTAAGCAATTTATAAACCTTGTCCAGTACATTCGATTTGATCTCCAGTAAACCTCGGTTCAAATCATAATCTTGTGAACTCGATTTGTAAATTCGTATAAAATAGAAACACGACCGTTTGACATCTTTTATTTCTGTCACCTGACTTTCTTATTAAGATCGTAAATTCGGGTGGGAAGAAGGGTTACGCCCCAAAATTTCTTTGTATCATTGAGTGGTAACAGGCCAGGATACGATTGCTCGATAATCCGGCTTGTTCAAAGATATTCGCGTCGGCTTAAAACTGTTACGTCGTGACAGGTGATTGTTAGTTTCGAGTTATGCGAATCGGAGAAGCCCTAGAAATTAGCCACAGCAATCGGCAATTTCGTGGTAAAAGTTGTGGCAATGTGCCACGACTGTTACCACGTTATCGCCAATTGTGGCTATTTATTTATTTATTTGTTTATTTATGTATTGGTGTTTAAGGTCACATACTTATGCACAATAGCTAATCGTGACCGTGACAGTTTTACGGGTGAAGGAAGCCGGAGTACCCAGAGAGAACCACCGAGCATCGAAAAGCAACTGTCAGCTGCTCAACATTCTAACAATGTTCAAGCTCCACTCAAGCAGGGTTAAGAGTCTATGAATCAATTACCCAACCTAACGGCAAAAACCGGACAGCACTATTCGCAAAAATTGCCATTTGATTTTCATTTTATTGCCCCAAAAACATAGCATATGACCCCTCACTGGAACGAGCTCACTGAGGGATCATAAGCTGTATTTTGACGCAAAAAATGAAAAAAAAATAGATATTCAATAATTTCGTTTGCAAATGTCGTCTGCTTTTCATGTTAAGTAAAGGGATAACAGATTGAAAATCTCCACGGGATACTCCCAATCCTTCTTTACTTGAGTGGCAACTATTATTCTAATACGACGGAGAACTTATCTTGCTGATTCTCGCTCGGGGAACTAGGGGCCAAGGGCTTGACCCAAGCCAAGCCCGGGCCCCCAAAGTGCCAGGCCCCGTGGTTACTACCCCGGGATTTAGGGAGGCTTGTTTTTTCTTTTGTTTTCTGTTTCAAACACGTCCCCACAAAACTGGGAAGGCAAACCCCATCCATTGTTGTGTGTGCGAGCACTCTGTGAAATCAAAGGAACTCTTCGTAAGAATCCAAACACTAGTGTCTGGGTTCCCATAAAATCGGGTAAAACTGCACACCTACACATATACCCACCCAGACACACACGAAATGTCTGAGTACAATTAATCACTCGACACTACATATGTTCCAGGTTTTAGACATCTGTTGCCATAATAGGCAAAGAAGGATTGTGAAAGTCTGCAGAAAATTGGAGTTGTTAACAAGATGAATCGATTACTGTCAGTTGTATGTTTTCATAAAGCAAAATACGTTTATCCAGACTAGCCAAAGGCTTCGAAGATTGTCAGCTGATAAAGAAGTTCAGACGAGATGTTAAAGTGATTATGTGTTGAAATGAGGAATTGTTGCCGTCTACTTCTATACACAAAAGGCCATTGATAACCGCAAAACATAAGATCATCTTGCTTAAATTCCAGCATGAAATTACATTAAACCCGTCACTATGTGAAGGTTCTCAACAACAGCAAGGTTCATGCACCCCCGATAGAAAAAAAAATCCAGGATTTTTAAGATCTGCAGAAAATTTTCAAGCACTTTGTTGGACTGCTGTTTAAAATTTTTTGCACTGTTGATGCCTGTTTATTTATTTTATTTATTTATTTAATTGTGATTAATGTCACTTTCAGCATATTTGCATATATCATGACTGCAACAAAGGAATGAGAGCAAATGTAATTTATACCTGTAGTGCTCGCTTTAGTAGACTTTCATCCAGGCGTTGGATCCGAGTCCTACTTTACCAGTAAAGCACAACGTGATTACCACAGTAAACATGCACTACTCCACTATCCAGAGATACCAGCTAATAACTTTTATACATGTGTACCCGACCGTTAGTACTTGCATCTGACATTGATCCTCGGAAAGCTCTCATAGAGAGCTTCCCGAAGATCACGGCCAGGTGATCCCGAAGATCACTGTCAGGAGCTGATATTATTTCAAAGAATTGAAAACGCAATTATCAGAACAAAATAGCACAGCATTCAAATAAACATTTTGATCATATTATCCCGAGGAATTTCCCCAATATATTTTTCAAGCACTTTTCATTTCATTTTCCAGGAAAGTTCTTTTATCAAGTGCCTGGAGTTTCCGTTATATATTGAAACACTTTTAAGCACATTTAATTCCCCACACAAATCCAGTACAGATGGAAACAAGACCACAACAAGAATATCACCCCAAAAAGGAACAAACATGGCTGACAATATTTCCTTTTATCGTATTGGGGCGAGTTTACAACAGAAAACTGATCCTTAAATCGAAAGTGATTTACTATTTCTTGATTTTTTCGCAATGGTATTCGTGTATCCATAAATATAGAAACTCGACCCCAGCGGCTTTCGGAAATGATGCAACATTCTAGAAAAAAATCTAACCAACTGCCATAAAAGCTTCTTAGAGTTTGCGTATGCGTGATTCAGACCAGCTGAGATGCAGTTGTGCTATAGTAATATACGTGCAAATTATTAACCCATTGAACTCTGGTGGTATCTTCCATGTCAGTTCCATGGTAGCATTAGGAAGAGTCCATATTTATTATTTGGGGGGTAGACCAATTAATATTTTCAACGTGCAGCCTTAGGGCTGCACGTTGAAAATATTGATTGGTCAACACCACACATTTATCTTGCAGTTATCCACCTTAATGACATTATGACGTAGCTTGTGGCCCGGCCGGAAAAAAAGGCCTCTGGAGTTCAAAGGGTTAATTGTTATAGACGGCGCGTGTGTGTCCATTGGCCTTATTTATTTCAGTCCCATCACTCTAACTTTATCGGACGTAATATTCACCACGATGTATATAATTTTTCATTCTTCAGATTCTTTTGACCATTTGCAAGTTCGAACAGCACGTGCATCAGGGACAAAGCCATTACCTTATCCTTGCATTATATTTTTATTTTGTTGGGAGAAATTAAATAAATTTGTCTTCAAGTTCGTTTCGATCTCTTGTATATACGAGTCGACGGAAGTGTCGATCCACAGACGTTTCGACCCGGATGTTCCGTATCCGAAGCTTTTGGACTACCTGTGTGACCAAGGCAGACGTTTCGGCTGACATTTTAATTTGTGATATTTTTCTTTGTTTCATTTTAGCATTTTATAATTATTTATTTAGATTAGTGATAGTTTTGACACTTTTTCACGTTTAAATTTTTCTTTTTCTGAAGTTCTTCAATGGTGACATATTTTTTCAAATTAGACAAATATTTTACAACGGTTTGTAAGGGCTTTTGTTAACTTTTGTTATCTTTGAAGGACTATTACCGCGGATCTTTTAGCTGCATTATTTTAATCCCGTACTTGTTTATCGGTATGACTGAGTTTTTTCTCTCACTATCCACTTACTAACGTCATATTCCAAATATTTATTTATTATTTATTTATTATTTATTTATTGGTGTTTAAGGTCGCATACTTATGCACAATGGCTAATCGTGACCGTGACAGTTTTACGGGTGGAGGAAGCCGAAGTACCCGGAGAGAACCACCGAGCAACGACGAGCTCTCCAACATCGTAACTCTGAACTCTGCACCGCAGCACAGGCAGGGTTAGATTGGTTGAAGACATGCGCACCATCGACGTGCAGTACGCCTCAGTACACAGCGTCATCGTGCCCTCCATGTAGGCAATCGGGGTGAAGTGTCTTGCCCAAGGACACAACGCGGTTGCCGCAGGTGGGATTCGAACCGAGGACCTCTCGGCTTGCAGCCTGCACCTCTACCAACTGAGCCACCGCGCCCCCTTCATATTCCAAATACACTGAGCTGATTATTTTACCCCTATTTTGACAGTGATCTCTATTCACCTGGATTCCTGGAACGTCAACGGAAAACTCCGCAACTCAATTTGCCTTGTTCTGGATGGCGGCATAAAAGTCAATAAACGCGCATATGTTAGTTGTTATTGACAAAAAGGGGAGCCTGAAAAAAATAACATGACCATAGGTTGAGCTCGTTCCTATGAGGGGTCATACGCCATATGTTTAGACCAAAATAAATTATTTTAGTTATTCAAGCAACAGTTTTTTCATGTGTCGTCTGTTAAACAACAGAGCATACCAAATATCAGAATTAGACAAGATGGTGTTGCCAAACTACTGCGTAATATAAATCCAGCAAAAGCCTCGGGCCCAGACAACATACCGAACAGAGTACTAAAACAGTGTGCAGACCACATAGCACCAGCAATGTCAGTCATATTCCAACACTCAATAGACTATGGTAAACTGCCTAAAGATTGGCTGAACGCCAATATCTCCTGCATTTTCAAAAAAGGAGATAAACACACTGCAGAAAACTACAGGCCAGTCTCTCTGACATCTGTACCGTGCAAGCTACTTGAACACATCATATGCAGACATATGCTGAATCACCTGGATAAACATCAAGTTCTAACATCACTGAATCACTGGTTTGGACCTGGTTACTCCTGTGAAATTCAGCTAGTGGTCACCATCCATGATGTGCTCCAATCGTTTGACCGAGGAAAACAAGTAGATATAGCCATCCTCGACTTCTCGAAAGCGTTTGACACAGTTCCACATGACAGACTCCTCTATAAACTAGAACAATATGGTATCAGAGGTCCTCTACAAGCATGGCTCAGATCTTTCGTAACGGAAAGGAAAATGCTAGTAGCACTAGAAGGGGAACTGTCGGGCGAAGCGGAAGTAGAGTCAGGAGTACCACAAGGGACAGTCCTAGGACCCTTGCTTTTGTTATGTCACTTCAACGACCTACCCAACTCAGTAAAATCATCAGTCAGACTGTTCGCAGACGACTGTCTGTTATATCGCACAATCAAAACCGAAAGCGATCATCCCATCTTACAAAAAGACCTGGAATGTCTGGAAAAATGGGCAACTGACTGGGGCATGCGGTTCAATGCCAAAAAAATGCTACATCCTCAGCCTCAAAAAGAAAAGCCATCGTTTCTGTACACTAAATGGTCACATTCTCGAACAAGTACCATCAAATCCATACCTAGGACTACAAATATCAGAAGATCTTAAATGGAGAGAACACATAAATAACATCAGCAAAAAAGCCAATTCTACCCTAGGATTCCTCCGCAGAAACCTCCAACATTGTCCTAGAGAATGCAGAAAAGCAGCCTATATTGCCCCCGTTCGTTCGATTATGGAATACGGAGCCATTATTTGGGACCCTTATACAAAAGACGAAACTACAAAATTGGAAAGAATACAAAGAAGAGGAGCAAGATTTATCGCCAAAGACTATCACTCAAGAGACGAAGGATGTATGACAAAAATGCTAAACAGATTAGACCTCCCACCTCTACAGTCTAGGAGACAGATACATCGCCTAATCTTCTTCTACAAAGTGGTTGAGGGGCGGATACCAGCCATAAACCCTGTCGAATTCGTAACACAAAACAAACAAAAAAGACATATAAGAGCAAAGAAATTCGATGACTGCATATCCAAAAATATCGTGACAGCATCAGCACGTAACAACAGCAAAGCAGTAGTAATTCCATCAACTAAGTCGGAACAATACAGACACTCGTTCTTTGTAAGAAGAACTGCTGTTGATTCGAACCAGCTGGAGGACAATATAGTCCAAAAAACCACACCGGAAGCATTCAGATCCGCGCTATCCGGACAACATCTGAAACCATCTTAAGGCTCTCTCTCGTTCCGTCACGTTAAAGACCAGAAGTGATCCTGTGACGTACCAATACAGATACAGATACAGAACGTGTTAGGTAAAAGGTCAAACAATGCGAACTGTCTTTGTTTTGGAACAAAAATATCCAGACTGGCAAAACAAAATAACACCGAACTGTTTCTGGCCAGCGTAAGCACTGCATACTTACACTACCAAACAAAGGAAATATCGTAAATAAGCTCTTTTAGTTCTGTACTGTATGTACAGTGTGCTCATCGCAGAAGAGGAATTTTCGCGATCAGAACACGATCTGGTCGTGACACTGTTACGCGATGAGGACAAAGACTAAATTTAAGAAATAATGTAATGAGAAATCAAGTCCGAACCAGGAAAAACAAAAAGAGAATAACATCAGATATTTTCTATGTTTTCACATTTTCACAGGTGAGATTCTTCAGTATTGCGAGCAGGAAAGAGAGCAGAGAGTTTCTACCATATCGAGACCCAATAACGATTCGGCGTTAATTCTCCGTCCGGTTTTGTTATCACAATACTGAAATATATGTGTTATACGACGACTATTACGACTGTTATGTGTATTTCAAAGAATTGAAAACGCAATTATCAGAACAAAATAGCACAGCATTCAAATAAACATTTTGATCATATTATCCCGAGGAATTTCCCCAATATATTTTTCAAGCACTTTTCATTTCATTTTCCAGGAAAGTTCTTTTATCAAGTGCCTGGAGTTTCCGTTATATATTGAAACACTTTTAAGCACATTTAATTCCCCACACAAATCCAGTACAGATGGAAACAAGACCACAACAAGAATATCACCCCAAAAAGGAACAAACATGGCTGACAATATTTCCTTTTATCGTATTGGGGCGAGTTTACAACAGAAAACTGATCCTTAAATCGAAAGTGATTTACTATTTCTTAATTTTTTCGCAATGGTATTCGTGTATCCATAAATATAGAAACTCGACCCCAGCGGCTTTCGGAAATGATGCAACATTCTAGAAAAAAATCTAACCAACTGCCATAAAAGCTTCTTAGAGTTTGCGTATGCGTGATTCAGACCAGCTGAGATGCAGTTGTGCTATAGTAATATACGTGCAAATTATTAACCCATTGAACTCTGGTGGTATCTTCCATGTCAGTTCCATGGTAGCATTAGGAAGAGTCCATATTTATTATTTGGGGGGTAGACCAATTAATATTTTCAACGTGCAGCCTTAGGGCTGCACGTTGAAAATATTGATTGGTCAACACCACACATTTATCTTGCAGTTATCCACCTTAATGACATTATGACGTAGCTTGTGGCCCGGCCGGAAAAAAGGCCTCTGGAGTTCAAAGGGTTAATTGTTATAGACGGCGCGTGTGTGTCCATTGGCCTTATTTATTTCAGTCCCATCACTCTAACTTTATCGGACGTAATATTCACCACGATGTATATAATTTTTCATTCTTCAGATTCTTTTGACCATTTGCAAGTTCGAACGGCACGTGCATCAGGGACAAAGCCATTACCTTATCCTTGCATTATATTTTTATTTTGTTGGGAGAAATTAAATAAATTTGTCTTCAAGTTCGTTTCGATCTCTTGTATAAACGAGTCGACGGAAGTGTCGATCCACAGACGTTTCGACCCGGATGTTCCGTATCCGAAGCTTTTGGACTACCTGTGTGACCAAGGCAGACGTTTCGGCTGACATTTTAATTTGTGATATTTTTCTTTGTTTCATTTTAGCATTTTATAATTATTTATTTAGATTAGTGATAGTTTTGACACTTTTTCACGTTTAAATTTTTCTTTTTCTGAAGTTCTTCAATGGTGACATATTTTTTCAAATTAGACAAATATTTTACAACGGTTTGTAAGGGCTTTTGTTAACTTTTGTTATCTTTGAAGGACTATTACCGCGGATCTTTTAGCTGCATTATTTTAATCCCGTACTTGTTTATCGGTATGACTGAGTTTTTTCTCTCACTATCCACTTACTAACGTCATATTCCAAATATTTATTTATTATTTATTTATTATTTATTTATTGGTGTTTAAGGTCGCATACTTATGCACAATGGCTAATCGTGACCGTGACAGTTTTACGGGTGGAGGAAGCCGAAGTACCCGGAGAGAACCACCGAGCAACGACGAGCTCTCCAACATCGTAACTCTGAACTCTGCACCGCAGCACAGGCAGGGTTAGATTGGTTGAAGACATGCGCACCATCGACGTGCAGTACGCCTCAGTACACAGCGTCATCGTGCCCTCCATGTAGGCAATCGGGGTGAAGTGTCTTGCCCAAGGACACAACGCGGTTGCCGCAGGTGGGATTCGAACCGAGGACCTCTCGGCTTGCAGCCTGCACCTCTACCAACTGAGCCACCGCGCCCCCTTCATATTCCAAATACACTGAGCTGATTATTTTACCCCTATTTTGACAGTGATCTCTATTCACCTGGATTCCTGGAACGTCAACGGAAAACTCCGCAACTCAATTTGCCTTGTTCTGGATGGCGCATAAAAGTCAATAAACGCGCATATGTTAGTTGTTATTGACAAAAAGGGGAGCCTGAAAAAAATAACATGACCATAGGTTGAGCTCGTTCCTATGAGGGGTCATACGCCATATGTTTAGACCAAAATAAATTATTTTAGTTATTCAAGCAACAGTTTTTTCATGTGTCGTCTGTTAAACAACAGAGCATACCAAATATCAGAATTAGACAAGATGGTGTTGCCAAACTACTGCGTAATATAAATCCAGCAAAAGCCTCGGGCCCAGACAACATACCGAACAGAGTACTAAAACAGTGTGCAGACCACATAGCACCAGCAATGTCAGTCATATTCCAACACTCAATAGACCATGGTAAACTGCCTAAAGATTGGCTGAACGCCAATATCTCCTGCATTTTCAAAAAAGGAGATAAACACACTGCAGAAAACTACAGGCCAGTCTCTCTGACATCTGTACCGTGCAAGCTACTTGAACACATCATATGCAGACATATGCTGAATCACCTGGATAAACATCAAGTTCTAACATCACTGAATCACTGGTTTGGACCTGGTTACTCCTGTGAAACTCAGCTAGTGGTCACCATCCATGATATGCTCCAATCGTTTGACCGAGGAAAACAAGTAGATATAGCCATCCTCGACTTCTCGAAAGCGTTTGACACAGTTCCACATGACAGACTCCTCTATAAACTAGAACAATATGGTATCAGAGGTCCTCTACAAGCATGGCTCAGATCTTTCGTAACGGAAAGGAAAATGCTAGTAGCACTAGAAGGGGAACTGTCGGGCGAAGCGGAAGTAGAGTCAGGAGTACCACAAGGGACAGTCCTAGGACCCTTGCTTTTCTTATGTCACTTCAACGACCTACCCAACTCAGTAAAATCATCAGTCAGACTGTTCGCAGACGACTGTCTGTTATATCGCACAATCAAAACCGAAAGCGATCATCCCATCTTACAAAAAGACCTGGAATGTCTGGAAAAATGGGCAATTGACTGGGGCATGCGGTTCAATGCCAAAAAAATGCTACATCCTCAGCCTCAAAAAGAAAAGCCATCGTTTCTGTACACTAAATGGTCACATTCTCGAACAATTACCATCAAATCCATACCTAGGACTACAAATATCAGAAGATCTTAAATGGAGAGAACACATAAATAACATCAGCAAAAAAGCCAATTCTACCCTAGGATTCCTCCGCAGAAACCTCCAACATTGTCCTAGAGAATGCAGAAAAGCAGCCTATATTGCCCCCGTTCGTTCGATTATGGAATACGGAGCCATTATTTGGGACCCTTATACAAAAGACGAAACTACAAAATTGGAAAGAATACAAAGAAGAGGAGCAAGATTTATCGCCAAAGACTATCACTCAAGAGACGAAGGATGTATGACAAAAATGCTAAACAGATTAGACCTCCCACCTCTACAGTCTAGGAGACAGATACATCGCCTAATCTTCTTCTACAAAGTGGTTGAGGGGCGGATACCAGCCATAAACCCTGTCGAATTCGTAACACAAAACAAACAAAAAAGACATATAAGAGCAAAGAAATTCGATGACTGCATATCCAAAAATATCGTGACAGCATCAGCACGTAACAACAGCAAAGCAGTAGTAATTCCATCAACTAAGTCGGAACAATACAGACACTCGTTCTTTGTAAGAAGAACTGCTGTTGATTCGAACCAGCTGGAGGACAATATAGTCCAAAAAACCACACCGGAAGCATTCAGATCCGCGCTATCCGGACAACATCTGAAACCATCTTAAGGCTCTCTCTCGTTCCGTCACGTTAAAGACCAGAAGTGATCCTGTGACGTACCAATACAGATACAGATACAGAACGTGTTAGGTAAAAGGTCAAACAATGCGAACTGTCTTTGTTTTGGAACAAAAATATCCAGACTGGCAAAACAAAATAACACCGAACTGTTTCTGGCCAGCGTAAGCACTGCATACTTACACTACCAAACAAAGGAAATATCGTAAATAAACTCTTTTAGTTCTGTACTGTATGTACAGTGTGCTCATCGCAGAAGAGGAATTTTCGCGATCAGAACACGATCTGGTCGTGACACTGTTACGCGATGAGGACAAGGACTAAATTTAAGAAATAATGTAATGAGAAATCAAGTCCGAACCAGGAAAAACAAAAAGAGAATAACATCAGATATTTTCTATGTTTTCACATTTTCACAGGTGAGATTCTTCAGTATTGCGAGCAGGAAAGAGAGCAGAGAGTTTCTACCATATCGAGACCCAATCACGATTCGGCGTTAATTCTCCGTCCGGTTTTGTTATCACAATACTGAAATATATGTGTTATACGACGACTATTACGACTGTTATGTGTATTTAACATTACCCGAAACAATACAATTGAGATCGGGCACACACGCGTGGAATTCCGCTTACAATATTTAACCCTTTACCTAACATGAAAAGCAGACGACACCTGCAAAACAAATTCTTGACTAACTATTATTTTCGTTTTTTGTCTCAAAAACATAGGTTATGAGCCCAGCTCCAATGAGGGCTCATAACCTATGTTTTAGAGTTAAAAAAAATGAAAAAAATAATGAAAATCAAGTGGCGATTTTTTAGAATAGCGCTGGCCGGTTTTGGCCGCCGGCCGCCGGTTTGGCCGTTACGTTAGGTAAAGGGTTAAGAACGCGTCTGGTGGGTCGTTACGTATATTTATGCACAATGGCTAATCATGACCATGACAGTTTTACGGGTGGAGGAAGCCGGAGTACCCGGAGAGAACCACCGAGCAACGACGAGCAGCTGCCAGCTCCCCAACATCGTATCGTAACTCCGCACTGCAGCACAGGCAGGGTTAGATTGGTTGAAGACATGCGTACCATCGACGTGCAGTACGCCTTAGTACACGGCGTCATCGTGCCCCCACGCGGGCAATGGAGATGAAGTGTCTTGCCCAAGGACACAACGCGGTTGCCGCAGGTGGGATTCGAACCGAGGACCTCTCGGCTTGCAGCCTGCACCTCTACCTACTGAGCCACCGCGCTCCCAACGTGTGAATGAAATGCCCCGACACATAACAACAGTATCACACAAGAAGGTAAACGGACCGTCGAAGGTGATATGTTTCTTCACAAATCTGTACTTAATGCACTCATTTACAGTTCAATTGTGGCATAAACACAGAACACAACTCAGGTAGAGTATGAGACACAGAAACTAACGAAACCTGTTGGAGTTTTACCTGAAAGACTCCAACGCTGGTTGCAGACTCCTGTCCCCCACCCTCATTGTGATTTATCTAAGGATTAAGATTCAGCTTATTGCTACATATCTTCATTGGGTGTCTCTGGTTGAAAGGTTTTCACCTTCTTCAAGACAGGAGTAACAAAATTGTTGAGAGGTGATTCTACAGACAAACGACCCAATACAAATATATGGATATATCGCCCTCCAACCGTCAGGCGTTACGCCCATTCTTTTACCTGGCCGTTTTCACCCTGTCCCATTGTAGAAGCAAAATCATATCAGAAAATCGTATTGTATTCCAATGGTAGGCAATCGGTTTTGTATGACAACAATTTGTTCACGACAAGGAGAAGTTATTGCTTCTTAATTATCTGATAGGGCATAAACAAGCTGCCGGCGACTAAAAAAGCATTTAATCCGTGTTCATTCCCTGGATAGATTTCCTGTCACTGTTGGTAACTTACTTAAAGTAGGCGATAAATGACAATGAAGACTTGCATATGTAAATTTAATTACAACATCTGAATATTAACTGCGAAATTTTCTGCCAGAGAATCGCGAATGGGAAAATTGATAGGAAACAATAATTAGAATTGCGTGATTTCCAAATGCCAACGTCAAGTTACCATTTGGATACATTCGATTCTTCATTAATCGACAGGATTTAAAAATAACGGTTGGTTCCCTCAGCTTATTTTGTCTTAAGCATACGGTAAACAAACTGGAGTGACGTAGGAACTATTTCAGAGGCCCAACTTCCATTGCTAAGTGGTATTACCAGGGACGTCACGAAGACCGTTTGGTAGAGGGATGTAATCCTAATTTGTTTCTACTATGCCGACTCAAGTCTCGACTGACCCATGTTCCAATTCCATTGTCAAGCTGATAGAAATTTACGATTTTGTGGTTTAATAAGTGTAATTTTTCTCATTGGGGTAAAATCGTAAATTTAGGTATGTGACGGACCCCGAAAAACCAATTTGTCAAGTAAAATTTTTGTCTCATAAAGAACGCTTATGGTGGCTCATTGGAGCGAGCTCAGTGAGCTCGTTTCCGTGAGGCATCATAGGTTGTGCTTGTGAGACAAATAAAAAATAAAAAAAAAAAATTGGAAAACAGAACAAACTATATTGCGCTAGTCGGCTTTTGGTCGTTACGTTGGGCGGGGGTTTAAGAATTTTTGGATGATTTCGATGATTTCGGCTAAATTATGTGCACTGCACTCCATCCCTGAACTCCAGGTAGGAGGCCGAACCACAATAAACCTTAAAAAAATCAATTTCGTGTAATATATGTGATGTCAGTTTATGTTTGCATTATGTTATGTTGTCTATTGGACATGTGTGTCATATACCCATGTATGAGGATGAAAGACAATAAAATTATTATTATTATAGTAAGCCACATGTGTATCTTAATAGAAATAAATCAGACAAACGTGATAACTTTAATGGAGAGGAATTGCAATAGGAGCCTGTAACACCAATTAGCGCTTATCTGGTCTGAAACAGCGGTCTTTCCTTATAAGCTTCAAACAAGACACATTTGTTTAGCCATCCAAGGTAATCACTCATCTAACTATAGGGTCATTAGTGTCGATAACTTCATATTCGTTCGGAGCGCACGTGTAATGTCTGAGTTATATGCACTTCCCCCAGTTTTTGACAGGGTACTGTCAGAAATGTCGAAGTACAGAAAACTTGAAAGAATTTGAAAGAGAATTTTAAATCAAGACAGATCTGTAGCGGCCAAGTTCAAGAGAAACAATTAAAACGGAATTAATGCTCTGGCGATCGAATAAAAGTCAGGGGGTTTCTCGAAAAATTCATTCCAATCTAAAGGCTGTAAGGCTGTGGGTCGTATGAGGAGCTGGGGATGTCCCATGCTAAAGGTGAGAGGAGGTGACGCATCGGTGCAAAAGTACAGGCACGTTGTACTGTAAGGGGAGCCACATAGCTTATATTTAGAATAGGAACAGTCGCGAGCCAAGTCAGTGGTCATATATGAGTGTAGGATCAGAAGCAGAAAGTACAACGAGTGTTGGTATTTAGGTAGACGGCATTACCTATAGAAGGCAAGCCATACATAGAGTAGGCTTTGCCTGTATAACATTGTTCTGAGAAAAACGGAAGGGGGAGGGGGGGGGGGGGGGCACTTAACACCCTAAGTGGAGAGTGTTTGAGTGAAAAGCGTCCAGTCAAGTGACGATCCATCCGTTGACGCGTGGCGGCAGTGGTTGAGTGACATTCCGTCACATGTTACAGCAAAGGTGTCCGGTAAAAGAGACAATACGTTAGTGGCAGTGCGACGGCAGTGGTAGAGTGACATTCCGTCACATGTTAGGGCAAAGGCGTCCGGTAATGTGACAATACGCTAGTAGCCGTGCGCCGGCATGGAAGGAATGAAGTTCCAGTTGTATGTTCGTGAAAAGGCGACCAGAGTCCAAACACCAGCGATAGAGAGGAAGAAACCAGCGACAACAGAGAACGCGGGCCCGCAAGTGACTCAAATACTGTGTGGATGGGGTGTGATTAGCGTGTGTATTTTATTCATTGGATTTTATGTAAGTTACTAATTTCCATATCTTTCTATATGTATTAAAATTGTTAATTTTAGTGAAGCCCTGCTGATTTATGCTTTTTGAGGAACAGACATTGACACCTTCAGGATAAGTACCACCCCAACAAAAAAGAAACAGGCGGATTCGTTATGGTGAGGCATTCGTTCACGCACGGATGCAACCGACACTCCCCGAGTTTTGGCTGAATACGCGGCGTGAATCTCTTTCCCCAGCAACGACCACGCCCGGTTTCCGTCATCCACCACCCAGACATATATTCGTGGGTTGAATATACTACTCAAAGTTTGCTGAACACCAAATATTTGACACATCATTGTGAAATTTGCTTGTGACATATTTGCGATATTTTTGGTGGATATGACTGAGGAATGTATTGAGACAGATCCCAGTGTTTACATTAGCTCTCTTGTCAGGCAGACTTTTCGTGACAGTCATGGAAAGCATGTACCCCTTGATTTTCATGATGTTTTCGTGTACTGTCTACATGTACATGACATGTGTAGGGTATTCAATCTTCATTTCAACACAAACCCTTGTGATTTAATGTTTGAATATGGCAAATGCAAAAGTAAGAAGACATTTGTCTGAAGCAGAAATGTGGCGTGCTGTAGGGATGGTGGAGCAAGGGGCTACCCATCGGCAGGTTGGTGAAGCCCTTGCTGTGCACCATACGGTGATCACCAGAGCCTGGGCAAGATTTCAGCAGTATGGCACGCCAGTAAGACGGCATGGTGGTGGCAGAGGCAGGGCAACATCTGCAGCTGAAGACCGGTTTTTGATCATTCAGGCCCGTAGGAACTGCTTTGCCACAGCAACCCAGCTTCGAAGTGACCTTCAGAATGCATCCGGGGTAAATGTTTCGACGCAGACTATCCGGGCAAGGTTGCACGGGGGTGGTCTCCGATCGAGAAAACCATGTATTCGCATTCCGCTGTCCCAGAACCACCGCAAGACATGATATGAATGGGCCATGGACCGCGTTGGCTGGACCAGAGACGATTGGCGTCCTGTCCTTTTTACAGATGAGGCAAGGTACTACCTAGACAACACAGATAGGCATTCTAGGGTATGGAGAAGACCAGAAGAGTGATTCCATGCAGCGAACATTACTGAACATGACCGCTATGGTGGAGGGTCAATAATGGTGTGGGGCGGCATCAGCTGGGATGGACGTACAGAGCTCTGTGTCTTTGACCGTGGTACATTGACTGCACAGCGGTATATTGATGAGATCCTGGATGCCCACGTCAGATTGTATGCAGGTGCAGTGGGTGATAGATTCATGCTGATGGACGATAATGCCCGTCCTCATGTTGCCCATGCTGTCCGGGAGTACCGACAGAGGGAGGAGTTTGACCGTATGGACTGGCCAGCAAGATCCCCTGACCTCAATCCAATCGAACATGTCTGGAATGAGATGCAGCTTGCAATTTCAGTCCGTCCAGTCCAACCAAGAAGTGTCCAGGAGCTTGGTGCCATGCTGGTCCAAGAATGGAACAACATCCCACAAAGGACCACCTGGAACCTGATTGAGAGCACTAGAAGGCGTTGTCAATCTATAATTAACAGTAATGGGTCTCATACTCGATATTGAACCCATATCAGTTCGCTCCGTCAACTTTTTGGCAAATAGGAAAAATTTCCTCTTTTACCAATAATATCCATTTTCCATGGTTATCGTATTCAAAAGCTAAAAAATAATGTCAAACACAAACAAAATCTTAATTTCTGTGCTTAAATCATGAAAGATATAATTAAATAAAAAATATATACACTTTTCATAACAATATTTCCACTAAAACGTAAAACAGGTAGTTGGATATACTTGGTGCTCAGCAAACTTTGAGTAGTATATAAGCAAGTCAGGATTATAGTTAAAAACCTAAATAGTTCTTAGAAAATTATTGGTGAATAAACAAGAGATACGCGTAGTGGTGGTGACGTAAGTTCGTATTTAATTAGCACGTCCCATATCGGTAATCCAAACGATTGGATAGCCAGGGGAGGGGGCTATGGAGCAAGCCTTCCCCCCTAAAAATTACAGTGCTCCTCCCCTCTAAACGGAAAAATTAAAGCACCAGAGGGTCCCAGATTCTCTCTGAGGGTATTGAACTTTCCAAATTTTCTCGGGGGAGCCCCACCTCCAAACCTCCACCAATGAGAGGAATACCATTGACCAGAGATGGTGTGGGTGGGCTATAGCTACCCCACCTCATGCCTATGGCCTTCGGATATGCCTGTGGCATATATCGACTTGGCACCCCTAAAAAGTATGCCCCTCCCTCAATAGAAAATTCTAGCTGCGCCCATGCTCCAAACTGGGAATGCAGGGCCCAAACAGCCCGAATCGGGTTCTACAAGAGTCCTTCTGAATGGCACAAGTTCAAGTATGAAACAATGTTTTAACCCTTTACCCAACGTAACGGCCAAAACCGGCCAGCGCTATTCTCAACAATCGCCAATTAATTTTCATTATTTTTTTCATTTTTTGTCTCAAAAACATAGGTTATGACCCCTCGTTGGAACGAGCTCGTCGAGAGAAAGTTAATATCTTAGGCACTACTCCTGATAAGAATGTCCAGACTGAAAAAAAATATTGGGATGGGAGAAGTCACATACCCTAACCACCAGCCCCCCCCCCCCCCCCCACCCCCCGATTTTCTAGAAATATATTTTGTAGTTATGACTTTAAAAAGGTTGAGACGAGCCATTAGTTTTTACAAAGAAGTGGCAATGAGCCAGTTGGCAAATCTTTATCTTTTAAAATGCTAATGATTCATTTTACGTAGATATATATTAGACATATTAACAGGTAGAAAATACAATTCTAGAAAATACAATTGTAAAAGTTTAAAAGTATTGACTCCAGCTTATCAGTATCAATTAAGTTTGCCCAGGAAATCTCGTTCGTCGGAAAAACAGAGGCTCCTGTTTCTTAACCCATATCATGCGAGTCTGAAACGGGCCTGAAGTAACGTCACTGACATACGGATATTTTCGAGATGACCATTCCACATTTAATATTTTTGCGCTGAACATTCTTGAGAAAACATTCCAAAATTTCCTTTTTTGCACACGTAAGGTATCGTATTCCGTTTTAAAATATTCCCCATCATATAATGAACAAATCATTACAACAGCCAATCAATCTGTGTTGTCATATTCCGTCTCGTTCCTTTGGCGTCTTGTCAGATCTGGAATCGTCAATTCGGTGGAGTATGCCGACCCATTTATTTATTTATTGGTGTTTAATCTTTTGAACGCTGGTAATATCTTCCATGTTAGTTCAATGGCAACAATTAAACGAGTACATATGAGTAGTAGGAGATCGATGGACCGTCCTCTTAAAATGTATCCCTTAAAATGTATTCTTAACAGGTATCCTCAACTGGTACGTAGCCATGTCATAGGTATCCTCGAATGCCGAAATGAGGCTAAGAGCAGGGTGTGCGAGTTCCTCGAACGAGCAATTGCTCTATATCTCATTTGCTAGGTAGACTTCGAGTCTTTCGAGCAGTATGTGGAGTCACTCGATCGAGCAATTGCTCTAAAGCTCATTTGCTCGATGGAATTCGAGTCATTCGAGCAATTACTCTTCAGTAACTGTTCGATAGCTTATTGGGAGAATTTGGGATAGGTATGTCATGGGGTGGCCGAGAAGGCTGGGCCAAACACGTAATAGTATCCTTAGATAAGTATCCTATAAAACAAATATCCTCAAATAATACAATACCAGGTCATAGGTATCCTCAAATACCGAACTAAGTCAACGAGCAGTATGTGCGAGTCACTCGAACGAGCAATTGCTCGATAGCTCATTTGCTCGGTAGACTTTGAGTCCTTCGAGCAATGACTTTTCAGTAACTGCTCGGTAGCTTATTGGGAGAATTTGGGATAGGTATGTCTTGAGGTGGCCCAGAAGGCTGGGCCAAATAGGTACTAGTATCCTTAGATAAGTATCCTATAAAAAGTATCCTCAAATGATACAATACCAGGCCACAGGTATCTTCAAATACCGAAATGAGTCGAAGAGCGATATGTGCGAGTCACTCGAACGAGCAATTGCGCTATAGCTCATTTGCTCGATAAGATTCCATTCATTCGAGCAATATGTCGAGTCACTCTATTGAGCAATTAATGTAAATCTCGTTTGCTCGATGGGCTTCGAGTCGTTCGAGCAATGACTTCAGTTACAACTCGAAAGCTTATTGGTTTGGCGAATGATATAGGCCTTTGTTATACACAATGGAGATAATTCTGCATGCAGATTATGGGAAATCAAGCAATCTGATTGGTTAGTTAGCGCCAGTAAAGTGAACTGATTGGGTGATCTAGATAAACGAAACAACAAGAGTACTCGGAATAGGGTCAGAACTAATAAGAACAGACCAGAAAAACTAAATAGAATAACAATAAGCAGAGCTGTTCCAGCTGATATGCTCTTCTAATCTACTGGAGTATACTCCAGGACAAACGAACATGGTCGGCTAGACGAAAACTATTGCAAAGATAGATAGAAACAGAGAATTCTGAAAGAATTCGAAATAACTTGTCGGGTTGTTTGGGGTAATTCTACGAATAGGAAAATTACTCTTGTACAAAGGAACATACCCTACGAACATACCCCTGCCTTGTTGTAAGCCTTTGGGTAACATAGCAACAACATGCTACGATAGAAACCAAGATTGCAAGATTGCGCCCTCCAGTATCCAAAATGGCCGACGGAAAAACGTATCACCCTAACAACACGTGCTGCGCATGCGCACTAACACCAAGTATCACTATGGGGAGGAGGTGACAAGATTGCCGGTCACGCGGATTACCATGGCAACACAACATGGCGCCACCAGGTCACGTGACATGACGTCACTTCCGGGGGCCCCGCCGGGGTATCCCTGAATTAGGACGGTTCGTGCTCTCCTACTACTCATATGCATTATTTGAGGGTAGACCAAGTCCTTTGATAACACATTTGAAATTTGTACAAACCCATCTGGCATGAAGACATTCCGGTAAAAAACGCACACAAAAACCCAGAACGAGCTTTCTCGGCCGAACTCCCATTCCATTCTTTCCCGTAGATTTGGAATTACATTGAACCATTAGTCCGGCGTCTCCACAGATCCCAATATAAGAAGGCGATAACAGACAATGCTTTAAATTCATACCGTTCAGATGTCTCTTGTAATAACCGTTCCTGTCCCGATTGTATTTCCATTTCGCCTGGATCTCCACATTCAGATTTCAACATTCTGGAACCTTGGCTTTGTTGATTATGCCATGCAATTTCTGTAATTCAATTCTGCAAAATGTTTATCCCCCCCCCCCCCACCCCCACCCCCTTACCTAGCGCAATAGCCGCTTCCAACCAGCACTGTTCACAAAGAGTGCAGTGTGGGTTTTATTGTTTTTTCTGTTCTTGTCTCCGCTACGGGGTCCATGGCTTCTTACTGGAGTGAGCTCAGTGAGCAATTTCGTTGAGAGCAATGGCCTTGAGCCTGGGCAGGGATTGAAAGTCAAGGGACCAATAACCAAAACAAATGGAAATCCCATTTAAGAGCATTTCTTCAGAAAACAGTGTTCTGTTTGCACTGGGCGAGGGGTTAAATAATTAAATAAGTATGTGATACAAGTGGCACCCAAGAATCCGGTAAGAATGCAAAGTGTTGGCAATTTTGATGTCAGGATTAATTATTTTTTTAATATGGGAATGGCAGGAAGACAGTAAACGTACACTGCAAAATAACAATTTTCATAAGGACTGCACGTTGAAAATATTAATTGGTCTACTTCACACATTAACTTAGCAGCCATCCAACTTAATGAAATTAAGAAGCATCCAGTTCCTGAACCGGAAAAGCCGCCTCACGGTTCAAACTTTATGCACAATGGCTAATCGTGACCGCAACACGGATATTAAGTCAAGTCCAGCCAATCATTTATACCCATGTTGTCCATTTTAGAGAACTTCCATCCCAGTCATTAGCGCCCGGCGAGTCCAATTTTAGAAGTAAAACAGAGATTGTGCACCACAGTGAACACGCACTGCTTAACTTCCTGTGGTCCCCACGGGGAATGCGACTACCAAGATCAGTTGACTGCTGTAATAATCTGTATGTACCAGCTTTAACATGTACAGTACAGTGGCCGTGGACTGGTCATAACCCACGCGTGGACCAGCAAATAAAAATCAGCAGCAGCAAAATTTTAATTAATTAAATTTTTGATGATTATTTGTATAATTAGTGTTTGGAATCTCGAATTATTGCGTCGGTGGAAATATTGCTCACCCGTAGAAAGTGAGTGGCGATTTCATGTGAGATATCTGTACTGGGTTCACTAAAATCGGTTAACCTGCGCTCAGATCTATTTTAGTAAATGAGGTTCAGAAATATGTCAAAGCATGCTTAATTTGATATTCTTTTTATCACATAATGTGTAATTTAACTTTTACCTAACGTTACGACTAAACTGACAAGCGCTGTTCACAAAAATCACCAAACAAATTACGATTTTTCAGCTTTTGCTTTGTAAATATAGCTCATGGCCCCCTCATTGAAACGAGTTCCAATGAGGGGTCATAAGCTGTTTTCGATGCAAAAATGAACATGTTTAGTTATTCAGGATTTCCTTTTTTGTAATTGTTATCTGTTATTTCTATTAAGTAAACAGTTACTGAAATATCAGAGATTAACCCTTTACCTAACGAATCGCCCGCATCCGCCCGCGTAATATGAAAATTCAGCAGCTGAAAAAATATTATTTTTCAAAAAATTTCAACAAAACCATATCATGTGACCCCTCGTTGGAACGAGCTCGTCGAGCTCGTTCCAACGAGGGGTCACATGATATGGTTTTGTTGAAATTTTGTGAAAAATTTGAAAAAAAAATATATTTAAACTAATAAATTTTAATATCGTCTGCGTTGGGTAAAGGGTTAACTCAATTCTACCTCCAAAAACCAACTCACAACGTTAAGACGTCGATGTTGACTTCTGATGTCATTCCCATATAAGACATGTTGTGATGGATATTTTCTGTAATGAACTATTTAACTCTTAAAAAACGGGGAATCAGAATGAATTTATTAAACATGACATACATCGAAAAACTTACAGTAAAGCAGTTGCTTCTAGTCAGTGTCGTCTGCCTATTCTGTGTTTAATCCCCCCCTCCCAGCACAAAGACAGCCGAACCGTCACAGCCAGATTACCTACCGTATTACATCACAGGCAAGACAACTCGACTCCCGGCTTCTGAGAGTTAAGGGTGATTATGTGATAAAGCCTTTACCAGGTCGGGCACAATCACCGAAGGATTTTTAAAAGCTCAATCGGTTATTAAAAGCATTTGATTTGTTTCACGAAAAACAAATCGTCAAATATTCCAATCCAAATTAAAGCCCCCGTCACATATTTGCAATTTTGTGTACGAATGTCCATGAATAGCCACGAATTCAAAGTTTCACCGATTGACCATGATGTTCTGAAAAAAATAGTCCCGAATCCGCTTCTCTCACAACCATACACATGACCTTTACACGACCCTGTACGGTTCATCACGACTGTAGTAAGAATCTACGAAGATTTGCCAAACAGATTCAGAACGAACTGACACGAACTGTAGGGTGCACGCACGACACCGGTACGAACTAGTAAAGTGATGCAAGACCAAGCAAGAATTGCATCACGATCTAATTCCTTAAAAGATCTTACTAGTTCTTAACGAATCTTGAGGCAACCGTTCCAGACAAGTGCTCACGAAACCTCAAGAATACCCAAGAATACCCTCTACGGTAGAGTACGGTCTAATACGACAGCGGTACGACATGGTACGGAACTAAAAAAACGCTCGATGGAGTACGAAAGTTTTAAACAGTAAACTTTTGTACGTGTCTGCCAATCAAACAAGAATACTCGAAGAATGATAACGATGCAGTATGAATCTCAGTTCGGATATCCACGATTGCCCAAGATTTTTATGCTGTAGCAGATCGTGTCAACAAATCGCAAAGATGTGACAGAGGCTTAAGTGATGTATTGAGTAGCATCTTTTAGGCTTTCAACTGACACGCGGTAATCGGTTCTCGTCAGATCACCCAAGTTAAGCAACGTCGAGCGCGGTTAGCAGTTGGATGGGTGACCATTTCAGCGACTGATTCGGGCTCCAGCGTTGTGTCCTTGGGCGAGGCACTTAACCCCGATTGCCTAAAAGGGGGCACGATGACGCTGTGTACTAAAGTGTACTTCACGTCGATGGTGCACATGTCTTCAACCAATCTAACCCTGCCTGTGTCGGGTGCAGAGTTCCGAGTTACGATGTTGGAGAGCTGACAGCTGCTCGTCGTTGCTCTGTGGTTCTCTCCGGGTACTCCGGCTTCCTCCACCCGTAAAACTGTCACGGTCGCGATTAGCCATTGTGCATAAGTATGTGACCTTAAACACCAATAAATAAATAAATAAATAAATAAGTAAATAAATAAATTCAACTGACAACTGACAACAAGCATTTTTCGAAACTGCCAACTTGGACTTTAATCTATGCAAGGTCACAGGTCACGGGGTGTAAACGAAGCGATTTCCATGTTCGTCACGTTGAGTTCTGTGTAAGCCAAATCAACTAGTTTTGTGAAATATCAAGTTTAAATCCGGAAAACCGATGTCGTCATTCGAATTAACTGAAGGGGCAATCCAAGAAGATGTTAAACGATGGAATATCGCAGGTTTACAGAGTTTTTTTTAGGGAGGAGAGGACTTGTTTCGAATGGGAACAAGGACACGTGTTGCACGGAGTTTCTCGGCTTGGGAAATCCCCGGAAGTTGTTGAAAACGGTATCGATGGCCATGGAGTAATGACACAGCGTGCATTTAAACACCAGTTATGTCGATAGGAACTCAGTTCGAAATAATGAAAGTTCTCATACAACATTGCTATTGCCTTAAACAAATGGTAACCTTGTCTAAATGTTTTTTTTTTTCTTGACTTCTCACTAATAAAGGTAATGGGATCAGAAGCACTTCAACCGCTCTCCATTGTGGGACATAGGACATTCTAGCACTCAGGCGAAGATACTGTTGGATTTTATTTTAAAAAGTCGGCCCATTTCAAACGCAGTTTATATCGTCCAACCCAATTTCCTTTATCGTTGGATAAGACCTTCGTGAAATATAATTGCCATTTTAGTTTAAACAATATTTATTTGTTCAACATTTCAAGAGATAGAAAGTACAACATTGTTGATGGTGGATCCAACAGAAAGCTAAAGAGCTTATAAAAGGTCGTTTCCACGTTTGACATTTACAATATAATGATATAATCGGATTAATGACACTCGTACAGTTTCATTTATATTGTTTAAACCATGGAAATGGAATTGCCATTTTCGTCACTAAAGGCTAACACAATGAAGTTTTTACGAGTATAGGCTCCAGAATTGCAGTTTTTGTCTGTGACTATAAAAGACTGGAGTGAATCACTTTGCGTCTGTTAAAATAATATAGTTCATTTCACAATGAACATAGTTAGCATCGGTTGACGGTGTGTGAACTATCGACATGCAGTGGGTTGTGAATGCATACTGCACCACTGACAGTATATCGAAAACTGTTCAGATATAAGAACACAAGTACCACAATCGCGACTGGAGGCATCACAGTCGGAACTAATTAGCATGCCTTGATGATGCGGTTCGAAAAACCTTTACCCAACGCAGACGATATCAAAATTTATTATTTTTAAAATTAGTTTATCAGATTTTCCCCAGATTTCAACAAAACTTTATCATGTGATCCCTCATTGGAACGAGCTCAACGAGCTCGTTCCAATGCGGGGTCACATGATATAGTTTTGTTGACATTTTTGAAAATTATTTTTTCAACTGCTGAATTTGTGTATTACGAGGGCACAAGCAGACGACTCCTTGGATAAAGGGATAATATTATTCATTCGGGGCAACAGATAAAAAAAAACTCAAAGATATCTTGAAAATTAAATTGTGGGTAAATAAATAATGAGGATAAACCGATATTTTTGTAATTACACCGGTATTCAATCGATATTGGTTTGAATACCGGTATATATCGGTTTATCGATATGCCGTGCAGCCCTAGACGCGAGTCTGGGTCGAACCTTTCAATTTGGAGTCTAATGCTCTATTTAATAACCCACCGCGCACCCAATAATAGAAATGTAGAATGGTAAGATTGTGGACTGAAGTTACAGTTTCACAACATTCTTATTCCAACGACTGGACCAAATGTCAGTATGTCGTGGCCATATTTTCTTCAGATAAATAAGAAAAAGCTGAGAATTTAAAACAATGCAAGATGCGGCGCCAGGGGAAATGTCTTGCTTTCTTTTGGGAAGAACGCCATGTTATTTGTTCACGTTTAAGTCAAGGTCAGCAAAGGCAAAAAAGCACCAATATGCAATGCCTCCTAAAAGGACATCAAGACATACACAGAACGACACACGCGTGGGGAGAATAGGTTAATCGATATGGCACGAGTGCCAGCGCGGAAGGATAAAACGAGAGGCTGCAGGCCTCGAGTTTTATCCTTCCGCGATGGCACAAGTTCCATATCGATTAACCCATTCACACGCATGTGTCGTTCGGTGTTTATTACACGCCTTCACGTCTATAAAAACAATTATTAGAAGGACACTCAGCAATACATTTGACAACTATCAACAAAAACAACACCTGTTATCGCCAACCAAATTTGCAAGGGGAACCCGTGTTACCATTTCGTCCCCTGAGTTCCATTGTGTTCTATGTGCCTATTGGCACACAGAACATACTGGAACTCAGGGGAAGATTTTCTGCTATCGCTAGCGATTCAAATTGTAATTGCGTTAGACGATTTGTAGAAAATTACAGTGAAATTTCGCTTCTATTTAAAAATAGTTCGTCAACGATTTCCGTTCCGAACATATGTGCGGAACAGATTTTTATTTTCCGCACGGTTTAGTGTTGCTGTGGATGTAGAACAGGCGTGTAATAAATTATGATCCCAATCGAATTCAAACTAAAGATTGTCATCATATGAAAACTGCGCAGTCGACATGCTATTAACAAGGAATAATGACACTTGTTTGAATTTCCAAGAAGCCGACATCATTTCTGTTCAAATTTGGGGTATCACGTGGCAAACACAAATATTTCGGCATGGTGTTCTTCGTCAAGAAAAAAATGCCAACCCTATTGCCTTTCCCAACACGGCCCTGTCGTTGGGGCTTGAAATGTTTTTAATGCCAAGCTTTGAACATGGGTATCGGAAGCAAATTTTGCCACGAGTTGTTCTCATCAAATATAAGTTTATTATTATTATGAGTTCTGGTACGAATGTGGTACGAATGTAGTAGCAGACTTTCGGGAACAATTCAGTCCAGCCATCCACGATGTGTGTCAAAAGCATGTATGTTTGCGTATTCGGTTCTGATTTGGGAATTTATGCACTGAAACATATAAAGCAATCTTTTCGCTTTTAAAAACTATTAAGATATACTTCCAAATTATTCCCGTCCTACCTCTAAATGAGAAAACATGGCGTGCCTCGACAGAGATGTCGACCATACATTTAGATGTTTTGTATGTTTGTGACCAGAAAATTCTATCCATTGCAGTTCAAAACACTACAATTTCACAGGAATGTAAATAACATTATGTTTTTCGATTGCTCTGTTTATCAATTTTATACAAAAATACAAAGAGTTGGCGGGGTTTGCATCACTAAACTTACCCTCTCTGAACCTCAATCTGAAGCAGGGTCTCAAAACTAAAAAGATAGAGGTACCCAGAGGATAAATTGGCCCACTGTTTGGGATCAATTTACCCTATGTGAACCTAAATCTGAATCAGGGTCTCAAAACTAAAAAGAAAGAGGCACCCAGAGGTACCAAGATGTACCCAGAGGATAAACTGGCCCACTGTATGGGATATTATCACACGTGGCAATTTCAAAGTAAACTAATTGTCTTTACTTATACAGCACCTTAAGGTGCTATTTTAGTAAGTAAAATTAGTTTACTTTGAAATTCCCACCTCTGATATTCCATAAATTCAAATTAAACATACACAAATAATTATACGGCAAAATTAAGGTTGTGATGAACAGAAAACAAACTAAATGCAATCAACTCACAGAGTTGACAGCAGGCATCAATGGTTCCTGGAAGTCTGCTACCGTATTTGTATCAGAACTGATAATAAAATAATATTTCAGGAATGGCCAAATGTGTTTCAGCTAGCCAAGAAAACAGTCAGGCATTCAAAACACTTTATGCTTCTGCAACATGGTTGTATTTAGGGAAAGACCAACTGTGTCTGCATTTTTATTGAAGAAGGATTCCATGGCCGAAACACATGTGCATGTAATGTGATACTACGAATTTTATCTAAAAATAATCATGTAATTCTAGGAATTCAAACAGGTGCCATGATAATTTGAAAGTAATATGGCAATTTTGTAACTTCACAGTTTCCAAATAACAACTCGTCCCCTGAGTTCCAATGTGTTCTATGTGCCCGTAGGTACATAGAACACACTGGAACTCAGAGGACGAACTGTCTATAGTGTGAAGGCGATCATTTTGATAACTTGAATTTTGGCAGTGCTGTGTATCGATGCTCACTCGGCCGTGGTGGCCTTGACAGAAACCAAAACAAATAGAAAACAAAGCAAATCCGAAAGTTTTAGAATTCACCCCCACTCAGCTCTGACGCGGAGTTTTGAAGAATTATGATTTCCCAGCTTTGTTCTTGGATATCTGAAATATTTAGCCACGAGTTGCTCCAGTGAAAAATTATTTGATAACCTGTTCTGGTACGAATACGGCAAAAGACTTCCAGGAACCATTGCTGCCTGTTGTCACCCCTGTGAGTTGGAGGTGATTGCATTATTTTGCGTGTTCTATACATTATAAACTCCATTTTTTATGTATAATTTGTGTATATTTAATTAATTTTTATGGAATATCAGACTTGGGAATTTCAAAGTAAACTAATTGTCCTTACTTATACCACCTTGAAACGTAATGAAAGGTAAAACAGCAAAGAAGAAAATTGTGCTCAACATACCATCAGTATAATGACGAAACATTGCTTGTTCAATCCTTCATCCAGGACATCAGCCCTTGTTTGATATCTGGACATACCTCAGCCTGTCCGCAGTATCGAAATATGAAAATACAACTTTTCGTTGAGTCACGAAATAACATTCCCTCTGAATTTTTCAAGTACTGAAGGTCATCAAATGTCAATTGTTCCAAAGGAAAACAACGTCAGGTCCAACGCCATGAAAAACTAAACGAAACAATTTATCCTTCATTTCAAGATGAATAGTTGAAAAGAATTCCCCACTTTTGTAAACTGAAAGACAGTGATTGTCCATAAGATTGTCACAGTGCCACGAGTGCTGTAAAAATTAGGTTAATTGATTTGTTTCGATACGCAAATGAAAAGCATGCGACTCAGGTGTCGAGGTCAGTCACCTGAAATAACCTGAAAACGAACTCCTTCAGTTAATGTATTTTATCCACGAAATTCTCACAAAATATCAGGAAAAACTGAAATTGTACGGAAAACATTTTATATGTATTTGTTTTGTGAAAGTAATTAAAATTTCAGAATGATCCCTTCTGCGATTTCAGGTTTCTATTTTTGAATGAATGTATTTGTCCACGAGCAAGCCTGTTGTTTGTTCAAATATGGTATCATTCGTAAACTCAAAATATGACAATAAGAAGCAATGGTGTTTCACATGAACAAATCAAAAGCAATTTGAATAAATTAATGCTATCCTACGGCTAGCGGTTTTTTTTTTCGTTTTTTTTTAAGCTGCGAAGAGCAGCTCCATATGTGGCAATGTCGGTCTGTCGGTCTGGCAGTCTGTCTGTCGGTCGGTCTGTCACTAACAAGTTTGTCACCAACGAGTTTTGTCACCAACGAGTTTTTTTGTCACCAACGAGTTTTAAAACATCATTGGCGTTGCACGAATCGTCGCAGCGTCGGCACTGTGACGGTGCGTCTTGTTTATATCAGAAGCACATTTGGTAACGGGTTGTTCTTCCAGAAATCATTGGTGCCCGTAGTCAACTCTGTGGGTTGCCATATATCTTTCGTGTTCTGTACATCACAACCTTCGTTTTGATGTATAATTTGTGCACAGTTAATTTGAATTTATGGAATATTAGGGGTGGGAATTTAAAGTAAACAAATTCCCCATACTTATATAGCACTTCAAGGTGCTATATAAGTAAGAGAAATTTCACGCGTGGGAAAAACTGGAGTACACGGTGAGAACCATTAAGCAGAGGCGACCAACCATCAAACTCTCCAACGTACTAATTGCGCATAAGCAGGGTTACCTCTGGTTGAAGGCAAGTGCACCATTGACGTGCAGTACGCATTAATACACAGCGCGATCGTGTCCCAGTGTGGGCAGTCGGGACAAATTGCCTTGCCCAAGGACACAACGCGGTTAACCTTTTACCCAACATAACGGCCAAAACCAGCCAGCGCTATTCACAATTACTTTTTCATTTTTTGTCACAAAAACTTAGCTTATGACCCCTCATTGGAACGAGCTCACCGAGCTATGTTTTGGCGCCAAAAAAAAAAAAAAAAATGGTTCTTCAAGAATTTTATTTGCAAGTGTCGTCTGCTTTTCGTGTTAGGTAAAGGGTTAACTCTAGCCAAGATCAAACCATTTGAGTTCAATGCTCTAATCACTGAGCCACCGGCTCCCACGAGGAAGCATTGTCGTGGTATCGAAGATCAGGGGCCAATGCAATAAAACTCTTACAAATGTATTTCTCTGAATTGTATTTTCTATCCATGACAACATGTACATGTAAATTATTGAAAATAATATTTGGCTTGTTTAAAGACGCGGTAAGTCACCGGCCGGTAAACTGACACCAGGGACGTGGCGACAGGGCATGGCTAAATGGTAAAGCACTGCAGATGGCGCCTTGTTGCACTGAAGAGACTATTTCCAACTCAAGTGCTCAAAGGTCATGGTAAATTGCTTCCAGGGACGTGGCGAGAGGGGAAGGGAGTTGGGGGGGGGGGGGGGGAGACACCCCATCCCGGCAAAATGTTTAATGGTTAGAAATTTTAAGCCTCAAACCACCATGGTAGTTGACTTTGTGTCATTTTATCTGTTGCTGTGAATGTTTGTAATGGACATTCAGTTATTTTTGAACCACACTTTTGGGAATTTTCTAACTCGAGGAAATATTTCGCCCCATAAGCGAAGCAAGGCGCCATCTGCAATGCTAAAGCACTCAGTGGACTTTTTTACAACTGTAGAGCTCAAAGTTCCTGGTCATAAATTTCGAACACAAGGGGATAAGGTGCATTCGGATTCATGCGTTGGAAATTCCTCCCAGGAAGCAGTTTGAAAATTCTCACTCAAGTGGGTGCGGGTGTGCAAAATAGTTTTCTCAAGATTGGATTATTTAGCACCGGGGGGGGGGGGGGGGGGGGTAGGAGGGTACAGTTATATATAAGGTTGTGGACTAACCCTTTCAGTTGGGTATTCATTGTAGTTTGCTTGAATGGAAATTTGTCATTCGACTTCAAGTCAATGCACTTTACAACAGATACTGAAGACGATCCTTCATAATTTAATTTTATGGCATTGTTGAGCAGTAGGACTAAATTATCACTGAACCACCACAGCAAAACAGAAGGAAAATTGAGTCTTGTTAACCCATTCAGGCCCGTTGTCGAGTAAATGCGACATCTAATGGAATCATTTATTTATTTATTTATTTATTTATTTATTTATTTATTTATTTATTTATTTATTTATTTATTTATTGCCTTTCATAGGTCTAAGACCATTACTGTTGAGTGACCCATAGTCATCGTCATCTTACCTATGATTAGCTTTTAATATCGTAACCCTATACTATTGGCTACCAAGCTTACAGCCTTGTACGATTAATACTGACTTGTACCACTACTTTACGTTTGTTAGCTATCTTAGATCCCGACTTCTACCATCGGTCAAGTCTTAGAATATCCATAAAATTATCCATTCTCTACTACGATACTAGATACTAAGCATTGCCTACACCCCAACTATACCAGCTGGCCTAGCATTACACACTACTAATATGAGCTGTGGGCCATTGCAACGTCTTAAGTGGCTAGTGGTACTAAGGCCTAACGGTATCCCTACGGAGTACAGACAATTCATTCCATTCTACGGTATCAGACTACCAAGCATAACACTGCATGATCTAGCATTATGTTCTACCAATACCAACTGTAGGACAGTGTAACATCTTAGGTGAAGTGACAGCACGAAGGGCCAACAGTAGATCAATGTTGGTAGACAGGGCACATTCTACACTACCATACTAGACAGTTAGTTATACATTGCACCCATCCCACAATACCGCATAGCCTAGCATTACGTAGTACGTGTGACTCCCCTTGGTAAAATACATTCAGTGGGCTTCGTACGAAATACTAACAATACACCAACAGGGGTACAGACCGTATACCCTATACTACTGCACTAGACAGCCATGTATTAACCCCAACCCATGCACATTACCGCTCGACCGAGCATTCCATACTACCTATTCCAGACATGGGATAATATAAAGCGTTACATCCATTAGTGACCCGAATGACGTCATATCACATTTACTATTGACAACAACAGAGGTCAACCTTTCTATGATGACGCGTGCGCATCACGACATCAAGACGTCAATGGCAACGTCAACCGTTTCGCGGGAAAACTTTCAAGAAAACCCACCTTCTCTATCAATATCCCGTCACATACCCATACTGTATATCCAGAGCCCTGTGTGTACACATATCACTCACTATACATACCTTAGCATACTGTATATGTAATACGTACATCACTTGCCGAATCCAATTGAATCGAATGCAAACATGTCTCACAACATGTCATTTGGATAACTTAACCCTTTGGACCTGAAAGGCCACATTTTCTGGCCCAGGAACGTGCTACGACCTGAATTCATAAAGTGGATATTTGTTCAGTAAATTTGTAAGGTAGATGAATCAAGATCTTCAAAATGCAGCCCCAAGACTGCTCGTTGAAAATCTTGATTGCTCTTCCACCCAAGTAACGACATGGACTCTACCAGTTGATGGCTCTGGCATGGGGAAAACCATCAAAATTCAAAGTGTTAACCCTTTACCCAACGTTACGTCCAAAACCGACCAGCGCTATTCTCAAAAATCGCCAAGTAATTTTCTTTTTTTTTCATTTTTTGTCTCAAAAACATAGTTTATGACCCCTCGTTGGAACGAGCTCGTGTTGAGCTCGTTCCAACAAGGGGTCATAACCTATGTTTTTGAGACAAAAAATGAAAACAACTAGTTATTCAAGAATTATTTTTGCAAGTGTCGTCTGCTTTTCATGTCAGGTAAAGGGTTAAGAGAGAAAAATAAGTGGGTAACGGAAACTATTACAATGCAAGACTCTACGAGCAAAGATATTCATCTTCTCAATCATCTTTGTCACACTGAAAATGAAAATATATGATCGTCCAAACAGGAGAAAACACGAATAAAATCACAAATGAATTTCATTGCCTTTTGCATTATTACTTGGTGGAACGAATTGCTCTCCATATTGGGAGTGCGGTGGGTCAGAGGTTACGGCATTGGACTTTAAACCGAGTGGTTCACGGTTCGATCCCCGCCAGGGGTAAATGCATTGTGTCCTTGAGCAAGGCACTTAATCCCAACCGATTGCCCACGTGGGGCACGGTGGCGCTTTATACTAAGGTGTTTTGCACATCGGTGGTGTACCTGTCTTCAACCAATGCTAATCCTGCTTGTGTGGAGTTAGTACGTTGGGGAGTCTGATAGTTGCTCGATGGTTTACTTCGGGTACTCCGGCTTGCTCCACCCGTAAAACTGTCCGACACGAGATGATCCTGGCTGTCGAAAGTACAGTTGAACTCTAATAAATAAATAAATAAATATGCTCTCCATATAACTGGATTTCTTGAACACTCATTAGTCGCAAAAAGATAAGTGTCATATAAGTCCTACCACTTTCTTTAACCCTTTATCCAACGTAACGGCCAAAACTGGCCAGCGTTATTCTCGAAAATCGCCGATTAATTTTCATTTTTTTGTCTCAAAAGCATAGGTTATGACCCCTCATTGGAACGGGCTCGCTCCAATGAGGGGTCATAACCTATGTTTGTGAGACAAAAAAATGAAAAAAATTAGTTATTTAAGAATGTTTTTGCAAGTGTCGTCTGCTTTTCATGTTAGATAAAGGGTTAAAGGGATTGGGGTGGCCACTTGTTGCAATTAGAAGCAACTGCTCAACCAAAAACTTTTTTCCCCGCTACTTTTCAATATTCCGACGCCTCGAGATCGTCATTTGCTTTTTAAACAATACACTTTGATAACCGAATTTGCTGATCATGTGCGCATTTTTCATTTCGCTGCAAATGGAATTTCTGCAACATATTTTAATACATATTGTTAAAAACAAGTGCTGATATTGGAAATTTGCTCCTATGTTACTAGTGTTTCCGCTTGGCTATCCATGGAGACCAAAGTGACAGCGCAACAGCTTTTATGTCACCAAACTCCAACGTTGAGAGGTGTTACCGTGTTGACTGACCCGACGCCATTTTGATGGGGAAAGATTGAGTTCCGTCGTTTTTCTCAAACGTTCCAGCAACTCAGTCGTGTGCAGAGAGGTGGTATAATGTATCTGTGACGCAAATGTGTTTTAATTTCCTTTAATCCGCGGCACTACCGCTGTGTTGTTCAGTGGGTCATAATTTTGATGATGAATATGCAAAAAAAGACTTCAACAATAAGGAGACATATTAAACCTTTATCTTACAAGTAGAAAAACGACACTTAGAAAATAATTCTTGAATAACTAAACATTTTAATTTTTGCCACCAAAATATAGTTTATAGTCCCTCAGGGAAACGATGGTCCCGACGAGCTCATTTCAATGAATGGTAGTAAACTGTATTCCGCAGACATGCATTGAAATAACAAAAAACAATTCTATCGAGATAATTTTAAATAAAGATGGCCGGAAATGGCCATCGCGTTATAAAGGTGTAAAGCACTGGGTCTATCACAGGTTCTCGACGTATTATCAGAATTCAACATTATAATGGAATGTCTTATATTGTATTTATACTAAAAACAATGTTGTTTTGGCATCGATACTGCGAAATACATTATACTGAAAATGTTAAAATCAGAGAATCCGACGAGTGTCTGGGTTCAAATTTGGGTGATCTCTGTCACGCAATATAATTCCTGCATGTGATGTGTTTCAGCCACGGAGAGAAAGCAAGTCTGTCAAGTACAAACCCATTTCTGGAATAAATCATAGAGCAGAAAATTAGGAAGACAAGAAACAAGCATGTAAAACATGCCATTCTTAATGAAAAAGCAGACGAATATTCCTGCGGCACTCTTTGACAATCATGCCTATTCATCTCCTAATTGGCCAGCCACAACCCTTCGATGATTAAATGAATCCTTGCGCTGTATCCATCACACTTTAATTATTGGAGCACTCGCCTAACGGCAATATTGTAGACAGTTTGTAGACGAATGAAGCTTTAATTGAAACTGGCGTATCTTGTGGTTAGTATTAAATCAGATTACATTTGATGTTCCAAAGATTGTTGCAGTTTGTTTTTGTTAGTTGGTATAAACACATTGTATAATCGAACCGCATCCGTTCGGAACAAGGTTTAAAGGCTACGCCTTCTTAGTCTTCCAACTAAATAACCAGAAAGTGGAAATGGAGGAGTTTGTATCAACAGTTTTGTATTTATCAGTTTGAGGGATAACCCCGTCATGTCCAGTTCGTCTGACGGATGCGTTACATATATTCCTTTATTTCCTCCGATATCGAAGAGCATATATATTTATAACAAAACGAACAAAAAGAGTGAACAGAACTGAAGAACAAGAAAAATGAAAGAAGCAAAAGTTACATGGACAATGTATAAATGTACATCTGCAAGTTTATATATACAGTAGGGTAGTTTAATTGGTGGTGATACGATCTGTCGTGATCGTCCGACTCCAGATCTACTGACCAAAAAATAGATTTGAGGACAATCAGTTCTGGAGGGGAAAACAGCCACGAAAGACACTATCTTCAGCTCTGGAGGAAGTGTGGTGCTGTAAAAACTGTTTCACCCTTCTGAAGAAGGTTTGACTATCACGTCCTCGTATTGAAACAAGATGTTAAGACTCTATGAGAGATACAGGGGGTGGGGGCGGGGGTATATTAAGTGGTTATTACTATTATTAATGTTGTCTTGTAAACTAGTTGTCACACTCGATCGGTTTAAATAACACCGAATATTATTCACTGAGTAAAAACTGTTCTGATGCTGCTGCTACCAGGGCAGCAACATGAAAAATTGCAATTGCTCTAACATTTAACCTTCCAAGAGATATGACTTTCAAGTCGCTCACTGGATATTTGATATACAGATGCACGTGGTTAAAAGAATCGAAAGAGGAGGGTGGCTAATGGGGAATTAACCGAGTGAATGAAGCTGACCGAATCATTGGAGAGATTCATAGTCGAGTCATTGTGTTCACTACTTCTGTGTATGTATTCCATAGCTTTGCTGTTGGCGTAACAAAGAAGTGAACGAACTTTGATACGTCTTCAACAAACTCTAAAACATCTTCCGGGACATGAATTAAAAATACAGACAGAATTGCCTCCTCACTGAGTTGATCTAAGTACAAGTAACACGTAACTCCAAACAAGTCGGTTATTGAGTACCACACAGAGTTACGAATACTATTCAGGCCGCTACAGGACAAAATGACGTGACTAAGTTCGTCTGCCACGAGACATTGGCACATTGTACAGACTAGGGGATCAGTTTGGTGCGTCCTGGTGAGAAGTTTTGCAACTAAAATGAATGCTGTTTTATCTTCCGGATATTTTCTACAAGACATCTTAACCTTATTATGCACACTCAGAAAGCGATTGCATGCGCTACTATCATTCATGCGATCAAGCCATTCGTTATAATGTATTTGGTTCACCTGATATCGTACTATTTGTTTCCAAAGGGGTTTTGGGGGGAATGTATTATCTTTCTTAAAACCTAACATATACTCATTGGCGTTATAATGCTGAACTATTCTATTTATCGTCCCCTGAGTTCCAATGTGTTCTATGTGCCTTCTGGCACATAGAACACATTGGAACTCAGGGGACGTTATGTCTTCTATAAATGAGTAATTGTTAAATTTACGTTTGATAAAAAACTGGTGCACTCTGAGCATGAAAGATTGTTTTGCTGCTTTATTTCCTCTGTAATTACAAAGGGCTCCAAAAAAGGAAAGTTTTCGTTTATTAATCATGCTGTTTAAGTCGTGCATGACGAGAAGTCCCTGGACAAAATCGGTTTTCGACTGATAGGAAGACCTGGCAGTGTTTTGAGACATCATCTATGGATGTCTTCTAACGCCAAAGATTCCGTGTGGTTAATACCACACAGCAGTTCACAGCCATACAGACCTTTGGGTAAGATAACTGCAGGGTTGGGGTATTCGTATTCGGTATTCGAATAGTATTTAATACATTTTTTGAAGTATTCGGCTGTATTCAGTATTCATGCAATTTAAAAGTATTTGTATTCGTATTCAAATACAGTCAAATATGAGGTGTATTCATGAATACTTTTGAATACTTTTCAGCTGTTTTTTTTAAATGACAGAAATTTTCAAATTAAAAATCATAGATAAGCTGAGACTTACATCATGTCACATGTTTCTTTACCTCCAATAATAATTAATACCTCAAATAATAATTAACCATTTACCCAACGAATCGCCCGCATCCGCCCGCATAATATGCAAATTCAGCAGTTGAAAAAATATTATTTTTCAAAAAATTTCAACAAAACCATATCATGTGACCCCTCGTTGGAACGAGCTCGTTCCAACGAGGGGTCACATGATATGGTTTTGTTGAAATTTTTTGAACAATTTTAAAAAATGATATTTAAAATTATAAATTTTGATATCGTCTGCGTTGGGTAAAGGGTTAATACCTTAGCTGAGCAGGAAAGTTCATTGTAAAGGATGTTTGATATTGATCAGAAAAGATTATTGGCAGAACAAAGGTTCATTAAGTGTCAATTGCATGGATTTCTAATCCTCATACAACTGTAAAACTCAATTATCACTAATTTTCTGCTACAGTACTGTAAGAAATAAACTGTAAATTGATCTGTAAAGGTGTAAATAATTTATTGGTACTGGCTATTTGGGATTTATTTGTCAAGATATTGTGAGATTTTTAGAATTTGTCACTGTAAAGCTGCATGTAAACCCGATTGCAGTCAGTTATGTGATGAGTGTGTTTTTGCCCAATCATTATATAGTCATGGTCATTATTTTCGTTTTTAAATGGAAGAAATTGTGAGATGCTTAGACTTCATGTTATAGAAAAGCTGTTTGTAAACTAATTGTTAGTTAAACAAAGACCATTAGTAAGCCCTGGCGAAAGAGAATTTTTATACCCTTAAGTGAGTTATGGTCCAATTGAGAAACTATGCAAACAGAGAAATCAATGGAACCTGCTTGAACAACCGGTTCCAATGATATCCACACATGTATATGCATGCTTTTACTGAGAAACCTCTAAAGATATTTCAAGGTGTGGAAGCCTCATATGAATGAATTTTCTGGAATTTTTTGGTCATTCAAGGGTTAAGGATTAAAGTTCTTTTATTTTTGATTTTCTTTTCTAAATAGAGAAAATAAATTGTGAGGTCTTAGAATTCATGTTACAAAAACTGCTTGTAAACCAATTGTCAGTGAATTGTCAGTGAAATAAGTAATGTTGTCCACCAAAAAAGAATATTGACCATTATATTTTTTGTAAGTTTCATGTGCAATATATTTTGAAACTTTTTGTCAGTTTTTATATTGAGATGGTTGTCCATTTTTTTGCTCATAGTTTCAATAAAGTGTTTTTGATTTGTATGAGGTGGTTATTCTTGTTTGTCATCACTGCACAGTTTTATAAGTCCAACTGCCACGAAAAGCATGAATTTATCATTATTTTAAAAAATGTATTCATGTATTCATTTTTGTATTCATGAAAACTTTGTAAAGTATTCGTATTCAAATACACTTGGAATTTTGTGTATTCGTATTCGTATTCATAAAATGTCAATGTATTCGTATTCGTATTCAATACATTTACAATGTATTCACCCCAACCCTGGATAACTGAAGAATAAATTTTTGAGCTGCTTACTGGGGTTATGCCTAGGGAATATAGTCCAGCGTTTGACAGCATTAGGAATGTGCTTCTTATTTTATTACAAATTGTTGACACGAACTCCTTATTGAAATAGAGCTTGTGAAGAGGGATTCCTAAATGAGTAACACATTCTAACTCTGGGATAGGACATCCACTTAAGCGCCAATGTCTTTGGTGTCTGGAAAACTCCGCCTTGGTTTCATTAAAAGTGATTACACTGGTTTTGGAGGGATTGTATTTATACCGCCATTTTTTACTACAGTTTTCGCAGATATCGATGAGGCACTTTAGACCTGATTCTGTTAGAGAGAGCAGAGACATGTCATCAGCCAAGGTTGGAGCACTGCAATCCAGTGAGTACATCAACAAGCCTGCACCAGATTGTTCCAGTTCGGTGTTTAGGGAGTCTCTAAAAAGCATGTACAAAAGTGGTGATAAAATCCCTCCTGGTCTTGTTCCTTGTTTGACTTCGAAGCAGTCTGAGAGGCGATCTTTAAATTTGATGCGACATGTTACCCCAGATAATAGAAGATGTAGCATTCGCCATTGTCGACCAGTTATACCGCGCTCCATAAATCTGTACAACAGGCCATTTATCCAAACTGTGTCGAATGCCTTCCATACATCCAAAAAGCAAGCAAATAACATATTACCGCTTTCTGAAGTGTATGAAATGCATTCGTGCACCAAAAAGGAGGCCATTAAGCAGCTCACACCCTTTTGAAACCCATGCTGAAGGGGATGAACTTCGATTAATTTTGGCGTGTATAATTCTATTCGTCGGAGTATCAACAACTCTATAATTTTATACACAACGGGAAGTAAAGTAATCGCCCTATAATTGTCGAACGAATGTTTGGGTTTGTTATTACCTTTGTGGAGGGATACGATGATACCTCTTTTGGCCTTCTCGGGTATGTGTTCAAGGGTAAACACTTTAGTTAAGATATGTGATAAGCATATGGCTAGGGGTTCGCCGCCATAGATGATATGCTCGAAGCTGATATTATCCCATCCAGCAGCTTTACCATTACTGCACCTGGACACAACCTGGAGCAATTCAGATGACGTCACTAGGAATGAGAGAACTTTGTCAATTTTACTAAGGGACGTATCATTCAGCTTCTCATCAACTGACTTGTTAACAGATATAAAGTGATTGTTATCAAATGAGGGATTCGTTAGTGGGGTATATATTTCTTCATAGTAACCTGCCCATACTGATAATATGTCTTCGGGGTTCCTTAGATTTTTGCCGTTGTGCTTAAAAAAAGACTCACCAGATTTTTCACGGTCAGAGCGCGTTTTGTTAAAAAGCTTTAAAAAACGTTCCTGGTCCAGCTCAGCGCATTTATCTATCTCGCTGTCGATAACCTGTAAGTACTGCATCGAACTTTTACGGAATTCACAGCAAAATAGACGCTTACTTGTTTTATAGGAAATCAGAAGTGGGTTATTTGGACCAGCCGGTCTACCCATAGAAATCCAGTTTTTTCTCAGTTGAAGCATGATGTTGTGAAGAGATTGGAGTGTACTGTTCCAAAAGGGCTTCAAATGGGACCTGAACCTTTTTTGAGGAACGCACTTTTTGGCTGCAGTATCCAGAGCGACTATAAGTTTATCATAATAGTGATTTAAATCTTCGATATTTTTAATTTTATTGCATGGGTGTGAGTCTTCCAGCAGCGATACATAACTTTCTTGCAGGTTGCTGTCATCTCTGAAACGCTTCCAGTTACATTTTGGAGGAGAGAGATATCAGTGGGATTTTGGAGTTGTTGGCATGTACTAAAGGTTAATTTTGCCTGAACCGGTCGGTGGTTGGATACGTTGAGAGAGCAGTTATCGATGATCTCAACAACATAATCGTCGTATAAATCGGACTTACAAATAATTATGTGATCTTTTGTTGATCCGTCGCATCCAGTAGATGGGACAAATGTTTTAGCTCTACCCACACACTTATCATTTTCGGATAGTGAGACAAAACCACGTGTTCTTAACAGGTGGGAGAAGTAGCTACACCTAGAGTTGTTTTTGTTGAGGTCTGCGTTAAAATCGCCCATAATTATACCTTTACCAAGAGATGAATATGCATTCATTATACCAGAGATCTTATCAATGTATTCTTTATAGAATTGAACAGCATAATTTGTGGACGGAAGGTAGAACTGAAAATGTATACGTATTCCAATCTCGAGACTTGCAACTGCACGCCAATAATTCGATCATCATACAACTCTATTGTAGAAATAAGACTGTCGAATTCCTTTTTCCAGACTAATGCAACTCCACCTTTAAACCTACCCCTTTGCATTGAGAGACGTTGCGAAAAATCGCTAACGGCGTGAACGCAGTACGATGCATGTAAAGTATTCAGAAAGTGAAGATCTTTCGTTTGAAGCCAGTGCTCACTTATACCAACAATACCAATTTTCTGAGAATGCAAGATATTGCTGAGGTATGAGGCACTAGACATGATAACTGTACAATTCCACGTAAGAATGGAGAGCGACATTGACTTTTTGCCGGTAAACATTATTGAACACAGCTAATAAGAAACAAAGCTGCTTTCAATGTGATTGAGAAAGGGTTAAACATACATACTAAAAAAAAAAGAAAATTTATATATATATATACTACTCAAAGTTTGCTAAGCTATCCAAATACCTGTTTTACGTTTTAGTTGAAATATTGTAATGAAAAGTGTGTATATTTTTTATTTAATTATATCTTTAATGATTTAAGTACAGAAATTAAGATTTTATTTGTGTTTGACATTATTTTTTAGCTTTTGAATACGATAACCATGGAAAATGGATATTATTGGTAAAAGAGGAAATTTTTCAATTTGCCAAAAAGTTGACGGAGCTAACTGGTATGGGTTCAATATCGAGTATGAGACCCATTACTGTTAATTACAGCTCGACAACGCCTTATCATGCTCCCAATCAGGTTCCTGGTGGTCCTCTGTGGGATCCTGTTCCATTCTTGGACCAGCATGGCACCAAGCTCCTGGACACTTCTTGGCTGGACTGGACGGACTGAAATTGCAAGCTAGCTGCAACTCATTCCAGACATGTCCGATTGGATTGAGGTCATTGAATCTTGCTGGCCAGTCCATACGCTCAATCCCCTCCCTCTGTCGGTACTCGACAGCATGGGCAACATGGGGACGGGCATTATCGTCCATCAGAATGAATCTATCACCCGCTGCACCTGCATACAATCTGACGTGGACATCCAGGATCTCATAAATATACCGCTGTGCAGTCAATGTACCACGTTCAAGGACACAGAGCTCTGTACGTCCATCCTTGCTGATGCCACTCCAGACCATGATTGACCATCCATCATAGCGGTCATGCTCAGCAATGTTGACTGCATGGAATCGCTCTCCTGATCTTCTCCATACCCAAGAACGCCTATCTGTGTGGTCTAGGCAGTACCTTGACTCATCGGTAAAAAGGACAGGTCGCCAATCTTCTCTGGCCCATCCAACGTGGTCCATGGCCCATTCATTTCGTGCCTGGCGGTGGTTCTGGGACAGCGGAATGCAAATACATGGTCTTCTCGATCGGAGACCACGTTCGCGCAACCTTGCCCGGATAGTCTGCTTTGAAACATTTACCCCGGATGCATTCTGAAGGTCACCGCGAAGCTGGGTTGCTGTAGCAAAGCGGTTCCTACGGGCCTGAATGGTCAAAAACCGGTCTTCAGCTGCAGATGTTGCCCTGTCCCTGCCACCACCATGCCGTCTTACTGGTGTGCCATACTGCTGAAATCTTGCCCAGGCTCCGGTGATCACCGTATGGTGCACACAAAGGGCTTCACCAACCTGACGATGGTAGCCCCTTGCTCCACCATTCCTACGGCCCCTCACATTTCTTCTTACATTTGCATTTGTCATATTCAATCATTAAATCACAAGGGTTTGTGTTGAAATGAAGATTGAATACCCTACACATGTCATGTACATGTAGACAGTACACGAAAACATCATGAAAATCAAGGGATACATGCTTTCCATGACTGTCACGAAAAGTCTGCCTGTCAAGAGAGCTAATGTAAACACTGGGGACCATCTCTATACATTCCTCAATCATATCCACCAAAAATATCGCAAATATGTCACAAGCAAATTTCACAATGATGTGTCAAATATTTGGTGCTTAGCAAACTTTGAGTAGTATATCTATCACTTGAATCCAAAACCCGATTAAAAGGTGCCAAAAGCATCGAGAAACAAATGGCGCTCCATATAAGGCTTCCAATTAATTAGTTTGGCGTCACTCCCATACGTAGGTCCCAACGACTGTGATATTATGGAGCATTCACAAATAGCATATCCTTATTTTTTAAACAATAATTTTATTTCCTTCAGAGGTAAAACATGGTTTGGCGAACATGTTAAGCCTATATACACGTTTTCCCCTACAACAAATATTCAGTTGTAACACAAACATTCAAACAGGTACATGTGCTGATAATGATTAAAGTATACATACAGACTGAAATGGTCTAAAATCTCTGCACATTAAAATAATCATATAATAATAAATATCTGAACACCTTAGTAGGTTCTTCGTTTGGATTTATTTAGTTATTTATTGGTTTTTAAGGTCACATACTTATGCACAATGGCTAATCGTGACCGTGACAGTTTTACGAGTGGAGGAAGCCGGGGTACCCGGAGAGAACCACCGAGCATCGACGAGCAACTGTCAGCTCCTCAACATTCTAACTCTGTTCAAGCTCCACTCAAGCAGGGTTACAGCGGTTGAAGACATGTGCACCATCGACATGCAGTACGCCTTAGTACACGTTGTCATCGTGTCCCCATGTAGGCAACCGGGTATAAAGTGCCTTACCCAAGGACACAACGCGGGTTTCGGACTCGGGACCTTCAGCATAGATGACCAACAGAGTCTACTACTGAATGACCGAGCTCGGTAGACTACTACTAGACTACCAATTTGGCTACGTTATCTCCCTATGGTGTATCAATATTTTTTGGATTCTTGTTATAGAATGCTATCTGTAAATTCTAAAATGGTATTGATATATCGTAAATAAAATATCCATCCATCCATCCATCCATCCATCCATCCATCACAACACCACTGTGCTCCCACGTGGGCAATCGGGATTAAGTGTCTTTCCCAAAGTCACAGCACAGTTGGCTGGAACCATCGACCTTTTGTATAAAGTACATTGCTCTAATCAACGGGCCATCGCGCACCCATATTAACATTGAACAAGTCGCAAAGCGGGGTTCTCATCCTGACAAAATCTTTCTCATCCTGTGAAAAGGCAAATTAAACACACAAGACAAATTTCAGCCAATTGTTCCCCGGGTTCAATTCGAAGATTCATAAGCTGAAGCTTTGCGTGTGCATTTAAGCTTTTACGCAGAATTAAATTTAATAACCTTGTCAAAACTGTACCGTACGAGGGGATGTCAAAAAGTTTTGAGCCTAACATAAATAAAGCTGGAATATCGTCACAGAACATATTTATTTTTCAACATAGTCCCCTTGTAATTCAGTTCACTTGTTCCACCTGGTCTGCCAGTCCTTGATGCCGCGTCTGTAGAAGTTCATATCTTGGTCTTGTAGTCAAGCCTCCACAGCAGCAGTAAGTTCCTTATCATGTTGAAATCTTTGACCACGTAAGTGTTTCTTCAGATTTGGAAAGAGATGGTAGTCACCAAGTGACTACCATCTCTTTCCAAATTTGAAGAAACACTTACGTGGTCAAAGTGACTACCATCTCTTCCAAATTTGAAGAAAGTGTAAACTGTACCCTTCTAGCCAAAACATAACAAGTGTTTGTGAATTGAAAACCAAAACGTCATACCCAACATACGAACAGTAGTTTTGATTTTATGATGGTTCATACATACGATGTTCATCAAGTAAAACACCTGTTCAGTGATTTCATTTTGTGGTATTTGCCCGACATCTTTTCATCCCACATACTGCTTCATTCGCCTCTAACTTTGATCGCCACCAAGAACTAACAAAGTTTTCGCTTGCAAAATTATTCTATCTTCCTTTGAGCTGTGGGGAATTTATGTTCTGTCGGCGTAGGTCCAATTATAACCACATGTAACAACAACGATGTCTAATTTAAGATCATTAAGTGGAGCGTTTGTGTAAGCAAATTTAATTTCAGTGATGTCTAATTCACAAAATGAGATTTGATTTTTTTGCGACCAGAAGTTGGAATTCACGTTAGTTTGGACAACACTTTAGTCCTAACTGACGTGAGTTCTAAGTCGTGGTCGCAAAGAGTCAAATGTCATTTGTTTTCACACATATCATATCAAGTCATTAAGTGTATCAAGTAATTATAATAAATCAGGAAAATTCTTTTATACGACGGCTACGCGCTGAATCTGATGCGAGCGTAGCATGCGATGCGAGAACATGATAAACATGATATTCACTTTGCAATTTACACACTGTGCGATACCCCAAATCTGAATCTTGCAGTAAAACAAAGGCAATTGTTGACAGCATTTGAGACCAATGTGTAATCTGAAGCATAAAACTGGAAGCACGCTGGCTAAGTGGTTCCGGCATTGGACTATAAACCGAAAGGTCAACGATTCGATCCCCGCCAGGGATAACTGCGTTGTCTCCGTGGGCAAGGCACTTAATCCCGATCGCCCACGTGGGGGCACTGTGGATCTGTGTACTAAGGCGTACTGCACGTGGATGGTGCACTTGTCTTCAACCAATGCTAACCTTGATTGTGTGGAGTTAGTTCGTTGGGATGTCTGACAGTTGCTCGCCGCTGCTCGGTGGTTCTCTCCGGATACTCCGGCTTCCTCCACCCGTAAAACGTTCCGACCGGGGCACGATGGCGCGGGGTACTAAGGCGTAGTGCACATCGATGGTACACTTGTCTTCAACTAACCCTACCCCTGCTTGTGCGACGATTCGAAAATTTCCGAATCAACTCGACTGGAATGGAATCACATCGGGATGATTTCGAATTGAGTCGAATCTAATTTTGGAACTTCGCGTGGATCTGTTCTGCAGTTGAATATAACAGATCGCTCACTGAACTCCATTTAATTTGCTGTCGTCAATGTTTGACAGAATGGTTCAAAGGGTTAAAAACCTCAAGGACCACAGCTCATTGCTGTAAAAACACTAACAATGACAATTTGCTTCTCAGTACGAGAAGGGTTTATATTCCTGATTTTGTGAGAACCTGGGTTTCCGCAAAAATTTCCTTTGTTTTCGCATTGTCCTCTCAAAGAAAAGAATAGCTTATGGTTTGTCTTTCCGATTTTGTGTGGACTTGTTTCTTACGGAGAACAAAAGGAAAAAACAAGTCCTCACAAAAGCGATTAAACAAGACTGGGGTGTGCGTTTGTTTGTGTGTGTAAGTGAGACAGGGTGAGGGTGTGTGTGTACTGAAGGACACAATAATGTTTTCGAAGAATTTGGAATGTTGATTTCTGATCCTCTGCCGGGAATCGAACCATCGGCAATCCCGCCTGGCAATCAGGAGTCCAACACCTAAACCATTGGACCATTCCGCACAGTCAAAAAAACAATGGCTGGAATCCAACTTATTGGATGATGTTCACGTAATTACTTGGTCCACTTTCCTCACGGCGGCCACACTAAAGTGTGAAACGTCCTGGCAACTGTACGACGAAAGTGCTGTGGTTGGTCTCAGACGAAGACTGGAACAGATCCGTGTGTTCATATTGAAGGACACAAAATGTTTCGAAGAATTTGAAATGTTGATCTCTGATCCACTGTCGGGACTCGAACCGTCGGCAATCCCGCCTGACAATTTATTTATTTATTGGGGTTTAAGGTTACATACTTATGCACTATGGCTAATCGTGACTGTGACAATTTTATGGGTGGAGGAAGCCGGAGTACGCGGAGAGAACCACCGAGATACGACGAGCAACTGTCAGCTCCTCAACATTCTAACTCTGTTCAAGCTCCTCTCAAGCAGGGTTACATCGGTTGAAGACATGTGCACCATCGACGCGCAGTGCGCCTGAGTACACGGCGTGATCCTGCCCCCATGTTGGCAATCGGGATAAAGTGCCTTGCCCAAGGACACAACGTGGGTCGTCCCGGACGGGGATTGAACTAGGGACCTCTAGCAGAGGTCCAACAGTCTACCACTGAGCCACCGCGCTCTCCCGCCTGGCAATGCGGAGTCCAACACCTAAACCACTGAGCCATTGCACACCGTCAAAGACGATGGCTGGAATCCAGCTTATTAAATTGATGTACTTGTGATTACGTACTCCACTTTCCTTGCGGCAGCGACATGAATGTGTGAAGCGCTACAATACGACTGCGAAAAGATGCTCAACCCTTTACCTAACATGAAAAGCAGACGACACTTGCAAAAAAATTCTTGAATAACTAATTCTTTTCATTTTTTGTCTCAAAAACATAGGTTATGACTCCTCATTGGAACGAGCTCGACGAGCTCGTTCCAACGAGGGGTCATAACCTATGTTTTTGAGACAAAAATTGAAAAAATAATGAAAATTAACTGGCGATTTTTTGAGAATAGCGCTGGTCAGTATTGGCCGTTACGTTGGGTTAAGGGTTAAAGCAAAGGCACTGAAATGTAAAATACTGTGCCGAAAAAGATGAATACTTTCCTTTATCTCTGGAAAATTTATTTCCAGCAGAATACTCTGTCAGGGACACCTGAGGCCCCGTAAGGCCTGGGCTGATGTGGGGTTATTTAGTCCCGCTGATGAAGTTGCGGGAAAATTAGACCAACGTGGAGGGTCGGAATCCAAGTGTCGCGACCTCGGCGCAGAGAGCTGAGTTAGACCGACCGTTTCAGGGTCCTGTGATCGAAGGTACCCTTATGCCAGGAAACAGAGTCCGCCTGTCCTGGACTTCACCAACGTGTTTGTGACCCAAAGTGTGTGTCTAATGCTCTGCTCTTCCAGGTATATATACTTTTTACCCTAAACTGTCAGGTGGACCGACGCTCATCTGTCCCCCTGTCAAAACGGTGGGAGATGACGTATATCGAGGCAGAATCAATACAAGTCATCTCGCGCGTGACTTAACGGTGATTCGTTCCTGACACGCATTGCTATAACTAATGATGACACGACATTTCTATCTTTTAGAATCTCGTTTCTCAATTGACCGTGACGACATCTTGACACCAACCGATTACGTCTCGTAAGACTCCGACTACTGTATAAATTAAACGAGATTAGACCTTATCTAACATACCGTTTCTCCCCTGGGTCCCTACGCTAAAGCTGGATATACACCACGTGTGTTTTTCCAGCTTTACAGAGAAGTGAAATTCACGTGGGTTTTCGCCTTGATGCGGAATATATTTTGAACTTACAATATCTTTAAATATGAGGCCCCTTGCCCCTATATTTAGGCTGGCTTTGCCCTGACAACTCCCTTCCCGAGAGAAACAACCTGTGTATCTCTTAAAACACAAGGGGCAAAGCCACGCACGTTCGCCTCGCACACCTTTTTACAATCTACCCATCATGTTCAAGACTACAAAACTGTCCCCTAGTGGTCGTGGGGTTCAAGACCGGGCTCATGCGTCGGCCATACCGATTCCCACGACACACACGCTACCACATGCTCCCGTCTTGCGGGTTTACATATGGAGAGTAGCCTTATTCTTAGATTTGCAGCATCTCTCTCTCTGTAATACTATATATTTACACCTAAACATACACGTTTTTATACACGTTCGCCCATTTTGCAAACAGTTCACTTGGCACTCACTCCGACGAGTAACACCGTCCGCGCCTTTGCGTCAGATGGGTTAATTCCAACGGAGTGTAACTTCGCCTCCCGTTCCCCTATGTCTTGTGAAGGGGCAAACGACCCCTGCATTATGTTGAGCCTCGCCCTCGCAAAGCTCAACCAGGGGATTAAAATTGTGCCTCACACACTCACACATTCAACACACAGATTTCCCGACCGCGCTTTTGCGACAGACGGGGTTAGTGTGCCTCACACTCACAACAAACTCTCGTCAATAAAAACAAGCGCGGTTTCCCCGGGCCTTAACACCGGGTTTGTGCATTCCATACTTACAAACCTCGACACACAGGCTCCCCGTCCACGCACACGCGACAGACGGGGCAGTGTATCTCACATTCGCACTCACAACCAACTCTAGTCAGCAGTCAGAGCAATAATAATACTAAAATAAGAAAATTCCTTCCGGGCCTTAACTCCGGGTTTACGAAGCCCATCACCTCACCCACAAAAATATTTGCCACTGGAGCCCCCGTCCCAGACACCAGGCCCACAGCCACCCAACTATTGCTTCTTTATAACCACCGACCATTGGTAGGGACCCGGTTCCCAGATTCCCCTTGGGTAACCCTTGACACACCCCTACTTCTCGCCCCGCCATTTCTACGGGTATTCCACCAGGGTCCCCATACCCTGTCGTTGTCGCATTCCCAAGAGCTTCCCTTGGCGCTATATCCCCCAGGCTCACTCGTCCCGGCGATTACTGTCGTTCGAACGACACTGGCCGTCCTTGGCCCTTGTGCCGTCGACCCCCCGGTCCATTGCGACGACTTCTTGCGCACATTGAGCGCTGTGCGCCCCCGCCACTCTCTACGTGGTCTCCGCCACCTAGGATGCTTCTCCTTTGATTTGTGGACCCTTTTCTCGGTCCCCTGGGCGCCCACCTTAGCGGTCCCATCCACTTTAACATACTCAACTTGTGTTGACCCGTGCCCTCTCAATTCTGGGGAAGTTTGCCCAGCCATTTGCGTGGGTCTGGCCTCCCCTCTCCACACGGGTGACACGGACTTCTGGGGGAGCTCAACTCCCCCACATAAATTTGCTTGAGGGTCTTTCCCCAATGATCCCATCGGTTTCCCTCGCTGTTTGGCGTTTCGCCTGGACCGCCTGCGGCCCCTTCTCCCTAATAGGACAGGAGTCGTCCCTCCTGAAACTTTCCGACATTTCGTCGTGTAGGGGCCATCCCCTGGACCATCGGATTGGTTCCCCCTGGGAACCTTCCCTTCCTTACTCGTTGGGCCCTCACTTGGCCCCCTATCCCTGGACCATAACTCATCAGGGCTTGCCCTCACCCCTGGGATATTACCTATGACCAGGTCATACACAGGTGATTCAATGCACATGGCTTCCACTTCGCCACAATAAAATGGGGTATCCACAGTTATCCTCGCAATGGGGAACCTTCTAACGGTCCCATCTATCAAAATACACAAATGGTCGCGCCCCAACAATTGCTTGTCGTCAACCAGTTGCTTTCTAACCGCTGCGGAGGAGCACCCAGAATCCCGAAGCAGACGGATCTCCCTTTGTCCCACATACCCTGGGTACACTGGCATATCAACCTTCTCCTGCGAAGTTGTGAGCCTCTCACACATGCCACTTATTATAGGGACAACCTTCCCGTCTTCCAGCCTTAATTCTCCCTCTTGTATACATTCCCGGAGGGGACTGTGTTCTGGACCGATAGTTTGACAGAACGCTGCCGTCTGTCTACTGGGCCCTGGATCTACGCGGTCACCTTGCTTCCAACCCCTTGGCGCTGCGTTCCCGGCCCCCTGCAAAGATGGTCTAATGTTCCCAGTGGTCCTTACCTGCTTCTGCCAGCAGTCCCTGGCAATATGACCCCGCTTGTTGCAGATAAAACAAGTGGTGTCCTTGGGAGCGCTCCCCTTCCGGCTGGTCTGCGACGCAGGAGGATCGAGGTGGTGTTGCCTGACGGGTGCCATGGCTAACCCGTTTGCCCCACCCCTAGCCGATTTGGGTGCGTTTACACTCCCACCGTGGGCCTCGATGTAGCGTTCTGCCACAGTTGCCATCTCATCATAGGTGGGCGGACCCCTTTCCTTGATGAACAGGCCCAACTCCTTGGAGCATGTAGTTAAAAACTGCTCCCGGAGAAATAGATCTCGCAGGGCTCCATATGACTCATTCACTTCTGCGAGATCAGTCCAGCGGTCAAAGTACCGCCTAGCTCGGGCAAAATACTGAGGTACTGTTTCTCCCTTCTCCTGCTTAATCTCTCGGAACTTGGTCCGGAATCCTTCTTCAGTGAGCTGGTATCTCCGAAGGATGGCATTCTTCAGCTCACTGTAGTCGTTAAGAAGTGCAGGAGGCATACTGGTATAAGCCTCGAGGGCTTTACCTGACAACAAAGGGCTCAAGCACATAGCCCATGTGTCTTCTGGCCACATTTGACTGGAGGCAAAACGCTCGAACCTCTCCAAGTACGAGTCCAAGTCATCTGTGTTTTCATTGAAATGAGCTAGATGGGGGCGTGGGGCATGAATTGCTACCCCTGCACTCCCATCCCCTGAGCGCCGACTTTCATTCTCCACATCGGCCCTTGCTCTGAGGAGCTCTAATTCTCTCTCGTGCCTCTGTTGTTCGAGCTCTCGTTCTGCCTCCCTTGCCTCCCTTGCTAATTGGGCTTCCCTCTCTCTCGCCTCATTTGCTAATTGAATCTCTCTCTCTTTTGCCTCCCTATCTAATTGGGCTTCTCTCTCCCTCGCCTCTCTTGCGTCTTTCGCACGCTCTCGTTCTAATTGAATCTCTCGCTCTTTTGCGTCATTACGTAAGGCAATCTCCTTGGCCTCACGTTTCTGCTCATCTTTAACGAACTTCTGAAGTTCGGCTCCCTCAAGGCCCATTTCCTTGCCTAACGATACCAGTTGGGCGAGGGGTGTAACAACATCCATTTTGATTTTTTCTTTCTACCTTCAACACTCGTCAGAAAGAATGAAGAAGGAAAAGAAAGAAAGAAAAAAAAATATGGCAATTAATTCTAATTTACCTCTGTAATTTAACGTAATTAAACGCCCCAATACTCTGAAACCTACCGCAGTTATAATGGCTATTAAGTATCCTCTTGGGGACTACTGTATTGCGATATTAAACCCTTGAACGGCATCAGCTGACCGAACACGTCAAAACATAAACAGAACCGCCGTTAAAATAAAACAAAATTTCCATATAGCCATTTTTTACCTTTTAGAAATATCCTGGTTAGCGCTCGCCAATCAATGTCAGGGACACCTGAGGCCCCGTAAGGCCTGGGCTGATGTGGGGTTATTTAGTCCCGCTGATGAAGTTGCGGGAAAATTAGACCAACGTGGAGGGTCGGAATCCAAGTGTCGCGACCTCGGCGCAGAGAGCTGAGTTAGACCGACGCCGTGATTCCTTCTCTGCCAAATTGGCCTGAAATAGGTTCGATTTCCGTTAGGTGTGATTCCTAATCACTTCAGGCTGTATAATGGAAAGAATGATTTAAAGTAACAACGATTCTTTTATTTACACATAAAAATAAATCCGTTTCAATATTTCAACAATCGACAATTCGATTCTTTTCACAGAAAATGGGTCGCTACGGTTAAATAATTCTAAACAATCATATAGTCATTCTATAGCCCTGTACTGGCACTATAGTCTACACACTGGAAATGTTACTACCGTGAGCTCGCCATAAGAGCTTCACAAATCTGAAATGTTATTACTGTGAGCTTCACCCGCTTAGGCTCAAATGTCAACGTCTGCGCGTAACTGTACCTCTGGCTGTCGGAGGGTTCCGACCAGCAATGTTCGTCATCTATAAAGACACCGTACTTCTGATTTGGGTCAGATATTGTCTACTCATACCTTATGTGCCTTTTGAAAGTCCTCCGTGAAAGTCCTATTGAAATATTCACCGTTCCTGGTTGAATTCACGATTCACAAATGCCCTTTTTGTGCTAGGGCGAAATTGTCACTCACACCGATCTCCAGTCGGTATTACGATGCTTCGACAGCAAAACAAACTACTCAGAACGCAATCAGTCTGAAGCTTCAAAGGGTTAATACGCACAATACAATTAACCTGCACTTCTGACTATTGCAGGCCGATACCTGCTACTCGACAATCTAAACTTTAACGTTCCACCTGGGGTGTTCCTTCTCACGAATTCGGCCCCGTAGCCGCCTATCAACGTTAAGCTAAATCAATCATGGAATGCCCTCTCTGGCGATTCCAGCCGTTTCAGGGTCCTGTGATCGAAGGCACCCTTATGCCAGGAAACAGAGTCCGCCTGTCCTGGACTTCACCAACGTGTTTGTGACCCAAAGTGTGTGTCTAATGCTCTGCTCTTCCAGGTATATATACTTTTTACCCTAAACTGTCAGGTGGACCGACGCTCATCTGTCCACCTGTCAAAACGGTGGGAGATGACGTATATCGAGGCAGAATCAATACAAGTCATCTCGCGCGTGACTTAACGGTGATTCGTTCCTGACACGCATTGCTATAACTAATGATGACACGACATTTCTATCTTTTAGAATCTCGTTTCTCAATTGACCGTGACGACATCTTGACACCAACCGATTACGTCTCGTAAGACTCCGACTACTGTATAAATTAAACGAGATTAGACCTTATCTAACATACCGTTTCTCCCCTGGGTCCCTGCGCTAAAGCTAGATATACACCACGTGTGTTTTTCCAGCTTTACAGAGAAGTGAAATTCACGTGGGTTTTCGCCTTGATGCGGAGTATATTTTGAACTTACAATATCTTTAAATATGAGGCCCCTTGCCCCTATATTTAGGCTGGCTTTGCCCTGACATACTCTCTCTTTATCCGATGTTTAGGGTGAATCCTCCCGAACGCAACATGTTTTGATCTGTTTATTTTAAAACCAATAGCTTATGACTCTTCATGGGTACGTGTTTGTTGAGCCTGGTCACCTGGTATGGTGCTGAAAAGCAGACTTTTGGTGGGAATTGTGCTGGGCGAGTTTTTTGTAGGTTTTGAAATATTTCATATTGTTTTCAATACATTTATAAACCTTGGCGGCAATTCACACAATGGTTCTGGATATATTTTTTGTAGGTTTTGAAATATTTCATATTGTTTTCAATACATTTATAAACCTTGGCGGCAATTCACAGAATGGTTCTGAATATGTCTTTCTTTGAAATAGGTACCGTGGAAATGTGATCGAAACGCGGTCTTTTATCGATCAGTGGCGCTGGTAGGCCGAGATTTCAAAAATAAAATATTGACAAATACAGACCTAAGCAAGTGGGAAACAGGCGAACATAACATCTGAGGTTGTATATTCTTGAATTTGTTTTTTGATGGGGGATATTTTTACTGTTGTGGGGAGGCGGAAAATTTCGATCAAATCGCGGTCGAAATTCCCTGTCTGCTTTGTAATCACGCGGTATTATAAACAAAATGTAATTGTTACATGCCTGTCCTAAGTCATTCCCATCTACAGCAAAACTAAAACATGCGGAAAATGAAAATCTGTTCCACACACATGTGCAGAACGGATATCGTGGCGGTCGAAATTCTTTGTCTGCTTTGTAGTTACGCGGGATTATAAATATAATTATTACACGCCTGTTCTATGTAATCCCCATCTACAACAAAACTAAAACATGCGAAAATGAAAATCAGATATCGTTGACGGACTATTTTTGAACAGAAGCAAAATTTCAATGGAAGTTTCCACAATTCGTGCAACGCAATTGCAGTTTGAATCGCTAGCGATAGCTGAAAGTCGTCCCCTGAATTTCAATGTGTTCTATGTGCCAGTAGGCACATAGAACACATTGGAACTCAGGGGACGAATTAGTAACACGGGTTCCCCTCGCAAATTTGGTTGGCGATAAAACGTGTTGTTTCTGTTGATAGTGTTCAAATGAATTGTTGGGTGTCCTTCTAATAATTGTTTTTACAGACGTGAAGGCGTGTAATAAACTCAGAAAGACACGCGTCTGTGAATGGGTTACTCGATATGGCACTTGTGCCATCGCGGAAAAAAAATTATCCCATGTCAAGGTGATAGCTTAAAGTTGCGATTATTTGTTTAAAAGTGTATATATTTTCGATAATCTTTCTCACTGGGCTTAATACACTCCGTCACTTGTTATAGAGGGAAAGCGATATAGTAAAGTGACAATACGTTAGTGGCCGTGCGACAGCAATGGTACAGTGACATTCCGTCACATGTAAGAGCAAGGGCGTCCAGTGAAGTGACAATACGTTTTTGGCCGTGCGACGGCAGTGGAAGAGTGAAGTAAAGAGGCGACCAAAGGACAAACACCATCGAGAAGGAGGAAAAACCAGCGATAACAGAGAATGCGGGTCCGGAAGTGACTCAAAAACTGAGTGGGTAGGGGGTGATTGACATTTTGTTTTCTGATTCATTGGATTTAATGTTAGTCACAAATTACCATATTTATTTATATATATATGCGTATTAAAATTGTTGTTTCCAGTGAATCCCTGTTGATTTATGCTTTTCGAGGAAAAGTCATTGACCCCTTCAGGATAAGAACCACCCTAACAAAAACGAAAACGAGCGGGTTCGTTAAGGTGAGACATACGTTCATGCACGGGTTCAGGCAACACTCCTTGAGTTTTGGCTGAATACGCGGCGTGAATCTATTTCCCCAAGCAAGGACAAAGCCCCGTTTTCAGACATGTGGCGAGGCTAACACCAGGATCTTCCTAAAAGGTAACAATTGAAAAGCTCAAAATCAACTGGATCACTGAGTGACAATTTTAATACATGCTTCAGTTTTAATGTTCATACCGGATGCCGTATTGAAATGTTAATATTTTTCATAAGTTGTGCGGGGGTTAATCGTTTGTTAGATTAGCTCTTAAAATAACGGTGGTGGAACTTCTCGCGTAATAATAGGACGCAATGTGGGATAGGCAATAATTAACCCTTGAAGTCAAAAAAATATTTTCGTGTGGAATTTTTAGTGATAAATTTGAATAATGGATTCCCCAAGTTTAGAACAATTGATTAATATGGGAGAGCGGTTGGGCTTCGCGGGTAATGAGTTGCAAAAAATTGTGAGAGATGAGCAAAACCGTATGGCGAAAGAAATGGTCGCCAAGTCAGCGCGTCAGGTTCCGTTTGATCACGAAAGAGCTGAAAGAGAACGTGAAAGGGGTGAGAGAGAGGCAGCACCAAGAGCTGCAGAGCGAGAGAAAGAAATTCAGTTTGAGCGCGAAAGAGCTGAAAGAAAAGCTGCGTTAGAACCTGATAGGGCTGAAAGGGCGTGTGAGGAGGCTGAAAGGGTGCGTGGGGAGGCTGAAAGGCAACATGAGAAGTAAATGGAAATTTTAAGGGCTAGGGCGCAGTTACCCGGAGCTAATGGTAGATAAGGTGGAGAAAGTCCCGGGGGCAACGTGAGGGCACCTTATCCCCAGTTACCCAAGTTCAATGAACAGACTGACGACATTGACGCGTACTTACAGAGGTTTGAATGGTTTGCTTCAAGTCAGGGTTGGCCCGATGATGCCTGGGGTCAGTCTTAGTCCGCTGCTGGCGTGCAAGTCGCTACAAGTTTATGTGAGCATGTCGCCTGACCAAGCTAATGACAACGGTGAGTTGCAAAAGGCTATGCTCAAGAGGCACCAGCTCACCGAGGAGGGTTTCTGGACGAAGTTCCGAGAATGTAAGGCTGAGAAGGGTGAAAGTGTGTGCCAGTTTGTGTCCAGGCCCACAAGATATTTCGACAGGTGGGTCGAACTATCCGGAATAGAAGAGTCATTTCCTTCCCGGAAGGACTTACCTATCAGTGAGCAGTTTATGTCATCGTGTGCCCCCGAGATGGCATTGGGTGTTAAGGAGAGGAAGCCGGGTAGTGTGGAGGACATGACTCGAGTGGCCGAGCAGTATTTGGAGGCTGATGGGGAAGGTCTGACCAGGGTAGGTCGGGTAGGAGTGGGAGTAACGGGTTAGCAAAGGCACCCGTTAGGAATTCAAGCCCCGAGCCGGAAAGTTCCAGGTGAATCAGAGATGTTCAGGGCCCGGCAACACAACTTGCTTTGTCTGCAATAGGAAGAGGCACTTGGCAAGAGACTATTGGAGAAGGATGGTCACGGGGTTAAAAAAGGGGTCCCCCCAAAGAAATGGAGGGAGGGACACGTCCCCGATCAGTAGTGCAAGGAGGAGTAGCTTGATGCAGCCTGTGGAGAGAAGGCAGACAGCGGCATTCTGCCAAACAATTGGGCCAGAGAGGAGCCCACTGCGCGAAGCACTCGAGGCTGGATAGCTCAGGCTGAAAGAGGGGCAGGTATTACCCATAATTAGTGGACTGTGCGAGGGATACCACTCCTTTGGTAAAAATGAGAAGATGCCGGTAAACCCAGCGTATGTGATTGATCGAGAAGTAAGTATGCTGCGGACACAGGGTGCAGTAGCGCGGCGGTAAAGAGGGAACTCGTTAGCGACGGACAACTAACGAGGCACGACCACGTGTGTGTTCTAATAGATGGTACGATTAGGAGGTTCCCCTTGCGAGGGTGAGGGTGGATACCCCTTTCTATAGCGGCAGGGAGAGGCAATGTGTATTGAGGCGCCCATTTATGACCTTGATGCTTGGGAACATACCAGGGGTATGTTCAGAGTCCGACAAGACATGGTTGGAGAGGAAAGTACACAAAAGGTCATCGAGGGCGGTCACCCGAGCCCAAGCCGCGGAGGCAGAGCGGCCGGTGAAATCACTGGAGGGACCAGTGGAGTCGAGTACGGGTGTACAAGTAAAGTGGATAGTGGAGGCCTCAAAGTTTAACTCTTCGACGACGGAAGTCAAGGGAGTGGCTGAACAGAAGCAGCCAATGAATGTGGACGAGAGTGAGCATAATGAGGATCGGTACGGAAGTAGACCAAAGGTTAGGAACATTTGGGTTGGTCAAAAGGTGACCGTGCTCCGGCCGACAAAGTTTGGAAGACCGCGGTCACAGTGAGAGGGGCCATGCGCTGTAACAAACATAATGGGCAGCGGTCATTACCGAGTTGACATAGACGGATGTGGAGTGGTTTACCGCGCACGGTTTTCGCGGAGATGCCAAACTATAAAGGAGACTGAACCCACGCGAACGGCGGGGGAGGTACATTGGGCCAGGAGAGGCCGCGAGAGGTGGCCGGAGTGGCCACTCGCGGGCATCAGAGACGTAGAGTTAGAAGGGGCCCTGGGACTTGGAGTTGGGCACACAAGGGAGGATTGGCAAAAGACAAGCAACGCGTTGCATCTGAGGCAGCGAGCTCTGGTATGGCAGGCATCACCCGTGGGCCCGTAGGTGTTGGCGTGAAGACGAGTGGGGTCCTTGGTGGAACACGCTCCCAAGGAATAGGTCCCGGTGGAGGGGGCCGAGGGACTCTATGGGGCATAGTGAGGGTCCCACCATACATGGGAATATTTAACAAGGCACATGACCCGCTGACGGGCACGAGTCGGGCGGGACACCCCATCTAAGGATGGGGACAAGTCAGTGGGGTGAGAAGAGTTAGGTCAAGGGGTCCGTCGGTTGGCATGGGTCAGGGTGGATTCCCCCTTGCTAATTTTTTTTGTTTTGTGCAGATGTTGCGTGAGTGTACATAGATACAGGTGTGTGTGTGTGTGATATAGTAATATTATATTTTGCAAGAGAGAGAGAGAGAGAGAGAGAGAGAGAGAGAGAGAGAGAGAGAGGGGAGAGAGAGAGAGAGAGAGTTAGGGGGGGGACCTACTGGCTGCTTGTGTACCAACGGACCACCTCCTATTGAGCGCCAGTGGAAGTGTGTGCGCGAGTTGAGAGAAGATGATGGGTTCCAATGGGGAACCAGGTCAAAGTACCTGGGAGTTATTTTTGGTGCGCGTCAGTGTACGCGTGCTGTGACAGTGTGTCTGAAAATTATGAGTATATTGATGTAATGGTTGAGCGAGATTGTGAGATAGCTCTAAGACAGAAGTGTTATTGTGGATGCACGTGGATGCTATCCACTTGGTTTATTTGGAACAACTGAGAGTATGTTCCTTGGTAGGGGGTTGTCAACGTGATAGCTTAAAGTTGCAATTGTTTGTTTAAAAGTGTATATATTTTCGATAATCTTTTTCACTGGGCTAAACATAAAGCGTAAAGATAGGTATATGACGAACCCCGAAAACCGATTTGTCACTTAAACAGACCAGCAATAGTCCATCCGCTGCTAATTAAGCATGAAATTTTATGTCCATTACCACAGTTCTGTTTAACGCCATAACGGGCGGTCTGATAACAGATTAAAAGAAAGAGAGACCAGTCGTCTCCTACAGTCCTGTGTAATTATGACCAGTTAATAGGTAATTGTTGTAGAAACAGTACATCGCGCATGTTCTGGACACACCCATATTGCGCATCTAGCGTGTCACCGAATGTCAGGATATACCGAAATGCGAGTCTTTCAACGGAACTTTAAAGCGAATATCAAATTAAGAGCGGCCAAGTTCAAGAGAAGCAATTAAACTAAGAATTGATGTTCTGGTTGTCGAAATAGAAATCGGGTCTTTTTTCGAAAAAATCATTCCAGTCTGAAGTGTGTAAGGCTGTGGGTACCGGGAGAAGAGATAGGGATGTCCCATGCTATAGGTTAGAGGAGGTGTCGCATCGGTGCGAAAGTATAAGAAAGCTGTGATGTAGGGGACAACAGAGCTCATATTTAGAATAGGAGCAGTCGCGGGCCAAGTCGGTGGTCATATCTGAGTGTAGGATCAGAAATAGATAGGAAGTACGAGCTCAGGGAGCTATTGGTATTTAGAAAATCGAAGACAAGCCATACGTAGGCAGAGTAGACTTCGCCTGTATGAACATTATTCTGGGATAACTCCGAGGAGCGTTTAACACCATTGGTGGCGACATCTTGTGTGAAAAGCGTCCAGTAAAATGACAATAAGCAAGTCGCCTAACGACGACAGTGGTAGAGTGACATTCCGTCACTTGTTAGAGGGAGAGCGATATAGTAAAGTGACAATAGGTTTGTGGCCGTGCGACGGCAATGGTACAGTGACATTCCGTCACATGTTAGAGCAAAGGCGTCCGGTGAAGTGACAATACGTTAGTGGCCGTGCGACGGTCGTGGAACAGTGAAGCGAAGAGGCCACCAGAGAACAAACACCACCGAGAAGGAGGGAAAACCAACGACAACAGAGAATGCGGGCCCGCAAGTGACTCAAAAACTGTGTGTGTAGGGGGTGATTGACGTTTTGTTTTCTGATTCATTGGATTTAATGTAAGTCACAAATTACCATATTTATTTATATATATGTGTGTATTAAAATTGTTGTTTCCAGTGAACCCCTGTTGATTTATGCTTTTCAAGGAAATGTCATTGACCCCTTCAGGATAAGAACCACCCCAACAAAAATGAAAACGGGTGGGTTCGTTAAGGTGAGACATACTTTCACGCACGGCTTCAGGAGACACTCCTTGAGTTTTGGTTGAATACGCGGCGTGAATCTGTTTCCCCCAGCATTGGCAAAGCCCGGTTTCAGACACCCCAAATCAACTGGGTTGAGTGAATATGAACCCAATTGGGTTCATATTCACCCAAACTAGTTGATTTGGGTTGATTTTTAACCCAACACCTTTTAGAGTGTAAAAACTACCATGTGAGTACGCAAAAAGTTGAACTCGGGCCACGCTATCCCCAGCTCCACACAAGCCGTACATCCCGTAAATCACTACACACTGCAGTAAAAGATCCGACACCAATTTTTGAATCACATAAACTGGAAGTAATAGATAGTTGGTTGTTTAATGCACCAGTGGGCTTAAATTATAAAGCTATTTGAATCTCATCTAAACGGAACCACAAACTTTGATCCGAAAAGATATCTATGCATCCAGATTTCACCATAAATCAATAATTTCCCATTCATTAAACATTTAGAAAATGTAATAAAGAATGCTAGAATCTCAGTATCTCGGAAAAGCTATATTTCAAAATTTAGTACCGATTTTACGAAATGTAATAAATTAAATTTTCAATCATTATTCAGGTTTTGTATTAACTCTTTAGGTTGCGTTGCGTTGTCGCACAAAAAAGGTTCTTATATTACCGTTCACCCAATACGAAGAGCAGACGACAAAACGTTCTTGAACAACTAATATTTTTCATTTTTCAGCCCCAAACATAATTTATTACCTCTGATTAGAAGCCCGTTCAAATGAGGGGTCATATGGTATGTTTTGTGGCAAAACTTGAAAAAAAAAATTAATGGGGATATTTTGTGAATAGCCCTGACCAATTATCGCTTTTGCATTAGGTAGAGAGATATACCAAAAGCCCGCACGTCTGCAATTTATTTGCTAGTTTATTGGGGTTGGACGACACTTTTAACAGTACACCTGTAGTGTCGGATAGTTTTACGGGTGGAGGAAAGCAGAAGAATGTCAGGCAAAGGTTCAGCCAATGGAACTGTATTGGCTGAAACTTTGCTTGGTATTCTTATGCATTATCAGAGGAATTGACACTTATTGTATATTTGGAACCTTCACTCCCCGGGTGTTTTAGTAGTAATCCACCCCCATGTACTGTAGTGCGATTGTTGTGTGTATTCAAAGTTACCCAATAAGATACAATAATTGAGAGAGGTGCAAGATACACCACGCGTGGATTCTGGCTTACCTGTGTAACGGGGCCCGTCTGACGGACCAATGGATGGCAGGACCCGACCTAACTTGTTCTATTTTCTGTATGTTCCTGTACAACGCCGGTTCGTTGGACCTAGTATTGAAGCTTGCTTATGAAGCCGAGCTCGTGAATTGGACCGGAAGCGCACTCACCAGCCAAGGACTATTCCGGAGCATTGCAAAGTCATCTAGTTTAGACTTCTATGAACTCGAGGGACCAAGATAGCCTTGAAATGTCTGAATTAAACCATGCTAAACTACACAGGAATTATCAGCCTTCAACCTGAACGCGTACCAAGTCACTTTTAATAGTGCGACAAACGATAAGTTGAATGGATGTACAACATTTCATTGAACAATCCTTCCATATTATTTTCCACCCACCAAATATTTACAAATAGCTGTTCATTGAACACAGTTTAAACATTCCGTCAGAAAAAAACAGTATTTTAATGTGGTTCAACTTACCGCTGTCACTGAGAAAAGGCCGTACACAACTTATTCTTGCACCAGTTACTAGCTAGTACGTACTTGCCCTCTGTTGTACCTTCTTGACAGGAAAGGAAAGACTCACCCTTGCCGAGACTTAGCTTCTTCCTGTTCTACTAATGGGAGACACGGGGCCTGACTGACAAAGAAAGGCTCGCCTTTGACACGCCCGTTACACCTGAGAGAGAAAATTAAAGTTCATCGTTAATCTAGGAAGAAAGATGCTTGCCTTGAAAGATTGACTCGAGGTTCAAGTGACAGGTTTTATCCTGACGTGTTGTTATATAACATAGAATGGCATACAATACGGTCGCCGTGGACTGGTCACTTTTCACGGATGGGCAATATTTTTATGTACGCAGTAATATTAGATTCCAAACATTAATACAGGATTAATCATTAAACATTTAATTAATGAAGCACTGGGAACAACCCGGTGCTTCATTAATTAAAATTAAAATTTTTCTGATAATTTTTATTACACGGTAAACGCATGCGTGGACATCACTGCCCACGGTGGATTACGACCAGTCCACGGCGGCTGTACTGTAAGTACTTACAATTATCTGAACAATCGCATTATTTCTTAGCGGGAACCATGAAGTTAGATAGCACTTCCACAAGTCTCGTTATTCTACCCTGATCGTACATCATGAAGGGCCCAAGATAAGAGGCTCGATTTTTCATAGCGAAGACCCGGGGAAGAATATGATGGCTTATCACTTTACCAACAACGGAAGGCAGACGACACTTGCAGCCAAAATTCTTGAATAACTAAATATTTTTATTTTTCTCTCAAAAACATAGCTTATGCTCCTCACTGGAACGAGCTCAAAGAGCTCGTTCCAATGGGGGTCATAAGCTATGTTTTTCAGACAAAATATTAAAAAAAATAATGAAAATTGAATACTGATTTTTGTAAATAGCGCTACCGGTTTGGGTCGTTACCTTGGTTAAAGGGTTATGAGGTCGCCCAGCATAACTATGGACATTTTTTTTTAATTTCCACAATGCCCTAAATACGAGTTAAAGCAGTGAATAGCGACTTATTATGTGCCAGATTAATGACAATTTTTGCACAAAACCTGAATTTATCCATCTTTTCAAAAAATGTTTCTATTTTTTTTGTTTTTTTGCTTTTGGTGACAAAGAAATTGCCAGCAGCATAAGTAACCAGCAAGAATAACAAGGAATAGGTAATTCGAATGCCTGAGTTGAAAATACAAGACTTCACACTACATACTCGGAGAAAGCATATTTATCATTTCGTCACCAACGTAGTGAAAACGCCCAGAGGAAAATGAACGACCACGAAATATAGATTGTGTTGGGACAATATTATTATGTCACGTGATTTTTGGGCCATGTCGGGAAACGATTTGATTCCCAGAGATCTGAAATCTGCAAACACTTCATTAGTGTTTTCGAATCTGAGAGGCGATGTAATGTATAACGCACGACGCATTCAAAGGAGAATATTCAACTGATAATGTGATAATTCCGAGATACAGTCCTAAAGTTACTCAACGTTCAGCAAGGGAGTAATACGCCATCGATTCGAACTACTATGATTTGGTTGTTGTCGATGAGCAAAACATAAAACTGGAAAATTATATTTGAAAACAAAAATATATTCACATCAACATACATTGCAGTCCTCACAATTGTATATTTTCAAAAATAAAATAATTTTATTGAAGCCGAAATATATTTGTAATGTACAGAAGGCTTGGTGAAGTCTGCTAATCGAAAAAGAAGACCAGTGGCAAGGAGAATTTTCAGAAAGGTTTTTTTCTCTTCACGGAATATAGCGAAATTTATTACCATCGTAAATTTAAATTTCTTCCTAGCAAAACTGCATTGTGTGTATAATGGATCAACGTTGATTTTAATCGCAATTGGTACCAAAAGGTAGATTAGATTAACCATATTTTATTTGTTTATAATCAACAAAAAGTATTGGATAACAAGTGTCCAGCACTTAGATTATATCCTTTCTTGAAATACGCTTACAATTACAAATTATGACATGTTTACAAGTACTTACATGAATTTATATGTAATGGCGAAACAAAACGTATGTATATATTGAAACAATTTTCTGTATGTACAAAGTTAGAGAAGAAAGCTGATGGGTACTCAACTTTGCAAGAGACAGAACAGAGAATTGATGGGGGTGGGGGGGGGGGGAGAAAAATGAAATGCCACACTACAACATTGCTGGCTTGAGTCAACAAGCCTATGGGCCACATTTCGGCATTACCGCAACTCCGACGGAGTCCACACCACTACTATAGCCAGGACAGACAGGACAAACAACCGAATAGAAGTGAGCCATGTGTGAGGTAAACAGAGATGACCACTGACTTTAAAGATCAACAGAATAGGAAAAGGATGCTTTTAGACTCCTGTGCTCATCTAGCGGTCTAGTCTTAAAACCGCTTCGTGGCTTTTATGAAATTTTGTACACTGCGAAAAAGGTGAATATTGACGGAATCCGGTAAGTTTGGAATACCATAACGAAGATCATTGACCGTTCTTATTGGCAGATGCACAAGGTTTCTCTGTAGGACAAGTCCTTCGCCTGATTAGTTTCTGCAGTTGAAGAAGTAATGGTTCGCGTCTTCGGTCTCATAACCATATGAACAGTTAGGTGTATTTTGAATATAGTTAGAGTATTTATCAATCTTTAGGTCGCTACAGGAATTTTGCAGCTTGCGGTGTATTATATTAACCGCCCTATCGCCATTGTTGAAGTACTTAGGTGGTCTACACACGCCTGTATGGAAATAGTTAACAAAGTTATTCCGTGAATCAGACTGCCTAACTTCTAGAGGTAGTGCATTCCATTCGGAAATGCAAGAGGGAATAAATGATTGCTTAAATACTTCCGTGTGTAAAAGTTGTAGTTGGAAATTGGAAAGGAACCGTTTGCTATACGGGGAAATGTCCTCAAACATTCGTGGTAATAAGTCCGATAGGTATCTGGGGGCCTGGTTATTTACAATTTTGAAAAATGTAATCATTTTGTGGAGATGGCGCCAATGTCTAAGGGTTTGCCAGCCAAGTTCTGCAAGTACAGTAGATACTGGGGCAGACCTCGTTAGACCGGATATTATTCAAGCTGCATCGGCGTGGATTCTATCCAATTTTGAAAGTAGGTAATCCGGTGCACCAGCCCATACCACATCCGCGTATTCTAAGATAGGGAGTATAAATGATTTATATAGAATTTCAAGGCTTTTTCTACAAAGGATATACTTACGTTTTCTTAGCTGGAATAGCCTGGCGTTGGCCTTTTTACATAGTCTATTAATTTGACTATGACAGTTTAGGTTCTCCTGTAAGGTCAGGCCGAGGTGGGTGTGTGACATTGCGAGTTCAAGTGGAGTCTCGCCAAACATTACAGCATTACTTAGGTTAACCTGTTTCTTGGAGAATATAACAATTTCGGTTTTTGAAGGGTTAAACGTAACTAACCATGTATTTGCCCATTCGGAAATGGCTTTGAGGTTTTCATTGGACATTAGCAATGCCACCCGGTTCGTGCCCACTTTCTGTTAAGCTTGTATCATCCGCAAATAATCGACACACATCCGGTGAATCTAGATTTTCAGAAATGTCATTGATGTATATAAAAAAGCAACGGACCCAAGACAGAACCACAATTAACAGGTAAGTACTCGGAGGAAATGGAGTTACAAGTTACCCTTTGTTTACGATCAGGCAAATAGCTGCTGGTCCACTCGATGAGTGGCCCAGATATAACGTTTTGTCTCAAAGTCTATCAAATGCTTTTGATATATCACAGAATGCTCCAAGAGAAAACTGCTCCTATCAAAGGCCAAGCAGAGATTATGATATATTTCGATGAGTTGGTAAACGGTGCTATGCTGGGACAGGAAACCGGACTGATATTTAAAAAATAAATTATTAGCACAACAATGTTCGTACATTTGGTTAAAAACAATCCTCTCCATAATTTTACTAACACAGCTAAGAAGAGAGACTGGTCTGTAGTTATTAGGATCATGGGAATCTCCCTTTTTAAAAATCGGCACGACTGTTGCCAGCTTCCATTCTGATGGGTAGACACATAAGGAGAATGGGAGCCTAAATAATTGAACCAATGGCTTGCATATTGTGGTTTTGGTTTCTTTTAGCATACGGTTGCTAATACCGCCGTGTCCAGTTGTTTTTGGTATCTACCAAAAGGTAGCAAAAATCTATGAGTATTGACAATCTGTTGACAGAAATAGCATGAAGCCACTCGGCGGACAAAAATCACACGAATTACCGAAATGAGACCACGTCTCATAAGTTTTTAGATAAATGAATTTAAATAATCAACATAACTGCGATATTGTTCAGGCCGGTAATTGACTGCCCATGGAATTAGTATTGGTAAGCAGATCAGTTATTAATGTTCTTAAATCTAACGAGTAATCACCAGCCAAGCCTCCACAAACAGCAACTACAGAAGGGCGATAGTTTCAAAATAAAATGAAGCATACCAAACCATGTACACAAATGAGTCAGAAGACATGCTTTCTAACTTAACGAAACCGATAGATGTAAATTTTCTGCAAGCTCGGCATGTCATTTTTTGCTCTTTTGGCCACACTTGAGCATTCAAATGGCACTCTTGGCAGCTGTTATTGCTCATGCGACCACAGATATGGACACAGATAATACCAAATGAGGACGTTTGGCAGTCTTCACTTTTATAGTGTATCAATCTCATCTTTTTTTTTTACAAATTTGACACAGATCTCATGCACAATGGCACAGAATTAAATATCTTAGCTTAATTCACTCTCTTCTAGTTTTTTCGTGGTATAAATGCAGAAACAACTCCAGTATGGTCAACGATCCTTGGTGAAGTTTTTCCTATATTTCAATTTTGGCGCTCGTTAAACACTTAAAAATATCCAACTCGGGATATTTTCACATTGTGGCAACAGTTGATCTCCAGGCAAATTTGCGAGGGGAGACCGTTTTACTATTTCGTCCACTGAGTTCCAATGTGTTCTATTTGCCTACTGGCACATAGAACACACTGGAACTCAGAGGACGATTTTCAGCTATCGCTAGCGATTCAGATTGTAATTACGCTGCATGATTTGTAGAACATTCCAGTGAAATTTCCCTTCTATTTAAAAATAGCCCGTCAACGATTTCCGTTCCGCACTTATTTTCCACATGGTTTGGTGTTGCTGTAGATGGGGATTACATAGAACAGGCGTGTAATAAAATATTACTTCGTCATGGGTATGATAGATGGGTAGAATGTTTTCACTTTCGGTTGAAATCTTCCACAGGAGCTGGAAGGTTTTCACAATGGCATGGCGGGTTCGAATCCAAGCCGAGAGTTTCCTTCGTCACCAACCGCCTATCGAAACTATATTAAATATAAAGCCAGCGTCATTTCTTGATTCTATGGCACATGTGAAATTTAAAAAAGAGACGTTCTCGTTGATTTCCATGAGATGTGGTATGTAGAATTAAGTGATGCAATTACTTGGTGAATAATTGAAAAATTGAGTATTCCGTGTGTTCTGTACTGGTCTCGTATATCCTTGCTTATCTAGCGTTCCCTTTTAGCGTCTGTCAGTGGCCGAGTGGTGTGCGTGGTTTAGAATGGTTTTGCTAGGCGGTTGGTGCCCAAGGAAACTTTCGGCGTGGGTTCGAACCTCCGCTATGCCATTGTTGATTCTATGGCACACGGGAAATTTGGAAGAAAGACGTTCTCGCTGATTTCCACGAGGTGCTATATGCAGAATTTTGTGATGCAATTACTTGATGAATAATTGAAAAAATGAGTATTCTGTGTGTTCTGTACTGGCCCCGTATGTCCATGCTTAACTAACATCCCCTTTCTATGGTCTGTCGGTAGCCGAGTAGCCGAGTGGTGTGAGTAGTTTAGTATAGTTTCGCTAGGTGATTGTTGCCGAAGGAAACCCTCTCGCTGTGGGTTCGAACCCCCGCTATGCCATTGTAAAAATAATCATTTTTTTTTCCATAACATAGCTTTTGGCACCTCATTGGAACTAGCCCGTTTCTTTGATGGGTTATAAACTATATTTTGGTGGTAGAAATTTACAGAGAAAGACAATTAAATTTTACTGGCAATAAATGTGAATACAGCTGATCATATATAAATTGTTATATTAGGCGAATGGTTAACAAACACGGCTTTCAAAAGTCGAAAACCGGAAACGTCACAAAGCCACTGGATGCATTTTATCAAGATTGAGTGACAGTTTGCTTCATTTATATCCCTTTGCCTAACGTAACGGCCAAAACAGGCCAGCGCTATTCTCAAAAATCGCCAATTAATTTTCATTATTCTTTTCATTTTTTGTCTCAAAAACATAGGTTATGACCCCTCGTTGGAACATAACCTATATTTTTGAGACAAAAAATGAAAAAAAGTAGTTATTCAAGAATTATTTTTGCAAGTGTCGTCTGCTTTTCAGGTTAGGTAAAGGGTTAATGTCAGCTATATCCAAAGAATATGCAGTGCTCATCTATTGTGTAGATAAGAATATAATATTAGATGAAGCGTTGTGTAAAGGAGCGCCAGGTCTCCTTTAGTGCCAAAATGATCCAAGAAGTCCTGACAGAACAGTCTGCTTTTGGGGCTTCTCTTGTCACCTAATCAACAATAGTAGGGGCGTAGAATGCACATACCGCACCCCCTCCCCTCCCGAGGGAATTTATGCCGCCACATTTGTTTGATTAGAAAATTATTATAGTTTCGGAGTATAAATGTTGCCCAGGGTATCTCTAAGGCAAAATATAATTTTTCACACGTTTTCTGCGGATAACCGCGCCATTTGTTTGGCTCTTTTTGGAACGTTTATTGTTTTTATGGGTACTCTATAGCTTTGCTCATCACGGACCTACAACGATGCGCTCATCAAATACGATATTCAATGTATGCCATGCGGAAAATACAGCAGGTGATATATGCAGAAACAAGGGAGAAAAAACGTACTACAATCATTCGACCGGGGCAAACGGGTCCACATTACCATACTGGGAATCTCCAAAGTACTCGACAAAGTCCCACATGGAAGACTCCTCCTTAACACAGAGCACTGCGAAATCAGAGGACCGCTCTACGCTTGGCTCACAACGTTCCTCGTTGAAAGGAAAATGCATGTAAATGTAAATCTGGAAGAAACAGTTGACCCAGGTGTACCCCAAAGAACCGCCATGTGCCCGATACCTTTTCTATGCCACATCAACGAGGTAAAATCTCGTTAAAGACGCAACTCGCGTGGTTTGTGTATTAAATATTTAATAAAATACATTAACCCATTCCATGCTACAATAAAAATATGGGTAACTTTCTTGAAAATGGTTTGAGCATTTTATATCGACAAATGCGGTGAAACTACAGTTCTGCAGTTCCAGCGTATTTGGCACCACAAAATGTTTGAAAGTTTTTCAAGTAAGGCGGGTAAGTTAATTAATTATCAGGTGAAGTGGATAAATGTATTTTTACTCTGAAGTGCAGCACACAAGCGCCTGTCGATTAAAACATGCCAAGAGCCAATACTATAATACGTTTACAATTGTATTTTCCAGAATTGTATTTTCTACCTATTAATATAAGTGACTTAAATGAATCATTAGCATTTTAAAAGATATGGCAATTTGCCAACTGGCAAATTGCCAGATCTTTGAAAATGTTAATGATTCATTTTAACCCATTTAAGGTCATAACTAGAAAGTATAATTTTAGAAAATACAATTGTAAAAGTTTTATAGTATTGACCCCTGGTTTTTACCCTGGTTTTTATGCTGTTGTTACTTCATCAACACGTTTGCTGTAGATAGATTAAAAATCCCACATTTAGCGATTTGTGGAATAATTAAATATATCTATTATCAACATTAAAGTTAAACTACACAATATTGGTTAAAAGCTTTGTTTTCGTTTCTATGGTCACATTTTGATTCTTGTTCTACTGGTTAGGATATATGCCTCACAAATAAAAGATCAGTCTTGCTAAATACGACAGAGCATCGAAACTAGCAAATTTATCGCTCAAGTAAAACAGGATAGAGAAAGATTACAAGAGCAAATAGATCAGAAGGAAATTCGTCCCGAAACACATCTCACCAATCATTAACGCTTTACTCAACGCACACGATATCAAAATTAATTATTCTAATTTTTCTTTTTTTCAAATTTATCAAATGTTTTTTAACAAAACCATATCAATGATCACTCATTGAAACGATCTCGACGAGCTCGTTGTAATGAGGCGTCACGTGATATGGTATTGTTAAAATTTCTTGAAAAATAATGTTTTAACTGCTTAATTTGTACAGAGAAAGAAAAAGCCATCGAAACACCACTAACCATTACCATTATCAACCATGCTGAGGCGAGCGTAGAATAGAATTGCAGTGGGGGATTGAGAAGTAGTCACACTTCGAGTGGCCGCATGTCTCTTCCCAGACGCCTGTGGCTCACAAATTAGGCATGCGGAGGCGAGCGTCTACGGGCCACACATAGAATAGAACTGCAGTGGAGGATTGAGAGGCACTTCGTGTGACCGCATGTCTCTTCCCACACACCTGCGGCTCCCCAATTAGGTTGCATATATCTTTCCGGGTGTTTTGAAGGGTTTTTTTATTTTTAGGGTGTGTGGGGTAAAGGGCGGATTTTCAGACAATAATTTTTCTGATGGCATTTTATATTAAGGCTATTGTTTTCCTTTTTCACCTGCAGCCAATGCTATAAAAAAATTTACAATTGTATTTTCTAGAATCGTATTTTCTACCTATTAATATAACTGACTTAAATGAATCATTAGCATTTTAAAAGATATGGCAATTTGCCAACTGGCAAATTGCCAGATCTTTGAAACTGTTAATGATTCATTTTAACAGAGTTAAGGTCATAACTAGAAAACACAATTTTAGAAAATACAGTTGTAAAAGTTTTATAGTATTGGACCCTGGTCAGTTTCGACTATCGATGCGTCGTAGTCGTAATGGCCAACTCTACAAAATTGGAATAACGATAGCTCTGATCGCATTTACTGTGGCAGAAGGTTGCTCAGATCGCATTTACTTTGCAACAGATATCGGATCTGTGTCCACATGTTTGGATTTCTCTTAATTGTAGAACAATTTTTAATTGCACATAATTTTCAAACCCTAAACAATCTATCCTACCTTCAGTGCAACTTTGGCCTGTTAGATGTATACAGTATATGGAGTAAACTCCTATCGATGTAATATATAGAAGAATTAATCCGGCAACCACTAAATTCCGTATGTTTAAAGATGTATTTAGCGTGAGTAATCTAATATTGGCATTTTGTTTGACAGCGCTCTGTGAACTCTGGCAAACAAGACATAAGTGGATACATGGACAGGTTGGACAGGTTATCACAAGAATAACACAGGAAATGACAAATTCATGTTAACTGAATATTATTACCACTTTTGCGGGCGTTCCTAGCATATTGACGATGTTCTATCGGGCGTTGAAACCTCGTAATGCTCAACAAGTACAAGTCATGTGACGTGTTGGGCTGTTACTGACTATAGGCCCGACAAGTCAATAACAGCCCGACACGTCTCAATATATAGACAATGACTTCACATTTCTCAGCCGTTCAATCATATTTTTCCCATATTTCCATTTGGATCGAAATTCAATTCGGATTTTTAATTTGTAAACACAATTAACACATTTGTTTCAAGTGTTTCCCTTTGTGTCATGGATAAATAATGCATCAAATATAGGAAGCGATACACACAAAGTAAGTAATGACATCTTTGATGAATAAACTCTTTACCTAAAGTTCGCATTTCGCAGATATATTTCATCATCTAACTTTCCAAATTTCGCTGTAGACTGAACAGACGATAGTCATGTTACCCGGTTTGTTTGTAAACAAATCAGACAGTAGTTTCGCTGTTTTTTTTTAATTCGAAAACGTCAAACTTCATTTATTTATCTTATTTCCCATATAATTTAATCGCAATGTACCCGATGTACGAAAGTGGCAATAATAGAAATAACATGACTTTGTCGGGCATTACAGTGTATCAACGGCCCAACAGAAATGGTTAGCAGGCCTTGAGCTTATTAGCGGCCCGAGACGAAAGTACAGTGTATCAACGGCTCAACAGAAATGGTTAACAGGCTTTGAGCTTATTAGCAGCCCGAGACTGGGTCTCGGGCCGCTATTAAACTCTTGGGCTGTTAACCATTTCTGTTGAGCCGTTAATACACTGTAATGCCCTTCACAATCATGTTATTATTATATACCTGGTAATTGCAAAATATTCTCCGACGAAGTAGCTATCCTTGTTCTGTAAGAGAGTTCTTATATAGTTGTTATCTTTAGCGGGACATCTAAATTAGTCTAGTTTCAAAAAGATAGAGTACAACAGGTTTATTCCCTTTGATGGTAAGGTGGAAAATAAAATCACTGGAAAATTATGGATTCAAATGAGTCGAGACACCCACCAATGACTAAGCCAATGTACTCACAACACAACGCTGTTGTTATCACCCAATAAAAATGAAATGGGCAATTCTATCTGAAATAGTAAGATGTTTTAATAGCCATCCTCATCCCTGGATCCTAATTAGGTTAGACGCGGAAGTTGCATTAAACAACAATATCATTACTTGAATAGATAGACGTCCCAAAGATCAATGTTTTTATTTCTATTTATTTTATGACCAGCAAGATTAGCATGTCCACAGTGAAAATAAAACAACAATTCGTTTACCAATGAAGGTGCATTCTTTGACTAGGTTCGGTTCAAGTAATTGACTTTTACTTAGTAGTTATTTATTGGGGCAATGAATTCTCACTACTAGAACTTCATGTTCAATTACCATGTTGATCAATATCTTATCTTTGATGTGTATTCCACTGACAAGAGGCGATGAGTTTATAGAGGATATTGCCTAATTAACCAACGCAATTACATTGCGCTTTGCCGCATTATACTGATATCCTTACAATACTATTATACCAAAGGCGATCAGATCTCGATCTGGAGCCAATACTATAAAGCTTTTACAACTGTATTTTCTAGAATTGTATTTTCTACTTATTAATATAACTGACTAAAAGGAATCATTAGCATTTTAAAAGATATGGCAATTTGCCAGTTGGCAAATTGCCAAATCTTTGAAAATGCTAATGGTTCATTTCAACGTATTTAAAATCATAACCAGAAAATACAATTCTAGAAAGTACAATTGTAAACGTTTTATAGTATTGGCCCCTGGCAGCAATACTTTTACACCAGTGGACGGAGGTTTCAAAATAAAATATTGCAAAATCTGAAGAGAATCAAGAAACATAATCAAAGATAGCATCGAGATGCAATGTTTTTGCATTTCTTTTTCGACGTGTGAGATTCTACAGTACACTGTAATGATTTATTTATTTATTTATTTATTTATTTATTTATTTATTTATTTATTTATTTATTTATTTATTTATTTATTTATTTATTTATTGGAGTTTAACGACAATTTTGGCAGCCAGGGTCTCATCGTATCGGAGAGTTTTACGGGTGGAGGAAGCCAAAGTACCCTGAGAGTAACACCGAGCAGCGGCGAGTAACTGTAAGACTCCCCAATGCACTAACTCAACACTTTCAGGGTTACCGTTGGTTGAAGACAAGAGCACCATCGACGTGCAGTACGCCTTAGTACATAGCGCCACCGTGCCTGCCCCCCCCCCCCCCCCCATCGGTGGCGATCGGGAGTAAGTGCCCTGCCCAAGGACATAACGCAGTTACCTTTGGCTGGGATCGAACCCTGGACCTTTCGGTTTGAAGTCCAATGTCGTAACAACTGGACGACCGCGCTCCCAAAGCTTCATCGTTAAAATTATGGTAGAAACACTGGCAACCAATTGTCGTTACCTCTATCGTAAATTTTACGGTAATGTCTTACTGCTGAAAATTTCACAATATGTAAACTAATACACGAGTGTTCATATATAGTGCAGCAGTATTTTATTTTAAACGATCGCAGTCAGCTTTCAATTCCTACGGTAGGTGTTTCATGTACGTTCGGTTGCCTTTCCCGCTTGCGGGTGACAATGAAATAATTTAACGCCCATCGCGATGCATTAACATTCATTGTCAAGGATGGGTGGAGCCAGAGTGAATTGTCCAAATGGTAGTTTGACAACTATGATATCTTGACTGTTACATGAAGTATAATAATAGACCATTCCTGCCTCAAAACAACCCAATCTCATATTTGGATCTTGTATATCGTTTATTCTATTAACTAATTTATAAACGTGTCTTTGTCATGAGTTGTATCATTTCCTTTGTGCATTTACATTTGCACCTGACTTATCTACACTGTCTGTATGACAGAGGCGTTAATACAGGTCTTGCTTGTGCACCTAAGCCTATTTCATTTAAATGAAATAAATTTTCGTTTATAAAATTCCTACTTTTGCAAATAGAGTCGTCCATGGCGAAAGGTTCCGTGCTTTAGGAGACTCAATTTTTATGGTAGGCTAATTAATTAGTCTACTCTGTATGACAAACCAACAGCCTTCTTGTGTAATTAAGTGAAACAAGGCGTTGGCGCCTCCGTTTTTGCTCCAAATCGAACAAAAAAGGTCGGTCGTGTCAAAAGCAGTCAAATACGGAGGGCGTGTGCTCTTTTTCACCGGAAGTGCACTAATGGAAAAGACTTTGCGTTCCGAGAACTGTAACTGAGAAACTATCGAATATTTGTTTCTAGCATACCGTACGTGTGATCATGCCGGGGAGGGGGTATCAGGTGTCATGACGGAGGCTGGTCGATTCTCATAAAACAAAGACGTTATACAATCGGCTGGGTGAGATCTAAAGCTTAATAAATATCGTCCCCGGAGTGGAACAATGTGTCATCTGCAATGCTTTAGCATTGCAGATGACACCTTGTTCCACTGAAGGGGTGATATGTATTGTCAATTCTATTGAGCGTCACATTACAATTTAGGAAACGTTGTGAGCTCCCGATCTTAACTCACACCTAGAGTCGAGAACACTTTTTGACACTCCTACTCCCTTGCCCCCGGATACTCTCGGCCTGAGCGATATCTTTCCAACGGAACGTTTACATGAGAAGAAAGATTTCAAATTGGCCCCGATTGTATCGACTTCTACACGGTGTGCACGTACATCATCCGTTGTATTCAATTTAAACCTCGGGAATCCTCGTCTCAAAGGACTTTAGAAAACTTGGTTAATAAAACTGGTACACAATTGCGACTCATCATAGACCCTCAGGGTATACTCATTACTCTGATTAAAATAACTAAACCCTTTACACCTATATCGGGGAAGCGTTATTTACAAAAACCGCTATTCAATTTTCAATGTTTTTTTTTCAAATTTCCCTCTAAAACAACTTATAACTCTCACTGTAATGAGCTTGATGAGCTATGTTTTGAAGGTAAACAAAAAAGAAACTGTTTCAGTATTCAAAAATTTCCTGCCCAAGAGTCGGCCCCAAGTCGTGTTAGGCCAAGGGTTAAGGTGCAATATCGGTTATGGCTCCGACTGTCTTGGAAAGCATGTACCACCAGTGAACGTCATTATATCCTGGCAGGACATTGACTAAATACTAGCTAAAATGATAGTGTAATGGAAACAAAAACGTTTTCCTTATCGATATATTTAAAGAATAAACAATAGAAAAAACTTAAATGAGATACGATGATCAGAAAAACAGTTCTTATCTTAAAACAAATGGAGAAAACATGATTAGAACCATGTACTAATTACCAGGTGGCTCAGCATGAATGCGATTGATAGTCAAGTGCGCGAATATTAACGATGGAAAATACTTGAAACCATCATTTGAATAAATGTTCTGCACATGTATTACAGAAACAAAGGCAGTTATTACGGAATATCAATAACTTGCTTCAGTGTGATCGCGAAATGACTTAATTAGCTTCATGACGTATTGTTTCAGTCAAAAGCAGTATCAATATCATTGTGCAAAAACGCACCCTGTGGGAGGCAGTATGAACTCTATACAAAATAAGCAAGGTGACTATTTTCACAGCCAGAGTTCACATTTTTGTGTTTGGCCACACACTGGGGGTTTCTAGTGTTTTGCATGGATTCTGACGATTTTGGTACGCAGACAAAATCCAGGTAGTGCAAAATGGACACTTCACTATGAAGTTTTTCAGCCATCCGCAAAGAAGTGAACAAATATTAAGAAAGATTACAAAATTCTTGCCAGTCTAAATTATCTAGGGACTAGGGAATTGCATTAGACAACACGTATGATTAACTGGTTTAGTGACAGAAACTGCTAAATGTTCTGTAAAGATAGTAACAATGTTGTGAAGAGTTAGTATAAATATTGGTGAATATTTATTTATTTATTTATTTATTGGGGGTTTAACTACACTTTCAACAGCCATGGTCAACTCGTGTCGGGCAGTTTTACGGGTGGAGGAAGCCGGAGTACCCGGAGAGAATTACCAGGCAACGGCGAGCAACTGTCAGGCTCCCCAAAATACTAACTCTACTCAAGCAGAGTTAGCATTAGTTGAAGACAAGTGCACCATCGACGTGCAATACGCCTTAGTACACAACTCTACTGTATTCCCAGGTGGGCAGTGGGTGGTGGGAGGGGGGGGGGGTGTGAAATGTCTTGCCCAATGACACAACGCGGTTGCCGCAGGTGGGATTCGAACCGAGGACCTCTCAGGTTGCAGCCTGCACCTCTGCTAACTGAGCCACCGAGGCCCAAAATATTGGTGAAAGATCATCCTTGACTAATATCGTCATGATACATTTTATGAATAAAGGTTAGCAATACAGTGTATAGGATAAACTTAACGATGTCTTCGCATTTGACGTAACCTGGGCAGCGCTTTCCGAACAATTTCCATTCAGATTTGATTATATTTTATTTAATTTTGCATCCAACACGTAGCTTATAACCCTTCATCAGAACGAGTCCAACGATGTGTCAATGGGAATGTTTTGAGACTAAAATATAAACTTTCAGTTATTCCAGATTTTTTTAATGCTGTCTGCACGACATACTAGACATGATTGGTAGTGTTGAAAACAATATAAACATTTTGTCTGTTGAGTGCAACAATAGGTAGAATATTTTCAGAATAAACCGAGTGGGTATGCATTTTTCATTTTCATTTTTATGTATTTCCAAGATAACACAAATCTAAAGCTTTCCAAGTGCAGAGCCGACAGACGTGGGCAGTGAAATAACAATAGGGGAATTTTGTACCTGGTCTACTCCTGTTGAGAACTCCAACTCTCGGCGTCGGTCCGCGGGAGTCTTTCTCTGCGAGCACCCCACAGAGAGGCGTCGGGGTTTGGAGTTGTCAAAGAGGGAGAAGTAGTTACTATTGACACATTTCTGCTGGTATTGTATACGACTGGACAAATTCTCGTCTCTTGACCCTTTGCCCAACGTGGCGGCCGGAGCCGGCCAGCGCTATTCTCAAAAATTGCCAATCAGTTTTCATTATTTTTTTTCGTTTTTTGTCTCAGGAGCATGGGTTGTGGCCCCTCATTGGGGCGTGTTCGTCGAGCTCGTTCCGGTGGGGGTTCGTGACCTGTGTTTTTGGGAATGAAAGAATATAGTGATTCAAAAGTTTGTTTTTTTTGTTTTTTGTTTTTTTTTTTTGCAAGTGTCATCTGCTTTTTATGTTGGGTAAATGGTTAACTCAATGCTCGTATCTTAACTAAATTGTGTGAGTTACACTCGCCACCAGCGACCAAGACAAAGTAAAGATGAACGATTGTTTGACAGTCCGATTCCAATGTTGCATTATATAATCCCCGGGAGACGACAGGTAGACAGCCAATCTGGCTATGCCGTCTCCCTGCGGTATACAGGTTTATTAGATTACTTTTGTTCTCTAATTCTGTATGTATATTTTTGTTCTATAATGATGCATGTATAATTTTCTGCTTTCTGTTGTATACTGCTAAATAAAGATTCATTCATTCATTCATTCCGCTATCTGCAATGCATTAGCATTGCAGATGGCGCATTGTTGAACTCAATGGTCGATTTTTTATTGTTTTCTCACAATGTATTTGCATCATTCTGTGAGCTCTTATTATATATAGAGGTGTTGATGTTTTCGTTCAAAGGCTTTAATGCTGAATTGAACTTGATTTAAGGCGAAGGATTTGTCCGACCGTATTCATATCTATTTGAATGTTGGCGTCGCTCTTGTCGTAGAGTTTTTGATTGGGGTTTGGAGACTGTCAGGGTCACCTCGTGTCGGAGAGTTTTGCATGTGGATGAAGTCCGAGTACCCGGAGAGAACCATCGAGCAGCGGCGAGCAAATGTCAGATTCCACAACGTACTAACTCCTCACAAACAGGGTTAGCATTGGTTGAAGACGAGTGCACCGTCTACGTGCATTACGCTTTAATACACGGCGCCACCGTGCCGCGTGTGGGCAACTGGGATTCAGTAAAGCAGATACCCCTGTTGGGGATCGAACAGTTGACCTTCCGGTGTGGAATACAATGTCGTGATACCACTGAGCCACGCTCTTCCTCTTTGTCGTAGATGAGAATTGCTGAAGATATCTGGGATGAGATTTTCCAGAAAATTCACTGATTTCAGCGAATTCATGCCCCAGGTACTGAAATTTTATTTCTATAAATTTGCATGAAAATGGTCATAAAAGACCATTTTCATGCACATTCATAGCAATTAATTATCTCTCAATCAACAGGTTCATTCTGTGTTCTTAGATATTTTTAAGAAACCTGATTTTCACAAATTTATCCTATAAATGTGGGAATTTTCACAAATTTCAGCGAATTTTGTTTCTCGCCATTCTCATCCCTGGGATATTCATATGATCACACTATTTGGAGAACTTATTTACTCTCGTAATAAGTGAGAGTGTATCCTCACTCAATAAGGACTATTTCGAAAATAGATGTTGATTCTATAACGTCCGTTCCCCACTATTCATGTTCGATATTCTATACTTTAGTCAGTTCCTTATCATCACTTTCTTCATAAGTGAAAACCGTGAAACCAAATTAGTGGTCACCTGATGGGTTAACAACTAAGTACATTGCAGAACGTGAAAAGTAATGAGGCGTGTCTACATGACGCACCCAAGCAACCCACCCAAACAGTTGTGGTCACCGACTCAAGTCATTCCATTATTGCGACAATGACGTATAATGTAATTCCAATTTCTGGGTTTTCTTCCTGGTAAAAGAGTCCGGTCGGGCTCTACCACTTCAGTGTAACCACTCTCTCGCTGCTGGAAAAACGCACAATTGTGCATGAAAATGCGCTAGTGTGAGAGGAACTTGCATTCTGCAATGACAAAAAATGTTCCGGCGATTATTTTCTTTAGTTCTTAATTCACTGTTCGCAGTGTAACTTTGACTGAATCATGCCCCCCTGCAAAGGATTTTTTCGCAACTCACAGCAACTGAACACCATACGGATCAGTTCGGTGTAATAAATACCAGATTTAAACTTATCAGCTTAGCAATAATGTTCAAAGACCCACCACGGCGAGATGCTATCTTGATATAGCAACGACTCTTCTTAATTAGATATAAAAAATGTTCACGCATTTGTAATATAGGGCGAGATCCTTCTAACGTAATTTTCTTGAGTACATCGCGTTTTCGTGTAATTAAGGACGAGTGATCCAACTTATCATCGTACGAGAAAACTAATAGGCAGGTCTTCCAGCTGAAGATGTTAACCGCATTGTCCTCTGAGACAAGGAAACAGCGAGAAGACAAGGAAAAACGAATGTTTTTGTTGAACACGTTCCAGTGGGTTTTTTTCTTAACTACCGTACAGTATAGTAGAGTTCCTCAAAACTTCGAAAATCTATTCGGTTCGATTTGAGTCGGGCTAATTCGGAAATTTTCGAATCGTTGAAATGTTCTCAAAATTCTACCAAATATCCCCCCCCCCCCCCCCTCCTTGAACTCTTCTTCTGTCATCAGGTCTCCTGTGCAGAAGACCTGATGATAGAGGAAGACTTCAAAGAGGTTCCGCTTCCGTAACTGCTATGTTCCGTTCTGATTGATTCCGCTTTTTTGATTGACTTTTCCAAACGGACTTGCCGTCGTTGAATACAATACTTCGTGTTAAAGTTCCAATATTTGTTATATTCCATGTTTGTAAGAAAGATTCGATTCGAGATTCGATTCGATTCAATTCGATATCCTTTGCCTGATTCGATTCAAGGGTCGATTCGATTCGAAATCAGAGATTCGCCAGGTGCCACAGTAAAGATAACAAAATGGTTTATGCAGCAGATGCTTCGAGTTTTAACAGAACTGGAAGAATAGATAGGGGTAGAGGTACTTGTTAGTGCTTGTTATCATCATAGCAACAGCAGTGGTAGTAGAACCTTCACATAACACGAAGACAAGATGAACACTTGTAAAAAAATTCCCCTTATTATTATATAGAAGTGGTAATAAGGATGTGGGAGGAAGTAGTAGAAGATACGATAGTCAGAATGAGTACTGGGGGGACTCATTGTTGTGGTAATCGTAGCACAGTACGTTATTCTGGTTGTTGTGAAAGCGGCAGGAGACAGTGTTGGTAATATTAGAAGCCATTGGTATATAGAGATTATTCCAACTGTCCGTTGATCTGGGTTGTCGTACTGAGACGAGTTGGCGATACCAGAACAGCCAAATCAAACAAGGCGCCTCAGACGCCGCGTTTGATCGGGCTTATCTGGTCGTGATCGAAATGCAATATGATAACTCATACTGGCTGACATATTTTGTTTATTATATGGCAGTGGATATTTAACCCTTTACCTAGCATGAAAAGCAGACGACATTTGCAAAACAAATTCTTGAATAACTCATTTTTTCATTTTTTGTCACAAAAACCTAGGTTATGACTCCTCGTTGGAACGAGCTCAAGGAGCTCGTTCCAACGAGGGGTCATAACCTATATTTTTGAGACAAAAAATGAAAAAATAATGAAAATTAATTGGCGATTTTTGAAAATAAAAAGGGGCGGTTTTGACGGTACGTTGGGTAAAGGGTTAAATATTGAATACGACACCTAAAATGTAAACTAAGAAGAAAGTATGAAAAATTTTGTCGAAAATGTTCCGCGCAAGGCACTCGAGTTTTTATTTCACATTTGTAAGATTATCCCTTCGAAAATCTGCGCACATCATTGACATCACATGAACCTCATTTGAGACATGTGTGATATGAATTTGAAAAAGTTGAAACTCTTATTTTTCAGCCATCGCGATTTAAAGAGCGAGTTACATCGGTACTGATGTAATGATTGTGGTCGTCATACAGTGAAGTGGTACTTCGATGCGGCACCTGTTCAGGGTGTGTAGTTACCCTCTTATACATATCGTGATATTTTAGTCATTTTCCGCTATGTTATAAATTAGCGTATAATAAAAAGGCTTTAGTCTCAAAATACTAGTATAATGGACAAACAATTATTAATGTACAGTGGAATCCCCTTAATTGAATATCCATTTTGCCAGTGAAAATTATTCAGTTAACAAGAGTATACAATTAATAGGAATTTGGTCAGTTTCCTGTTCTGGAGGTAAACTGAGCATTTTTCTATTATATCTTGTTTGACAGAGCTCATAGAGCTCTGTCAAACAAGATATAATAGAATAAATGCCTGTATTGGATGTAGTGAGGCCAAAAAGGTTGATAAATAAGGGGAATTTGGTGCATGTCACAGTAATTTTTTCGACATATTATAAAAATGTATATACAATTAACAGGAGTTTACTCTACAACCAACAGATCAAATTTGTACTAAAGGTATGGTAAATGGTTTTGTGTGTGAAAATTATATTCGATTAACAGGGGTATACAAATGAGAGATATGCAATTAAGTGGGCTCCACTGTACTTTGATTGAAGTCAGAATCTGTCAGAAAATCTTTTTGGCATGATTATACTTTTTCCCGAACATCTGTTATATATGTCGAACCTTCTTTTCAAGAGTGTTTGCCCCTAACGGGAAAGTTTCCATTCTCTTTTCGTATTGTTCGAGCTTACGATTGAAGATGGTTATAGAATTCCGGAGGTCACTGCAATTATGTTTGCACTCGATGCGTATACGCATGACCCTTAAGTCCATCCAACAACGTTCTCAGTCAGCAAGGCTTATACTGAAGTCCGTAAATTTCCATATATACATCTCCAGCAGTTCATCTGTTTTCCAAGAAACACATTCATATTGAAATGGGTTGAAATGATAGCAAACAGGGCTAATCCGGTGAATTTTATTTTTGAGTTGCTTTGTCAATCCTTTCAAACCCGACGAATTGTGTGATCTAATTTTATGCACTACTGTCGACAGGGAAATGGGAAAGTCTATTTTGTATTGGTGCGGAGGCTCAGTAATAATTTAATCCTACAGCCCTTTGGGGCCGTAAGATTAAATTATTGCCGACCCCCTTTCCGTATTAGGCATTTATTGTTGCATGCTTGTCTTTGATTACGCAGAAAATACATCCATCACATGTTGAAAGGGTCGATGTTTGTAAAAGAACCCCAGATGATTGAATTGGAAACCCAGCCAAGATCAACTATGTAATCTGGCAATCGTGTTCCTAGTATCGATTGCGTTTTTGCATTTCGTTTATACAATGCACAGAATGTACCCTGTCCATAGCAGCTGTTTTCCCATTTTCATTTTAACCATTCTCCTAATTGATCATCAAAATACTCCGTCTCCAAATGCAAAACGTATCATACATAGTTTTTTGTTACTTATTATTTTACTTCTAACAGATCGCATTGATGTGTTGTGAAAACGTACTAACACTGTTAAAACCCCGCAGTCTCCCTACTTTAGAAAGGGTTAGAACCCTCCAATGGACATTATACTGTAACTAATCGTACTAAGCTGATCTCCTAATGTTTTGTCTTTCATCTCAGAAAGTTTAACCACTAGCTCTTGAGAAATGACTTGGATAGCTTTTGTGCTATATACAGTACGTGGAGAGTGGATTGTAACTAAATCACCCGCAGAGTGGAGTGATCACCCAAGCTATAACTTTCAAATTTTGTATATATCGGCAAAAAACACAAGCAATGCTTCAGCCAGTGGACCTCCGGGTTTAACCCGGAGGTCCATTGGCTGAAACTTTGCTGGTGCTGGTTATGCTTTGCAACAAATTTGCAATTATTGCTCGGGTGGAATCTCCACTCTGTGGGTGATTTAGTGATAATACACTCACCACGTACTGTATAGTTACAGCAGCCATATTATGTCACCCTGCGAATGTACAAAGCAACCTTACATTTTCACGCCAATGGCTATAACATACAATCCTTTATTTTAACCTGCTTCCAGGAAGAAATTTGGGAGGCATTACTGTTGTGGCCAGGCTTAGTTAGGATGTCCTATTGAGGGAGATGGGGGGTAATTTTTAAGGTGTGCCAGATTGAAAAATGCTACAAGCATATCTGAAGGCCGTAGGCATGGAGGGCAGTAGATATGGCCCTCCCATAGGCGGTGGTTCGGGGGACTCCCCGAACCTCACAAATGGGAGGGCCATACTCACCACCACCTCAGGCCTACGGCATCCCCCTTCAATTGGGGGGGGGGGATCCCAGAGAAAATTTTGAAATTTCAATACCCTGAGAGTGAATTTTGGACCGTCTAGTGCTTTTTTCTCCATTTTGAGGGAGGCACTGTATTTTTTAGGGAAGTGGGGGCATGCCCTCTTAAGCTACGCCACTTGTGACATGTCATATGAAAAGATCGGCCCTCTTTCGCCAACGATCGTCAGTGAGATGTCTTGGGAAGGGATGTTTGTGGGGAGCGGTTAACGACCTAAGAATTTAAAATTTCGGGTCGCATCAATGAAATCCCCAAACCCGAATCGAAGCAGGCATCCCGAATCCCGAATCGAATCAGGGGTCTATAAGTTGTAAAAACTACACCTTTCAATTGTAAAATTTAATATTACTAGTCTTCATTCAATTATTGAATAAAACGCAAAACGATAGATTATCGAAGAAATTGCGGAAAGACAGAAATCGTATCCTCCACTGTGAAGATATAGAAATTCTCACTTTCACAGTAACAATCAAAATGGCGGCTTTCAAAGCATCACTTCAATGTGAATACGAGTCAAATTATCACTGGAAATGATCATTTTGTTCTAAAAACGTATAATGAAATGTAAATCTAGTCTTTTTGAGTGGATACCTATCATTTCCAGCAATAATTCAACACGTATTCACCTTGAATTGATGCATGAAATCCGCTAGTCCAAACATGGCCTGAAAGTCCGTAATATAAGTGTTTGGTTTGGTACGTCCTTTCAAAGGACGCACCAAACCAAAAACTTATATTACGGACTTTCAGGCCATGTTTGGACAAGAAACCCGCCAACTGAATTTGATTGCAAGACGCTACTTGTTCCAAGTATCAATCAGATCACTTCGCTGTTTACTTTCATGCATCAATTCAAGATTGGAACGCGTGGAATTATCAGATTCTTATAAAAAAGCGAATAATAAAAGAAAAACTAGAGTTTTGGAGTAGATACCAAAAATTATCTCACTTGTGACCGAGACAAATGGTCAGTTTCGCTCGCGCAAGCGCTCACGAAAAATAAACATTTCTCTCGGTCACTCATGAGATAATTTTCGTTATCCACTCAAAAACACTAGATATCCTCTAGATATTCAACGGCGACTCGCAGGCTTGGGTAAGTTAATCAAAAAAAGCGGAATATTCCTCAACGAAATCAAAGTAGTTTCGGAAACGGAACATCCTTCAACTCTTCTTCTACCATCATGTCTCCTGTGAGAGATCTGATGATAGAAGAGTTCAAGAGGAGGCCCTTGGAAGGAGTTTAACTGGCTGAGTGTTGGAAGCCACTGTCAGGATTTTCGAAAAATGGGGGTACCAGAGCAAAACCCAACATTTTCTTGCTCGTGTTTCATATTCAGTCAAATGCAAATTATATTTTGTGGAAATAAATTTGTTTTACCACAAATTATTAAAAAGAGCCATCAAATTTTGATGAACAGATTCAGACCACCAAAAATAATGAAGCCCTCAACCAGTTAAGAACATACTGATGATTCGAGAATTTCCGAATTAACTCGACTGGTATCGAATCGAATCATTGTGGCGATTTTGAATAGAATCGAATAGAAATTCGAAGCCCCAGGGGTCTCTAGCTTCTGTAAAAATATCTATTTGATCCATGTCTCAATCAGGCCTGAAAATAAGCAATCTAACATTTGCAGAATGAGGACTCCAGATGGTGATTTTGCTGATGCTATCCTTTCAGTGGGCCAATTTATCCTCTTGGTACCCCTTTCTGTTTACTTTTAAGACCCTGATTCAGATTGAGGTTCACAGAGGGTAAATTTAGCGATGCTACCCTGCTGTGCAGGGTAGAAACACTAAATTCACTCTCTGGGGACCTCATTTTGCAGATGACAGTCAGCTTATTTTCTGGGTTGGTTTCAATCCTCTCAAAGAAAAGCATTCGTATCAGCTAAAGGTCGTAGTTGCGATCCTAATTCGCTTCATCATTTCACCTGCGTAGTGTTCTTGGACAAGACACGTAATACGAATTCCCTAAGTGGAAGCACAGTGGCACAGCGTGCTTAGGCGTACTCCACAACCGTTACTAACCTTGATTAGTTAGTTGCAGTATTCAATGACCCCAAATGGGCTGCTCAGTGGACACCGAAAAGATGTCCGATACGATATGATCCTGGTAATTGAAAGTGTCGCAAAACCCCAAATAAATAAATAAAATAAATAAATAAATAAATAAATAAATAAATAAATAAATAAATAAATAAATAAATAAATAAACTTTTTATCACCTATTAATGATTGAAAACATATGTGAAAATGGTCCTAGTTTCGTGATGTAATTGACCCAACAGGGAATATTCTTTTCAATTTCATTTGTTGTGTTCCTTGACTCAGGTTGGATTATGCAATAATGGGTATTCTGTGAGAATCATCTGCCCTGTTTTTCACTATTTTCACATTTAAAAAAATACCCAACGCTTTCGGTTCAATGTCCGGCATTGTTCAAACACAGTGAAATAAATGGTGTTAGGTTGGGTTATTTACCCTTGCACAAAGATTAATGATAGCGGTCAGGATATCGAGTGGGGCTACAGAGTAGGGGGGGGGGGGGGTACCCCAACCCACTCATCCAAACAGAAATTCGGAAAACACATGGCTATTGGTGACTAAAGAGTATCATTATAACGCAGAGTACCCAATAAACAGACGACAACAATGTGTTTGTTCCACTTGGGAAGCTGAGAAAAACATATAGCAAAGGTTGTATAAACCCTATGTATAAACCCTGACGTAACGTTATATTAGGACAGTGCTCGCGTGTGTTAAGTGGCGATGTGTACTAAAGCGCACTATACGTCGTTGGTGCACTTGCCTTCAACCGCTGCTAACACTCTCCGTGTCGAGTTAATAAGTTGGAGAGTCTGACAGTTACTCGCCGCTGTACAGTGGTTCTCCCCGGTACTCCGCCTTTCCATATCCGTCAGTCTGTCCGATATGATATGACCCTGGCTTTTTAATGTGTCATTAAACCCCAATAAACAACCATAAACAAACAAACAGTTCACTCAATACACTCTAAAGTTAGTTGGGTTAAAAATTAACCCCAATCAACTGGGTGGAGCGAATATGAACCCAGTTGGGTTCATATTCAGTTAACTCTGTCTATTTAGGTTGAGTTTTAACCTAGCTGAGTTTAGAGTGTAACACAAATCACCGTTCAAATTTTATTATTTTTTTGCTTAACCCTTTACCCAACGTAACGGTCAAAACCGGCCAGCGCTATTCTCAAAAATCGCCAGTTAATTTTTATTATTTTTTCATTTTTTGGCTCAAAAACATAGGTTATGACCCTCATTGGAACGAGCTCAACGAGCTCGTTCCAATGAGGGATCATAATCTATGCTTTTGAGACAAAAAAATGAAAAAAACGAGTTATTCAAGAATATTTTTGGCAAGTGTCGTCTGCTTTTCATGTTAGGTAAAGAGTTACAAACGTAGAACTCGTTCCAGTTGGGGGAGGGGGGGTTCATGAAATATGTTTTAGGCAAAAATAAAAAATGGAAAGGCTTAGTAATTCAAGATTTATTTTGCAAGTAGAGTCTGGTAGTCCTTTTTGATAAACGAATCAATAATTCGCTCTAGCAGTTCAGGGGTTAATTATTTCCTGAAATAAACAATAATTATTTACTCTTCTTGAATTTGATTTATCACTCTATATGTTTTCACATTTATGTTTGTGAGATTCTAATATTTCGCCAACAGAGAACGAAATAATTAATTTTACATATAGCACCTTGATCATGTGTTCGAATTATTCAAATCGTTTTTCTTTGAAAAATGTTGTAAGTCATAACCCGAGATGGTAAAGCTATTATAGTATACCGTCTCACCCTATGATCTATTAGGTGTTGTATTCCATCGCGTGGATATTACAAGCCTTTGTGAAAAATATTTTATGTGAATAACTTAACACCACATAAAAAAATATATTTCTCTCAAAATTATTTCCTCCTCTTTTTTATGCTTTTGGCATATCAACACAAACGTTTATAGACGTCTATCGAAGAATTCTTCACGACAGACTGAACTTAAAACATGCCCTTTCTGTCAGTAGTTTTTGGATTCTTATCTGTAATTTATGTGCAAGTTTTGACACCATGGCCTATGTATACGTAATATTTTAATTGGGCTATTTATCACGTACCACCTTGCTTCACAATCCACATCGATAGTAATAAGAAACGTTTTTTACCTCCTTCTTGATAGATCCCGCGCCGGATTCTCGAAAGTCACACCATGATGAAATCACATGAACTGATCTGGGGTTATTGTTATGACAATGGTGTAAAAATGAGCTCAAATGCTTATGGAGTCGTTGTTTGGTCTAGAGGGTGTGTTCAATTACGAAAGTATAGTACAGGTAGTTTATGCATACTAATTTGGTCCATTTTAGGTTCAAATACGACTATTATAGCATTGTTAACTCTCCCACAGGCTTGTACTTTAACGACTCATCAAGCGACAAGTCTGATCTGTGCACTGGGGAAATATCTATTTTTAATCGTCAAAAGATACCCAAGTTTATACTGAACTTGATGGTAAGCATTGGTTTGCTTTGTGAGCATGTAACTGTAATTGAAGCTACAGATAAGTCGCTCTGCTAAGGGCACTGCCCCATAGAATAACTCATGGCGGCGCAATAATATACTCGCCCAAAAAGAAAGTGTGCATTGTAGAAATTGATCAAACTCCAAAAAAATAATTTCGTAGGTGTAAAGAGTGTTAACCTGTTCATGAATAAGATATATTGAACACAAAAACAGCTTTCCCCGTTAAAATTGCATTAACGTTAAATGACGTGCTGCACGTTTGTGAAAAGGCATGTTTTGCACGTGGAGAGTCTGCAAATTCATGCAGCAGTGTGAATCCTTGGGTATTTAAACACTAAAGTAAGGCCTTCACATTCAAACTTGCGCTGCTGTTAAAACGACTCCACATTAGCATGCCAAGATTGACAATGAATCAACGTCTCCTTGCCCTGGGTATGATTAGAGCTGGCAGAACACACAGAGAGGTTGCCCAGCATTTGAATTGCCACCGTAACACTATAGACAGGCTAGTCCATCGACATGCACAACATGATGACGTTCGAGACCGACCCCGCTCCGGGAGACCCCGAGTTACCACCCCTGCACAAGATCGGTATATCCGTGTCGTCCATCTCCGGAACCGGCAACAAACGGTAACGACGACAGCCAGGAACATCCCTAACCTGAGACGGATACATCCTCAAACAGTAATCAACCGGCTAAGAGAATACGGCTTACGTCCACGAAGACCTGCAATTCGTCCGATTTTGACCTTACGTCATCGTCGTGCTCGACTGCAGTGGTGTAGACAACACCTCAGGCATCCCTTACACTGGTGGCGACGTGTTTTATTCACAGACGAATGTCGTTTCCATCTTTCATCATCAGATTGGCGCCAGAGAGTGTACAGACGTCGAAACGAACGCTACGCAGATCCATGTGTCGTGGAGCGAAACCGTTATGGGGGAGGGTCACTCATGGTGTGGGGTGGCATCACTGCCCAAAACAGACCTGAGCTGGTCATTATTGATGGCAATCTCAATGCAGCCAGATATCGTGATGAAGTGCTTACACCTGTTGTTGTCCCATTTATGCAACGTCACGGCCCCGGCGTCATTCTACAGCAGGACAACGCCCGACCCCACGCAGCTCGTGTTGTTCAACAGTATCTGCAGCAACAACAAGTGCATGTTCTTCCCTGGCCCGCAAATTCGCCCGATATCTCACCCATTGAGCACGTTTGGGACGAAATGAAACGTCAGCTACGCCGGCTTCCCCATGCACCGTCAACGCTTGTGGAACTCCAAAGACAAGTTATCAGAATATGGAACAACATCCCACAACACTTCCATGCTAACTTGTTCGCTTCCATGAGGCGTAGATGCACAGCAGTAGTCGATGCAGACGGAGGTCATACCAGATATTGAGTGTGTGACTTTTGTGTTTGACCCTTAGTGTCTTTGACTCGCCATGGCACCAAGAGTATTCGTCGTAGAGTAATGAAATTTCTCGTGTTGATTACAAATTGGTTCATCTGTGATTGAATACAATTTCCATGAATGAAAATGATAGATATCGTTTTTTAGTGTTATTTTTTAGCATGCACACTTTCTTTTTTAGGAGAGTATACATACAATCAGGTGGGGAGATGCACTTTAGTAGTGATAAGTGAGGATCTCCACATGATAGATTATTCATTCATTTATTTATTGGGGTTTAACGACACTTTCGACAGCCAGGGTCATCTCGCGTCGGACAGTTTTACGGGTGGAGGAAGCCGGAGTACCCGGAGAGAACCACCGAGCAACTGTGTAAGTAACTGCCAGCTTCCCAACGTACTAACTCCACACAAGCAGTGTGGTTGAAGACAGGTGCACCATCGGGAGCGCGGTGGCTCAGTGGTAGACTGTTGGACTTCTATGCTAGAGGTCCCGAGTTCGATCCCCGTCAGGGACGACTAGCGTTCTGTCCTTGGGCAAGACACTTTATCCCGGTTGCCTACATGGGGGCACGATGACGCCGTGTGCTAAGGTGTACTGCACGTCGAAGGTGCACATGTCTTCACCTGGCTGTAACCCTGCGTGAGCAGAACTTTAATAGAATTAGAATGTTGAGTAGCTGGCAGTTGCTCGTCGATGCTCGGTGGTTCTCTCCGGGTACTCCGGCTTCCTCCACCCGTAAAACTGTCACGGCCACGATTAGCCATTGTGCATAAGTATGTGACCTCAAACACCAATAAATAAATAAATAAATACAGGTGCGCCATCGACGTGCAGTACGCCTTAGTATACAGCGCCACCGTACCCCATGTGGCCAATCGGGATTATGTGGCTTGCCCAATGACCCAACGCACTTACCCCTGGCGGGGATCGAACCGTGAATCCCTCAGTTTGATGTTCAATGTCGTAACGACTGAGCCACCGCGCTCCACACATGGTAGATTCACACACAGTTAGATATAGACACCATACGCAAAAAATATACCTACTATATCACAGTTATTTGTATTTATATGGGGAGAGAGAGAGAGAGAGAGAGAGAGAGAGAGAGAGAGAGAGAGAGAGAGAGAGAGAGAGACAGAGAGACAGAGAGAGACAGAGAGAGACAGAGAGACAGACAGACAGACAGACAGAACGTGAGGGCGAGGATTAAATAAAGAGAGAGAGAGAAAGACTTTACAACGATGTATAATTGGAAAAAAAATAATAATTTGTACCACAATAGGCATGTTCAACAAACTTATGGAGTCAAACAAGTAAGTTTATTACCTTCTTTAATGTAAAAATCAGAAATTAAAACTGAAAAGTGTTGTGGATTACTTCGACACAATGGTTTTTATTGTGATCATCACTATCTGTGACAACAGTTTAGCCGTTTAAACTCCGAGGACCTGTGTGGCTTCGTGTCGTACGTAGCTAGCACCAAGAAAACGGGAGAGTCTTTTTGAAATAATAATAATTTAATCCTATAGTCCCATAAATTATCTTCGATCCTCCTTTCCAATGTGTTTATTTTGGTGGCTGTTCACGGACAACAGACTTTTTTCCTAACGCAATAATTGTGAATAACAGGTTTAAGAGCCTAAATCAGCTAGGCTAAATTATCATTTGAACAATTTTACTTCAATAAATGATAAGTCATCGCACACAAAATCAGACAAAAATATATATTATCCCGTTGTGTTTACGTACAAAATCATGTATAAGAAAGATTCAGAGCCGAACTCTTCGAGTCAAGATATAACCTTAGAAACAAGAGCGATACTCTCACAAGAGAGAAACTACGTTCCATTAAATCGACTCTGTTTCGACTTTTTTCCTGTCCATGTCCGGAAAAGTCTCAAGTGCGTCACCTGTCATTGTTTTTGATGTGACGTCGCAGGCCTGTTGCTGCTAAAACCTATCGCGGAGAGAACTTTTTCCGACAGCAATCAGCGAAGATGGTAAGTAGATATTTATCGGATATTAAACAATTCCTGCTCGGGCTACCTATGTACCGAATTCCATGGTCAAATGTCGATGTTCACTCCGTTTTCCTTGCAAAAATGTCGATTGCTGCTGTAATGTCTTTATTTGTTTGGTCTGCGGAGGAAAACATTTGTGTAAACTTTCGGCAGTCACTTCACGAATACTTCGATATCACATCAAGGGCAATAACAGAAGGCAAATTGCTATCATAATCCAATAATGCGCAATAAAGTGGCACCACGTGTAAGCTCCAGTTCACTAGAAGCAGGGTTCCGATGCACTCCACTTTAGCAATCACCGGCTCCAGTTCACTTATCTACAGATCGAGACGAATCTATCCGTCGTATTTCTGCGTACTGAGCGGCAAAATTGGCAATGACGGAGGAAATACCAAGGCGTTGTTGCCTTTATATGTACAGCCTGACTACAAACTCCACGAAAACTCTAAAATAATGTGAAACTAAAGCCACAAGTTCAAAGCTGTTGGATAAATGATTGCTCATCTATCAGGTATCCCAGTCAGACATACAAATCGGTCTATCCATTGGTATGTTAGTTAAACTACAACCTAGAACAATCTGGAGCTATTATTTACATGTTTTGGCTATAGCATAATCATCAATGAAGATGTACAGTACACGGAGAGTGGATTGGTAGTAAATCACCCGTGGGGTGGTGTCTCCTTTAAGACAACAATTCCTAGTCTGGGAAAAAAAGCATTAGAACGATGAGCAAAGTTTCAGCCAAGGGACTTCCGGGTTGAACCCGGAGGTCCCTTGGCTAAAAAATGTGCTTGTCCTTTTCATGCATTACCACATGAACCGTCACTCCACGGGTGTTTTAGTGATAATTCTCTCTACGTACTGATGATGATCATCAATGAAGAATTATACACATATCTCCAGCTTGTCCAGTGCGATGTAACACTTTCACGTAGGGATTATTATAATCCCTGATGGGTACGGGTGTGGGATAGGAAAATCTCACCCGAGGGTAAGATATTTGGGCCAGACACGAGGCTTGCCGAGTGTCTGGACCAAATATCTTGTCCCGAGGGTGAGATTTTCCCATCCCACACCTGTACCCATCAGGGATTATTTTTCTCCCCCACCATACAGCGGTTACGTTAGCCAGAGTTAATCGGCGGTCACGTGGTGATATAATCAACTCATTTGGTACTCGTTGTTTTGAAAAACTAATGACACCACCGGAAAGAGCATGCAAAAGTTATGTATATACCAAAGGTATATACCACGAAATCGATTAGGAACGGTGGCATCTTGGGGTTTAAAGAGTTTTAGAGCATCAAACTTTGATCACACGGCATTCTGATGACGTCAAAATGAATTAGTTGGAAGCAAAAAACTGATACGATATGCATAACGTCATAATAACGTTATAAATGTATAACGTCACGTGGGTGGGGTGGGATACATCTGTCTCTCCCTGCTATCTCACCCTGGACAGACTATGTTACACATGCAGTGGGGGGAGAAAATCATGTATAGCTGCCGAACTATATCTGATGATTTTGTTACCGTCAGATCTTTTTGCCCGTTTGTCCTTGTCATAATGGGGCACATTTTCACACCCCATGCATAGATGTTAGAATTTAAAACTGAATTGCGAATAAACATGCAAATAGGCCTCCCATTTCATGGCTACATATATGCAAAATTCGATATAAATCGCACTTTTGTCGTTGGAATTTGATGGTTATATATTGTATATTGGCTATCGCGTTTTGTTTACGTTTGTTTGAGTTTTTTGTTTACGTGGTTTAATAGTAAGGCTATCGCCTGTACTGAAGTTCTCGGATCAAGCTGAAATTTCGCTGACGCTACCAGTTTATGTTATTCTTTTTGTTGACATATAAATTGAGCTTTTTTAACATTGTCTTGCTTAAAGTCAAGTGTCACTTTAATTTACCCGAGTACTCTGCGAAATTGAAAAGTATTTATCGGGTTTATCGTAGATATATAGAAACTTAAGCCACCGACTGATAACTTATTACTCTTCATACATTCCAGATTAAATACAGATGCTATTACTGCAAGGAGAAATATGACATTGCTGATGAAGCACCAATTCATACAAGAACTAATCACCCTGAAAACATTGATTTGGGGTTTTGCCACACCGTTTTGGAAGCTCATTGTTTCAGTTTTTATTCAATATTCTTTCTGAACAGCAGCCAACAAGCCACTGGTATCCAAATCGTGTACACATCAACCATATTTTAGTTAAATGCGCCCGATTAAAATGCCCTAGTGAGCCGATCAGAACAGTAGTGATCAGTGGTGAACTAGGTCCTTTTTTCGGAATATTTATCTCATCAGATTTTATCAGGACACTGGACATTTTAGTTGTCAACTCAACCAGTTTGGATAATACAGACCACGAATATATCTTGCCGCACGCGTTATATTGTTGGGAATAAGATGCTTTATTAGGGGTAAAATCAGAGAGCGAAAAACTGAAGTGTCGGCCAAATTCCGCCAACGGGATTTGTACACAAAATTTTATTGTCAGTTTGAAGCGCGGGGTCCGGTGAAATTATCGTCTTAGTTTTGTATTTCGTAGTTCTTATGATGAGTCCGGGTAAGAATTTAAGATTAAATCACACAATAACTGTATAAAACTTACCTAAATCCGCTCACGTTTTCAGAAATTAAGGTTTCAAATTCCGAATTGAACCGGAAGACGTCGGTATGCAACAGGAAAAAAGTCGGAACAGAATCGATTCAATGGAACGTAGTTCCTCTCCAATGACTCCGATTTTAGTCAGGGAACCAGGTTGACTCAATTTGCACTTTCGCGAACAAAAGGCTTGATACCCAGAAATCATCTTACTTCACGAACCGTCTTAGAAATCTAATTTTGAAAGTTCCGCATTCCTGACGTTTAGGGACCAGTAGCCCCACGAAACTACTATAAACGACTTTAGTTTGAACTTTAGTGTACAAAGCTGATTTTACTCCTATCATCACTACTCGTAAGAAAATAATTCCTGAAACGAAATTTCCTGGTGTTTTAATTTAACCCTTTACCTAACACGAAAGGCAAACGACACTTGCAAATAAATTTTTTGAATAACTAATTTTTTTCATTTTCGCGGCAAAAACATAACTTATGACCCCCTCATTGGAACTAGCTCGCTTATGACCACTGGTGTTTTTGAGACAAAAAATGAAAAATTAATGAATATTGAATGGTGATTTTTTTTTTAACACTGGCCGGTTTTGGCCGTTACGTTGGGTAAAGGGTTAAGAAAGCGTCTTTTGAAAGTACCTTACGAAGCACCAAATGTATTATCGCTTTACACAATGAATGGTCCGCATGTACCCGCGTAACATACAAATTCAGCAGTTGAAAAAATAGTTTTGAAAAATTTCGACAAAACTATCATGTGACCCCTCATTGGAACGTGCTCAAGGAGCTCGTTCCAATGAGGGGTCACATGATATTGTTTTGTAGACCTTTTTGGAAAACTTTGGTGAACTAATATTTAAAATAATAAATTGTGATATCGTCTGCGTTGTGTAAAGGTTTTTCGAATCAAGGCATGCTGATTCGTTCCGACTGTGATGCCTCAAGTCTCGATTGTGGTACTTATGTTCAGACATCTGAACTGTTTTCGATATACCGGTATACCGCGGTATGTTTATGAATACCGATATTCTGTTTTGAATATCGTGCAGACCTACTTCCACCCAGAGTTGCTTTCGCGAAAGTATAATATACGCTTTGTAGATATCCTCGTAAGTGTCAGAGCAGAGAAGGTCATCAACCATTGCCTTTTTACCTACATGCACCACCAGACTGGAGAAATGCAAACATATCAAGTATATATAAAAAGCAGACAAACACGCATCTGAAAACTATCGACCAATATCTCTGACGTCAATACCGTGCAAATTGCTCGAACATATCATCTGCAAACACATGCTGAAACATCTTCAAAGCAATAATGCACCAACAAACTTAACCCTTTACCTAACGTAACGGCCAAAACCGGCCAGCGCTATTCTCAAAAATCGCCAATTAATTTTCAAAATATTTTCATTTTTTGTCTCAAAAACATAGGTTATGACCCCTCGTTGGAACGAGCTCGTCGAGCTCGTTCCAACGAGGGGTCATAACCTATGTTTTTGAGACAAAAAATGAAAAAATTTAGTTATTCAAGAATTTTTTTTGCAAGTGTCGTCTGCTTTTCATGTTAGGTAAAGGGTTAAATAAATCATGGCTTCCGTTCCGGTTATTCCTGCGAAACGCAACTACTAGTAACAATGAATGACCTTCTCCAATCATAGGACAGGGGAACACAAGTGGATGTTGCCATATTAGACTTCTCCAAAGCTTTTGTTACAGTCCGCACAAGGAACTCCTTCTCAAAGTGCATCAGTGTGGCATCAGAGGATCAATACACAACTAGCTAACCTCACTTCTCACACAAAGACAAATGAGGGTGGTATTGAAAGGGACCTCCTCAAAACATGTCACAGTTGACTCAGGAGTTCCACAAGGTACAGTGTTAGGACCGCTCATTTTCCTCTGCCACATCAATGATCATCCTGATGCAGTAATCTCGCAAGTACGCCCTTTCGCTGATGACTGCCTATTATATAGACCAACTCAATCGTTCCAGGACCACAACATCCTCCAACATGATCTACAAAATCTAGAAAATGGATAGACACTTCGGGAATACTTTTCAATGCCAAACAATGTTATATTCTATTAATAAAGAAAAAGTCAAACAAGTTCTACTCACTAAACAACCATATCCTCGAAGAAGTTCAGAACAACCCATACCTTGGTCTACAAATGTCCAACAACCTGAAATGGGGGACCCTCATCAACAACGTAGTACAAAAGCAAGTGCGGCACTGATTACTAAGGAGAAATCTAAAACATTGCCCATCAGAATGCAACAATACTGCATATATATCCTTAGTCAGATCCACCATGGACCATGGAAGCATAATATTGGATCCATCACTGAACTTAGAAACAGACAAGCTAGAAAGGATACAAAAGAAGAGCAGCACGACTAATTACTGGGGACTATATGAGCCGGGACGAAGATTGTGTCGCCCAGATGATGGAACAGCTTAGACTGTCTCCACTTCAGGCGAAGAGATGTGTCCAGCATCTAGTCTATATGCATAAGGTGGTTGAGGAGTTTCTGCCAGCAATACTCCAGACAAATTCATTAATTTCTCAAAAAGAACCCGTCTTGTTAAAACCACAAAATTCACGGACTTTGAAACATCTTTGAAACTGCAGAGAAATATTATATACAATACCCATCCAATCACAATTCGGAATGCAAAAACTGAACAATTCAAAAGCTCTTTCTTTGTGAAAACAGCCATAAACCAAACTATCAGAAAATATAGTCCGCGAGAAAACAACTGAGGAATTTAGATCTGCCTTCAATTCATTCCATCATTTAGCGCTCTCCCCCGTCGTGTTGTACCAGTGGTGGGATCCAACGACATAACAGATACAGATACACACATGTGTGATAACCTATGCTTTGGTTAATTGATCATAGGAATGCGGATACTGGAGTCTTGAGTTCTTTGAATGAAATGTCTTTTTTATTAATCTGTTTCCTTCGATCAGCAATGCATTCAAAAGAACATAATTTCAAACAGAAACTTTCAATGGTATAGTTTTTGAAAGACATGAAGTTAACCCTTTGAACCCGAAAGACCGTTTTTTCGGCACAGGATCGTGATACAACCTGGGGCTAATACTATAAAACTTTTACAATTGTATTTTCTAGAATTGTATTTTCTAGTTATGACTTCAAATAGTTTAAAATGAATCAGTAGCATTTTCAAAGATCTGGCAATTTGCCAATTGTCATACCTTTTAAAAAGCTACTGACTCATTTTAGTCAGTTATATTATTATGAAGAAAATACAATTCTAGAAAATACAGTTGTAAACGTTTTCTAGTATTGGCTGCTGGATTCATACAGTAGATGGCTACAAAGTGACTGTGTGGGGTAGACTAATCACTATTTTGACCTACCCCCAAATAATGAATATGGCCTCTTCTAATTGCTGCCATTGAACTAATACCACCAGGGTTCAAAGGGTTAAGTCGAAATGAAACGCATGACACCCCGTCAGTTCCCTTAATAAGGACTGACATGGAAGTAAAATTAGCTGTGTGTACGCGTAAATGCTAACTATTTTTTTCTCATTGTTGGGTACATTCATAAAACACATTCTTCAGTTAAAACGTCAGGAAGTTTTGTCACAAAATTCTCTTCTTGTCGAAAAAAAATGATAGAAGTATCATCCACAGAATCATCAGCATTGTACGCGAAGTGCAATTAAAGCCGGTTTAGGAGGGGTTTTTTTTTGGTGGGGGGGGGGGTGGGGGTGGGGGTATCATCATAAGACTCCTTTTTAACCCTTTACCCAACGAATCGCACGCATCCGCCCGCGTAATATGCAAATTCAGCAGCTGAAAAAATATTATTTTTCGAAAAATGTCAACAAAACCATATCATGTGACCCCTCTTTGGAACGAGCTCGTGGAGCTCGTTCCAAAGAGGGGTCACATGATATGGTTCTGTTGAAATTTTTTGAAAAATTTTAAAAAATGATATTTAAAATAATAAATTTTGATATCATCTGCGTTGGGTAAAGGGTTAAATTAAAACGCTAGGAAATTTCGTTTTGGAAATTACGTTTTTATGATCAGGAATGATAGTAATTTCAGCCATAAAAAAAATCAGCTTTGTACGCGAAAGTGCAAATTAAAGTCATTTTTGGGTGTTTCGTGGGGTACTTTTAAAAGACCCCTTTTTTAATTCAAAATGCCAGGAAATTTCGTTTAGGAAATTATGTTTTTATTGTCAGGGATGATAGGCGTATCATCCAAAAAAATCATCTTTGTACGCGACAGTGCAAATTAGAGTCATTCCTTGCGATTTTGTGTCGATCATGACCCCCCCCAAGACGCCTGGAAATTAGGTTTCTGAGAAAGTTTGTGAAGTACTTTACGGACGCGGTGGACTGGTCACTTTCCACCGGGGCGCAATATTTCCACGGACGCAATAATATGATTTTCCAAACACTATTTAAAGGAATAATTAGCAAATATTTACCCGGTTCTTCATTGATTAAAATTGTGCTAATGGTGATTTTTACTACCTGGTAAACGCATGCGTGGCAATCACTGCTCACGCGTGGATTATGACCAGTCCACGGCGATTGTGATGTATCAAACCTTTTGTACGCGAAACTGTTCATTGAGCCAACCTGGCTCTCTGATTATTTTGTACATAAACACAATTGTGACGATTTATCTTACAAGTCTACACTGTGGTGCCAATAACTTGTTTAACTTTCCTTTTAGTTTCATATTTCATTCTTTCACTCACAAATCGCATGCTGTTGCACTAGAAACAGTAATGTATACGGCTGCCTTGAACGTTCCTCTTCCCCATTTAATCTTAATGAGTGCCTTTGACTGACATTCCAAAAGATGTTCGACGTATGTTCGCGGAAGTTCGGCGTATATTCACGGAATTACGATGTATAGTCGCCGTTGTTCGTCGAATATTCGCCGTTATTCTCCATTTTTTTTATCTTTACGCAGCGTTTCCACGCTAACGTAACGGCCGTCCGAAGGCATTGGCAATATTGTCTCCGTTGTATTACATTTAAAATGTCACGGACCTTCAGTCAAAAATTGTGACGGAGATAAAATTGTCTAATAAAACACACATCGCTAGGAAGGGATTATTGATCAGTTAAAATTGGTAAAAACACGGGGATATATTAGCTATAAGACTCGAGATGTGTAGAGGTAAAAATAATTCCTTAAAGGGGAATGTAAACAGTATGGGCAAAATTACCAATAGCAAACAGAGCAAAAAGGGTTATTAATTCCAGTTTGTGGTGTATTTTTAGTTCATTTGCATTATATATAATAAATAACATATACCGAGAACAATAGGTTTGTTTTTAACAATTTAAATATTTAATAAATTAAATTTTAAAGAATATTTTTTCTGGGCTCTTAAACTCATCATGGTGAGGTTCAATCTCGACAAAACTGACATCAGCGGTTCTGTCTTTTTGTGGTACATGTGAGCTGAAACCTGAAAATTTGATATATTGTGCCAAAATTAAATAATGTTTGACTTTGAAACCGTTTAAAATGTGTTAATGAAGTATATGCAACAAAACCTGTCATGCTGAGTTTTTGTCTAGAAAATATGGTGGGTCATTTCTGTCAATAACGTTTACTAACGCAGCATTTAACCTAGAAAAGTACCACTAAGTTGAAAACTACTCAGTCCTACGAATATCGAATATGACCCCACTAATGTGATCTGAATGAAGTTTATTATTAAATTAACCCTTTGAAATCGTAAGGCGATTCTTCGGTCCAAGGCATAATTTCATCCAACTTTTGTCTTATTATAAGAGGCCTATACATGAGGCACTGATGATAAAACAATAACTGCAGTCTGCAGCCAGACGACAGCAGAATGCAGTTATTATTTGATCCTCCCTGTATATTGACATTGGACTGACTGTCTCCCTCTAAGTGTACACAAAGGCGATACCATTCCAGGAAACGAGGGTTTAAAGGGTTAAGCATTATGGTGTAGGTGTGCACATAAATGTCATATAGATGTGCCAGTTACATTGAAGGAGAACTGTTACTTAATATTTTTTTGTTATATTCAGCAAAGTCAAACATTATGTACTCTCGCTGACACTTGTTTTAATCTTATCGTAATTGTATCAGTTGCATCACATCCATATAAGAAGAGTGCTGTCTGAAAATTATTGCTGAGGTAAGAGAGACCCGGCCAACCTTGAAATTATAGTGTTTTTGTAGTGGTTTTCTCTCAGGGTATCCGAGCCAAACACTCTTTGGATAACATCACTGGCTGGTATTGTTAACCATAGTTTTTGAGAAAACCCATCATCACAAAATGCATCAAGGTGGCTTTTTTCTGTTTACATCCGTTCATTAACATATGTACCAGCCTTTTACTCTTATTTCTTTTATGACAAAATATATCAAAATTCCAGTTCTCAGTATATATATACCACAAAAACAGAGTACTGTTGACACTGGTTTTGTTGAGGTTGTAGCCTATCTGATAGTTTTGTTTCATATGTTGTTCCAAAATGCCATTTCTTGCATTTCCACACAGATTTTATTGTCTGATTGAGAATGCGTATGCACGGGACAAGATTATTCGCTTGTTATCCTGCGCAAAATGATTCAAAAGTGGTACTCCGGCCCCCGTTTATTTCGAGGCAAGTCAGTTGAACACATAGTTGGAGAAATAACAGGCCTTTGGGTCGGTCTAATTTGGGGATATTCAGATTTGCCTAGTCAGCGGCTGTTTGGCTCCATTGAAGAATTTGTTTTGCAAATACAGACTTCTTAAATTCCATTTCCCGGTTTCTGCGGGATGTATTGGTGACTCAGAATATCTATTACCAGTAACCCCATGGGTCCTTATTCCAACTCTGATCACTTTTAGTGCAACAGGACAGATTCCCCAGCATTCAGTTTCTGGGTATTTTTGGATAAACTCGTTAAGTTAAAACACAAAACCTTTGCAGTTGTTTCTAGGAAAGTCTTAGCTGCCTTTGTAGGCAGCCAAGACTTGCCTATAAACAACTGTAAAGTCATAAGTACAAAGTATACAAATCTCCAAGCCTTTTAAGGTCAAATCATTTCAACAAAAATAGAAAAGAAAGCATAAAACACACCATGCTGTATGTTGTGCCCGAATTTGAGAACATTCGTGTATTTATTTACATTTATTTGTGTCTAAGGTCACATATTTCTGCACAGTTTCTAATCGTGATCTCAATATGAATATAAAGTTAACTGCGGCCAATCCTTTATAACCATGTTGTCCGTTTTAGAGGACCTCCGCCGTAGGCATTGGTTACCGCATCCCATTTAACCGGTAAAACTAAGCTTGTATACCACAGTAAACACACACTGCTTCACTTCCTTGGTTCTCACGGGAAGAACATTCGCGTACATTCATGTAATTTGGCTGTACTGGTTGCCGGTGTGAGTGGGATGGAGTTTAAAGGTCTGAATGAAGAAAAAGCAAATTTGTCAAATAATATTTAAATGTCACAAAGGACTTTTATCTGAACTATTTCCTAGCTCGTTTTCAATGCTGACTGTTTTGTGGCTTATCAAACTGACGTCAGTTCGCGAGGATTCCGAGGTTTATCATATTTTTGCAAGTCCCAAAGATCCTAACAGGTAAGCATGTGCGGACTCAATGTTCGCTGTTTTGCATGCGATCGCGATATACATGAATAATAGTGCCTGATCTAGATGTGAACCCGCCCTCTCCACCCTATGATTCAAAAGGATAACCCCCATCCAGGGTTTTATTACACGCATGTCCTATGAAATCCCCACCTACAGCAACGCTAAACCCTGCGGAAAATGTAACGGAAATCGTTGACGGACTCTTTTTATAAAGAAGCGGCATTTTCTACAAATCGAGCACCGCAAATACAATTTGAATCTCTAGCGATGGTTAAAAATCGTCCCCTGAGTTCCAATGTGTTCTATGTGCCGCTAGGCACATAGAACACATTATAACTCAGGGGACGAAATAGTAACACAGGTTCCACTCGCAAATTTGGTTGGCGATAAAATGTGGGTTTTTTTTATTGTTGTCAAATGAATGGCTGCGTGTCCTTTTAATAATTGCTTTTACAGACGCGAAGGTGTGTAATAAACACCGAACGACACGCGTGTGTGAATGGGTTAATCGATATTGCACTTGTGCCATTGCGAAAGGATGAATCTCGAGGCCTGCGGCCTCTCGGTCTATCCTTCCGCGCTGGCACTCGTGCCATATCGATTAACCCATTCACACACGCGCGTCGTTCTGTGTATATACAGGGTGATCAAATATTTGAAGAATCGGCGAAAAAGGAAATTGTCCAAGGTTTTCACCGTGGAAAACGTTCAGCCTGTAAAACTACTAGACATGACTCTCATGTCATAAGAGTGCAGCTCGACAAATATGCTGGAAGGATTGTTCCTAATTTGTTGTCAGAATATTGGACATGTATGCAGTTTAAAATACCTTTTCGTGATTATGGTTGACTTTACTTGTCAAACAAAATAAGTTCTTGGCGATTATTATCATGTTTAGAACAATTACATTGACAAAACTAAATTCACACAGGACTGCTGCGATCAAATTGTTTGCAAAACTGACGTTTCCGAAAGATTAATGACTACTATTTGTCAATAATGCTTTCGAAACAACTGAGTGACATTGCGAAAGTTATCACGAGTAAGAAGATAAAAGTCAAAAATAAAGTACCAGTCGTGTTTAAACAACCGTTAAGCAAGTTTGAACACAAAACTTATCCCAGAAATCATATATTTCACATAAATATATTCTGATGAAAGAAACTGAAAGACCGATTGTTCGACAACCACATTCGTGAGTTGTCGACCGTGACTGAATAAAATCGGACCATACAAAGTGTTCAGAACATTCAAATTGAATTATATCTATCAGGTATGGTTTCGTAACTTTTTCATACCTTTCCTATTCTAAAAAGGAAAACAGTGTGAATAAGAAATGTTGAGTTTTGAAACCACAAAACCCCATATGTTTTGAAATCGCGCACTTTTTCTGGACCGCACAAACTTTAATTGGAAAGATGAAACGATCAGGCTTTTGTGAACAATAAAAATCACAGTTTCATGTTCTTGTATGTAATAGCCGCATAATTGCTAAGTAACTTAACCCTTTACCTAACACGAAAAGCAGACGACACTTGCAAAAATAATTCTTGAATAACTATTATTTTCATTTTTTGTCTTAAAAACATCGGTTATGACCCCTCTCTGAAACGAGCACGACGAGCTCTTTCCAATGAGGGGTCATAATCTATGTTTTAGAGACAAAAAAAAATGAAAAAATATTGAAAATAAATTGGCGAGTTTTGAGAATAGCGCTGGCCATTTTTGTAGTTACGTTAGGTAAAGGGTTAAAGATACGATATTTCACTATCTACACTCTAAAATTTGGTTAGAAAGCAACCCAAATCAATCGGGTTATGTGAATATAAACCCAGTTGGGTCCATATTCACTCAAAACGGTTGATTTGGGTTGCTTTTAACCCAACTGACTTCTTAATAAATGTTCTTTGAGTTGATGGAGTGATAGGATTTTTTTCAGAACGAGTGTGTATGGTATTAACAACAGTTTACTTTTGGATGCGTCTATCGATGACACTCCCCCGTTGGTACCCCGGGAAGTTTTTGTTTACTATGGTAAGCAAGGTCTGCTTTACTGATAAAATAGATCGCGGTATATTGCGGTTATGATATAGCCATAATGCTGAAAGTAACCTTAAACACAGAAAATAAATGAATCGATGGAGCATATTATATTGCGGAATGGTATTCTGGCGTTAGAAGTGTTAGCATGTTAAAAAATATTAATATTCCTTTTTGTATGATAAGATGGATCCGCTTTAGTGGGTTGCAGTTTTCAGATAGAATGCAGAATATATAAAATAACAGAGAAATACAGTAAAACCTGACCTGCCAGGCCGTTCCATACACAAGAATTAAATTATGACCCTACAGAATACCAGGGACGTGCCCTTCTTGAGAGTGAGAGGGTAGTTTTTTGGCAAAGGGTACACATAGATGGGATTAGACACTGGTTTATCCGTGACTGCAAGAAAAGTTCTGGGGATGCCAAAGCACCAAACACTATTTATTGAGTAAATATTATTCTTTTATGCGTGAAACATACCATTTACTTGCACAGCATCTTGTGTGTTGTGATCCCCGCAGACCTTAGGCCTACGGGGTCAATACAGAACAGTTAAGCCACATGAAGGCCTAAAACACATTTGAACAATCAAAAGAGGGCCACCGCGTTTTATCCTTTGAACAGTGGATGTGGTAAACGGGGCACATTGAATGGAGGGATAGGTGGAGCGAGAAGCGAAGAAGTAGGAGAACTGTAGATCGACCCTTATTGGGGGGTCTGATGGGGACCCCGCAGGGGACCGAGGAAGGGAAGCAGTAGGGGATGTGGTAAACGGGCACATTGGATGGAGGAAAAGTTGAAGGTAGAAGATAAGTAGTAGAAGATGTACTCGAACGAACGGAGCAGATTGAGGAGGGGTCTTCATCTATCTGCCCTATGCTTAGCTTCTGCTGTAGTCACCCAATCGTATAGTCTCCCACCAGCCTTGAAGCTTTGTACCATTACTATTGATTTGTGGCTCTATGGCTCTTGGTACCTATCTGTACATAAAGAGTAGTCATTTGACTGGACTGGTTATGTGAAATAATTCATGAATGGTGAGGGACGTTGTATAAACACAAGTGCGCAAATGCGCACGAGTGTTTTACAATAGAGTCCCTCGAATCGAATGAATTATTTCACGTAACCAGTCCAGTCAAGCGATTACTGTAGGATAAGTAAAATTTACACAGACTCCAAGAGTAATGCATACCCCCCCCCCCCCCACCCCTCATAACAATAACCCACAACCACCTACCTCAATCTCTATCACAACATTATTCCACAATCAGTAACAAACAATAATCATTTGTGTGAGCATGGCCACTTAATGTTTACATTAAGGGGTTGTCCACATACATGTGATTCTAGTATTGATGACTGTCCCTTTTGTAACTGGAGTAAATGATTTGTCAACCCATGAATACTAACTGCAGGATTTGTTAAACTTACACAGACTCCAAGAGTAATGCATACCCCCCCCCCCCCCCCCCATAACAATAACCCACAACCCCCACCTCAATTTATATCACAACAATAATTCATAACAGTAACAAACAATAATCATTTGTGTGTGTAGGGCCCCTAATGTCTACATTAGGGGGCAGTGCCATACATGTGAGTAAATGATAATTAGAATAAATGCTTTATCAACCCATGAATACTAACTGCAGGATATGTAAAACTTACACAGACTCCAAGAGTAATGCATATCTCCCCCCCCCCCCCCAAAAAAAAAACAATAGCCCACAACCATTCACCATTCAAATTATATCACAGCAATAATTCATAACAGTAACAAACAACAATAATCATCTGTGTGAGCATTGCCCCTTAATGTTTACTAACTGCAGGATAAGTAAATTGTGTGATTCTAGTATTGATGATTGTCCCTTTGTAACTAGAGACAGACTCCAAGAGTAATGCATACCCCCCCCCCCCCCTCCGCCCCTATGATTGTTCTTTTTGTAACTAGAGTAAATGCTCTACCAACCTATGAATATTAACTGCAGAATAAGTAAAATTTGCACAGACTCCAAGAGTAACGCACCCCTCCCATAACAATAACCCACAACCAGCCACCTCAATTTCGATCACAACATTAATCCACAATCAGTTACAAACAATAATCATTTGAGTGAGCATTGCCCCTTAATATTTACATCAAGGGGTTCTGCCCATACATGTGATTCTAGTATTGATGATTGTCCCTTTTGTAACTAGAGTAAATGCTTTATCAACCCATGAATACTAACTGCAGGATATGTTAAACTTGCACAGACTCCAAGAGCAATGCATACCCCCCCCCCCCCTCCCCCCACCCCATAACAATAACCCACAACCACCCACCTCAATTTATAGCACAGTAATAATTCATAACAGTAACAAACAATAATCATTTGTGTGAGTAAGGCCCCTTAATGTCTACATTAGGGGGCAGTGCCATACATGTGAGTAAATGCTAACTAGAGTAATTGCTTTATCAACCCATGAAAACTAACTGCAGGAAATGTAAAACTTACACAGAGTCCAAAAGTACTGCATATCTCCCCCCACCCATTAACAGTAACCCACAACCAGTCACCTCAATTTATATCACAACAATAATTCATAACAGTAACAAATAATAAACTTTTGTGTGAGCATGGCTCCTTAATGTTTACATTAAGGGGTTGCGCCCATACATGTGACTCTAGTATTGATGATTGCCCCTTTTGTAACTAGAGTAAATGTTTTATCAACCCATGAATACTAACTGCAGGATATGTAAAACTTACACAGACTCCAAGAGTACTGCATACCCCCCCCCCCCCCCCCCCCCCATTAACAGTAACCCACAACCAGTCACCTCAATTTATATCACAACAATAATTCATAACAGTAACAAATAATAAACTTTTGTGTGAGCATGGCTCCTTAATGTTTACATTAAGGGGTTGCGCCCATACATGTGACTCTAGAATTGATGATTGCCCCTTTTGTAACTAGAGTAAATGTTTTATCAACCCATGAATACTAACTGCAGGATAAGTTAATCTTACACAGATTCCAAGAGTAATGCATACCCCCCCCCCCCCCCCATAACAATAACCCACAACTACCCACCTCAATTTATATCACAACAATAATTCATAACAGTAACAAACAATAATCATTTGTGTGAATAAGGCCCCTTAATGTCCCATACATGTGAGTAAATGCTAACAAGGGTAAATGCTTTATGAACCCATGAATACTAACTGCAGGATATGTAAAACTTACACAGACTCCAAGAGTAATGAATACCCTTAATGTTTACATTGGGGGGGGGGGGGGGTTGTGCCCATACATGTGATTCTAGTATTGATGATTGTTCCTTTTGTAACTAGAGTAAATGCTCTATCCACACATGAATACTAACTGCAGGATAAGTACAATCTACACAAACTCCAAGAGGAATGCATACCCCCCCCCCCCCCCCCCCCATATAACGATAACCCACAACCACCCACCTCAACTTCTATCACAACAGTAATTTCCAACAGTAACAAGCAATAATCATTTGTGCAAGCATGGCTCCTTAATATTTACATTAAGGGGTTGTGCCCATATATGTGATTCTAGTATTGATAATTGTCCCTCTTGTAACTAGAGTAAATGCTCTACCAACCTATGAATACTAACTGCAGGATAAGTAAAATTTACAGAGACTCCAAGAGCAATGCATACCCCCCCCCCCCCCACCCCCATAACAATAACTCACAACCACCCACCTCAATTCCTATCACAACAGTATTTCACAACAGCAACAAACAATAATCATTTGTGTGAGTATGAACCCCTTAATGTTTACATTAAGGGATTGTGCCCACACATGTGATTCTAGTATCGACAATTGTCCCTGCTCTAGAGTGATGCATACACCCCCACTCCCATAACAATAACTCACAACCACCCACCTCAATTCCTATCACAACAGTAATTCACAACAGCAACAAACAATAATCATTTGTGTGAGCATGAACCCCTTAATGTTTACATTAAGGGACTGTGCCCACACATGTGATTCTAGTATCGATAATTGTCCCTGCTCTAGAGTAATGCATACCCCCCCACCCCCCACCCCATAACAATAACTCACAACCACCCACCTCAATTCCTATTACAGCAGTAATTTACAACAGCAACAAACAATAATCATTTGTGTGAGCATGAACCCCTTAATGTTTACATTAAGGGGTTGTGCCCATACATGTGATTCTAGTATCGATAATTGTCCCTTTTAAAACCAGAGTAAATGCTCTACCAACCTATGAATACTAACTGCTGGGTAAGTAAAATTTACACAGACTCCAAGTGTAATGCAAGCCCCCCTCTCATAATAATAACCCACAACCACCCACCGCAATTTCTATCACAACAGTGATTTACAACAGTAACAAACAATAATCGTCTGTGTGAGCATGGCCCCTTAATGTTTACATTAATGGGTTGTGCCCATGCATATGATTTTAATATTGATGATTGTCTCTTTTGTAACTAAAGTAAATGCTCTACCAACCTATGAATACCAACTTCACGATAAGTAAATTTTACGCACAGCCAGTGCACGAAAAGGTGTTCGTGGTGAGCATGCTCCTTACACACATTTTTCACTGCCTGTTCATAATGACCTGCTGCTCCACATAATTGGTCAAACAAGCCATTCATAATGTACAGACAGTCATACAATGACAATGGTTATTTGGGCCAAACAATCAGTTATTTTCACAAGCCACCACGCACAATTTATCTGTTTATCTTATTTTCACAAGCTACCACGCACAATTTATCTGTTTATCTTATTAACCCACTACATATAGACATGCTGGCTAGAAACTCACTGTGTCTTTTCTGCAATAGTGTGACGTTTGGTATAAATACTTTAATTTCGGGAGCTCTGTATAACTGTTGGATGCGTAGTGTGAATGCGACAACATCTGCGACCATAATTTGTATATAAGCAGAACCAAAGGGATTATTTCCTCAACATACATTATAATGCTTGGTAAATTTATACCATTCTTTTCAGACAGCAGAGTCGCATTATTTCCAAACAAAGGTGCGACTGTTCTCCACAACACATTATCTTTATTACCAACGACTCACGAGTTCTCATTCCGTATTGCAACAAGTGCTCATGGTTAATACAATTACATTTGACGAGATCCAAAGTGAAAATACCTATGATTTCATTACCGCTTTTAATAATGCAATAGGTGATATCGGAGACGATCATTACAACTCCTCATTTTCAGTTGAGAATAGTGATTGTAAGTATTACACCCCTGACAGTTTTAAATATGCCGTAAACAGCAATGCAAAAAACTATCACTACTTAATATCAACTGCCGAAGTTTAAACGCCAATTGGGATCATCTGCAAAACCTTCTGTGTGATCTACAACCCGATTACAATTTCTTCGACGTCATTGGCTTAACTGAAACATTCAGACCACAGGAAGGCGTTTTGTTTGACCTCGAAGGCTATCAACCTTTAGTGTCCCGATCTCGACCTGCAAATGAAGACGGTAGAGGAGGAGAAGGCATGTTTATTAACGAAAATATCCCATTCAAAAAACGAAATGATTTATCAGTCTTTATCCCCCACGTCTTTGAGTCTTTGTTTATAGAAACCACCACGAATACGAGATGCATTATTGGAATAATCTACCGTCCAAATACACCACCAAAGGCTGACCTTGATCTTTTCTTGGATACTTTATCTCAACTACTAGAAAAAATAAATTCTGAGAGTAAAAACGCCTATCTTATGGGAGACTTCAACATCAACATGTTAAATTTTGGAAACCACCCCAAAACTAACCAATATGTAGTCATAATGTTCGGTGCTGGATTCATGCCAGTTATTACCAGACCCACACGAATCACCGATACGTCTGCGACTCTGATAGATCATATCTTTTCTAATGGTATCGGCAACAATAATTCAGGCATCATTATTAGTGATATAAGTGACCACTTCGCTACTTTCTACATCGATGGGATAATTAGCTGCAAAACTACTCCCACACAACTTCCTAAGCGATCATTCAATAGCGAAAATGTGAATTGTTTCAAAAGATTATTATCAGACACTGACTACGCCGATGTGCTCAGTAGCTCATATGCTAATGATGCTTATAACATCTTTCTGGGCAGTTTTCGCAGATCTTTCGACGGAGCCTTTCCTCTACAAAGTAAGCCAACTCCCCAAAAATACATTAAACACGAACCGTGGATGACATCAGGATTATTACAATCCTCATTAACCAAAAAAAGTTTATACCTAAAAAGAACTTGAGTCACCTACTGTTTTTAACAAAACTAGATATAAAATGCATTGTGATCTATTTAATCGATTGAAACAGATTCGTAAAGCTGAATATTACACCAATATCCTTTGGGAAAACAAACACAATATGAAATTGACATGGCAAATCTTACGTAAGGTCATCAACAAGTCTGACAGAGGTCATGTATTACCTTCCGTTTTTAACGATGACGATACTAAAATCAGGATACCAAAGGAGGTTGCAGAAAAATTTAACTCGTTTTTCGTAAACATTGGTAAAACAATAAATGACCAGGTATCCTCAACTACGCACCATATTTCTGAATATTTAACCGATAAGAACAGCAATGAATCGTTCTTCATTGCACCCATACACATTCAAGAAGTAATTCTCTGTATTAATAAACTTTGCCCCAAAACAAGTAAAGATAATAACAACGTTTCTACACGTTCATGGAAACAGATCTCATTCGAGGTGGCACAGCCCTTAACCCATATAATAAACCTCTCATTCTCCACGGGAAAAATATCAATGGAAATGAAAGTAGCGAAGATTATACCCATCTACAGTCTGGCGATGAGCATAACTTTAACAACTACCGAGCAATCAGCATCTTACCCTCTTTCTCAAAAGTCATTGAAAAAATAATGTACACAAGGTTAACCAGTTTTATTGAAAAACACGATATTTTAAATCACTACCAAGTTGGCTTCAGAGGTGGTCACTCCACGATTCACCCTATTCTACACTTTCTAAATAATGTTGTAGCTATGAACGATAAACCAACGAGAGACTGCACATTGTCGGTATTTTTAGATTTCTCAAAGGCATTCGACACAATTGACCATTCTATTTTAACACATAAATTAGAATGCTACGGCATCAGAGGCTTAGCCAATGCATGGTTTGTGGATTATCTATCCGAAAGAAACCAATTTGTACAATTCATGAATTGTTCACCTGACCCGAAACAAATTTCAGCAGGAGTTCCTCAGGGGTCCATTCTAGGTCCTATTATATTTTTGTTATACATTAACGATATACCAACATCAACGAGTCTGAATGATTTGTCCTTTGCCGACGACACAACAGTTGTTACATCGGGTCACAACTTGGATATACTTATTGAAAAAAACCAATGTAGAACTTGCAAAAAATAGTGACTGGTGCTCTGCCAATAGACTCCTGCTAAATGCTAGTAAAACTAAATTTATTCTGCTTCATCCACATAATGACTTACAACACATTGGTGACAAATATTTATCCCTGAACAATACGAATATTGAATTGGTTGGCAAGCATGAAGACAATAAAACAGTAAAATTTCTTGGTATCCATATGGATGAAAATCTAAGTTTCAAACAAGATATCTCAATAGTCTGTTCCAAAATTTCAAGAGCCATATACGCCATTAACAGAGCAAAAAACACTCCCCCAACGGATGTATTGAAAACTTTGTACTTCTCGCTCGTGCATAGCCAACTCCGAAATGGTATCCACATATGGGGCCATGTGCCTTCAACTAACCAAATCTCAATTCTGCAAAAAAGGCCAGACGCATAATAAATCGGAAAAAACGGATTTCCCATACCGACCCCCTCTTTAGAAAGCAAAAGATCTTGAAGTTTGAAGATCTATACAAACTGCATGTTCTTCTGTTCATGCACGACTGGTCTAACTGCAATTTACCAGTCTCATTCCAAGACACTTTTAAAATATACATAAACCCAACTGGAATGGAAACCAGACAGTCTGGAAAAATAGAAACCCAAATCCCAAGAACTAAATTCTCTTCTGATCTGCCAATGCATACTTTTCCTAGGCTATGGAATGATATTTCACCCTCATTACAGAATAAGTCAAGGTCCGAATTTAAGAAAACAATTACTGAAAGATTCCTGAATCTGTATAACTCACATAAAACCGAATGTAACAACCCAGAATGCCCCGACTGTACTTAACGCTATTCTCAACTTCCGTTCAACCTTTCCCCAACATAACGCCGCAAACCAGCTATCGTTGTAAGGAAAGAAAAAAAAAAAGAATTTTTTTTTTTCAGTTTCTGCCTCGATTACATAGCTTGCGACCCCACATTGGAACGAACTTGTAAATGCCGTACCAATGGGGGTCGCTGGCTGTGTTTTGGGGGCAGAAGGTGGAAAGGAAGAAATAGTAATTCAAATATGTTTTTGCAGGCTTCGTCAGGAATCCGTGTTGGGTAGGGATACTCCCCCCACTACCCCCTCCCCACCTCACCAAAAAAGTAAAGGAAAAAGGGGGGAAAAAGTGGGAAAGGGAATGGAGAGAAAAAACCAAAAAAAAACCAACATAAAAAACGAATCAGTCAACCCTGCTTTAATAACTAAAAACTTAACTGGCGTTGGTGGTTTCTGAAACTTCTTTTTCTCCTTGGTGTCAACTTTATTCACTTTTATTTGTTTAAAGATGGAGGCCCCCCCCCCCCCTCCCCCCCCCCCCTATAATTTAGATAATTATAATAAGTATGCCTATGCTGGTAACCTTGGAGATGTGTTGCGTGGAAAAGCAAACGAACAGGAATAACAACTCGCCATTTAACTTTCATGATTTTTCTCTTCCTTGTTTCTTTGTTTGTCTCAGAGACATAGCCTTTACCCCTACATGTATGGCCTCCATTAAATTTTTAATTTATCTCGACCAAAAATAACTTGAAGACAATTCTATCATTCATCCTACAATAAAAACACAAATTGAAGCGAAATCTATAAACTCTGCTGTCTTGAAAACCCATGTGTTGCTTTTTTATTGTTGTTTGTGGGGAGTGACAGGAAGACAGCCATTAGGGCTATGCCACTTCCCGTAGTATACCATCTTTTTGTTTATCACCGATCAATGTTACTGTTTATGCTTTGTATACTACAAAATAAAATTTCATTTCATTTCATTTACTCTGTTTATTACTTTTCATTATTAACGATAATTATATTATTTAACCTTTTACCTAACGTAACGTCCAAAAACGGTCAATGCTATTCTCAAAACTCGCTAATTAAATTTCATTATTTTTCATTTTTTTTGTCTCTAAAACATAGGTTATGAACCCTCATTGGAACAAGCTCGTCGAGCTCGTTCCAATGAGGGGTGATAACCTGTTTTTGAGACAAAAAATGAAAATAATAGTTTTTCAAGAGTTTTTTTTTTTGCAAGTGTCGTCTGCTTTTCATGCTCGTAAAGGGTTAAAAAAACAACGAAGTCCCCATAACACCCACGGCAACGCGTCTTCGTTTGCGCGCACGGATACATGACACAATTGTTCATTGCATAATTCACTTGTGAAGTTATTGTTTATAAACAAACCGGAAATCTCAGTAAATCACACTCTGGAAAGTAATAAAGTACAACCTCTACGGGCCCCAGTTCATATCACTATTATAATTGGCTTCCACTACTATTTGCAAACTTGTGCTTCCTCGATAAATTCGAATCTGATCGAGCAAATACAACATCGAGTAATTACTCGAACGGGTGACATCACATGCGACTCTTTTGCTCATCTCGTAAAAAGGGATTCCATATCCAAATAGTGTTTTTTTCAAAAAAGGATTCTCATAGTGGGATTCCGTAAAAGGAATTCCGTCAGTGGTATTCGAAGCTCCTATACATGTAGTTTTACCACTGATTTCGACTAGAACTTCGCTTATCTATCCTATGATTAGTTTCTACTGTATTCACCCAATACTACAATCTTTTACCATCCCTACAGCTTTGTACCATTAATACTGACTTGTAGCTCTACTACATACTTTCTATCTATCCTTGATCCTCTATCGACAGAGGCAGACTGGCCGCTTGATCGGTGTCTTCCCACTAGACCAGTTCCCTTCAGACCAATTCCATTTAGGCCAATTCCCAAAAGACCAATTCCCCTTAGACCAACTACATACTGTTATTGATTATTTATTTATTTATTGGTGTTTAAGGTCACATACTTATGCACAATGGCTAATCGTGACCGTGACAGTTTTACGGGTGGAGGAAGCCGGAGTACCCGGAGAGAACCACCGAGCAACGACGAGCAGCGGTCAGCTCTCCAACATCGTAACTCTGAACTCTGCACCGCAGCACAGGCAGGGTTAGATTGGTTGAAGACATGCGCACCATCGACGTGCAGTACGCCACAGTACACAGCGTCATCGTGCCCCCATGTAGGCAATCGGGGTGAAGTGTCTTGCCCAAGGACACAACGCGGTTGCCGCAGGTGGGATTCGAACCGAGGACCTCTCGGCTTGCAGCCTGCACCTCTACCAACTGAGCCACCACGCCCCTACTGTTACTGATTAATAGTTGATTAAGGATAATTAAGAAAACATTTATTTACTGATAAGCACTTTATTTGATAAAAAATATTTATATTCATAACATACAAAAAATATAGGTTTATAACATTTCAGCATAGCTCAGTACATATAACATTTTACAAAAATGTGGTCCCCGGAGGGTGACTTTGGTGATGGTAACCTCACAGCAGAGTAGCATCACTAAATTTAACCTCCGTGAACCTCAACCTGAACTAAGGTCTCAAACATAAACAGAAAGAGGTACCCAGAAGAGAAACTGGCCAACTGTATGGGATAGCATCAGCAAATTCGCCCTCTGGGGACCTCATTCTGCAAATGACAGACTGCTTATTTTCAGGCTTGAATATCAATAACATTAAATACATTTATAAATATTTATAAATATATCAAATTATTGATATAGAATTATTTTAAAATTAGAACACATCAGTTGGTCTAAGGGGAATTGATCTATTGGGAATTGGCCTCGTGGGAATTGGGCTAAAGGGAATTGGTCTAGTGTGAATGAACCTCATTATCCACTGGGAAAATTTCCGCTGCCACCCCCCCCCCCCCCCCACCCATTGGGTTCCCCCGGGAAGACCTCAAATTGATACATCTCCACATTTGTTCGTACATGAAATGTCATGAAAATGTCCAAAAGGCGAAATGGATCTGATTGCATAGACTTTCGATATTTCGAATCGTTCTATATGTGGACTGACATTTCGATAAACCAGCAGTCTGGTCTGATACACTGATCGTTCAGAGGAAACGAAACAGCGTTCCTTCAATTTCAAAAATCAAATTTTCTCTGATTGGGCCGAAGTATGGTCTTCCCGATGGTCCCCCCACCCCCTTCACCCGGTAGAACCATTTTTGTCGAATGATTGATGACGATGACAAAAATGCCATCAAAATGTCCTGTATGTGGACCGCTATTTGTCGCTCAGATGCAAGGATTCCGCGTCTGTGCGCAAAATCAACATTTTCTCTAGGTCAACCCCCACCCCGCCCCCTCCCTGGTGCATTCCCCGGTAACTTTTTGGGCTCAGTCCGCCCTAGTCTATCAACCCCTTCGTCGACCAATTCATTTATCGAAGCTTTATCAGGGTTAACCCTGTGCACAGTAGGATGATTAATATATAAGACACTGACTGTTGATCGTATCGAGACTTCCTCCAGAAATCCGAACTGAATAAAGTTATTTTTTGTCTGATTTTGGGACTGGTAGAGACTTGTGGGGATTATTGGAGGATACCTATGGCATCCACCTTCCCCACCACCCCAATGCGCACCTTTTGGGTACATGTCCAATAGAGGTGAAACGGTTAACCGATTAATCGTTTAATCAATGATCAACATCTTGATCGATCCAAAAAGTAACTGATCGATTTACCGTTACTTTTGAACTACTGTATTACATGGGTTAACAAAGAAGCAAACTTGTCCCAAAACAGGCAAACATTGTCAGACTGACTCATATCAATTATATGAGACAGAGTAAAGCATGCGAGTTACTTGCTGACATACTTGTTTACTTGCATGACCATCATACTGTATCAGTGGCTGGAAATGGTCATTCTTAACCCTTTACCCATTGCGGATAGCATACGATACATGCAAAATAAATTAATGAATTACTAAAACTTTTTAATTTTTGTCTCAAAAACATAGCTTATGACCCCTCTGTGGAACGAGCTCAAAGAGTTCGTTCCAATGAGGGGTTTCATAAGCTATGTGTCTGAGACAAAAATTGAAAACATAATAAATTTGAATGGAGATTTTTTTATATAGGCCTGGTCGGTTTTGTTTGTTCCGTTGGGTAAATGGTTCATGTTGTAAATCATAAACGGTATGGCAATTATTCAGACATTTATTTGGACAAGTGATTAATCAGTAAACCAAGGTTAATCCGCGTGATTAATCTATCAAGAAAAACCCTTAACCGTTTCAGCTCTAATGTCCAAATACGTCCCTCCTCCCTCCCAATCCGTCATCATCCAGGACTCCCTGTTCCCTGAAGCAGACTGCCCTTAGCTATAAGGCTTTTGAATATATCCAGGTGCATGTGTACCCTTCAAAAAACGTCCTGCTGAAGCCCCTGTCCATTAAATCAAATAATTTATTGTCAGAATTGGATCTTTTCGGTGTGAGCTGTATTTGAACATATATATGTACATATCGTATAAACAGGGGCGTTCCATTTCTTCAAAAGAGTAAAACAACTATACACAGTCTCTTGGCAACAGCAGAATAGGATCTCACCTAAAACAAATTGAGGACATCACTTTCAATATCTGTAAGTTAAAAACAACATTTGCTATTCAAAAACGTAGCTTGTTGCCTTTAACCCTTAAGTCCTCAGATTAATTTTAAAGTATTTATGGCCTTTTTCTGCTTACATAGTTATTGATGACTTGGCAGTGGTTCTACATCACTGCTGGCTGCCAGCAGTGATGTAGAACCACTGCCAGGGAAAATTCAGTCTACACACAAGAGTAATAAAAAAGATTACACAAGGGAGCACCTGTTTCAATGCAATATAAAAGTGGCGGTTTGGGGCTATATGGGGGCTTAAGGGTTAAACTGCAGGAAGGTCTTGCTGCGATTGGTGGATTAGAAAGACTCCATTCTGAACACTTATTAGAAATATTTGGATGTATAGTTCATGACGGTATGACGCGAATTCGTTGGAAATTAAAATAGATACAACGTGACCCAAGCGAATGTTGACTCATCGTGTACCTGCACAACGTGTTTTGAAATTCGGATACCTGTATGACGTGTTCAGAAACACCACACTTTTTATCAAGCAAAGAATCGCCGACGACACTTTGTTAGATAAAAAATGTGGTGTTTATTAACACTTCATAGTTTCATATTTTCTTAACTCGGCTTGAATAATGTACGTGTAATGTAATGTCCGAGATCTGTACTCAGGCAAAATGTTTGACTTTTTAGCCGGTTAGAGTAAGCTTCCGTTTATTCTAATTGGTTTTCAAGTATTCCACCCAGATTTCAAATAGCACCAAACCTTTGCAGGTATTGGTCACCAGCACCAAACCTTTGCAGGTATTGGTCACTCTGAACAAGGATATTTGATATGCCCAATTTAAAAAATGCTGTCGTATTTATTTCATTTTTTCACACAGACGTTCTAATGGTCGCACATGGGAAACTCTTTACTATTGTTATACCAGTATTAAACTCTCAGCTAATGGCAGTCCACATAGAGAGCATTTCGGTATACTGGCAGTTTATACAATCAGATCCATTTCGCCTGTTGACGATTTTTACAAAATTCCATGCACCAACACGTGTTGGGCTGCATCAACTTAGGGGCACCAGCCAGTGTGACCCCCAAGAGGGGGGCCCACCGGGAATTTTCCTCCAGCAAAATAAATCGTATTTCCACGGCCACTCGCCGAAAATGGTATTCCACTCTCTACGATGACGAGGAGAAAATAAAATAAATATTCAAGTTCAATGCTCGGATTTGTGAAACCATGGAATCAATTACAAACGGTTGTTTTGTGAAAAAAATAAGAAGAAAAGAAAAGAAATACAAAAGTTCACTCCTCGGAGTCGTACTCCAACCCGAGCAGTGAACTATTGTCTATTTATGTGGTCAAAGGTTTAACACATTCACTGTTGGGAACTACTGAAATAAATTCAATTTGTAGACAGTGGCGGCGCCATGGAGGGGTATGTGGGGGTACTTACCCCTCTGCTTTTTTTCGCCAAGCATAGTAAAACAATACTATCATTTTAATTTTTGTTGTATTGAACGTTGCGGTGTAATGGTCGGTATGCTTAACCCTTTACCCAACGTAACGGCCAAAACCGGCCAGCGCTATTCTCAAAAATCGCCAATTAATTTTCAAAATATTTTTATTTTTTGTCTCAAAAACATAGGTTATGACCCCTCGTTGGAACGAGCTCGTGGAGCTCGTTCCAACGAGGGGTCATAACCTATGTTTTTGAGACAAAAAATGAAAAAAATTAGTTATTCAAGAATTTTTTTGGCAAGTGTCGTCTGCTTTTCATGTTAGGTAAAGGGTTAATCCCATATTCCCAAGTGCACTAAATCAGAGAAGTTTTGAAAAAATGTCCTTAGATCTGTTACATTTTTCTGACAGTGTTATTGTTTCTCATTCTTTTCACAAAGTCCGAAGTTTCCTGTTCCCATAGTTCATCTATCCGAGCATCTCGGCTTCACCACTGGGGGACACAGCGACGTTCCGACAGCTGAAAGTTCTTGACCATTTCAACAAATCTCCGCTTACGACTCGCAGTATTAGTTTTCCCTTGAATTTTGACTAGAACTTTCATCTATCTTATCTTCATCCACCTAAACCTTACTTATTATCTTCATTTTTCTGATTGCGTTCGACTGATAACGATAAACGATTTTGATTAAACAAATTGATCGCACCTACTAACACATCTAGGGGATAACTCTAGCTTGGTTCATATCGGCCAAGATCGGTGTCATATCAGTCGAGTTTGAAGTCATATCTGCCGAGTTTATAAATGGGAATTTTTGGGAAAGAAAATCATATCTAATGAATAATAGATTAAATGTGGTATTACAGAGGTGTGTAGCTAGGGGGTTAACTCTCTATATGCTGATAAGTGTGAGTGTTCAAAATCTAACATAGAGAACTCTTTAATTTATGGCTGACCTATATCTTACTAATTTCAGTCTAAACATTTCTACTCTGAGAGTAGACCTGCTCTAGCTTTATTACTCAATAATGAAATGGTTCTCATTATTTTCACTAAGTCCGAAGTTTCTCTCATAGTTCATCTATCCAGGCATCTCTAAACTAATGTTTAGACTGAAATTAGTAAGATATAGGTCAGCCATAAATTAAAGAGTTCTTGGTTATATTTTAACCCTTTACCCAGCGTAACGGCCAAAACAGGTTGCGCACTATTCTCAAAAATCGTCACTTAATTTTCATTATGTTTTCATTTTTTGTCTCAAAAACAGAGGTTATGACCCCTCGTTGGAACGAGCTCATCGAGCTCGTTCCAATGAGGAGTCATAACCTATATTTTTCAGACAAAAAATGAAAAAAAAATAGTTATTCAAGAATTGTTTTTGCAAATGTCTAATTTTCATGTTTGGTAAAGGGTTAAGCTCCAATAAGATTATTCTAGAATCAGGTATGTGTGAGACAATACTCAATATTCCAGCACCCCAAAATGTACCTGAGAAGATATTTGCGATGAGATTAAGAAAGAAACGTGCAAGCGCCAAGGCTTGCCCCCCCCCCCCCCCCCCCCCCCCCATTACAATCCCAATTATGAAACTTTAGTACCTGTTGAAGCGCCAAGATAAGGTCTAAGTGCAGTTGTAAAAGCAACCCCGTGGTGAATGGAAACTAGTAATTATTGCTTCAAGAACACTGTCCCAACAGAGCAACGGCATGCATGTAGAAAAAGAGGTATTAGGTATAGTTAGGGCTTGCGAAAAATTTACTGATCATTTTGAAGGCACAAAATTTCATTCTCACACTGACCCCAATCTACCCATTTCATTATTGAGTGATAAAGTTAGAGCAGATCTACTCTCAGAGTAGAAATGTTTAGACTGAAATTAGTAAGATATAGGTCAGCCATAAATTAAATGCTTGGTAAATATCATATTATTGCGAATATGCTTTCAAGAGCACCCTCAGAAAGTTATTGAACTTTCAATCCGGGGCATAACATTTTGCATGAAGAAAACATGGGTAGTGGTCAAGCGGACGATATAAATAGCAAAACATCTGAAGCGAGGCCAAACAAACCAGGATGATTTCGCACATTTCGCCGTTGACAGTATAAACTGAAATAATATTTCCAGGGCGCCAGTGTTGAAAGTTTTAATGTCAACATGGTATATCAGAATACAGTTGGTCTGATAATGGTCTATACTCATCCTATGAGTTGTCTACATTTTTAAACAGTATGTCTTTCGCCACGTGACAATAAGTTCAAAATATTCTCAAGCTAACGGGGAATCTGAACGAACAACCAGTGGCGGATCCTGGATTCTGGGTTCTAGAGGGCACCACATTTCAGTTATGGGTAGGGGTGGTGATGTGAAGCATTACTCGACGATCGTATCGGCGAGTTTGTGGTGAGCACAAGATAGGGTATTCGGGGAGGGGGGGGGGGGGGGGGGGGGGGGGGGTCCTCAAGAGAAAATGTCAGAATATGGAAGGTCAGTGTGGCCCACTCACCACAGGCGTCTTGCGCATAATATAATATAAATATTCCAGCACTGAAATTTTGAAGAAAAGAAGTCAATTTTATATCGGCTCACATGAAATCCACGAAGGAGCTAGGCCTATATCAGTACACATTGAGTGCCGTATCAACAGCGGTAAAACAAGAGTATCCAGAGGTAGTAGATAACCATGTTTTATCGCCAATAATATCGTGCCTCTTGGTGCCGGTGCTTGTAAATAAAACTGAAATACAGAAACAGGAGGAGCGCGCGCTTGGTGTGCCCTCCTCTGAATCAGCTCATGTGGAACTGTTCAAAATTTGGTTCACAATGTTCAGATCCATATCTGACACTCCAAGAATATAGAGAGCCCCTTTAATTTGAATAATGGTTTGAGGCTTTCAGAACTGCAGTTAGATAGGGAACTTCGACCCACATTACCAGTGGTGGAATCAGTTCTCACACCACGCCTGTGGTCTAGCAGGAGTGTTTCCCTTTGTAGGGAAGGTCTGCACTGTTTGGCACACATTCAGGCACGATACCCCTAGTTAGGAAAAAGCTATAGGTAAAAGTTCTATTTTTAGCGACGGCTCTGGAGGGCCGTTGCTCTAGGTAGGAAACTGTTGTGGCCTAACAATCATGGTTTCCTTTGTAAGAAAGAGCCGCGCCCCTTGGAACCCTAGCTGGCATGATGCCCCTACTTGGAAAAAAGCGATGCTCTTCACAGGAAAGGGCTTCCTCTTTTCTGCAGACCAGCGATTCATTGATCTTGGTAGGCAAATGTGTTGGCCGAGCAAGCATGTTTTCATTTGAAGAAAAGAGCTGCGCTGTTTGGAATCCTAGCAGGCATGTGCACCAGACCTGAAAATAAGCAGTCTGACATTTGCAGAATGAGGTCTCCAGAGGGTGAATTTGATGATGCTATCCCATACAGTGGGCCAATTTATCCTCTGGGTACCTCTTTCTGTTTAGTTTTGAGAACCTGATTCAGATTGAGATTCACAGATGGTAGGTTTAGTGATGCTACCCTGCTAAGCAGGGTAGCATCACTAAATTCACCCTCTGGTGACCTCATTTTGCAGACGACAGTCTGCTTATTTTCTGGCTTGATGTGCACCTAGTTGGTAAGAGTGTTCTATGTGTAGGAAAGTGGTGGAATCAGTTCTCGCACCACGCTGTGCTAATCTGGCTAAGCTTCGGAAATGTAAATTGGAGAATAAACTTAAAACAAACTAGAGAATTGTAATTTGTTGGACAAATTACGGGCTTTCCCAACTTTTTAATGTGAAAAGGCAAACTGTATTGTACACAAAACTATCGATCAGTTTTGAAAACAGGAAATTTAGTGGAAATCAAAGTTTTTGTGATGCTATTAGTTTTTAAGCAGCCAAAACATATATTTGAGATACAGCAGGACACCAAAACATTTAACACAAAATTTGCTCTTCAATAATTACAGAATATTTTCATAGAAAGCAAAACAAGCGATGTCCTTTGTGCTTTGGAAAAAATTAGTACATATGAATTATGGCATACGGGCCGGGGTTTCATGAAGGACTGTGCCCCAACCCACCCCTGAGTAGGAAAGAGCCGATTTTTCGGCCACAATGCCAGAAAATTTCGGACAATTTAGTTGCCAGAAATGACCACAAAACATTTTGGTTTTCCACACAAAATGTTGTTTTCCTATCTCATCACTTAGAAGTTGCAAGTAAACTGACCATTATACTGTACAAGTTGATTCAGTGGAACCGTATCCACGTTAATATTATTCATTTATAATCACACAAGTACACATAAAGAGCTCTATTACTGCATATTACGGGAGCACGGTGGCTCAGAAGGTAGAGATGATTGTTGCAATCCAAGAAGTCCTCGGTTCTAATCCCGCCTGTGGCAACCACATTGTGTCCTTGAGCAAGACACTTCATCCCAATTTAATTTTCCCATGTGGTGGGGTGGGGGAGCATGATGGTGATGTGTACTAAGGGTACTTTGAGGGCGCACTTGTTTTCAACCAATGCTAACCCTGCTTTTGTGGAGTTAGTATGTTGGGGAGTCTGAGTCGCTTGCCATTGCTCGGTGGTTCGATCCAGGTACTCAATTGGAGAGAGACCTCCCCCTCCCTCCCATACCCACATTTGGCATTTCCTCCTGAGATTCAACTTTTTCAGGCTAAAAGGGTTCATCCCCCCCCCCCCCTGGAAAATAGCCCTGTACGCCTATGCAATGAATACCTGGACTTGAATAAATACCTATATTATGGTCATGATATAGCTGTAGATGCTGAAAGTGACCTTAAATATCAATAATTAATTTATTATCTATCATTTTGCCTGTTTGTGAATGTGTGGGATTTGTCAACAAACGAGGGTAAGCTTCCTACTCCATGATTTCACAACAATTTTTCCAACATATCTTTCAGATACAATGAAATACATGTAATATGAGTTACTGTCACACACAAATTAGTTGTTTATTTGATATGGTTTAAACCATCTAGAGAGCTAGTATACACAGTGATGGGTACAGTTCAAGTCAAAATGAGTTGAGTAAAGGGATGTTGAACAGCTCGTTAATATTTCTTACATTACATTGCTACTTTGCTATTTATTGACAGAAGGATTTCACAGAGGGTTTCCCTGATGGTATTTATTTATTGGTGTTTACGGTCACATACTTATCCACAATGGCTAATCGTGGCCGTGACAGTTTTACGGGTGGGGGAAGTCAGAGAACCCAGAGAGAACCACCGAGCATCGACGAGCAACTGTCAGCTCAACATTCTAATTATGTTCAAGCTCCGCTGAAGCACGGTAGCAGCGGTTGAAGACATGTGCACCATTGACATGCAGTACGCCTTAGTACATGGCATTATCGTGCCCCCATGTTGGCAGCCGGGATAAAGTGCCTTCCCCAAGGACATTACGTGGGTCGTCCCAGATAGGGATCAAACTCGGGACCTCTATCAAAGAAGTCAAACAGTCTACCACTGAGAAAATGTTCTTTCTTTCCTGGCGGTATTCATATTTGTACGGCCAAAATGGTGTTGGATAACACGGAACACCAAAAGATATAACACAAAATTTGTTCCCCATTGATTTTTGAAAGCAGTTATGAAAAGCTCAAAGAGCTCTTTCCTTTTTGTTTTTGGTCAAGTGAGTATTCACTCAAAGTCATTTTTAGCAGACAGTGATATTTTTAAGTGGCCAAAGTACATGTTTCATTAAGCCCCAGAACATAACTAAAGCCGGATTTATTGATTAAACATCTCTGCATATAGCAAAGCAAAGTGTCTCAGATTAACCCATTCCAAAATGATAGTAGAGAGTAACCAAATTTGGATAATTTGGGTATTTTTAAATGGTACTCTTATTCTCACTCTCATTGTGCTTGAGGGTTAAATCTGATATTGAAAAGGTATACCAATCTTACTCAGGGAAGGTGAGTACAGAAAAGTACGAAATTAATCAGAAAATGAATTTTGTCTGACGGTACTAATATTTGTACGAGCAAAACTGGAACTGGATTTATTCATTTATAAGGTTTTAACAACACATTAACAGCCAAGGTCATATTATGTCGGTAACAGTTGTATGGGTGAAGGAAGACGGAGTACTCAGAGAGAACCACCGAGCAATGACGAGCAGCTGCCAGCTCCCCAACATAGTGCCTCCGTACTGTAGCACAGGCAGGGTTAGATTGGTTGAAGACATGCGCACCATCTACGTGCAGTATGCCTTAGTACACGGCGCCATGGTGCTCCCATGCGGACAGTCGGGGTGAAGTGATCGGGACATAATTGGAATATATCCGACAGATACAATGTCGGATATATTCGAATTATGTCCCGATCATGCAAGGCAGCAACTTGAAATTCTCAGAATGTTTCCCACTGTCCCTGCCCGACTGTTTAGTATCTTTGTCAAGTGCCGAGACCGCGTGGAAATACTGTGGATCAGGTGGAAACTGAGGGCATGATTCGTCCCTACTTTATTCTCAACTCAACGACTTTTCCATTCATTATTTACCTGTCACCGGCTGAGTTAGGTATTATATTTGTCTATTTGATGAACTTTTCAACCTTAACTATTTGCGGCTTCATGTAGCACCACTGAAAGGCCACTGCACGGTTACCAATATATTCAGGGATTGATTTTACGAAAATAACAATTATTCCGACTATACCCACATGGGAACTCCTAAATATGCCAAGGGTTAAACTTTTGATAATGACGGATAAAACAGAAGTTGTCATGCTATGCTTGCTGCATGCAGGCATAGAAAACATTCAGCGCTCAGTGAATTAGGAATGGAGTACATTGTCACTTAAACCTACGAAATTCTGAAAAAATGATTTTTTTTCGACGGCATTTACCATTACCGGGTATGCATCTGAGACAGGGATTGCATTAAACTTTACAGCAACCTTATCACAGAAAATATTCTTGGAATTGAACTGTGAATCCGAATTTCGAAAGCATTTTCGGATATTCTATTCCAAACTACCGCTGTACGCTTATCAATATTCAGTGATTTTATGAAAAGTAAAATTATTCCGACCATACCAATTTGGATAGTCTCGAATCTGCCAACGGTTAAACTTTTAATAATGACATATAAAACAAAAGTTGTCATACTATGACTGCTGCATACAGCCATAGAAAACGTTCAGCGCTCAATCATTTAGGAATGGAGTAAATCGTCACTTAAACTTACCAAATTCTGAAAACGAGAGTTTTTTGGGACTGCACCTATCTTTATGCAAACAAAACGAGCATAGGGTTAAACTTTACAACAAAACTTACAACAGCAAATATGCTCGGTAGGCAATTGTAAATACGAACATGTAAATCATTTTTCGATATTCCTTTCGAAAATGGAAGAAAAGTGAGCTCCAAATTAGCCAATTTTATGAAGAATTTTAGGGCACTCAAATTCAAGGCCCGAAAACTGGGTGAAGGTTAAAACTTTGAATAAAATATATAACAGAAAAATTGTTCTGGGATGAAGGCCCAATCCTCTCATGGAAAAGGTTTTGAGACAATATGGCTCCAGTGCTGAGAAAGTGCATGTAAACGTTGGCGAAAATAACAATTAGTCTGACAGTACCCTTATGGGAAGTCTCAAATCTGCCAAGGGTTAAACTTTTAATAATAACATATAGAACAAAATGTGTCATACTTTGACTGCTGCAAGCAGCTGTAGAAAACATTCAGAGCTCAAGTAATTAAAAATGGAGTAAATCGCCACCTAAATTTACCAAATTCTGAAAAAATTGGAAATTTTTTGGACGATACCTACTTTTATGCAACCAGAATGGGATAGGGTTAAACTTTACAACCAAACTAACAACAGCAAATATGCTCGATAGTCAATTGTGAATACGTACATGAAATGTGTTTGAAATTAACCCTTTCCAAAATGATAGGAAAGGCAACCAAAAATGGCTAATTTTGGCATTTTCAAACGGTACTCTTATTCTCGCCCTCATTGTGCTAGAGGGTAAAACCTGAGATTAAGAAGTAAACAATAACTTTCTTCCACAATCATTGTTGCATCTAGCCATACCAAAATAATTATTACAACTACCTTGTAATTAGAAAAATTTGCTCTTCAAGTTGTCGAAAATAACAAATATTCCGACAGTACCCTTATGGGAAGACTCAAATCTGCCAAGGTTTAAACTTTTAATAATAACATATAGAACAAAATGCGTCATACTTTGACTGCTGCAAGCAGCTATAGAAAACATTCAGAGCTCAAGCAATTAAAAATGGAGTAAATCGCCACCTAAATTTACCAAATTCTGAAAAAATTGGAAATTTTTTGGACGGTACCTACTTTTATGCAACCAGAATGGGATAGGGTTAAACTTTACAACCAAACTAACAACAGCAGATATGTTCGATAGTCAATTGTGAATACGTGCATGAAAAGTGTTTGAAATTAACCCTTTCCAAAATGATAGGAAAGGCAACCAAAAATGGCTAATTTTGGCATTTTCAAACGGTACTCTTATTCTCGCCCTCATTGTGTTAGAGGGTTAAACCTGAGATTAAGAAGTAAACAATAACTTTCTTCCACAATCATCGTTGCATCTAGCCATACCAAAATAATTATTACAACTACCTTGTAATTAGAAAAATTTGCTCTTCAAGTTGTCGAAAATAACAAATATTCCGACAGTACCCTTATGGGAAGTCTCAAATCTGCCAAGGGTTAAACTGTTAATAATAACGTATAGAACAAAATTTGTCATACTTTGTCTGCTGCAAGCAGGTATAGAAACCATTCATAGCTCAAGCAATTAAAAATGGAGTAACTCGTCACCTGAACTTACCAAATTCTGAAAAAAATTGGAGTTTTTTGGACGGTACCTACTTTTATGCAACCAGAATGGGATAGGGTTAAACTTTACAACCAAACTTACAGCAGCAAATATGCTCGGTAGTCAATTGTGAATACGTACATGAAAAGTGTTTGAAATTGACCCTTTTCCAAAATGATGAAAAAAGCAACCAAAGTTGGCTAATTTTGGCATTTTCAAATGGTACTCTTATTCTCACCCTCATTGTGCTTGAGGGTTAAATCTGAGATTAAAAAGTAAACAGTAACTTTCTTCCGCAATCATCGTTGCATCTATCCAAACCAAAATAATTGTTACAACAACCTTGTTATTAGAGAAATTTGCCCTTGAAGTTGGTCAATTTTGAAGAAAAATTCTATATTCATGTCATTTTTGGCCAGTGGGGGTTAAAGTTGAAAGATCTGAGTGATGATTGTGGTGTATCATATTATGCTGTAAATGTGTGGAAAATTTGAGCTAAATAACTGTAAACAATTTTGAGACATTCGAAAAATGGTGAAATTTTGAAGGTTTTGGCTGAATATTTGAAAACATGCGTTTTCACAGATATGATGATACCGCATTTCACTAGATTCTAGTGACATTACATAAGTGTGCCAAATTTGGTCAAAATCGTACAGCTTGTTTTCGAGCAGTTCAACAGACAAAATTCAGGGAGGGAAAAAAAAAAGAGAAGAAAAATTTTGAAAAAGAAGAATAACAATAGTCTTTCCCAAACTGAGTTTGGGAAAGCCTAAATATAATTATGATAAACATTATGATGTTTATCTTGGTGTACTAAACTTTCCCAGGGAGAAATGTGTATATTATAGATGTGGCAAGCTTTGGATCTGTTTTCAAAGTGGCAAGACATCTAATTCATACATTTGGGTGAAATTCGTACAATCGAGCGACGTTTAGTGGCATGTACTGCCCTACAACTTCAGGAAGTAGACGTTGAAAATGTAGAGACGTCACGATGAGCTGAAGTTCACATTCTCAGGAGCAACTTAAGCCAAAGTAAAGTTTCTGGGTTGGTGAGCGAAAATGTAACTGCGAGGAAACAGGTAAAAAAGTAAAATGATTTCGGTTTGTCATTAGCCTTGATTAACAGACAGTTTCTTCGTCGGGTAGAATTATTAAGCCAGTTAAAAGACTGACTTTAGAAATGTAGGAGGCGAGATGTTGTGTTATGTGGTATCCAGTCAGGTACGCACAGAAATAGTACCTATTTTAGTGGAATCCATTTGGTGATAAAAAATAAGAGATCCGTGGGCCAAGGGAGATTACTGAAAGTATTTTATTGTTGTGGGGACAACCTGTGTGTGGCAATTTTGCAAACACAACGCAAGGTAAACCCTTGACCCAAAGCACAGGATATTAAAATTTATTACTTTGTTTTTTCTTTTCAGCAAAACCATATCATGTGACCCCCTCTTTGGAACGAACTCAACGAGTTAGACGAGCTCGTTCCACTGACGGGTCATATGGCATGGTTTTGTTGAAAATTTTTGAAAGATGAATTTTATTTCAACTGCCTTATTAGTAAATTACGCGGACGGATGCGGATGATTCATTAGGTAAAGAGTTAAAGCGAGATCAGTTAGGTTTCTAACATAATTTAGCTGCTTGCTCTAGAGAAGTCCCATTCCAAGCTTTGTCGGTTACTGGAACACATTATACCAGTAAAGAATTGTTTCAGTCGCAGTGAACAAGCACTGTGAACTATTCGGTGTTTCCGCGGAGAGAATGTCGAATAGGACACACGACTTATGGGCAGTAACCCGTGGCGTAACCATGTGGGGGCCTAGGGGCCATGACCTTGGTCTTGGTCCCCTTAAAAATTTCAGTGCATCCCCTCAAAATTGGAAAATTAAAGCACCAGAGAGTCACTCTCAGGGCATTGAATTTTCAAATGTTTCTCGGGGGAGCCCGCCCGAACCCCCACCAATACCGTAGGACTGAGGTGGGGGTATGGCTCTCTCATTGATATGGGTTCAGGGCACCTCCTTAAATTGAATAATGAATTGAGGCTTTCAGAACTGCAGTGTGATAGGGAACTTTACCTCCTACTACAAACCACCAGCAATGGGAGGGAGTCCCCAAAACCCCAGCAATGAGAGCGAACCCCCAGCAATGGAAGGGCCATATCCACCCTACCTCAGGCCTATGGCCTTCGATTATGCCTGCCGCATATATCGACCTGGAAAGCCTAAAAAATTATGTCCCCCTCAATAGAAAATCCTAGATACGCCCCCGGCGTTACATGATGAGTTTACTCCCATATATCCCATCCAAAATCCGGTTCTTTTATTTTTACCATAGAAGGGAGCGAGTAGTGGGGGGCTGTACCCTTGCCCTGGGACTACGGGGCCGCGCGTACCCATTTTCGCCAAACGTTCGCTTGTGGAAAATACTTTACTTTTAATGAACTGCAACTGAGAAACTCCCGAGTATTCGTTTCTAACGTATTTTACGTGTGTCAATGTCGGCGCGGTGGGGTGAATATCAAATACAATGACGCAGGCTTGGTTGATATAACTACAAAGGCATGTCAACACAACGGATTAGATTATTATATTTAACCCTTTACCTAACATGAAAAGCAGACGACATTTGCAAACAAAATTATTGAATAACTTATTTTTTTTCATTTGTTTGTCTCAAAAACATAGGTTATGACCCCTCATTGGAATGAGCTCGACGAGCACGTTCTAAAGAGGGGTCATAACCTATGTATTTGAGACAAAAAATGAAAAAGAATAATGAAAATTAATTGGCGATTTTTGTGAATAGCGCTGGCCGGTTTTGGGTGTTACGTTGGGTAAAGGGTTAACCACAATTTATTCGGCGATATGCTCTTAGCTCAAGTTTGATTAAATTACGAAGATCGATGTTTAGATATAGCGGAGTGAGTTCTCAAGCTTTTATATATATTTAACGCCAGTGCTATTGAGTGACAGTAAATTTGCGATAGATTGTAAACGCCCGGACTCAACTCACACTCAGAGCCTAGTGCTCTTTTTTTATTCCCGTGTCTCCCTTGCGCTCGGATGCTTCTGGCACCTTTGTTGCCATAGTAGTTTTTCTGATTTGCATCCCTTCCACGCCACTACCCAAATCGACAATTCATTTCTGAAACCCTGCACATCAATTACACCACTTTCTGGTGTAAGCGCGGTGCGTTTTTCTTCTTGCAAAAATTATATAGTTCTGAAGTAAAAATGATTTAAAACTTTGAATGATTTATTTTTGTTAATTCATAGTGTTTGTATTTGCAAGCAAAGGAGATTTGTTGGTTCTGTTTTCGAGTGGCGGTATGATGCTCTTGAGTACACTAACATCAACGCTGAAACATTGCACATTGATGTGCTTATCAACTCTTTGTAATATCCGATTTTTAATTAAATGACCACTCTTTTAGTTAAAGAAAGGCGTTTGTGAATTGCTGAAGATAAACCGACTTGATGCCGAAGAAAAAACAAGAACACACGTCTCAACCGTTCTCAGTATATTCTTATGATCTCTTCTTAATAACATAAATAAAAGAGGAAAAAGTAAAGAGAGAAAGTATTACGTAATGATAGATTTGGCCAAATCTCTGTTTTGAAAGAAATATTAATCTTTGAATAGTTAGTGCAGCTGTATTGCTGATAATGCCGATTTGTGATATCGTTGAAAGAGGTTAAAAACCCTTTACTCAACGAATCGGCCACATCCGCTAGCGTAATATGCAAATTCAGCAGCTGAAAAAAATACTATTTGTCAAAAAATTTCAACAAAACCATATCATGTGACCACTCTTGGAACAAGCTCGTCGAGCTCGTTTCAATGAGGAGTCACATAATATGTTTTTTGTTGAAATCTTTTGAATAATTTTAAAAAAATGATATTTAAAATAATAAATTTTGATATCGTCTGTATTGGGTAAAGGGTTAAAACGATATTTTTCTGTCAGATTTTTTGTGTTTCAAAGATATGTACTCACCATTGAACTGGCTTGCTGGAACGTCAGGGAGAAACGTCACCACTCAGACTCCCCCCCCCCCCCCCCCCCGCCCCAAGATGATGTCAAGTCAATCAACGCTATAACTCCTCTCAATCCTTGGCGTTTGGTGATGTGAAGGCTGTCATTCTATACGTTACGATCCACAGTTTTCCAGGCATTTCCAAAATTGAAATGCCAAACACTCTCTTCAAAAGCGAATATTTTTAACTTCGATGTCTAACCCCTAACATAAATTTCATTTTCCAAATCCACTAAAAATATAGAACACTATCTGATTAAGTAGAAATGACCAACCTGAATGTTGGTGAAGTAATTCACTGTCAGATGCAAGGCCTCACCCAGCATCCTAAAAAGCTGAATTTTCCCAATGTCCCAGCTTACCTACCCCTGGAGCAAATCATCCACTGCTTCTAAAATGTGTAAAAAATTATATGTTTCAGTCTCATTTTTTAGTTACATGCCTGATGACAAATCCATGTAAAAATGACATTTTAAAAGTTTAAAAGTATTCATTTTTTCGAAGCCCCTGTTTCCCATTATTCCTCTGGCAATTTACCCCTATGCACCAGACTCCAACTCCGTGACCAAAACTTCTCCTTTTCAACAAATGTATTGATATTGGCCTGACCCATCTTACTGTAAGTGTACACAGAGGCGATGCCATTCCGGGAAACGAGGGTTGAAAGGGTTAAATGGTCAAATGGATCGACACTGAAAAATCAAAACAACCCTTATGGAAGCAGTCCAAATTATATTCGTTATCTTTTCTATTGGGCGTATTTCTTGTTGGAAATGATTGTTTTTAATATCATATTTCCGGTTAACTTATTTTTTTTTGTAAACCGACTTTATTTTGCTTTGGGCGTTTTCATTTTCACACTAGCCTACGCGACAGACGATCGATAACTGTATAACGAAATTTGGAAACTTTTCGAAGCGTAACTAATGACTCGACGGGAAAGAAACTATTCTAAACGGTGTGGGGAAAAAGTTCCGGTTTGTACGTATTCAGTTTAATACAGAAACATTTATGTCATAGCGGCGATTCCGTTAAATACAAAGGTTTAAAGTTTAATTGATGTGTAGTAAAGGTTATTACCAGGGCGTCTCGATTATGACCGATTGGGGCGGGGTGTGTAGGGGTGGGGGTTTAAACCCAATTTGTCCCTACTTTCATGACTCAAGTCCCGACTGAAGAAATCTTCCAGTCACATCATCAAAGCATGCCCGCTTCGAATTTGATGCAGTTGGAATATTGTCAATTGGGATTATAGTTAGCCCTTTACCCAACGTAACGGCAAAACCGGCTAGCGCTATTCACAAAAAAATCGCCAATTAATTTTCATTTTGTTTTCGTTTTGTGTCTCAAAAACATAGGTTATGACCCTCTTTGGAACGAGCTCGTCGAGATCGTTCCAAAGGGGGGGTCATAACCTTTATTTTTGAGACAAAAAATGAAGAAAATTAGTTATTGAAGAATTTTGTTTGCAAATGTCGTCTGCTTTTCATGTTAGGTAAAGGGCTAAAATAAAAAAAAAACCTCCGGAAATTTGTTTGTAGATATATACATGTAGTAGTCGCTTTTCAACTTCTTAATTAATTAGCACACATCGGACTCAAAACTGGTCCAAATTTGGACCCCAATATCCCCAGTCAGTCACAGACTTCCATTTGCAGGAGATCTAGGAGATCTAGTGTGTGTGTGACATAAGATCAAGAAGTAAGTCAAGTCCCATAGGCATGTACAGAATTACCAGCAAGAGCAAATCGATATCTAGAACAGATGAAAATGTCCCGACTAGAAAATTATTGGGGGGTGGGGGGGGGGGGCAGGGGGTCATCCCCTCACAGTGTGCCCCCTTGTTATCACCTTGGTGGAAACCCCACTCTACTGCTGCTTGCTCCGCGTACTACAGTCACTTTCGCATGTCCATGTATTTGAGAACGATGATCGTGGAACATCACATAAAGTGCGTAGAGATTGGATTTCTGACAATAGTAACACAGCAACATGTGTGAAAATGACGCAATAATTTCCCAGCAATCGTTGTGATTTGTAGAAACGATAACTCCGTAATCACAAGACAAACTCCAAACTTAGTAATCTTTCGATAATGGTGTTGCGTTTATTTTAGTGTTTGTTTTGCTTGCAAGGTGCATTCCACATAGCATTCTAACATCACCACAAAGGTCGAGTTTTAATCTTGAATGAAGTTTTATAACTGACTCAGTTTCTGTATAACTTATTGAAGTTTTGAAGTTAGTCATTTTGACTAACTGCTCTTTTCCTGGCTCGGTTCTGTAGTTAGTCTCTTTCTAACACATATTAGTCACTTTGACTAACAAAAGAATTCAGTGCAGTGTTGTACGTTGAGAGCAGCTGGCGTGGCGTCTTCAAAATCATTTGGAACTTTTGACTTTATAAGCATATAAGAATTGATATGAATTATCTGTCAGTTTATCGGAGTATGAATGTGGAATGGGCGTGTTAAGTTAACACGCCCATCTCTCACCTTCAAACTCCGATAAAGCGATGGATAATTCATTTCAATTGTTACAATTTAATTCAATGTGTCATTGCAGCCATGTCAACTTTTGTGCACCAGGCAGTTTTATTTTTTAAACTAGGCTAATACAGACGGTCATGAATAGACTTTATCAGCATTTCCCATCTTGATGATGTACCCCCTCTCCACGCGACCTTTATTACAAAAAAATATATACACGTGTGGAGCGAAACGAAGAGATAGAGGTGACAGTTACTGTCAATAGCTTCACATTTCACTTATTTTCTAACGTATAACTCAAGTATGCAAACTTCTAAATGACTGATATTGACGATACGTTATTTATATCAATGTATCCTCTTCAAATAAAGAAACTATACATCGAAATCCCACTGAACAATACATGTATAAACTTGGTCATGGTGAAAATATTTTGAAATATATGTTATGAATTGTAATCAAATCATAAATGCTTGGGTTGATGGGTCAGAATTTCTCCCAAACACACGGAGAATTGAAAGCACAACGCTCTGGCGACCTACGGTACAATTTGTGAAATGACGTGCCGATGGACGTGCCCGAGTGTATAGACGTCGGAACGAACGTTACTCCAATAACTGTGCACGTAAAGTTGATTGTTTTGGTGGCGGTAGTGTTATGGCGTGGGCTGGCATTAACCATGCCGCCCGGACAACACCTGTTCGAGTGGATGGTAATCTAACCGGTAGCGTTACAGAGATGAAATCCTATCACGTCACGTTGTCTGCGCATTCATTCAATGGCGGCCTCATTCAACATGGCACTACTCGACCAGATGTTGCGCGTGTTTGCAAAGCATTTCTTCAACAAAACAATATTCCTACTCTTCCCTGCTCAGCACGTTCATCTGACTTATCCCCCATTGAACACTTTTGGAATGAGCTTGATCGCAAACACCACAGACACTCGAGGAACTCTTTGCGGCACTACAAGAGGAGTGGCAGAACATTCCACAGCCTGTAATTCAGACTCTGGTAGCATAAGTGGGTCGACGTTGCCACGCCGTTATCACTGCTCGTGGTGGTCATACACGGTATTGACTTTCCCCGGTTGTCAATGCAGCCATGTTTATGTGTGTTAATGACGTTTCACGTTTGCTTGTGTTTATGCCAATTGTAGAGTGATGTTTCTACTTCTCTATTTACCACAAATTATCCGTTTATAATCTGAGAACTTCCAATACAATCTAGTAGAATTTCGATATATAGTTTCTTATTTTGAAGAGTATATTTAGAATGTCAGACTTTCGGAATGGTAGTTCATAGTTTTTCTTTGCAAAGCAACGAAAATATGGAGGGTGATTCAGAATGTACGAAATCACATGTCTTTGTGTTCTTTACCTAAAGTTTAATTTTCAACTTAGATTTACCATATTAATATTAAAACTGATATTTACTACATAAGTTAATTTTCACGCAAATTGTTATGTGGGTAATATGTTTTGTGGCCATTTTCTGACAACGCTCGTGCACTGCTAACATTCCACATGAGATCTGTTTCTGAAGCAAAGGTCACGTAACAGGGGCACACGTGATCAAGATGGGAGATACTGATCTCCTCAAAAATGAAGAGACAAACAAAATTTTTTGAATAACACACGTGACTACTGACAGCTGCCCGCATTAACACTTAGGCTGCTGAAAACGACTATTGTCACCTATTTTATGATGATTATCTGTACGTTCTGGTATGCGCAGATCTAACCTACCATCTGATTTAATTGTTGGCAAGGGCTCAGAGAGCCCTTTCCAACAATTAATCAGATGATACAGTTTCAAGTATTTCATAAATCTTATTATATTAAACTTCCTCGCATACAGGCATATACATAGAGGTCCCCCCATATATGGTTAATGTGGGCGTGGCAGTGAAAGGGTTAAATGCAGTTTAATTGAACCGCTGGACACATCCACACGTTTTTTTTATTTCAAAGATGGGTGAGACACAGCAAAAACATTCAAACGATAGGATAATTACTAATCGAGTCGTGAAAAACGCACCTTGACCAATCATATGCAAGCAAACTGAGTATCAGTAACGAAAATTAAATATATATTGAGTTATGAATAGGACGAAAGTTTTAAAGTTTCAAACAAAAGTAGTCAAGTAGCAATGACGTTGTCTATTCGCCACGCAGTTAAAAGCTTATACAGGCGTCCATTTTTTAATCTTAATGGCTTCACAAGGATTGCGAACAAGTTATGCAAGTTATATTAATGCCTCCTCTTGCCCTAATGGCGCAGGTGTGTGGGGTGGTCTCGCTCTTCTCGAATACTACGAAGGGATATTTAGCCTGCACAGAGTGTGTCTCTCTTCGCATAAAGGACAGCCATTCTACGTCCTCACCAGATAGGACGGTACACCGTGACAACATCAACTCTACAATTGATGCTGACAGAAAGTGTTCGAATACCTCCGGAACTTTCCCCGACCGAGGATCGATCCCGTGACCTCTGGCATGAGAGACGAGCGCACTTATCCACTCGGCCACCACTCTCTAAGCGCCCATTGATTAATGAATATTTGTTTGCAAGACGTTATCGGAAAGGGCCCGAGAAGTTAAACTAGAACATTTATCACTCGGTTGCCTGAAAGAGTTAGGCAAGTTACCGTTTTGTTTTCCATCAAAGTCCCTGTTTTTTTCATCGTTTCTTTTCCTGTAGCTCATTTACAGTTCTTGGATTGTAGAAACAAAGTAATAGATAATGTCTGCTGATTTATACGCTGAAAATCAATAGAAACTGAGAAAGTCAGTAGTGATCCGGTTCCGGTCCAAGACTGGACTGCAGTCCGCAACTGACCACTCCTGCTGTACCGGTACAGAAACGAGCTGAACCGCTCAAAGCGGTCCAGAGGAGCAATATAATGTGTCAAATTATTGCTAGTTTGGGACACCGTGTCCATTTTTTATCCCTTCCAATTAAACCTTTGAAATAACTGGAGATTAGTTCTAGGAACACGCTTTCCTCACAGTCTAAGTCCCATGTTGTTCCAGATAGGAGCCGCCTGCCCATACTACTAGCGAAGGCACCAGTGATACATTATATCGTCCCTTTAATACAAGACGCCATCTGCAATGCTAAAACATTGCTAATGGCGCCTTGTTGCACTCCATGTCAGAACGAGAAGACAAGAAGATATACACTTCGCCATTTACAAAGCCATAATGCTTTATAGAGTTCTTCGTTTTGCTGGCAGGTTAGTAAAGATTCCTGTTATCAAATAAAAACCTCACTCGCCCTCCACCGTCGAATACATACACGGAAGGCGTCAGGATGTCCTCTATTGGTTAAAAAAAAAGAAAACACAGAAGTGGACCGCTTAGACCGGCCTAGTGGAAAAAAACTGGACTACATACTTGGGTACCAGACCGAATCGGAACGCCATTTTTGGACTGGACCACCAACGGCGCTCCGGTAAGACCCGCATCACTAAACGTTAACACATAAAAGCATTCAGTCATGGAAGTATTTACAAAATGGAGGGCGGCCTTGAAGTGAAGCACGTCTTGAAAAGAAGCCGTGTCACAATTGGTGTTGAAAAATAACTCTAACGCGATTAGAAGACGATACTCAGGCCTGGAAATTATTATTTATTATTATCATTTATTGGTGTCTAAGGCCACATACTTTTGTACGATGGCTAATCGTGACCATGACAGTTTTACGGGTTGGGGAAGCCGGAGTGTAATAACCGAGCATCGACGAGCAATTTTCAGCTCCTCAACATTCTAACTCTGTTCAAGCTCCGCTCAAGTAGGGTTACAGCGGTTGAAGACATGTGCACCATCGACGTGCAGTACGCCTTAGTACACGGCGTCATCGTGCCCCCATGTAGGCAACCGGGATAAAGTGCCTTGCCCAAGGACACAACGCGGGTCGTCCAGGACGGGGATCGAACTCGGGACCTCTAGCACACAAGTCCAACAATCTACCAGTGATCCACCGCGCCCCAATGCCTGGAAACAGAGACCTCCCATCGTAACCCGCTAGCAGTTATACGACACGGTGGTAACCAATTGGAAAAAAAAATTTACATAAATGTTTTTCCACTTTCTCTGTTTTTACTACGCAAGTCATGTTGTTTACGTTTTGACAGAATATTCACCTTCATAAATAGCAACAACTAACGCGCGATCTCGCCTTCGCGAGTTCGCGCGTTAGTTGTTGCTATTTATTTGACCGAAATTCTGTTAAGATGTAAACGGAATGCCACTCTGGCCATATCAATACGCGAATTTAAGTCGAGGTTGTTTCGAACGATTGTCATATCTGACTGGAAAAACATTCGGGATTTGGAAGTTAATTTATACTGCGTTGTTTTATCGTAACCTGTTCTACGTTCCCGAATTTTACAATTGACGTAACCGCAAGTAACCTAAACTATCGTTCGCGTGTCATTTCCAAGCATGGATTCTCCCTAAAACGAACTCTCGAATAACTAAAAATAATACAATAACTAAAAATTTATTTGTTTCCGTTAACCCTTTACCCAACGTAACGGCCAAAACCGGCCAGCGCTATTCTCAAAAATCGCCAATTAATTTTCAAAATATTTTCATTTTTAGTCTCAAAAACATAGGTTATGACCCCTAGTTGGAACGAGCTCGTCGAGCTCGTTCCAACGAGGGGTCATAACCTATGTTTTTGAGACAAAAAATGAAAAAAAAGTAGTTATTCAAGAATTTTTTTTACAAGTGTCGTCTGCTTTTCATGTTAGGTAAAGGGTTAAAAACGAGCTCGTTCCAACGAGGGATTATAGGATGTTTTAGAGGTAAAAAGGAAAAATAATAAAGTTTTAATGATGAATTTTGAGAACAGCGTTGGTCGGATACTGTCGTTCACTAAGTGAAGGGTGAAAGTATGAACCCCTATTCATTGAGCTCTGTAAAAACAAGATTGAATCGGTTAACCCCGCTGGTTGCATCTCAAATGCATTATGGGAAGACTTTTCTGTTTGAATTATCATTATTTAAAACCAGTGTGCAAGGGGGTTCAGGAAATATGGTAGTAGCTAATGTAAGGTGAAGTGGTAGAGATTATTTTATACCATGATTACCTATTCTACTATATATGAAAAGCCTGTGACATAGATGTTAGCTTAAGACACCAACTGTGGTGAACACGTCAGCAATGGGATTTACACCCACGGTGGAACTACATCCATGTTTACCTTTTGTGACATCAACCTGAATGCGAACTTGTCTAAATTTATTGCACGTCGCATCGCGAAGAGGGAAATGAAAGTGGGCAATTATTTGTTACGTTTTTAAATGAGTTTACCCCATAAAACACCAAAAATTAACAAACACGCATTGTCTCATGTTAATAAAGCATCCATAACTCGAAAAAGTATGTTATTATGTTATTAAAATGAAAAAGGCCCTGTTTTTTTCAATTTCGTTTCGGTGATAAAATTGAAAGCGGAAGTACCGCCCACCGATGCTCATGTAAACAAAACAGATTCGCACGTGTGTGCGTCTGAAGGCCCCTAGCTACTATGGGAATATTCTATATACATCCTATTTTGTAAAATGAGGGATGAACAGCTGTTCTAAAAATCTTTTGTTTCGGTTGGGGTTCAAATTCAACGAGATGATAACAGGAGTAGCAAATCCTGATGGAAACTATCGGTCAGATTGAAAGTTGGGGACATTACTGGTGATATTAATATTTCTCTTGTGGGCTGTCGATGAACGATTTTTGTTTGTGTCTATCGGTATTTTTTTTTTCTTTTTTTTGGTAAGACTTGAGTTTCAGTAAGTTCAATAAGGGGACAAAGACCACTATATAGAACCTTGTTTGGTCTGCATAATCAGTGACAAGTTAAGCAAACGTCGATCAAACATACCTTTGGATTAACTCAGAGACATAAGATCGACGCTGGAAGGAGGTAAAAGTTATCACTTGGACCAAAGGAAGTCCAGAGGACATTGATCTGAGAGTTGGACGAGTGATCACAACACGACAAAGAACATTGTATGTCATCTGTTGTCGGAAGGTTTACATGCAAATATAGTTTCTGATAATATTTTTTAGTTACATCCAGGTATGTCCCTAGAGGGTCTTGGTTCGGGAGTGTACCCCTCCGTATTTCCAACTGTATTCTTCCAAACATCCATCTATTGATAAACCATTTCCAGCTCCCGTCCATTTTAATAGAAATTTTCCAGCCGCTACCTGTGAATGTCAATTTCTGAATAAATCGGAATGCATACTCTCCTCTTATGTTCGAAATATATTTATTTATTGGAGTTTAATGACACTTTCGACAGCCAGAGTCGTGCGAAATATATCATCCTGGGTTCTAGAGTTAGGAATCATCTCTTGAGTACAACAAAGCGCCATTTGCAATGCTTTATCATTGCAGATGACACTATCTTGCACTAAAGGGAAGCAGTATTGACCACAGTTGGAAAATCCCATGAAATATGGTTCAGAACAGTGGCGTAGCCAAGGGGGTGGGGTGGGGGATTAGTGGGCATGTCCCCCTAAACATTATAGCGCCCGCACCATTAAAATGGAAAAATTAAAACACCAGTAGGTCATAGATTCACTCGGAGGATATTGAATTGTCTCGGAAGCATCCTCTCCCCCGAATTCCCACCAATGGGAGAGGACACCGTAGGTTTGAGGTGGGTTTGGGTATGGCCGTCCCATTGGTGGGGATTCGGGAGAGTCCCGCGATCCTCCACTAATGGGCAGGGCCATACCTACCCCTACCTCAGGCCTACGGCCTTCGGATATGCCTGTGGCATATATCGACCTGGCACCCCTAAACAAATTATATCCTCCCGCCCCCTTCAATAGAAATCCTAGCTACACATCTGGTTCATAATCACTAAATGTTTGTTAGAAACGGTCACAGTCACAGATACAATGCCACGAAGTTTAGTACGCACAGGACGTGGGATTCCCAACTGCTGATGAATTGGAGCTTAACATTTCTAAATATTGGAAGCTTTGACTGGGATTGAGCCCTCTGTCGCCACGTTCCTGATTATGGCCGAAACCTGAAGTTGGATCAAGTAATATTTTCGTATGCTTGCTTCACCAATAAATACAAACAACAGAAGCTAGTATGACCTGTGAACCAACGTAAGAGCGCATGCGTTTGCTCCCGGCCATTTGATGAAATGAAAATTCCGAGAAAAAATGTTCTTACCTGTAACTGCTAAATATAAACAAGATATCCCACTCGCAAATATGGAAGTGAGAGAAACCCTGGCCTCAACTTTGCAAAAGTCCATGTTTCAGTCGATTCCCGCCAGATATATTATAGTTTCACATCTGTCTTGTCGTGACATGTCTACCTGCTCATTTCTCAAGCGTTATATCATGTACTAAAATGAAATTAATTAAAAAGGCATTTTCTTTCTTTTTTTTGGAAAACGATTACCTCTTCGACGAGTTTAGTTCCTTGAGAGACGGGGACCTGTTTGGTCAGTGCATGCTGTTGAGTTTCTGTATCTAGGAAAAGTAAAGTGCATGATAAACTGTTCGCCTGCTTCAGTCCCCCTTCTAGGTCTCAAGTCTCAATAGAATAATTCTCCATCAGCTCCCTAACCTGCAGTAGCCATTCTGACCAAATTATAATTCCCACGCATAGATAAACGTCGTTTTACACAATCTGCTGTTTGAAAAGTCTACCGGGTAATTCAGGTAGCATAATTTATCCATATCTATCCTATCTTTAACCAGCATCCACCCAACCCAGTTCAGGCAGTCTGCAGCACACATCCATTAATGCTCACTGATGAAACGTGTCTGGAAGTCCCTACCATTCAGCTTGTTTGAAGTATAACACATTGTTTTCAACCCGTAATTATTCGTCGTCTCGAGCTTTTGGACGAAATCACTTTAGACGTAAGCACAGGCAGGCCTCGGGCCCGATTTGGAGCAAGTTGGTGGCCTTGCGGTTTCTCGGCGGAGGCTAGAACGGATCGTTTTTTTCTGTTCGGCGGCTCTCTACTATGCTGTTGGTGGGGTAGGCTTCTTTCGGCGATGTAGCCCCTGTTCTGGTGGGTTGGATTTCTTCGCTTCACAGGTGGCTGATGCGCTTTCTGATGAGGATGGCCTTGATTGTTGCCTGCTCTACTATGGTGGCTTCCTTCGGCCTGTGGGAGATGTTCCTGTTCTTGTTCGGGAACTGCTGTAACAGAAAAATAAAATATATTGACAAGTGATATCATTAGACTATAAAGGTATACTATCGTTCGACAATACACGCGTCGTTATCCGAAAATCAAGATTAATCAATGCAATTCCCGGTGTGAACCCCAGGAAGTGAGGCAGTGCTTATTTATTGTGGTAAATGAGCTCTATTTACAGGTAAAATAGGACCCGGTAACCAATACCTGGGGTGGAAGTCCTCCAAAATGGGCAACATGGGAATAAACGATTGGCTGGACTTGATTTAATATCATATCCATGTTGCGGTCACGATTAGCCATTGTGTGACCTTAACCCTTTACCCAACGCAGACGATATCAAAATTTATTATTTGAAATTTTTTTTTTAATTTTTCAAAAAATTTCAACAAAATCATATCATGTGACACCCCCATTGGAACGAGCTCGACTAGCTCGTTCCAATGAGGGGCAACATGATATGGTTTTGTTGAATTTTTTTGAAAAATAATATTTTTTCAGACACTAAATTTGCATATTACACAGGCGGATGCGGCCGGTTCGTTGTGTAGAGGGTTGAATAAATACAATATAAATGAATGAAATATTAAGACAGAATACAACGAGAGTGGGGTACGGGGGACTAGAAGCAACGACCCATGCTGGATTTCTTCTAGTATTTCACGAGCTCCGAAGGTATCTTCACAGCTGACGTAATAATGTCAAAGATGATGCATAACGTCTTATCAAACGCGTTCTTGCATGACGTTCTTAACCCTTTACCCAACGCAGACGATATCAAAATTTATTATTTTAAATATCATTTTTTTAAATTTTTAAAAAAAAATTCAACAAAACCATATCATGTGACCCCTCGCTGGAACGAGCTCGACGAGCTCGTTCGAACGAGGGGTCACATGATATGGTTTTGTTGAACTTTTTTGAAAAATAATATTTTTTCAACTGCTAAATTTGCATATTACGCGGGCGGATGCGGACGATTCGTTGGGTAAATGGTTAAACGTAGGCTGGGATTCTACTCGTAGTGCACCAAGCACATTTCTCAGTATCCGTATCTTATAGGATAACATTGAATACACACAACCATCGTGGTAAATTGAATGAAGAATGAAAAAGTTGAAAGTCATACCCAAAAATATTGAAAGAAGAGGAGAAAATAAACCAAATAAACAGTGAGAAGAATAACACGTGTTTGTTGCCATTAGGCCCCAAAAGCGACTCGTGTTGCTCGAAATTGAGGCCGAATTGGTTTTAAAAAAGTAGAACTGGTCCGAATATTGCGAGGATAGAATGCAGTGCAGCCCTTCTCGTTCAAAGTTTTAATTTTTAATTTTGCTGCTCGCATTCGTTTTACCATCATGTCAGCTTAAAAAAAACTGGCAAAAGAACTTTTAATACACGAATGAAAGAAACCTGGAGTTGAACGCGTATTTCAGCTTCGTGTTTTTGACGCGAATACACTGTGTTGTGTTTTCTGAAATAACACGTATATCAAGGGAAATAACTTCGTTCTAGAAAACTTCGGAGATTGTTTCAGAAAAAGAAGAGAACGGGCTTTTGTTTATTATTTGTTGAGGTTTATTTATTATTTATTTATTGGTGTTTAAGGTCACATATTTATGCACAATGGCTAATCATGACCGTGACAATTTTACGGGTGGAGGAAGCCGGAGTACCTGGAGAGAACCACCGAGCAACGGCGAGCAACTGTCAGCTCCCCAACATACTAACTCCACACAAGCAGGGTTAGCATTGGTTGAAGACAAGTGCACCATCGACGTGCAGTACGCCTTAGTACACAACGTCACCGTGCCCCCACGCGGACAATGGAGATGAAGTGTCTTGCCCAAGGACACAACGCGGTTGCCGCAGGTGGGATTCGAACCGAGGACCTCTCGGCTTGCAGCCTGCACCTCTACATTCTGAGCCACCGCGCTCGCTTGTTGAGGTTTAACGACCCTTTCATCAGCCAGGGTCATATTACGTCGGACAGTTTTACCTGTGTGGGAAGATGGAGTACCCGGAGAGAAGCACAGAGAAGAGGCTTGCTACTGTCAGACCCGATAACCCTTTACCTAACATGAAAAGCAGACGACAGGTGCAAAAGAAATTCTTGAATAGTTAATTTTTTCATTTTTTGTCTCAAAAACATAGGTTATGACCCCTCGTTGGAACGAGCTCGTCGAGCTCGTTCCAACGAGGGGTCAAAACCTATGTTTTTGAGACAAAAAATGAAAATATTTTGAAAATTAATTGGCGATATTTGAGAATAGCGCTGGCCGGTTTTGGCCGTTACGTTGGGTAAAGGGATAACAGACTTACCCGGCATAAATCTGTACAGGGCGGCAAAAGCAGAGTGAGCAGCGGTTGAAAGAAAGTGCCCCCTCGACATGCAGTAAGCCTTAGAACACATGACCCATGACGGGATTGATGGTCTTGCAAAACCACACAGTGGATGTGTTGCGGGTCATCGTCCAACCCTCGACCTTTCGGTTTGAAGTCCAATGCTCTAACCAGTGGTTTAACAGACTTCCATTTGAAGGAGAGAAGAGACATCGGTGGAACCAGGGCGGGGTCAGTGTGTTACAGTCTCTTCCCCCTAGTCGGGGGAGAGTCTTAGAGATCTAGCACTTTTGTCAGGAAAACCTTATTGAGGGAAAATCCTCTAGCCCCCCCCCCCCCCACCTCCCCTTCGAGTAGCTCCACCCCCCCCCCCTTGGGGAAATCCAGGCGCCCCCAACCGTAGAAGTAATGAAGTACTACAGGTAAAGGAAATGTACTATTCTCTTTATTATTGACCATGTACATTATTCTGTTTAAATAACCAAATTTTAATTACGTTGCCATAGAGCTGCAAGACAATTTCATCTCGAAGCTTTCAGTGAAAGCTTTTAACCCTTTGAAGCCTGGTGGTATCTTACATCTCCCAAGTCAGTTCAGTGACAGCAATTGGAAGAGTCCATATTCAGTAATTGGGGATAAACCATTAATATTTTCAACGTGCAGCAAGGAGGCTGCACGTTGAAAATATTGATTGGTCTACCCCACACATTAACATAACAGACACCCCACTTAATTAAATTATGTGTCATGTTCCTGGGCCTGGAAAGTGGCCTCTGGTGTTCAAAGGGTTAAAGATGCATGTTAGATGCCGATGCGATCAATAAAGACAAAGGAGAATATTCACATTTTTGCCTCTTCTTCTCCAACATTTTTCGACTGGTACTGCAGAGTATTAAAATAATATGGTGTGGTGCAATGAAATCCCGTAACTGTCTTCGGATTTTAGGGTGGTGGGCGAGAAGGACCTACGCTTTTACGGATACGATATGAAGTTACTTGCCTTTTTTATGTCTGCTATAAAATAATGACCTGGTTTTAGGTTAACATTGCAAATTGTCTCTCCGAGGAACCAAACACTGGTTCCAAGCGGCTACTCCATCCCAGAACCATTATTTTGCCCCTATCAACGACCTGCCATGCAATAATTATTACATTTTATTACACGCCTGTTCTATGTAATCCCCGTCTACAGCAACACTAAACCATGCGGAAAATGAAAAACCGGAAACTGTTGACGGACTATTTTTAAATAGAAACGAAATTTCACTTGAATTTTGCTCCAAATCGTGCGCCGCTATTACAATTTGATTCGCTAGCTAAAAATCATCCCCCAAGTTCTAATGTGTTCTATGTGCCAGTAGGCACATAGAACACATTGGAACTCAGGGGACGAAATGGAAACACGGGTTCCCATCGCAAATTTGGTTGATGATAAAATGTACTCCTTTTGTTGATAGTTTTCAATAATAATAACACTATGGCCGGTCGCTGATTTGTCGCGGTTCTTGGACGAGAAGGCCTTGGTTACCCCTGTACTCCCAACTGCCTCCCTATTCCCACGCTTCTCCTCTCCTCCCAACAATCGGAGACGAACTGCTTGATGTCATCCCTTGCCCCATTCTTCCCAATCTTTCCGATTAGCATGGTAACCCTCTCCCTCAAATGAATTGCTGAGTGTCCTTCTAATAGCTGATTTTTATGGACGTGAAGTCATGTAATAAACACAGAACGACACATGCGTGGAAATGGGTTATCGATATGGTACGAGTGCCAGCATGGAAGGATAGAATGAGAGGTCGCGACTGCAGGCTTCGAGTTTTATACTTCAGCGATGGCACAAGTGCCATATCGATTAACCCATTCACACTCATGTGTCGTTCTGTGTATATATTCCAAAAACCGAGGAAGAATCCCAGGGTTCAAATCTTAAGTACACTGCCCTTTCGTCCAGGTCCTTGCCCTGGACAGGCGTTCCAGAAGAAATCTCATAAAAGGGTTCGATGTCTTTAGTCAATCGAACACCCTCGCTTTTCACGACTGTGTTGCATAAAGTGTATAGCGCACAGGTATGGTGTTCGAATATTTTTAGAACCCTCGAATGCCTCTATACGAGGCTAAAGGCTAAAAGAATGGTTTCGCGCACCCAAGGCGCGCTGGGACGGTATGGGGAAAGCCCCTTTCGACCCTCAATTGCTGTATCATATTATTCCTTGTAACTTTTTATTCTGTACCATGTCTCGGCGTGTTATAGGAGGAAGCGGAAAGGGAGAAGGTTAACGGCGTTTGTGTTTCTTTTTTTTTTTTTTCTTTAGCGGAGGTGGCTGTGATGGTGATATGATGCTCGTAGCTGTTGGTGTGGTAGGAGGTGGAGGGCTGCTGTCATTAGCTGATGTTGTAGGTATTCCTAGTGCTTCTTGAAGTCCTTTTACTGTTGCATCGAATTCTTGTTGTGCTCTTTTCCTCTCTTCTGGGAATTTGGTGTGCTCATGGTAGAAGCCTTCAGGTTCTTGTACATACTTTTTGGTGCCAAAGGGAGAGACGAGTGGGGGTCCGGTAGTGGCGAGAGAACAGCCTCCAATTCCATCTCAGTCTCCACAGGGCTTTCCTCATCTATCGTCTCCAGCTGTGGAGCTGGGGTCAAGATGGGTGCCTCTGTGGGAGTGGGAGCGGAACTGGTGACTGTTTCTGTCTCCTCCTTTTCCTCACCCTTCTCGCTCTTCTTTTCCAAAAAGGCCTCCAAGCGTCGGATTCCCTCCGCTTGGTGGACGGGCTCTTCTTGCCTCTCTTTCTCTTTTCAGGGCCTCCAGACCTTCTCGGATGAGGACCAGTGTGAGAGGGGATCCTCTCACGAAAGGTGCTACCTCTCGCCGAGGAGGGTAGTATTTTGGTGGTGTTCTCTGCTGGTTCAACTTTGAATTCCAGGTTCAGATGGACGCTCTCGCCCATTTCCTGGATAGTCCAAGAAATGGGAGAAGAGACGCCCAGAGCTGAAATGGCTTTCTTCAGATGGGCTGGTAATTCCAGGTTTTCAATAGTTTCAGTCAGTTGTTTACGCTCTGAGATCAGAAGTGTGTCAAAAACGCCTCTATACGAAAAACTATCGGAAATAGTATATAGTACCTATCAGCCAATCAGAGGAAGATAAAATCACGTGAGATATAATATTATATAATAATTTACCAAATCCCCGTCTCGTCGGGCAAACTCCTTAACCCTTAAAACTCACGAGCCCAGTTTTCTGGCACAAGAACATATAATTTCATTGAGTAGAATAGCTGCTAAGTGAACGTGTGGGGCGGGGGGGGGGGGGGACCAATCAATATTTCCATCGTGCAGCCATTGAACTGACATGGGAAATACCACCAGTTTTCAGCAATGCTAAAGCAGCGGTGGGGTCCGGCAGCAGTACTAATTCACTTAGCATTGTCTCTTAAATTAAGATTTACGTATCTCTGAATGAAGGAATGACGGAGAAAAGCCCTGGTGGAGAAAAGCCCTAAGGAGAAAAGCCCTGGTCATTTTTGCAACAAAGGAGAAAAGCCCTGGTCCATTTTTTCAAGGGGTGGAGAAAAGTCCTGGTTGATTTTTTTTCACTATTTTATCAATTTCCTTTGGTTAATAAACAAATTCTAGAATAACTAACGATTTTCAATTTTGGTCTCAAAAACATAGCTTATGACCTCTCATTGGAACGAACACATCAAGCTCCTCCCAATAAGGGGTCATAAGTTGTTTTTGAGACAAAAAATGAAAATATTTAGTTATTCTAGAATTTGTTTATTGTTGTCTAAATGGATATTTTTGTTCTAAATGGTTGCCACGAGGAGTCAACAGGGTCTAAGAAACAAAAAAAATCGTAACTACATCCATTATTTATTTTTAAAGCACAGAATAGAAGTTACAAAAGGATCGTCAACATGAATAAAAATGAAAAAATAATAACAAACAGTTCAGTATACAAGTACTGTCAATTAGCACATATCCATATGACATGACCCTGTTGTCTCTCTCTCTCTCTCTCTCTCTCTCTCTCTCTCTCTCTCTCTCTCTCTCTCTCTCTCTCTAAGAGGGAAGTAACTTTTTGTGACACATAGAAATTTGAACATTTAGAATTTTATTTCAGGAAAATATATAACATGACCCTGTTGTCTCTCTCTCTCTCTCTCTCTCTCTCTCTCTCTCTCTCTCTCTCTGTCTCTGTCTCTCTGTCTCTCTCCCTCTCTCTCTCTCTCTCTCTCTCTCTCTCTCTCTCTCTCTCTCTCTCTCTCTAAAAGGGAAGTAACTTTTTTGTGACACATAGAAAATTGAACATTTAAAATTTTATTTAAGGAAAATTGCCTCTTATCTGTTTAAATTACCTTTCAGTACTGTCAATGTTTGCAAAACAATTACCAAATATAACTGTAAACACAGCTCATTGTGTTTAGAAATTCAAAAATATTATCAAAACATCCCTCTGCTGTTCACTTGTCTAAAACTACCACTTGTCCATGTTTGTAAATTAATTAAAGTTATTGTTGTAAACATATGAGCCAAGACAAAGTCTATTGCAGCTTTTACCTGAATTAAAATAAAAGTGAATGAAAATTAAAGGTTTTATTAATTTAAAAATAAAAATTACACAAAGAATGAAAAAAACTAGACATAAAAGGTGATTACTGTACAAAAAACAGGCAAAACAGTAAATAAAGAAAAAAAAAGAATAAAATATGTAATTTCATATGAAAAATAATGAAGAAAAAAATAACCGAAAAATATATGAAAAAATTTAATCAGGGCTTTTCTCCGCTCCATGCAAAAATGGACCAGGGCTTTCCTCCTCAGATGCAATTTTAGGGCTTTTCTCCTTAGCGCTTTTCTCCACCAGGGCTTTTCTCCATCAGGGCCTTTTTCCGTTCACCGAATGAAGACTTACAATTACTTTGATGTCTCAGTGTACAGCTGCTATGGGCAGTGCCTAATCCCAGATTATGGTGGATGTATTGTGTAGGCCGGTGTGGTAATATAGTATGGACGGTATGTACCACGTTAGTAGTATGTCAGGGGCTTTTGAGGGATAGGTTGCAGGACCCCGCAGGGGAACCTCAGAAGGGAAGCAGTAGTATGTCAGGGGCTTTTGAGGGATAGGTTGCAGGACCCCGCAGGGGGACCTCGGAAGGGAAGCAGTAGTATGTCAGGGTTTTTTGAGGGATAGGTTGCAGGACCCTGCAGGGGGACCTCGGAAGGGAAGCAGTAGTATGTCAGGGGCTTTTCAGGGATAGGTTGGGGGATCTCATCGGGGGACCCCGCAGGGGGACCATTGAAGAGAGAGCCAGAGGGAAAGGGAAGCAGTAGTATGTCAGGGGCTTTTCAGGGATAGGTTGGGGGATCTCATCGGGGGACCCCGCAGGCGGACCATTGAAGAGACAGCCAGAGGGGAAGGGAAGCAGTAGTATGTCAGGGGCTTTTCAGGGATAGGTTGGGGGATCTCATCGGGGGACCCCGTAGGGGGACCATTGAAGAGAGAGCCAGAGTGGAAGGGAAGCAGTAGTATGTCAGGGGCTTTTCAGGGATAGGTTGGGGGATCTCATCGGGGGACCCCGCAGGGGGACCTCGGAAGGGAAGCAGTAGTATGTCAGGGGCTTTTGAGGGATAGGTTGCAGGACCCCACAGGGGGACCTCGGAAGGGGAGCAGTAGTATGTCAGGGGCTTTTGAGGGATAGGTTGCAGGACCCCGCAGGGGGACTTCGGAAGGGAAGCAGTAGTATGTCAGGGGCTTTTCAGGGAATATTTGGGGGACCACGGTACAGGGTCGTTGAAGGCAGCCAATAAGCTATCGAGCAGTTACTGATAAGTCATTGCTCGAATGACTCGAATCCCATCGAGCAAATGAGCTTTAGAGTAATTGCTCGATCGAGTGACTCGGCATATTGCTCGAACGAATCGAATCCCATCGAGCAAATGAGCTATCGAGTAATTGCTCGCTCGAGTGACTCCTCGAACGACTCTTAGACTCATTTCAGAAAAAAGGGATTACATAGCCACAGGCGTTTTCGAGAAAGGGATTCCACAAATGGGATTCCACAAAAGGGATTCCATAAGTAGGATTCCGTCTTACCTCGAGAGACTCGCATATATTGCTCGAACGACTCGAATCCCAGCGAGCAAATGAGCTAACGAGCAACTGCTCGTTCGAGTGACTCCTCGAATGACTCTTAGACTCATTTCAGAAAAAAGGGATTCCATAGCCACAGCCGTTTTCGAAAAAGGGATTCCAAAAATGGAATTCCATAAAAGGGATTCCATAAGTGGGATTCCGTCTTACCTCGAGTGACTCGCATATATTGCTCGAACGACTCGAATCCCATCGAGCAAATGAGACAACGAGCAATTGCTCGTTCGAGTGACTCCTCGAACGACTCTTAGACTCATTTCAGAAAAAAGGGATTCCATAGCCACAGCCGTTTTCGAAAAGGGATTCCACAAATGGGATTCCCAAAAGGGATTCCATAAGTGGGATTCCGTCTTACCTCGAGTGACTCGCATATATTGCTCGAACGACTCGAATCCCATCGAGCAAATGAGCTAATGAGCAATTGCTTGTTCGAGTGACTCCTCGAACGACTCTTAGACTCATTTCAGAAAAAAGGGATTCCAAGAAGGGATTCTTAAAAAGGGATTCCGTAAGTAGGGCTTTTTTAGTCGTATGAGGCCATGAAGGCTATGTGAAAGGTATGGCGGTCCTATTGCACTACGTGCTGCAAAATATTCTTGAAGAATCCATATCACATATAGTCGGGTTTGTTTGTTTTTTTGGTGATTTGAGGATTGTGGGAAGTAGTGGGGTCTGGTGGGGACTATTTGGGGCTGGTGGGGACTAGAGGCTAATTGTCGTAAAAACTTGTGGTTTCTACAACCGGATCTCCACATCTCCTCCTACTTCCCTTCCCCTCTGGCTCTCTCTTCAATGGTCCCCTGCGGGGTCCCCCGATGAGATCCCCCAACTAACCCCTGAAAAGCCCCTGACATACTACTGCTTCCCTTCCGAGGTCCCCCTGCGGGGTCCTGCAACCTATCCCTCAAAAGCCCCTGACATATTACTGCTTCCCTTCCGAGGTCCCCCTGCGGGGTCCTGCAACCTATCCCTCAAAAGCCCCTGACATACTACTGCTTCCCTTCCGAGGTCCCCCTGCGGGGTCCTGCAACCTATCCCTCAAAAGCCCCTGACATACTACTGCTTCCCTTCCGAGGTCCCCCTGCGGGGTCCTGCAACCTATCCCTCAAAAGCCCCTGACATACTACTGCTTCCCTTCCGAGGTCCCCCTGTGGGGTCCCCCGATGAGATCCCCCAACCTATTCCTGAAAAGCCCATGACATCCTACTGCTTCCCTGCCCCTCTGGCTTTCTCTTCAATGGTCCCCCTGCGGGGTCCCCCGATGAGATCCCCCAACCTATCCCTGAAAAGCCCCTGACATACTACTGCTTCCCTGCCCCTCTGGCTTTCTCTTCAATGGTCCCCCTGCGGGGTTCCCCGATGAGATCCCCCAACCTATCCCTGAAAAGCCCCTGACATACTACTGCTTCCCTTCCGAGGTCCCCCTGCGGGGTCCTGCAACCTATCCCTGAAAAGCCCCTGACATACTACTGCTTCCCTTCCGAGGTCCCCCTGCGGGGTCCTGCAACCTACCCCTGAAAAGCCCCTGACATACTACTGCTTCCCTTCCAAGGTCCCCCTGCGGGGTCCTGCAACCTATCCCTCAAAAGCCCCTGACATACTACTGCTTCCCTTCCGAGGTCCCCCTGCGGGGTCCTGCAACCTATCCCTCAAAAGCCCCTGACATACTACTGCTTCCCTTCCGAGGTCCCCCTGCGGGGTCCCCCGATGAGATCCCCCAACCTATCCCTGAAAAGCCCCTGACATACTACTCACGTTGGCCTGTCTTTACCGTTCTCGAACCGCGGATCTATCCGACGCGCATTGTCATCTCGGCTTTCGGATTCTATGGGTAGGATGTAAGGTAATACCTTGGAGGTATTGTTAGATAAGCTCACTGCTGCGTACTAGCCACTAGCTTATAGACTACGGCCTCTCCTATTGGCTATCACTCTAGAGATTTACACCAAGACTACTACTAGCTTTTACCATAAGTTCTACTTTGCCAATGAGTACTGGTGCCCAACCCCACAACTACTATAGTAGTTCTACCATTGACTTCAAACCAGTATTACCATTGTATTGGGAAGACCACTTCAGTAGGCTATCACTACTAATGTTTTATACCACCACTGTAACTGACCTTTAACAACCTTACCCTTGTCCAGCCAAAAATCAACATCCACTTTATCCACCCCATATTACTGTCTTCCACCATTATTGCTAGCTTGCACAAACACCATCGTGTTCTGTTATTGGCTTGAACTACTGCTGTCTCCTTTCAGCACCCCCCTCTCTCTCTCTCTCTCTCTCTCTCTCTCTCTCTCTCTCTCTCTCTCACTCTCTCTCCTCTCTCTCTCTCTCTCTCTCTCTCTCTCTCTCTCTCTCTCTCTCTCTCTCTCTCTCTCTCACCCTCCCTTCCTCCCCTCTCTCCCTCTCTCTCTCTCTCTCTCTCTCTCTCTCTCTCTCTCTCTGTCTGTCTCTGTCTCTCTCTGTCTCTCTACATTACTGATTACCTGTATACCCTTTGATCACACTATCAATTCTGAAGATTAAGGGGGCTTGAAGCTTTACCTGACTGAGGGATACTTACCCCCCTCCCCTCTCCCCAACCCTCCTCTCCACGATGGCCTCATATGTTAAGGGATTCTGAAGCCATAGCTAGAACAAATGTGAGGGGTTTCAGACTTTACCCCACTTAGCGTTACCTCGGGGCTGTATATGATGAACGGCAGCTGGACTAGATACCATATAGAATGGTAGTGGTATTACCCTTTACCCAACGTAACGACCAAAACCGGCCAGCGCTATTCTCAAAAATCGATGATTAATTTCCATTAGTTTTTCATTTCATTTTTTGTCTCAAAAACAAAGGTTATGAGCCCTGGTTGAAACGAGCTCGTCGAGCTCATTCCAATGAGGGGTCATAACCTGTTTTTGAGACAAAAAATGAAAAAGATTTGTTATTCAAGAATTGTTTTTGCAAGTGTCGTCTGCTTTTCATGTTAGGCAAAGGGTTAAGGTAGTACAACAGTGATCAATGCATAGACAGTACCTTTAGAGGTGCTTAGACTTGGTAGTGGTTAAGGTCATCGGAATTATACATACCCAACAATATTGATTAAAATAATATCTTGCGCGAAAATTATCTCCCAAGAGACAACTGAACTTGCGAGACGAAATCCAATTCAGAAGGCAATGAATGTGGGTGGTGAGGTGTGAAATGTCTGTGACTTGCTGTGCGTGGATGAATGACAATGAGGTGTGAAATAGCGACACCAACTAGAGAAACAGAATTTACTGCACCCAGTAAATTCAAGTCCGTGTGAAAAGGGTTAAAGTATCAGGAATAAACTATTCAGAAAGAGAATTTATGGAGCCTTATTTTCAGGAGTAAAATATTTCTAAGGAAATCAGAAATGGGTTTTCGTTAACAGTATTTACAGATATTCATACTGGAATCAGAACAATTATTTATAAGAAACCAGAAAAGGCATATATGTGACCAGCATTCAAAGGGTTCGATACTCGAATCAGAAATGGACATTTTTGGCTCTGCCCACTAATTTGAGTGATGAAATACGTTCATAAACTTTAGAAATGCATTAAGGTGTAATAAAATTCATTTCCCAGTATTTCTGAATAATACGCACTTGATGACTTTGGTGACCCCTAGGTGACCTCCGTGACCTTGACCCATATGTTGAATTTCCATCAAGTGTCGACTCATTTGGTGTTAGTTCCAGGCCCATTCATCATACCACGATTGAGATATGAGCATGACCCACTTTCAAAAATGTTGGCTACGCCCACTTTTTTAACATAAAAATGCATGTATGGACCTCAGGAATGCTTGGGGGGGCGGAGGGGGTGGTGAGGTGTGAAAAATATGATTTCCAGCAATTATGAAAAATGCACTTAATGACCCCAGGTGACCTCCTTGACCCTGACCCATATTTTGAATCTCCATCAAGTGTCGACTCATTTGGTGTTAGTCTCAGGTCCATTCATCATACCATGCTTGAGATATGAGCGTGACCCACTTTCAAATTTTTTGGCCACGCCCACTTTTTGTAACGTAAAAATGCATGTATGAATCTCAGGAATGCTTTGGGGGCAGAAAATGTGATTTCCAGCAATTATAAAAAATGCACTCAATGACCCCTAGGTGACCTCCGTGACCTTGACCCATATTTTGAACCTCCATCGAGTGTCAACTCATGTGGTGTTGGTCCCAGGTCCATAGGTCATACCACGCTTGAGATATGGGCATGACCCACTTTCAAAATTTTTGGCCACGCCCACTTTTTTCTACAACAAAGTGCATTTGTGTACGTCAGGAATACTTTAGGGGGTCAAAAAAATGTGATTTCCAGCAATTCTGAAAAATGCACTGAATGACCCCTAGTTGACCTCCGTACCTTGATCCATATTTTGAACCTCCATCGAGTGTCGACTCATTTGGGGTTGGTCCCAGATCCGTAGGTCATACCACGCTTGAGATATGGGCGTGACCCACTTTCGAAATTTTAGGCCACGCTCACTTTTCTTTACGTCAAAATGCATGTGTGTAAGTCAGGAATACTTTAGGGGGTCAAAAAGTGTGATTTCCAGCAATTCTGAAAAATGCACTCAATGACCCCTAGGTGACCTCTGTGACCTTGACCCATATTTTGAATCTCCATCAAGTGTCAACTCATTTGGTGTTGGTCCCAGATCCATACGTCATACCATGCCTGAGATATGGGCGTGACCCACTTTCAAAAATTTTGACCACGCCCACTTTTTTTTACGTCAAAATGCATGTGTGTACGTCAGGAATACTTTAGGGGATCAAAAAATGTGATTTCCAGCAATTTTGAAAAATGGACTCAATGACCCCTAGTTGACCTCCGTGACCTTGACCGATATTTTGAACCTCCATCGAGTATCGACTCATTTGGTGTTGGTCCCATGTCTGTAGGTCATACCATGCCTGAGATATGGGTGTGACCCACTTTCAACAAAAATTTTGGCCACGCCCACTTTTTTCACGTCAAAATGCATGTGTGTATGTCAGGAATACTCAAAAAATGTGATTTCCAGCAATTCTGAAAAAATGCACTCAGTGACCCCGGGTGACCTCTGTGACCTTGACCTAAAAAATGCACTCAATGACCCCTAGATGACCTACGTGAACTTGACCCATATTTTGAATTTCCATCAAGTGTCAACTCATTTGGTGTTGGTCCCAAGTCCATACGCCATACCACGCCTGAGGTATGGGCGTGACCCACTTTCAAATTCTTTTTGGTCACGCCCACTTTTTTGCGTCAAAATGCATGTGCGTATGTCAGGAATACTCAAAAAATGTGATTTCCAGCAATTCTGAAAAAATGCACTCAGTGACCCCGGGTGACCTCTGTGACCTTGACCTAAAAAATGCACTCAATGACCCCCTAGGTGACCTACGTGAACTTGACCCATATTTTGAATTTCCATCAAGTGTCGACTCATTTGGTGTTGGTCCCAGGTCCATATGTCATACCACGCCTGAGATATGGGCGTGACCCACTTTCAAAAATTTTGGCCACGCTGACTTTTTTTACATCAAAATGCATGTGTGTACATCAGAAATAGTTTAGGGGTCAAAAAATGTCATTTCCAGCAATTCTGAAAATTGCACTCAATGATCCCTAGTTGACCTCCGTGACCTTGACCCATATTTGGAACCTCCATCGAGTGTCGAATCATTTGGTGTTGGTCCCAGGTCCGTAGGTCATACCACGCTTGAGATATGGGCGTGACCCACTTTCCAAAAATTTGGCCACGCCCACTTTTTTACGTCAAAATGCATGTGCGTCCGTCAGGAATACTTCAGGGGGTCAAACAATGTGATTTCCAACAATTCTGAAAAATGCACTCAGTGACCCCTAAGTGACCTCTGTGACCGTGACCCATATTTTGAATCTCCATCAAGTGTCGCCTCATTTGGTGTTGATCCCAGGTCCATACGCCATACCACACCTGAGATATGGGCGTAACCCACTTTCAAATTTTTCGGCCACGCCCACTTTTTACATCAAAATGCATGTGTGTACGTCAGGAATACTTTAGGGGGTCAAAAATGTGATTTCCAGCAATTCTGAAAAATGCACTCAATGACCCCTAGGTGACCTCCGTGACCTTGACCCATATTTTGAATCTCCATCAAGTGTCGACTCATTTCGTGCTGGCTCCCAGGTCCATACGTCATACCACGCCTGAGATATGGGCGTGACCCACTTTCAAACATTTTGGCCACGCCCACTTTTTTTACGTCAAAATGCATGTGTGTACGTCAGGAATACTTTAGGGGGTCGAAAAATGTGATTCCCAGCAATTCTGAAAAATGCACTCAATGACCCCTAGATGACCTCCGTGACCTTGACCCATATTTTGAACCTCCATCGAGTGTCGACTCATTTGGTGATGGTCCCAGGTCTGTAAGTCATACCACGCCTGTGATATGGGCGGGACCTACTTTCAAAACACCCTTACAGACACCCCTGATACCCCAGGAATCAGAAAAACATAGATGGCCGAGAACTTGTGGCTGTCTATCAGCATTCCAAAAATCAACGAGATAGGGCAATTCGTTTTCGAGCTATCTTGCGGACAAAAAAGTGATGAGAAGACAGAAGACAGGAGAAGAAGAAGAAGAAAAAGAAGAAGAAGAAGAAGAAGAAAGAAGAAGAAGAAGAAGAAGAAGAAGAAGAAGAAGAAGAAGAAGAAGAAGAAACCGTGCAAAAACAATAGTCTGTGTGTTTCACACAGACTAATTAAAGCAATTACTATGTAATTTCTCATCCATCTCTGCGTTATTGTACAGTCCGAGAATGTGTTTTTACAGCAATTTGGAAGTTTTAATTCATCAGAGGAAAACAATTGGAAGACCACATCTGACAGACTTTTAGAATATTAAAAAGAACAGTGTCTGTATTTTATGCAACGATGCGCACACTGTTGATACAATGAATATAAAAAAGTTATTGATCAGCAAAAGTGTCTGAAAAGGCAGTTTTCTATTTTGTAAATGGGTTTCTACTGGGAACAATAGTCCAATGTTCAAATTGATTGGGGAAAAAAGTGTAACAAGATAACTTTTGTTTGCTTATACTACGCCAAAGGAATAGAACTGTAGTTTGTGAAATGATGCGTACATCGATGATAAAAATACACGAATATTAAAATAATAAGTTTTTATAAGAAGTTTCCATCTCTCTCAGTGTCAAATGCCTGAACAGCTTTACCAAATTAAGGGGAGGTAATGTAAAAGAGGCATCAAAGGAAACATTTTCTTGGCCATGAAGATCGAGACGGAGTACTAAAAGGAGACACCAGTACATTCTAACATCAGTTGGGTTAAAAATCAACCCGAATTAACGGAGTGAGTGAATATGAATCCAATTCACCCAGTTGAATTGAATAGATGAACTGGTACAGGCAGCAGAAGTAGTGGTCGGATCAGAGGAAATTGTAGCAGCTACTAGAAATAGTCTTTGTGTGATCACTGTGTTGAGAACCAGCACTCGAGGCCATAGTCTAAAAGTTACAAACCACCTCAACAACACAAGCGCTCGTCGTATTATCAGAATTTTACATTTTAAATTAATATTAGGTCTATACTATCTATACTAATATACTAGAAGGCCAGACACTCTTCTGGCCGCGATTTTAAAAAAAACGGGGAAATTCTCCGCCGCTCGTTCATTGGTCGAAATAATAGCGTGACTGCTACTGTAAGATTACAGAAGGTTTATATCATTTGTTACCATGATACTGTCATTGGCTGTTCTGAAGATTTAGACATAATTGGAATGTCTTTCACGTCTTTTTGGACGTTTTTGATAGTCTGTTCGCTGTGTCTGAACTTCTGAACGCTTACAGGATTTTGCATTTCCCGCACATTGTGAAGGTTGTTGCTATTTGTAACCGACCAATGAACGAGCGGAGGAAAATTCATTGCGAGTGAACCGGATAAGCAGGGTTGCCAGAGCTGAAATATTTCGCCTGAGTGTATGAAAATGAGATTAAAATGGCGATAAAAACTAATTTTTGTTCAACTCGGTGCCGAAATGGCAGTGGCTTCGTGAAAAGAACGCCAAATTGACATTTATTTGAGCAAAATCGGTAAATTATTCGCTATTTCCCCGTTTTTTGAAAATCGCGGTCTAAAGAGTGTCTGGCCTTCTAGTATATTAGTATAGATAGTATAGACCTAATATTAATTTAAAATGTAAAATTCTGATAATACGACGAGCGCCTGTGCTCGACAATTCCCCCGCAACAGTAAGAGAGACTAGTGGGCAGCTGTACTTTTGGTGCTCTCCGATTACTATCTTCAGTGGCACTGACATGACACGAAAGTACGTCTTACTAAACACTCTAGAATCAGATGTATTAAAAATCAACTCAAATCCCAACTGGGTTCATATGCACTCAATCCAGTTGATTTGGATTGGTTTTTAACTCAACTGATTTTAGAGTGAAGTTATGCAACAGAATTTATCGGACCACTCCTCCCCCTCCCCACACACACCCTCCCCACACGCACGCACGCACGCACGCACGCACGCACGCACGCACGCACGCACGCACGCACGCACGCACGCACGCACGCACGCACGCACGCACGCACGCACGCACGCACGCACAATTTCATGTAGCTGCGGTAAGGAAAGTGAACCAAGTATTCATGAGAACATCATCTCCTAAGCTGGATTCCAGCTATCGCTTTTTGACGGTGCGCAATGGTTCAGTGGTCTAGGTGCTGGACTCCTGAATGCCAGGCGGAATTGCCGACGGTTCGATGCCCGGCCGGGGATCCAAAATCAACATTCTAAATTCTTCGAAAACATTGTTATGTCCTTCAATACACACATACAGAGGTCGTACGTGTCTTCGACTGAGGCCAACCCCAGCACTTTCGTCGTACTGTAGTCACCACGTTTCACACTTTGAACAGGTTCATTCCCACTGGACCAATTCCTTTTAGATCAATTCCCACGAGGCCAATTCCCAAAAGACCAATTCCCCTTAGATCAACTGATGTGTTCTACTTTTAAAATAATTCTATATCAATAATTTGATATATTTATAAATATTTATAAATGTATTTAATGTTATTGATATTCAAGTCTGAAAATAAGCAGTGTGTCATTTGCAGAATGAGGTCCCCAGAAGGGGAATTTGCTGATGCTATCCCATACAGTGGGCCAGTCTATCCTTTGGGTGCCTCTTTCTGTTTATGTTTGAGACCTTGATTCAGGCTGAGGTTCACAGAGGGTAAATTTAGTGATGCTACCCTGCTGTGCAGGGTAGCATCATCAAATTCACCCTCTGGGGACCTTATTTTTCAGACGATAGTCTGCTTATTTTCTGGCTTGTTGATATTTTATAGATGTTGGGCAGATTTTTCATAACAATTGTTATAGTAATCACACACTTTCAAAGGCTGTGATTCTTTTTATTGGTTTGTGGTAAACAGATGTTGAGCTGATTTCCGTAACAAAACAAACACAATCCTTTGTGTGTATTGATGTTATAAATCTATATTTTTTGTAAAATGTTTTATGTACTGAGCTATGCTGAAATGTTATAAACCAATTTTTTGTATGTTATGCATATAAATTTTTTTTTTTATCAAATAAAGTGCTTATCGGTAAATAAATGTTTTCTTAATTATCCTTGATCAACCCTTAATCAATAACAGTATGTAGTTGGTCTAAGGGGAATTGGTCTTTTGGGAATTGGCCTAAAGGGAATTGGTCTAAAGGGAATTGGCACCTTTGGGGGGTCACTGTTGTTCAAGCTGAGGTCGCGGTCCCTGGAGCTGAGGGGAGAAATTGGGAAAAACAGTGAAAAGGAGTGCCAGATGTGTAACTTCGGCGTGGTGGAGACCCTGAAACACTTTCTTCTAGAATGCCCAAAGTATCAGTCTAAAAGAATGAGATTCACTGGGAGTATAATGGGGGAGTGGGATGGGAGAATGAACTTCGGACATGTGGTTAGGGGGAGACTCAAAGGAGAGGGTTAATATGCTAATCGATGAGATTGGGAAGAATGGGGCAAGGGATGCCATCAAGTAGTTCGTCTCCGAGTGTTGGGAGGAGAAGAGAAGCGTGGGAATAGGGAGGCAGTTGGGAGTTCAGGGGTAACCAGGGCCTTCTCGTCCGAGAACCGCGACAAATCAGTGGCTGGCCAAAGTGTTATTATTATTATTATCTAGTGGGAAGACACCTTTCAAAATGGGGAGTGAACCAAGTACTCACGAGAACGTCATGTGATAAACTGGATTCCATCCATCGTTTCTTGACGGTGTGCAATGGTTCAGTGGTTTAGGTGTTGAACTCCTAAACGCCATGGCGGATTGCCTGCGGTTCGATTTCCCGCCGTAGAACAGAAATCAACATTCCAAATTCTTCGAAAACATGATTGTGTCCTTCAATATACACACATAACATAGATTCACTTATTTGGTTCAGTAATACAGAAAAATTTAATTTAATAAGATGTTAAAATGTCTCCGCGACGAAGGTCATGCGTATAAACAAAAAGCAATTGAGATTTTAACAACTAAATTCAGTGCTCAAACAAGATACTTTTACATCCTACCAAAGATCCACAAGGACCGTTCTATATGGACGGTCGACTCAACTCCACCAGTCCAGTTATCTTGGATTGTAACTCGGAATCTCATGCCATCTCGGAACTAACTGATTATCATCTGAAACCTATACCTATTGACATAAGAGCGATCTCAAAAATACACAGGGCTTCCTGTCAAAAATTTCTAAATTGACATGCAATGTTGCTACTTTGGATACAGACATACCAACATTGATATTGATAGAGGTGTTAAATCTGTTAAAATGCATTCGAAAAATATACTGATGCAAAGCGCCTGTATGAACAAATTTTGGATCTTTCAGAGCTGAGCTTAAGAGGAAATGACTTTCAATTTAATAAAGAAAATTATTTACAAACAATGGACAAAAGATTCAATCCTAATTTTGCAAACATTTATGTAGCGGACTGGGAGGAAAATGCCTTAAGCAAAATTTAATGTGCAAATCATCCTCTCATATATCTCAGATATTTAGATGGCATTTTTATCATTTGGGAACATTCAAAAGAAGATTCTGATGATTTTTTAGACATTTTAAACAATCATGACCCACACATCAAGTTGAAAGCTACCATTACGTACCCTGAATTCATATGTGTTCTATGTGCCTGTTGGCACATAGAACACATTGGAACTCAGGGGACGATTAGTCAAGATTGTGCAATTTTGTTGTATAAAAGTGTAAATATTTTCGATAATATTTCTGCCTGGGTTAAATGTAGAGCGAAAAGATAGGCATGTGACGGATCTTGAAAATAGATTTTTCAAACTCTGCTTATTAGGCATGAAATTTAATGTTCATTATGGCGCACATGTTGAACGCCACATGGCGTTACAGATCAATAATAAGAGGGACAATATTCTCTTCTGATATCATTATCTGGGTAATTAAGACCAGTTAAATTGCAATTGTTGAAACCAGTGCATCACACATGTTCTGGACACACACCCATATTACGCATCTATCCTGTCTCCGAAATGTCGAAAGTTTTCATCTCAAACAAAATTCACATTTATATCTCTATCCATATCGAATTACAAAGCGCTCGTTAAATCAGAATTAATATGTTTAAACTTTGCGTTCCGACTGTATAAAGAGTGAAGCAGAATTCTGAGAGGCAGTTGGCCTGAGGGCACTCAGAGAAGGACCGAATTTAGCCTTGGCCGTCGAGGGTCACAGGCACCGAGATTGAAAGTCCGCGTATTGTCGTAACCCAGTGAGGGTTGTAAGGAACCGATTGTAGTTTGTTAACGGTTGCGAACCGTAGTGGTATAGTAGCCAAAGAAGTAAAAGCTGTAACGTTGAGATCTAGAAACCGTATAAAGAGCTTGAGTAAGCGCTGGAATTGCTCGCGAGATAAGATAGCTTTAGGCGGTGCGAGAATTGGTGATGTTGAGAACACTTTGCAGAATATTATTATGTAAGCTTTGTTAAGTATATATCTGAAGGCGAAGACTAACTTAACCCCGTGAGAGCCAGGCAAGGCGCAAAGTGATCGTGAACTGTGGTAGACGCTGATTGAATTCTGATTGAACTGTGAGAACGCTAATAGAGTCACACAAGCAGAACATTATATGTGTTAAGCACGCCTGACGGTGCAGTTAACCCTGCGAGGAGGAAGCAACGAGAAGTGAATAGACACTGTATTTATCACAAACCATGAGAAGATGAAGATGAAGTGGGGTTGATCCTGCAGACACAGCTAGCTGTGGGAGACGTCGAGGGCCCTAAAGAATAAACTTTTATCCGCGTAATTAGTGTATTCTTATGGATAATTTTGTGAGTAATTTGTTTCATATTATATTTATTCGTACATGTAAATAAATGATCTTTTCAGTGAATTATCGTTGATCATCCTTTCGCGTTGTAAGCCACAGGCACCTTCATGAATCCTAAGAGTCCCAAGCGGATAGGGCATTGATAAGGTGGCAATGTTTACGTTCGAACTGGGTTCAGACGACAGTCGCTGGCTGTCAGCTGAGCACTGATAAGAACATAAATTTTCCTCCATTATTTCAACCCCGTAATCCTGCGACAAAGATTCTGTTGAATTTTTCAATGTGACCGTGTATGAAGGGAAACATTTCCAGATATTCGATTATTTAGATTATAGGGTGTAATTCAAATCAACTGATTCACATCAGTTGTTACATACAAAATCATTTCCTCCACCACATTCATTTGAAGGTATCAACAAATCACAGCTCATTCGTTTCCATGCGCATGTCCGTGGTGGGTGGACGTCTTGTTTTTTTTTTGTGAGAGATTTACCCGTTCAATTCCACTAAAAAGACTACAGAATTGTGTTTTTTTTTCATATGGTCAGTCGTATGTGTGTTATTCACCGCAGTCAGCAGTAAAGAGATTTGATGAAGTTTTCCAAATGGAGTTGAATAATAAAAGAAAAGCGTCGAAGGAGCTCACGCCCCCAGCGGTCAGATCGAGAGAGTTTATGGCGGAAAATGTTTGGGGCTCACCTGGTTTGAAAGATCTCCCATCGACGATTGCAGATAGTCTACGAATCGTGAGTAGTGAGGACCTAGAGGACCTAGATACTGAACTCACACACCAACAAATTAATTCATATGACGTGAGTAGAAATTCGAATCATAATGTTGTAGCTCAAGAAATCCAAGAAGTCCATAACGAGGAGCCCGATACTTTTTTTGAACTGAACTGTAATGAACAAAAGCGGTCACGGTCACCCGACGTCCAAAATGCATTTACATACTCATGTCGGTCAGATGAGTTAGCCGGCATATATGGCCTACTGAAACAAATTTCAACAAAATTAGGGGTTATGGATGAAATTAAGACTGAAATTGGGCTTGTTCGTGCAAAACTTGACAATATCGAAAAGTCAGTGGAAACCTTGGGTGAAAGAGTGAATAACCTTGAACACGAAACGGGTTGTATAAAAGGTGAAATATCTGAACTGAAAACAAGTGAGGCAACAATAGAATCTTCAGTGAACCGTTTAGAAAACGACGAGAAGAATGTTCACGAGCGGCTGTCAACCATACAAAGAGACAATGCATCTATAAGTGAATCTCTCATCGACCATCAAATGCAATCGATGCGGGACAATTTAATCTTTTCTGGAATAAGAGAGATAGAGTCAGAAAAAATAACTTCAGAAGAAATTCTTATTGACTTTATGAGGGAGAAAATGAAAATTGAAAGACCCATATATTTTGAACGCGTGCATAGACTTGGTAAAAAACTTCCACACAAAACTAGACCAATTGTTGCAAAGTTCTCCTATTATAAACATAGGGAGTATGTTCGAAATCAGTCATATACACTGAAAGGAACAAACTTTTTTATTAGCGAACAATTTCCCAAGCCTGTGGCAGACTATAGAAAATCAGTACTTTTACCAATATTTAAGGACGCAAAATCAAAAGGAAAAAGGGCTAAAGTGGTAGCAGATCGTTTGTATGTAGATAATGAGCAGTGTTTTCCTTCAACACCACCTCCCTACCGTGTTCTTCACGAACATTCAACTTTGGCAAATATGGGATACCGAGAATATAGTAGTCAAGGGGAATAGGACAGCTGGGAAGGGTTAAAACTAAGGTTTCTCTCTTTAAATGTCTGTGGCCTTATGTCAAAACTTAGTGACCCGGAATTTGTAGATTATATTTCCAACTTTGACGTCCTCTGTTTTCAAGAGATCAAAACTGACGAGGTTGATTTAATCGAAATAGCCGGGTTTCATGTTTTTAATCCAAATATTAGGCACAAGCTTTCCTATGTTAGGTCAGGCGGCACATGTATAGCTGTGCGAGAAAACTATAAAAAACTATTTTCACTTTTACAAGATGCCGATGAAATCTCACAGTGGATGAAATTTAGCTCTGGAAACATAGAGTTTCTTCTGGGAAATGTGTATTCCCCATTTGAGGGGTCCAGATATGATTCCGGAAATCAGCATGATGATTTACACATCTCATTGCTAGACAAAACTTATAAAAGTGGATCTGTAGTAATGGTGGGTGATTTCAATTCCCGAGTCGGAAACCTCAATGAGCTATCCGACAACGTGAAAGAACAAATCACCCTCCACACGCTTCACAACATATCTGCCGAAAGAGAAACTATGGATAAATTAACAAATAATTTTGGCAGAAAGCTTGTGGAAGTGTGTAAAGCTAACAATTTGATTATTGCAAATGGGAGAATCGGGCAGGACAGGGGGGTTGGGGCTTTTACTTGTAAAGGGGTCAGCATTATCGACTACCTAATCTGCACATCCGAGTTGAGCCAGTACCTGACGGACTTCAAGATTGAAGAATTCAATGAGCTCATCTCCGACGCCCACTGTTCAATTGTTTTCACAGTTGACTGCTCTGTTGACCAAACAATACCCGTTGTTTGTGACACAGGGAAATCAACGATAACCTCTAACGGTACTAGTGTCTCGCCAACTAGGATTCTAACGGTAAAGCCAAATAATACCTTGTATTCAAAGGCGGATAGAGCTTATACAAAATGGGACCCAGATAAAATAAATATTTACGATAAAAACCTGAACAGATTAGCTATAAGGGAATTAGAAAAAAGATTAAATTCGATGGAAACGCGTAACCCTACCCCAGAAGAGATAGATAAAATAAATCAAGAGTTGTGTGAAATATACTTGAATGCAGGCGTTAAAACATTCCAGTCAAAACCGAGAAACAAACCTTCAGAAAAAAAATACAGGGAGGTAAAAAGGAAATTTATATTTAGAAAACCATGGTTTAGTAAAGACTGCCTTGACTCGAGAACTGCTCTGCGACGGGTACGTAAATTTTTTAAACGCAATCCAACCATAGAAAACAGAAATATGTTAATTGATTATAGACGTGTATAAAACGGCTCTCCAGAAAAGCAAACTGCGTTTTAATAACCAACTTAGGTACAAATTGAGATGCACCAAAAAGCAAAACAGTAAGGAATTTTGGAAAATATATAATGTGTTAGAAAAAAAGAAAACCAAATATAAAATGCCATCGGTAAATGATTTTTATGACTACTATACTAAACTCGAAAATGATCTTTCTTCCAGTTTGGTAATAGATGAAAATCGTCTTGAGACACAACATACTGACCCTCCGGAAAACATTGATAATACAATATTAAATGAAACTATATCAGCCGATGAAATAGAAAGAGCCATGAAAAGGTTGAAAAACGGAAAAGCCCCGGGGCATGATGGGATACTAAACGAGTTTATCAAGTCAACTTTTTCGCAGTTCAGAAATATATATACAAAATTCTTTAATCTAATCCTAAACACTGGTGTTTTTCCCTCAGACTGGACAATTGGAGTGATTAAACCAATATATAAAATGAAAGGCGACCCACATAACCCAGATAATTATCGTAAAATTACATTACTTAGTAATATATCTAAGTTATTCACCAGTGTACTGAGCTGGCGAATATCCCAATTCCTAACTGAGAACAATTTATTAAATGAGACACAAACAGGATTCAGATCGGGCTATTCAACGCTCGATCATTTATTTACCCTTAGGGCAATAAGAGAATTATTACGAGTCAATAAACTTAATTTGTATTGTGCATTCATTGACTTCTCCAAGGCTTTTGACAAGGTATGGAGAGCAGGGTTGTGGAAAAAACTTCTTGACACACATATAGACGGTAAGATTTTAAGAGTCATCAAATGTATGTATAGTGGCATAAAATCCATTGTCACGGTCGACGGGCAATTCTCTGGCCCGATCGCGAGCGATACCGGCGTCAGACAAGGTGAAAGTTTATCCCCGATACTTTTTGCCCTGTATCTCAATGATCTAGACATTTTCTTAAACGAACAAAACTGTAAGGGCCTGAACCTGGTTTCCTCTACTCCTATAACGAATTCAACGCATCTCCTCTTACGACTTTTAATACTGCTGTATGCTGACGACACGGTTCTGCTATCTACTACCAGAATCGATCTACAACATACACTGGATATGTTTTATAAATACTGTACGCAATGGAAACTAGATGTCAATGTTAATAAAACAAAAGTAATGAAATTTGGAACTCGTGTGGGAAAAAACGAAAAATTCGTCCTGGGCGGGAACCAAATAGAAATTGTCAATAATTATAAATACTTAGGCGTAATGTTTTCGAAAACTGGAAGATTCACTGCTGAAATAAACAATCGGTGCACTGAGGCTAAAAAAGCAATGTATTCAATTATAAGTAAATCAAGACAAAATACTTTAACAATTGATATTATGTTAGAAATATATGAAAAATCTGTTGTCCCTATTTTAACTTATGGCTGCGAAATTTGGGCCTGCGAAAATATTTCAATAATTGAAAAACTAGAAATGTGGTTTCTTAAATTTATCTTACGTCTGAAAAAATTAACTGGAAGAGATTTTGTGTTTGGCGAACTCGGATTGACACCGATTGGAATCAAAATTAAAACGCGTCTTTTAAATTTCTGGACTCAATGTTTGTCAGGAGACGAAAATAAAATATCAAACTCCATATATTCAATCCTGTATCAACATTACGCCAGTGGTACCTACAAGAGCCCGTGGCTGGACAACATTAATATTCTCCTTAGTAATTTAGGTATGGGGTGGGCCTGGTTAAATCAAAACATTGTTAATAAAAAACATTTCGACTTTAGTGTTAAGCAAAGATTAAAGGATATATTTATACAGGAATGGAGAGCAAGGCTGAGTAGCTCAAATAAATATAGATTTTATAAGGTAATAAAAGAAGATTTTTGTTTCGAAAACTACCTTTGTAAACTCCCGATTTCCCTGGCTACAGCCCTTCTCAGATTCAGAGTAAGAAATCATAGGCTCCCAATCGAAACAGGCAGTTGGACGTCGGAAGAGCTTTCCGAAAGAAAATGTAGTCTCTGCCAATTGGACGTTGGAGATGAGTTCCATTATGTCTTTGTATGTAGGGATCTGAGAGACCTCAGAAGAAAGTTTATAAAACCCTATTATAGATGTAAGCCCAGTATGTTCAAAGCCCAAAGCCTTTTCACTTCTACAAATACAAAACAACCCCGTAACCTGGCCAAACTTGTTAAAGCCCTTAATTTAGTCATACCTTAAGTTTAACTACCACTCTCGGCTGACCTACAACCACAAAGGCCAAAGTCTCTATGCGTGAGCCATAAAGCTGTAGGCATGCTTGTGGGTGGGTGGGTGTGTGCGTTCGTCTCACTGGGAGTGGCGCCTCTGGAGTGATCTTTTTCTGACTTGGTATGACCACCTTTAAGTAGCAGAATATTATTAATAAAATATCACACTGTCGCTAGGACTATAGAACCTGGGTTTTCCCATCCGTTTGATTATTTAACGTTCCCACGCTTCTCCGCTTGCACCACAAACACACCCAAAATTTTCGCACAAGGGAATATTCCCTTGATATTTCGAAGAGTGTGCTGTGCAAGAGGGGGAGATTTGGGTAAACGTTACTTTCTGAAGTATACTTTGGTGCACAAATGGCATTCCGCAATAAAAGTACTATCACTACTAACCCTGTTCTCAACGCTTTGAGCAGACGACACTCGTGAAAAAATGTTGTAAAACTTGAATTTCCATTCCGAAATATGGGGGCGTCGCCCCTCATTCGAGCGGGCGTGTGGCGCTCGTTCGTGTGGGGGGCCACGACCTGTGTTTCGCGAGCAAGAATTGAAAGTCTAAAAATTAATACACTACCCGTTACTTTGGATAAAGGATTAACAGATGTTGGAAACTGGAACACCACTTACTGCCCCGTTAAGTGAGAGTTTAGGGGAGGAAACACGAATTTACATTGAACACCGTCCTATGGCGTTACAGATTCCGGTTTTGGCATCTCTACCCAGTCGGAAAATTTGGCTGTATCTGGTGCCAACAGACGGGGGTACCGGCCACAACCTCACTATATCCTTCTCATAAATTTACCCTGTCATAATCTAGAATTAATTATAAACGTTACGGCTGGCTACCACCTCCATACTATGTAACTATTGACTCGACCAGTGTGGCGAGGGCGCACACACACTCCCTCACACATGTGCAATATGTATATATGTATGCATATATGTAATGTGTATAGGTGTGAGTGTGCGTGTGTGTGAGTATGTATGTGTATATACACACATACATGCATACACACACGTATGGGTGTATAGGTGTGCATATGCATGTGCATGGGGCTATTTACTTATTTATTTATTTACTGTTACTGACAGAGAAAAAAGGCAAGGGGGGATAGATACCTGTTATACATGTATATACAGCGGCGAGGGCAGGGGGGGGGGGGATGTTAAATTACGATTGTAGACCACCACCACGGACATGTTTGTAACATCTAGAGAAATTATTGTTTGTAAATTGCTTACATCATGTATATGCAAAAGCATTTGAATAAATCATTTCCTCCTCAATTCGAGTGATACGGTAATTTTCAACGAGGCTTGTTCCACCCTATTTGCCGCCATCACATCGAGAGGGTACTCACTGCGTTTTTTGCGTTTCCTGAAATCTTAAACTCTGATCAAAACAAGAAACTCCTTCAGAAATTATTCATTCGAATCACTGAAAATAAAATTGAACACCACAGACCGTTGCATAGCTGGGGTATTTTTTGCTACCCAACGGTATTTAATTGCAAAACAAAAAGCCTCCTTGTAGATTGCAGTCTTTTATGCCTGATCAGAAAGAGTAATGATTCTCTGAACAAACGAAAAATCATTATCAGATTCGAAACTCACTCCATTGTAATTCATCCAATATCATTTACCTTCTTACTTGTAAACGCTGTGGGAAACAGTATGTTAATCAAAGTCAAAATCATTTCTGAATGTGTGCTACTACTCGGCACAAACAGGATATAAAGCATAACACTGACGCGTAATAGCACAACATTTTAACCTTCCTGGCCATTTTTTTGGGCAATTATGAAGTCATTTGATTGAACAACCACCAATTAAAGATACTTTAGGAGAAACAGATGAATTTAGAAAAAGACAAAAACGAGAAGCTTTTTGGATCAATACGCTTCAAACCCTCTGGGCATTTGGTATGAACATATCTGAGAGCGCATGCAAAAGGAGGTCGATCATTTTCACTTTAACACTTGAAACTGGCCCAAAAGAACCGTGCGTAGACGGAGTCAAGATCTGCGCGTTAATCTACGCGTTATAACCACACTAAGGCTATCAAATTCTGTACATATGACCTGTGCACAAGCAATGTTTTAGCCAATCGATCTGTGGGTAACCCGGAGGTTCATTGGCAGAAACATTGCTTGTGTTTGCTATGAGTAACCGGGAGAACCTGCTGTGATTTGGATGCCATTCGATATGGCAATTGCGCACAATTCCTACGCACAATTAAGCCTAGATAAGCACACAGTTCGTGACTGGACTTCCAGTTTTAACTGCACGTACCGATTGTTAGCCAAAGAGGAGCTGATAAAAGAAGAGTCAAAGTAGAGGAATGAAGTGATGGACTTACCTGATTACAGAGCAAGCACATATCGTCTGTGCCCACGTGCTGCATAAGATGTGTACACATTGTGACACATTATGACACATTTTACACTATCACACATGCACATTCCGCAAAACACAAACCCCGCGTTCGTGGACTCCCTTCTATGGCCTGGCTATGTTACTATAATGCCTTTTTCATCGTATGTGCCCATCTGCTACATGTGTTTGTGCGCTCAATGTGTACTAGCACACAAGCAAATATCAGCACATCGAGCGTGTGCCCATGTGCTGCATGCGATGTGTTCACACTGTTACACATACATAGTGCTACAGCACTACGTGCTACTCTTAGAAAGAGGATTCTGGGGAAATCCGAAGAAAATAAAGACCGTGACAGCCCAACAGGGCGTAACTGGGTAACGTGACTATGACGTCATATTCGATGCCCCCTGAATTGACACGATCTACACGTTTCCCACTACCCCCGTTTGAAAACTTTGCTACCGCTGCCTTTGGAAATTTCAACTTCGGTGAAATCCAATTGCACCCCCACAATCCACTCCCAGTCGGAATTATCCCGAAAGTCAGACTCCAGTTTGAACATTTTCTGATTTTACGTCTGAAAATCATAAAATCGTGCTTAATTTGTGTCGAAGAGGGAAGCATTCTACCAAAGTTTAACCATTTAGAATCTGAAAATTACCAATTTCTTTTTGCTGGAACCCCTAAAATTTCCAACTTACGAAGTTCCAGACAATTGATAGGCGTAATAACACACCCACACTCCTCTGTAACAGACCAGAAAATAAGCAGACTGTCATCTGCGAAATGAGGTCCCCAGAGGGTGAATTTAGTGATGCCACCCTGCACAGCAGAGTGGCATCACTAAATTTACCCTCTGAGAACCTCAGTCTGAATCAAGGCTTCAAACTTGAAAACAGAAAGAGGTACCCAGAAGATAAATTGGCCCACTGTATGAGATAGTATCATCAAATTCACCCTCTGGGCACCTCATTCTGAAAATGTCAGATTGCTTATTTTCAGGCATGCTCTACATACTTTCAACCTTATAAGCATACATTTTTACATGAAGAAAAATATGGAAATCAGCTACAGACAACACAATCATCATCAAGCTGACGAGGAATTGCAGTAAAAACATTATTCATACAGCTCTATAAATTAAATTATATATATATATACGTAAATCCTAAATATAGCCTTTATCTCGTTGGGCAGTAGTACATGGCTGAGTATACTATTTCGCGATAATCACATGTTCCAAGACCCCCCGTTATACATAAAAACGTTGACATTGTTTGTTATTTTGGTGATGTGAGACTGACCAGCCGCAGCAATCAACCACGACAATCAGCAATGTCACCGTATAATCCGTGACAGACTGCCAAGGGTTTTACCATGACACATTGCCGAATTCATTGTTCAAAGGGCTCTCCGAAAGCATAGTTGTGTACGTACAAAAGAATCGACGATCAAATTCATGCCGTGAGTGGGCAAGCAGTGGAAGCTACCCCCCCCCCGCCCCCCACCCACCCACCCACCCATCAACATTAGAAAAGATAGACAAAGGGCTGATTATTTCAGAATAATAATAATATTTCCATAAATGTACAAATTGAGTCGCCCCAGTTCCTATAGATAGAAGCTTATTTCATACAATAACACTATTTTGGGACACGAGGTTAATAAGGTAAATTACCTATTATAACAGCGGGGGTTCGAACCCACGCCGAGAGAGTTTCCTTTGGCACCAACCGCATAGCGAAACTATGTTATACTAGCACCAACCGCCTAGCAAAACTATACTGAACCACGCCCACCACCCGGGCACCGACAGACCCCCGGTCTGTCGGCGGCCGAGTGGTGTGCGTCGTTCAGTATAGTTTCGCTAGGCGGTTTTCGGAAGTTTGTGTGCCGAGTGGTGTGCGTGGTTCAATATAGTTTCGCTAGGCGATTGGTGCCGAAGGAAACTCTCTTGGCGTGGGTTCGAACCCCCGCCATGCCAATGTAAACAAAACCAGCGTCCTTTCTTATTTCTATGGCATCCGGAAAATTTGAAAAAGACAAATGTCGCTAATTTCTTCTGAGGTAGAGTTCGTAGAATTAAGTACTTCAATGCAACTATCTGATGAATACCTATTATAAAAATAATAGTTTGTTTACAACAGATTTATAATTTTGTTCCCCATTGAATAGACCGGGGCAGAATATCCTCCCTTCCATAAATTTAGGGACCCAAATCATGTATTTTCTTTGTTCATCAACAAGACTAAACTTGTAGACATCACAGTGTGCAAAACATATCCTCCCTTCCATAAATTTAGGGACCCAAATCATGTATTTTCTTTGTTCATCAACAAGACTGAACTTGTAGACATCGCAGTGTTAAAAAAACTGAGTCTTCACAAAAGTGTCCCAGTGTCCGTGCTGATTCTGCAGTTTCCGGAGCGGCTTCCTGTGTTTTTCCACAAAGTGCATTGCCCGTGTAACATAGCCAGACACCGTATAACATATGCTGCTACCCCAACAAAAAAAAAATCAATCGACATTCTCAGCTAAATCCATTACCTCCTGGCCGGGTGTTGAAGTATTCTGCGAAATGCATTGATCCCGGTTATGAGTACAACATAGCCTTTGTGAAAAATTGTGTTTTTCCTTGTAAAATCAGTGTTTGAATCGATCGTGCAATTAAGTCTTCGCGTGTTAAAGGTTTGAGCTACATTTCTGTGTCTGTCCATTATTAGTGGCATAGACATCCAGGAGAAAAACGTGAAACGTCTGCATCTCAAGACGATGCTAATGTCACATCAAAGGCGGATCCAGAGGGGGGACTAGGGAGACTAGTCCCCCTTCCTCCCCGAGCCCACTAAAAAAGTCATGGTCTTATTCCACACAATCTTGTCCTATAACGCGCCTCCTTAACTAATGACATCACGTTGCCAAATAAGGGAAATGATCCTCTTTTAGAATTCGCAGAATATCGGTTATTTACAGAACTGACGACAGTCATGTCTGCAAGTATTCTCTGTCTGCAAAATCAATAGTCGAAAGCGGGACGCAATGAAGGGGAGTATAAAAGAATAGTTTGTCGCCACAAGGCCGAAGAAATGGTATGTTCCTGGTATCATTATTTTTACATCGCATACCCCAAACTTGAAGTTAATGTTAATGGGGAACCAATATTTCCAGTCGCGTATGTTTCCCAGTTCTAATTTTATTGAGGGCTTCTGGCATTCGCCGGGTCAACTCAACTGGTCATTCGCCCGAATCTGCGAATGGCCAGTTGAGTTGACCGGTCGAGTTCTCATTGTGGCACACCGCAGTGCCTACAACAATCTTTATACTTATTATACCCCCACTTTCTGAAAAAGTGGGGTATACTGGATTGCATCTGTCCGTCGATGGGTGGGTCGTTCGGTGGGTCGGTCAGATGTCCATCGTGATCCGGGCCACAACTCCTATAACAGCAGAGGCAAATTGATGAAATTGTGTATAGGTGTGTGGTGTGACATGGCCTTTCAGTTTCTAACAAATATCGAATTGCGTTCGCCGTCGGACATATTCAATTGGAGGTCAGAATGCATTTAGATGCCACCTCAGAGCACCTGAAAATCAAAAATGTTCCGGGAGGAGAACCACCCCCCACCCCCACTCCCTTCGGCGACTGATGCTAGGACTCTGTCGGGTCACATCAGTGCCCCCCCCCCCCCCCCCCCCCCGTATTTTAATTCCACGATCCGCCCATGCACATACGGGATAAACATAGGGATCCCATTTTTACAAAAAAGGATATTACTTATATAATATGAAATGAAAAACTGCACACAAACTAAATTTGATATTACGTCGAGATCTCGAGATGCGGATGCCGAGATCTCGAAATGTTATGTCGAGATCTCGGGATAAAAAAATCCATGTGCTGACTCAACCACCACAAATTCCACTTTCACACCGCGAACAAAAAAAGGTGCTGTCCTGCTCCGATTCTAGCCTGACTGTTATTTGAAAATAAAAAAAAATAGTTCCTTCATTAGTGCCCGTACTTTGCAAAGACAATACAAATTTTCAACCAGTTTTGGCCATTCAACCATCACCTTAACCCTTTGAACACGAGATGCTGCTTCCCCCCTCAGGAACATGACGTCATAATTTCATTAAGTGGGATGGGTGCGCAGTGCATGTGCGAGATAGACCAATCAATATTTTCAACTGCAGACCCGATCGGCTGCACGTTAAAACTATTAATTGGTCTATCCTCAGATAGTGAATATGGACTCTTCCACATGCCGCCATTGAACTGAAATGGAAGATACCACCAGGGTTCAAAGGGTTAAGAGAATTCATCCTCGTTAAGAACAAATCCAAAAATCACTATCAACCAACCTCTGGCTGGCAGCAATTACATCACCAACAAAAGGTCGTAAATGCCCCAGTCGTAAACAAACACGTTTGTGATTTACAACCGTCCGAAAGGTGCGAAACTAATATTCCATTCCTGTTTTTTCGTCCCTAATATTGACGCTGAAAAGCATTCTCAATTATTATGACTTTCCAGCCATTTAGTACTCAGCCCGTTAGGAATCACTCCCCAGGTGTATTGTGCAGTGGAGACGGAAGCTCAATTAAAGTGTGTGTATGCGAGGGAGCTTATATCTAAGACACACCTGGTCTGTTAAGGTTCGGATAGGTGGGAAAAAACAACATTTCGATTATGGATCCACGAGTAAGTCAGTACCCTATGGACCCTCTCTGCATACCGCCATTCCATTTACATTGTGCAGATTTCATACCAGCTGGTGGGGCAGATTGCGTATGGAAATCGCTCAGTGCAAATAGAATTGTGAAATGCAAGAAGGGTCTTTTCTCTGTTAGAACCCTGCAAAGTTGCAAAGCTGTGAAGATTCGATTAGATATCGCCATCGAGGGCGTCGCCATCGAGGGCGTGATTCGAACTCCACATCGAATCAGCTGAATGATTCGTCTATTTTCGAATTGAGTAACCCATGTTCTTTCACGAAGAGACCATGCACGGACTTTTTATTCCAAGTTCCTTATTCATCGTTCGTTATCCACCGATTTTTATTGGTTGATAACGACTTTCGAATCGATAACTACTGTTGAATAAGGAACTGGGAATAAGTAACCGTTGTCACGTACCCGTTGTATTATATATTTATTTATTAATTTTAAGGTAACATACGAATAGCACAATGGCTAATCGTGACCGTGGCAGTTTTACGGGTGGAGGAAGCCGGAGTACGCGGAGAGAACCACCGAGCATCGACGAGCAACTGTCAGCTCCCGAACATTCTAAATGTGTTCAAGCTCACTCAAGCAGGGTTACAGCGGTTGAAGACATGTGCACCATCGACGTGCAGTACGCAGTAGTACACGGCGTTACCGTGCCCCCATGTAGGCAATCGGGATAAAGTGTTTTGCCGCCCAAGGACACAACGCGGGTCTTCCCGGACGGGGGTCGAACTCGGGACCTCTAGCACAGAAGTCCAACAGTCCACCTCTGAGCCACCGCGCTCCCTACCCATTGTATACTAAATCGTAAAACTGCACAGCATTGGTTCATGCCACACAGCACCGATAACATATGTATGGGTATGTTCCCTTTCAATCCGAATTTGGTCTGACAATGGATTCCAAAGTATGTTATCTTCTTCCGTCTGACTGACAACCAGAAGTATTTACAATCGAACGCTGACCCAAAAGTAAGTGCAAAAAAGTTAAGGATGACATATTTGATAAAATCTAAAATATTAACATAACGATACAAATTGAAGTGATGTTTTAATTCATTATAGTTACATCTGTTGTAAATTTTAACCAGAGGAAATGCGACAGTGACTTCTCACAACAGTAGAAAGGCCCAAGACATCCCATGTCCCCTATTGTCAACAAAAATCGAATATGGCACACAAAATTAACATTTTGAACCCCCATGGTGTCTTCCAAGTCAGTTCAATGCCGGCAAGTATTAGAGTCCATATTCTTTACCTGGGTAGACCAATCAATATTTTCAACGTGCAGCTTCGGGCTGCACGTTGAAAATATTGATTGGTTACCCACCAAAAGCACTGAGCAATCATCCTACTCGGTGAAATTATGACGTATTCTGTTCCTGGACCAGAGAACAACGGTCTTTCAAATGGTTAATCCCATAAGGAAGTTATAAAATTCCCAACACGTGCATTGCATGAAGCCTTTTGAATTGGAATCCATCTTTACACAATGTTTTGAACCCTCAGATGAGTCTACGGATCGCCATTTGTGAAATAACGAACGATTTTTTTAAATGATTATTTTGGAATTCTCGGTCGTTAAGAGTTTGAAGGTCCTAATCATAATTCGTTTTAGAAGCCATTACCCGGAGTGCCCTGTCAGATACATTGTCGGTAAATGATGAAGGTCACGCATACACTGAGTGTTCTCGACATCCGGGTATTGCTTCCAACACAACACGGACGCGTGTTATCGACTGGCAGTCGGAGATCCGATCCAGTCGATCCAGGGTAGGGACGTACAATAAGATATTGGATTTTTCTGTTCCTCGCTGGACAATAAGGATACCAATTCTGATGAATACATGTCACGTAAATCCGTCGATAGACATACCTCTCGTGCCCAGAGTAACGTCAAATCAAACTTTTCAAACAATGTTAAAAATTGCATTTCGATGATTACAAGGGAATCTCGGTTAGTTGTACACGAAAGCTTCCACCCTATACGATGAGGTATGCATATACAAACAGAAGAAGTCTTGGGCTCAACGGTCAAAATCAACTTTATTCACTTGCAATGTATACCCAAGGATAGGTTAATTAGAAATACACAATATTTACATCACGGCTGACCGAATTTTGTTGTATACTTCATAAAACAGGATCCTTAATTTTCTGTAGAATATACGTAACTAATTCGTATAAGGCTCTAAGTTGGGACATGATCAGTTCTTTAGGCTGCGATTTGGGCCAAATGAATATAGACTGCCATTCGATGAGCAGACTAGGTATACAAGGCCACAAAAGACCAAACGTGGCACAGTCTGTCAGCACTATGCTACCTTAAACCTAATGTACTTCTATACCGATAAGAAAGGCATCCGCTTCATACCAAATTATCTTTTTTCACAAAACTCACAAACATCGAGTCAAAGATGGCAGCCCCATCAATAACATGAACAATGGGAACGTGAGTGAGTCGCCCTGCCGAAACGCATTGCGCTTACGCCTTATCTCCACGTATCAGCATGGAAATAACATAACAATAGCGCGGTATCACATGCGTTATCGCGTTATTCTTCTTGACATCACACGTCACGTGGCTCATGACATCGCTTCCAAAGGGTTACCAGAGTGTACCCAATAAGAGTCGTTCTGGTACACAATACCACTGCCCGCCCGATCATGGCGAATACAGGAGCAGATTACTGTGACCAAGCTAATATAACTTTTTTCGAAAGCTGTATAATGATTTTTTGATATTGTATTTTTCATATAACAAATAAATTAATAGTTGAACTTCCCTACTCTATGCGCTAGCACTGGGAGACACATTATGCAACAGCGTCAAAGAGGCAGGCATGGGTTGCCTGGGGAGCCTTGACTTCTCACCGCCCCACCCCCACCTCCTCAAAAAAAGTTCAGAATTCTACGATCTACAACTGATGAATTTACAGATGACATGCACGATTGACGTTCTTACGAACCATTTGAGGGACATGTTTCGAGAGAATGTTTTCAAAAATATGCTACTCCCCACGGCTGCACCGATGCGAGAACACCACCTTCAGACCTTTCCTTACTTCTTGATGTCTACGGCATAATAATGTTTGGGCCCCCAAAAAGATCATGTGGTCCTACCGCCCTAATATAAATATCTGGTTAAGCTTACGAGCGGGGTTCTTGGTCCTTTGGACAATTTTTTGGGGGGTGGGGGGAGATATTATTGGAAAGGCAGTTGTGTAAGGTTTCGGGGACCTCCCCTAGTCCTAACTAGGAACCCGACTGCTGCCACCTCCTCCCACTCCTCTGAAGAGAAGTGGGAGGAGGGGCAACATCCAGAGGGTCTTAGTTAGGACAAGCCCCGCCCCACCTAAAGAAAATTCTGCAAAACCTAGTTCGAATCTGTGGCATTTGTAGCGTGTGAACACCTGTATTGGAGACCATTTGGGGGGGGGTCTATGTTGTGTGCATTATGCTAATGTTTGAAGACAACAAAAACTGAGGGGAGGGGGGGGGGCAAGGCACCTCCTCAGCTACCCCACTGACGTTTTCTGCACAATCGCACAATCATCTATGGTAGAGGGTATCTTTTAGTAGACAGATTCCAAAACGTCGGCCATAATTTTGGCCACGAGGGGAGATCAATGCCCAGTCGACTAATTAGCTAAGATGGTCAATACAGCTTTCGATTTTCAACTCAAAGAGTGAGGTGATCAAAAAGGGACTCAAGCTGACAACCTTCCCGTTAAAGACTGCAAATTCACAATTACGCCTCATGGGATACGGCTGACTTCGGGAAGGTAAAAACCCGTACCACGTGATCAGACACGGGGTAACTAATAATACTCAGATACGCAAAAAAGTCGTAAAAGGGGTCACTCATTCGAGTAATTATTCGATGGCTTATTTGATGGATTAGATTCGAGTCGTTCGAGCAATGCATGTTCAAGTCACTACAAGATAGCTTATTTGTCCGATGAGATTCGAGTCGTTAGAGCAAGCAAATTGTATTAGTCTGCCAGTAGTAGTGGGGGCCAAGTATGATAGAGATATGAACCGGTACTCGCAGGGGTTGAAGTGTCGTAATATATGTATGGTAGTCAGTTGTAAGTGTGGGAGACTCTAGAACAGGAGAGATAGTGGTAGAAAATAGTAGTGATACAGACAAACAGTAGTGGAAGTAAAAAGTGAAAGCTAATCGTGGGACAGATGGTGGCGACAGTGGACAAATCAGCATTAGTGACCTTGGAGCTATAAAGAAGTGGCGGTGGCCTAGAAGCCAGGAACTGAACAGCCGCTAGGAGCCATAACTGTCTTCTAAAGGGTATCCTTCCAAAATGTATCCTCCAATAGGTATACTACAACAAATATCCTCCAATAGAACATCGCCATATCATAGGTATCATCCAATACCCAACTGAGCATAAGAGTGTTAAAAGGAGTCACTCGTTAGAGCAATTACTCGATAGCTTATTTGCTCGATAAGATTCGAGTTATTCGAGCAATGCTTGTTTCTGCTCGATTGTCTTTCCGGTTTAAGAATCACACGCGACTCCGTTAAACACAAGGGAGATAACGCTGTATTGGTAGGTACAGATTTCGGGTAACGAAACAATCTGACTGGCGATTATATGACTTGGACAATGGCAGAGGTCGGAACTAGAGATAGCTAGGGTAAGATAAACTGCTGGGGTTAGAGTACCAAGAATAGCAACTGTAACAGTTGGAAGTAACAGACTTGGTTTGGAATATAAAACCGTTCCAAGTTAAATGTTCTTCCACTTTACAAGAGTACCACATAACCATAGAACGGAAGAATACCATTGAAAACTACGCTTATACAAAGGAACGCACCCCACAAACGTATCCCAGTCCTATTGCTGGCCACTGGATTACATAGCAACCATGTGCAGATTCAGATTCAGATTCTTTATTCACGGTGAACATGTATGTAAGATGTTAACAAAACTAAACATTATACACGCGTAGCAAATAGCATACCGCGGGAAGTGGCATAGCCAGATTGGCTGTCTACTTGTCACCCCCTAAAGGGAAAGAACACGCGAACAGACTGTGACTAGATGGGTAAACATGGAGCGATCCATCTTATCTATGATAGGGATGCCAGTATTTCCGTTCCTTGGGTCGAAACTATGTTCTAGTGTAAAAAAACAGGACAAAGAGCCAGCAGGAGGGTGGTATTTCTGTTTAGGCAGAGAGCAACCTGCTTGCCAAATTACCATCATTTTTCCGCGTAAAGTTCAATAGCCACAATCAGTCAAATCGAGTGGTTAATGTCGTTCCAACTTGAGAAAATCATGCTCTTTTTTATTGGCCGAGGGGCCTATATCGGCGGGCGCCCCATGAGGGCGAATGCCGTAAACTAGCTGGCATCATTTAGGTGTGGGCCAGTTCACCGCATGTGACTCCCCATGATCAGCTGACCCTCTTGACCAAGTACTTGCTTAAATACGTGTTTCCGAACGCAAATCTTTCCCCCAAGAGTATTGTTTACAGTTTCTTAACTGTGTGTGGCTCTGCGCGAGGTTAGTGGGGCAACTAGAGGGAAAACGCTGCAGGTTGCATTAAATTTGGACGAGGATGCAAGATTGGGTCATCGCACGACTAGTATGTTTGTATTGCGGATTTGTTTAATTTGCTAATGGTCCACTATGATCAATATTTACTAAGTACAGTCCAGGCAGTAGGGATTATCGCAACGGACATAAGTCGAATATGACGAAATGAATGTTGAGATCAATGTTTTCTTAAATGTAGCCCTGTTACTGATATTTCGAACTGTATCGTGTAAAGCGTTCCATAGTTTCGGGATGGCGTATAGATGAATATCTAGGGTTCGTGTACGTGTTTTTTCTAAGTTTTGATGTCCCGACTGCCGGGTTGTCCTACCAAATGGATTGTCAGTAACCTTGAATGTATCGTTAAAAGAAGCCGGCAATCTGCCATTTTGCCAGTCACGCGCGAACAGTAATGCATGCAATTTGAACAAATCATCTACTTTGAGTATTTTATTTCCTCAAATAATGGGTTTGTATGGGAACGGTATTTTTTGTTATTTATTATTCGTAAATGAGCGCTTTTGCGTGAAAACTAGTTTATTAATAGCTCTTGAAATGCCCCATGCTAAAATCTCGTTTTCCAGATGGCTTTGAACCAGGGCGTAGTACAATGTTTTCAGGACATTACGTGGGAGAAGATGTTTTACTTTGTTGAGGCTATAATTTGCTTGAGCTATTTTCGAGCATAGTCAAGATATCAATGCTTATTCCCCAAAATTTTAGAGATTTTTCTGTCTCACTTCCCCCGACTTCGCTTATCTTTTGATTACTTATTGTTATCTCTTGACAGAAATAATTATTCTTACTTTTATTTGAGCTAAGTATAATATAAGAGGTTTTTTAGCATTCAGCTGCAATTGGTTCACCGAGCACCATCCAAAAATTTTTTGAACTTCCTTGTTGAAATAGTGTGTTATGGCATTCCCGTCTGAACCGGAGCAGTGTACCGGGGTATCATCCGCAAACTATAATAAATTGAGTGATGTTGAGTTACTAATATCATTGGTATATAAAAGAAAGAGTACAGTGTCCAGAATTGAGCCCTGTGGGAAACCACAGCTTTGTTTCGCTGAGTCCGATTTGTGTTTTTCGTACATAAAATACTGAAGCCTGTCAGACACGTAACTTCTAAACCAATTATTTGCGAGGCCTCGGATTCCAAACTTCTCGAGTTTACGTAATACAATTTCGTGATTTATCGTGTCGAAGGCCTTTTACAAATCCAATCCGTGCAACCATAGAAATCAAGATGGTGGCCTCAAGTATCCAAAATGCATGACGAAAACACGTATCACCCCAACAACTCGCGTGGCGCAAGCACCCTAAGACCACGTATCTCTATAGGAATAACGTCACAACATAGCCGCTCATGCGGGCTGCCATGACCACCAACCATGGCGTAACTAGGTCACGTGACTTTGACGTCACTTGAGATCCGGCATGATATCCGGCCAAAAAGGCCCGATCTCTACATCTCCTACTACTCATACGGTAGCAGATTTCCAGGAACCATTGATGCCTGCTATCAACTCTGAGTTGATTGCGGATATTTGTCGTATTCTTTTTATCACAATCTTCATTTTGATGTATATTTTTGGTAAATTTAATTTGAATCTATGGAATATCAGAAGTGGTAATTTCAAAGTAAACTAAGTTTCCTTACTTATACAGTACCTTAAATGGTATTTATGTGTACGTGTACACCGAAACCATGCTGCCTTACAATAAACTTCATTCAGGTCACATTCCTGGGGTTATATCTGATTGTCCCCATGACTGAGTCGTTTTCAACCCAATGGTACTTCTACTGGGTTAAATACTGACATAGAAAACATTATTGACTGAAATGACCCACCACACTCTCTAGACAAAAAACACAAAATGGCAGGTTTTGTTTACATCAGCTTCATTGACATATTTTTAAAAAGTTTTAACCATTATCTCTCTACGGCACAAAATGTGGACTTTTCATGCCTCATATCATATATACCACAAAACGACAGAACCGCTGTTTTGTCGAGCTTGTACCTCAACATAATGAGAATGAGTGTTGAGAAAAAAAATATTCTTTAACCCTTTATCTAACATGAAAAGCAGAAGACACTTGCAAACAAAATTCTCGAATAACGACCTTTTTTCATTTTTTGTCTCAAAAACATAGTTATGACCCCTCATAGGAACGAGCTCAACGAGCTCGTTCCAATGAGGGGTCATAACTATGTTTTTGAGACAAAAACGGAAAAAGTAATACAAATTAATTGGCGATTTTTGTGAATAACGCTGTCCGTTTTCGGCCGTTACGTTGGGTAAAGGGTTAAAAGTGATTTTTAAAAAAAATATTTAAATTGTTAAAATCAAAACTATAGTTCTACGAATATGTAATTTATTGTATAGATAGTAAATAAACTAAAAATACATCGCAAACTGGAATCAATAATCCTTTTTCAGCTCTGTATGCTCTTTGGTAATTCTCTCCAAATTGTTTCTGTTTCCATGCCCCTTAATCGACACAAACCGCGCAAACACGCAGTTCACCACAACACAACAATAAAAATTATTTCGAGTAACAACCCACTTCGAATCTGCGGGTCATATCTTAACAGGGCGTTTGATTCGGTATTATACCCGAGTATACACATAAAAATGCGATTAAATGGGTACAATTTACATAAGCAAATACAAATTTTGTTCAAATAATGTCGGTTGGAGAGTAAACACGAAGATAATTATTCAGCAATATGTTAGTCAATTAAAAAATATTTTTATTTGTCATAAATGGTGTAAACGAGGATTTGAGGACAAGTGCTTTCCATTTAAAATGTCCTGCACTTCCCTTACAATAAACACAAAACGTAGTGAACAGGGGGTGGAAAGAAGCTGTTTGGAAATATATACAATAAGCAGTTTGTGGGAAAAGGTATTTAATAATAAAGTCAGAGGGCATGGTGATATCCTTCTGGAATCCGTCTTAAAAAAGAAATGTTAATTAGGAAGATAGAGGGCTAGGGCCAGACTTCGCAAATCGAACAATGTCTGTGTGAACCGTAGTATCTATGTGCCTGTCCCGGAACGCACCGGTACACAAGAATGGTCTCCTGGTAAAAACGGACGTTTCGGGAAGAACAGCTGAAATTGTATTTACCGTTGCCTAAGTTTTAGTCAACATATTACTTCCGTGGGCAAATGCCAATCACCAAGGAAGTATCGAGTGGAGGTATCACCTGTTGTAGACAGCGGCGTCCAGACGATATCCGAATGGGAGGGTGGCGCCTAAACCTGATTTGTCCTAACTCTAACGAATTAAGCCCCGACTAATAAGATATCCCAAACACAGCATCCAAACGGGCCTTTGTAGAAGGCCTATGCAGAAGACATGTCTGGATGATGTAGTTGAAATATTAGTAAGTCGCAATTTCTGCTCAAAGACTTCTTGGGAATTTGTTTGAGGATAATATTATTTTCTCGCGTTTCGAAGTATAGCGAGAAAAAGTTGTATTGTAGGTACGTGAAAGTATTTCTTTTTCGGTGGTGGGTGGTTGGAGAAGTAAAGGGTTATTTGTTACTGATTAATCGTTGGATGAGTTGTGCACGGGGTATTTGGTTTCTTAGTGATGGGAAGTGACCTCAATTGGTTTGTGAATTGACTGGAAGGTCATTCTAGCCAGCGCTTTCGTGTCGGTTGGACACAATTTTTACTCATTCACCATGACAGATTCTGGTTCTTTGAAAGCCACAATTTCATCTGAGGTTCAACAGGCACTGGTTGTGCACCAGAAAGACATGCTAACTCAGTTAGACTCTCTCATTTCTAATAGATTGTCAACTTTTCAAGAACAGGTTTCTAACAATCAACGACAGTTATCGGAATCCCAGCTTGAGAAAATACAGGATTTTTCACATAATGCCTACACGTTCAGGAAAAGAGGTAATGAGGAACAACACAAAGTCAATTCCAAAGTTTTAACAAAACTCAGTGACGCGCAGAATTTGTTGGACAGTTCGCCTATACAGGATTCCAATGTGACGTCAGCTCAGCAGAAAGTAGTTGAAGGTATGGACATTTTGAATAAAAGACAAAAATTAATAAAGTTGGCAGATATGTCAGATTATGGTTGGAGCACGGTCGCAGAGTATGAAACACACACCCTCGCAGAAAATTCGGATGACGAAAAACGAATAATGAAGGCCGAGAGCCGCGCGGAACGTAAAATTAAACAGAAACGAAAATCTAATGTAAAGCGTTTCATGACATACACTCAAGCCGTTCAGCCTACAGCACCTCAAGATCAGCAAAAAGAGAGGCAACCTATACCCACAACAAGTAGTAGCAAGCCTGGGCTTTGTTTCTCCTGTGGCAAAGCCGGTCACTGGCGGTCTGATTGTGATCTTCTGAAAGGATCCACTCACAATAAGATAAGTATTTGTGATGTTTATTCTGAATTATTACCTGAAGAGATTTTATTTTCCGAAGAGTCGGACACTTTGGTTAATTATCGTTCGTCACAGTTTTCAAAATCTGGCACGACAGCTAACGGCTGGGGAGAGAACAATAGTGTTGTTTTGTCTCCAGTTGGTAGACTGCGTGCACGGATTGACAACTGGAAAAGTATTCGCGCGAGTGATTTTATCATTGATGTTATTGAGAACGGTTACCAATTACCGTTATGCTCTTTGCCTGAACAGACAAGTTTGCCAAACAATAAATCGACTTTTGTGAATAAAGATTTCGTGGAAACTGAGATAGCTGCTTTGTTGGATAGAGGGTGTGTCACGGAAGTATTTTCAGAGCCAATAATTGTGAACCCTCTTACCGTCGCGAATGACGGGAGGAAATTACGTTTGGTTTTAGATTGTCGGCATGTTAACCCACATTTGTTCAAGTTCAAAATTCATTACGAAGATGCGAGTATAGCGCGGCATATGTTCCATAAAAACGATTTTCTATTCACTTTTGATTTACAATCCGCTTATCATCATGTGGAGATTTGTGTTGCGCATAGGCACTATTTAGGTTTTGCCTGGACATTTGGTCCGAAACGTAGGTTCTTCGTTTTCAATGCTCTCTCTTTTGGCATTTCCACGGCGGGATACATTTTCACAAAAATGACAAAATGTTTAATAAAATATTGGAGGGATGAGGGGATCAGAGTAATTATGTATTTGGATGATGGTATTGGAGGGGAAGTCGATGAGTTCTCGGCTCGTTTGGTATCAGAAAAGGTACACAGTGATCTTTTGAAATTTGGATTTTTGGTAGCAGAGCATAAAAGTTCTTGGTTTCCGACCAAATCCGCCTGTTGGCTTGGCATTGTTTGGAACACTAGCACTGGTATGATATCTGCTTCAGAGAAAAGAGTGGGAAAAATTTTGCAAACGTTAGAAATTGTCGCTGAAAAGATAAGCGAAACATCTATTATTGCAGCAAAGGAGCTTGCTTCTTTGATTGGACAAATAGTGTCTGCACTGCACTACGGGGAAATTAGTACTTTTTATTCACCAGGGCATTGTATGCCTGTCTATTGTCAAAAGCGAGCTGGAAGGCTCCTGTGTTGATTAACACTGATCCGAAGGCTGAAATACGATTTTGGCAGCACAATTTGAGGCGATTTAATGGGCAGTTTTTTCTAGATACTGTAGAATTTGACTACACGGTGTACAGTGATGCCTCTGGAAGGGGGTACGGAGGATATGTAGTTGGTTCGAATGACTCTGAGGTATTAGGGTCTTGGAATGAGCCAGAAATGTTGATGAGTTCCACCTGGAGGGAACTAGAAGCGGTGAATAGAATTCTGAAATCCTCAGAATGTAGCCTGGAAGGGCGAAGTGTCAAATGGTACACTGATAACACTAATGTCGTAAGTATCATTGAAAAGGGAAGTAAAAAGATACACTTGCAGAAAATATCAAGAGAGATTTTTGGTATTTGTTCCAATCGGCATATTGTGCTTACACCTGTATGGATTCCCAGAAGTAACAATTGTAAAGCCGATTTGCTGAGTAAGACATGTGATTCTGATGACTGGGAGGTCAGTTCAGAGGTTTTTACGTATTTAAATAACACGTGGGGTTCTCATACAGTAGATAGGTTTGCTTCAACATATAATGCGAAATGTGTTAATTTCAATTCCCGTTGGTGGTGTCCACGGACGAGTGGGATTGACGCTTTTAACTTTTGTTGGGCAGGGCATAAGAATTGGCTTGTTCCCCCGCCACGGTTGGCACTACAGACGGTAGAGAAACTCGTGGCTGAAAAAGCTGAAGGCACTTTGGTCGTCCCCCTGTGGAAATCGGCACCATTTTGGCCGGCGATATGGGGTCAAACGAAGTACAAAAGTTTTGTTAAGAGCACTTATATTTTTTCTTCCAAGCTGTTAAAAAGAGGCCGAGGTCGAAATAGTATTTTTGGGGATAATATGTCAAATTTCAACATGATTGCTTTGCAATGCTCATGGTGATTTTAACATTTTTGTTTCAGGTTTTGGTTTAAATGAGCGGATTTTGTTTCATGTTGCAGAAAGTGGCCTTGATGTTAGCGACTCGTGGCTTCGTGAACTTGTTAGTCGGATGTCTTCTTATTTGATTTCTTCTAAGAGTGAAAATACAGTTAAAAGCTATTACAGTGCATTCATCAGATGGAAGTCGTTTATTTCTAAGATTGACGGACAGGCGTTGCCAGCTCAGCCAATCCACTGGCTTTATCCAACGTAACGAGGTCCTCGGTTCGAATCCCACCTGCGGCAACCGCGTTGTGTCCTTGGGCAAGACACTTCACCCCCATTGCCCATGTGGGGGCACGATGACGCCGTGTACTAAGGCGTACTGCACGTCGATGGTACGCATGTCTTCAACCAATCTAACCCTGCCTGTACTGCAGTGCGGAATTACGATGTTGGGGACCTGGCAGCTGCTCGTCGTTGCTCGGTGGTTCTCTCCGGGTACTCCGGCTTCCTCCGCCCGTAAAACTGTCACGGTCATCATGATTAGCCATTGTGCATTAATATGTGACCTTAACCATAAATAAATAAATAAATATCCAACGTAACGACAAAAACCGGACAGCGCCATTCTCAAAAATCACCATTTAACTTTCATTATTTTTTTCATATTTTGTCTCAAAAACATAGGTTATGACCCCTCGTTGGAACGAGCTCGTCGAGCTCGCTCGAACGAGGGGTCATAACCTATGTTTTTGAGAATATAATGAAACAAATTAGTTTTTCAAGAACTGTTTTTGCAAGTGTCGTCTGCTTTCCATGTTAGGTAAAGGGTTAAAATGATAGTTTTGAACACTATAAATATCTCTACTGGGTTGTTATAAAAAGGTAGGTAAAATGTTTTGTTAGATGCACGGCGAAAAGATATCTTTACAATTAATGTAGAATTACACGCAAGAAATTGGTGTTACTTCAACCCGTAAATTCTCAAAGTCTCGTAATATGAAAACTTTCAGAGAGGCGTGTTCACACAGTAGAGTAAAGTCTTTTTTTACAAAACGAACACATTCAACTCTTTAATTCCTGATTTTGCAAAATAACATCGTCCATGGCGAAAGATGCATTGCTTCAGAGGACTCTATTTTTAAGGTAGAGCAATACGTACGGCTGCAGGTTAAATATATTAATTGGTCCCCTCTGTGTGACAAACAAACAGCCTTTTTGTGTAATGAAGTGACACAAAATATAATTACTTCCGTTTTTGTTCATGATCTAACAAAAAAGGCCGGCATTGCCAAACGTATTTGAATATGGCACTTTCGCCGTAATATTTTACGGCAGGTAGCTACAACTGGATTGCAGTACTATTACCATATTTTAACGGTACTTTTTAGAGTGTAGCTAATTTGTTATAATGATATAGCTCAGTTGTTATAACAAGATAGCAACAAGATAACTATACTATGGATACCACCCTAGTGATTACATACCTGAGTAGTTACATTTCCTAGTTGTTACATTTTCAAGTGGGTACCTTCCGTAGTCTCCCAACGCTAGTGATTACATATTTTAATTGTTACATATCCCAGTGGTTGCCTATCCCCTCGGTTACATATCCTAGCGGTTACAGGTCTTAGTGATTGTCTACTCTAGTGTTTACATGGTCTAGTGTTTACATATTCTAGCAGTCACAGGTCTAAGTGGTTGTCTACTCTAGTGTTTACATGGTGTAGTGTTTACATATCCTACCAGTTACAGGTCTTCGTGATTGTCTACTCAAATGTTTACATGACCTAGTGTTTACAAATCCTAGTGCTTACAGATCTTAGCGGTTGTCTACCCTAATGTTTACATGACCTAGTGTTTTCATATCCTAGAGGTTACAGATCTTAGCAGTTGTTTACTCTAGTGTTTACATTACCTTATGTTTACATATCCTACCGGTCGCAGGTCGTAGTGGTTGTGTACTCGAATGTTTACATGACCTAGTGTTTATATATCCTAGTGGTTACAGATCTTAGCGGCTGTCTACTCTAATGTTTACATGACCTAGTGTTTACATATCCTAGTGGTTACAGATCTTAGTGGTGGTCTACTCTGGAATGTACACGACCTAGTGTTTACATATCCTAACCAGTCACATTTCTTAGTGGTTGTATACTCTAGTGTTTACATGATCCAGTGTTTACATATCCTAGCGGTTACAGATCCTTGTGGTTGTCTACTCTAGTGTTTACATGACCTAGTGTTTACCTATCCAAGTGGTTACAGATCCTAGTGGTTGTCTATTCTAATCATTACATGACCCAATGTTTACCTATCCTCGTGGTTACAGATCTTAGTGGCTGTCTACTCTAGTGTTTACATGATCTAGTGTTTACCTCTCCTAGTGGTTACAGATCTTAGTGGTTGTCTACTCTAGTGTTTACATGACCTAGTGTTTACCTATCCTCGTGGTCACAGATCTTAGTGGCTGTCTACTCTAGTGTTTACATGACCTAGTGTTTACCTATCCTCGTGGTCACAGATCTTAGTGGCTGTCTACTCTAGTGTTTACATGATCTAATGTTTACCTCTCCTAGTGGTTACAGATCTTAGTGATTGTCTACTCTAGTGTTTACATGACGTAGTGTTTACCTATCCTCGTGGTTACAGATCTTAGTGGCTGTCTACTCTAGTGTTTACATGATCTAGTGTTTACCTCTCCTAGTGGTTACAGATCTTAGTGGTTGTCTACTCTAGTGTTTACATGACCTAGTGTTTACCTATCCTCGTGGTTACAGATCTTAGTGGATGTCTACTCTAGTGTTTACATGACCTAGTGTTTACAACAACTAGAGGTTACAGATCCTAGTGGTTGTCTACTCTAGTGTTTACATGACCTAGTGTTTACATATTATATTGGTTACAGATCATAATGGTTGTCTGCTCTAGTGTTTATATCACCCAGTGTTTACATATCCTGGTGATAACATGCAGTATTTACAGACACTGGTGGATACCACATGATGATTACCTATCCTTACTATTCACTGTCAGAAATTACCGTTACATTTACGGCAATCAACTGGCAACCCGCTACTAGTCCTCTTACTGTAATTTTTACTGTAACTACCGTTTCTGCGCAAAGAGTAATTGGGGGAAACGGAGAAGTGTTCATGTTTAGTGGGGCTTCTTTTTTCCGTACGAAGGTATTTAATTCTTTAATTACTAATTTTGCGTAACATCACCATCCAGGCCGGCTTGTCTGGGAAGAGTCCATTCAAAAGTAGATCAGTTAATATCTTTAACCTGCAGCCAATCGGCTGCAGATTAAAGATATTAATTGGCCTACTTTTGATGATGATTGAACAAACGTCTGATATTGTGAAGCTATATATACATATCAAATCCTTAGTTCTATTTCTAGATCGAACAAAATGCATTCATTGCAAAAATAAGGATTTTAAACGTTACATTTTACGGTAGTATACCGGTAGCTATTCGCCAATATTTTACCATATTTTCATCAGTAATGTTTTACATCGTTACATTTCATAGTGGGAACATACAGCGGTTACCCAATGATTCAGTACATATTCCTTACATACGCCGATGGTTGCCAGTCCTAGCGGTTCTATATTTTGATATAATATATGGTAGTAGTTACATATCACGGTGTTTGCCAAATCTACTGATCATACATTGTGTATGTTACATATTTGATGGTTTCATATCATAGCGGCTACTAGGGCTGAAACGGTTGGCTTATTTTCCTAATAGGGCCCTGCGAATCAGGAAATTTATGTTCGAATCGAATCTCGAATCGAATCTCGAATCGAATCGGGACATTTAAGACAAACCACTAAATTGAAACATGAGACTTAAAAGCACAAATGTAATACAAGTGGCACATTAATTCCCATGGGTTGAAGTCGGCTACAGCCGCTAACTTCATGTACATTAGCATGCCTAAATACATTATTGTAGTGTTTGGTTGTTTTTGTATTATCAGAATTTGGGTCTTGTAGCTTTCGGTCCGTTCTCAACTCAATAACACAGTATACATCAAAAGCAGCGAAGGTGTTAAACTGTGTTAGTTTCTGCATTAGTTAACTCGAATAGTGACGCAGTGCTCATTCACACAAATTGATTTTACTTCATTCCAACTTCCAAGTACCAACTCTGAACAATGCAAAGAAACTACAGAGGTTTTCCTCCCACAGTTTTCTAACATAATAATGGGAACGCTCTAGGCGACATGTCCCCATTATTGTGTTAGAAGATTCCGGGACTGGGAGCAGGCCTTAGGCCCATAGCTGGATATTTCGGTTGTATAGATGGGCGTGAACAGGTTACAACTTGGACAGAGCCGCTGAGCAAACGGGATTCTGCGAATAACTCTAACACGAATTCCTGGAAATCTATAAATAGCGAATTTGCGGTGTGTGCACTGTGTGGTTTTCTGGGAATCTGAAACTAAAAGTGAAACGACAGAATGTTGCAATGAATTTGACTATTTTCTCGATAGAAACATTAAAACTAGAAGAGTTCGCTCCTTTTTTCAACTGATGTTGACATTGTCGAACACTGATTCATTTTCCTCGAAGCTTCGTTTGACTAACGAATCGGCAAACTATTCGAGATCGATATACGAATACCAAAGCGATGTCGACATCGAATCGAATACTCGAAGCTTCGCAGGGCCCTATTTCCTAACCGACTAACAGAGAGCTATAACCGGATAATATCCGGTTTTCCGTGGCCATTATTTCACCGAATATGGGATCAAAACTATAGGAACTGGAAAGCAGTATTCTCAAACTTTTCCGTAGTGTGTACACAAACGAACGTTGTCGAGTACTCGACAACGTTCCTTTGTATACACACTGCGGAATAGTTTCTGCGATGACTCATTACTCACGGAAACTGCCGATCATTAACGGAGTCTTGAACGCCAAAGTCGATTATTTCTCAATACTTGCAACGCAGCTTCGAGGTGTAATCTATCACAAGGGAGAAACGGCAGATTTACTATGTTTTAAACGTGGAATGACGATCACTATCGATATTTCGGATAATCGGTTGACGGTTTTTCTAATCGGTTAGGTAGCTAACTGGTTTCAAACCGATTATCCGGTTAGCCATTTCAGTACTAGCGGCTACATATCCAAGTCGTTACCTACCCCAATGGTCACATTGGATATATCCAATTAAATACATATATCAGTTGATACCATCCTAGTTGTCGCATACACAAGTGGTTACATACCATAGTGGTTACATATGGTGTTTATATATACCAATGCTTAAACCCTAGTGGGCATTTTAGCCAATGGTTACATATATCAGTGGTTATATTTCCCAGGGATTACATATTACACTGCTTACCAATGACAATGGATGTTGGATGATCGGCAAGAACAGAGTCGCACGGTAAACGGATGGCGGTGTTGGATCTCTGATATAGTATGGTCTCTACACAGGGTTGGACTGCAAATAGGATTGGGTCACACTTGGGGTGGGTGCATCGGATTATGCTTGTTAATCGGGTCACACATTGGAAAGGTGGTAATGTAGAGGCGAGACGAGGAAGGGGGAAGGTAGGAGAGTTGGGCCACAAGGTCATGGAAATATTTGCGGGCAGTAAACATGCTACTTTTTACGACCTAGCTAACTTGTTTTAACAGTTTAGCTATCGTGTTGTTACAATTTGGCTATCTTGTTAAAACAACGTATCCACCTTGTTGCTATCTTGTTATAACAGCTTAGGTGTTTTGTTATAACAATATATCTACTTGTTATAACAACTTAGTAGGCCTGTACCCAGCCTGTTACCAACCACAAAATATGCACTATACTCTCCTAGGCTACGATACGAAAGATGTTTTATCTTCATCAATCCGCCATTGCCATCTTATTGGGAATTAGAGGGAGGAGGCGTATACAGACTCTTTACTCTTAAGGTGTGGCCGAAGATTCCCTCCTTTGACTTCCTCTACTACAGTACTGTCTTTAATGCTTTTAGCTCCATGAATGCTTCTGGCGGATATTCCTGCTCAGGACAGAATTTCTCTGGCCATTGAAATAAGGATAATTTAGGCAAATTATTCAAATTTTTCTTCTGGAAATGTAATGGATTTTTTCACCAATGATTTCTCGAGTTAGTTTTAGACGAATTTTTCGTCAAATCTCTTCATGGATGCTTTAGAGCAGTCATGACTAGATTTGATGAAAAATATCTTGAAACTACTCAGCGGGGTAAGAGTTAAAGTTGGGAAAAATTCGCCTTTTTTGCTCCATATCTTACAAATTTCCCATCAGGCCAAAACAATGGTTCGGCCTAGTTGGAAAATTTGTTAACCATGAATCCAAAATGTGCATTCTTCTCGATGTAAAAGAGCCTGAGTCTCCAATATCTTTTTTATTTTCTATACAGTTATTTTTGGATCTGATTGTTGCTCTCCTTACAATTTAAAAACTGGAAATGTCCTTTTTCTTGGAAGTGTTGATTGACTTGTTTAGCAGTCATACAACAAAAGAGTTCATGTTGCCCTGCACACGGCCTCCTTATGTGTAAATAAAACATGCGGGAGACATTTGACACGCAATATCAAAAGAATATTTCACTTGACAAAATGAAAAATTGTTCAACAAGTCAAGACAGGGCAAACCACAAAAAAACAACATTTTATATATGACAGAATACGGAAACATCTTGCTGGTATAATATAACAGTGTTCACACAGGTCCGAAATTGTTTGCTGCCAAATAGAATTTTTGTCCGGTGGCAAATAAATGTTTGGTAGCAATTGAAAGATTTTAGTGCCAAATGGAATCTGAATCTAAATGAGAACAAATTAACCATGTATTGTCTTTTGATTTCAAAAAGGCGTTATCTGCAATGCTATAGCATTGCAGATTGCGCCTTTTTGAAGTCAAAGGATGATATTTTATTTTTCTTTATTATCTTGCTCCTTTAAATATTTTAATTGCAAAAAAAACTAAATTAAATAAATAAATAAATAAAGTAACAGGCTATAATTAACGTTTACAAAGTAATTTCATGATTATTCATTCATTGTGTTTTCACTCCAAATAAACTAGTCGAAAATAATTTATTATGTTCCAATAAGACTAAAATCCTCCTCCTCTGATTGGATAAGAGCTTGCTTAGTATATTCTATGTTTACGGCTCAAGTAGCATGTGTTACCGTCTGACGTCATAACGCGAAATATTTGAAATGACGTCGTTCGTTTCGTAACTGCTTCATTAACGGAGTGACTAGCAAGCCGCTTCTTTTTTCTGGATGTTTCACGTGTGCAGCAGACGGTGTTCCGGATGAAGTGTTGCTCAAATTACAAACCGATTTACGATTTGAACTAAGAGGGATGAGTTTATTTGGTTTGTTGATTATTTATCCTTTGCCGTCGTGGATATACGTGCGGTTTATTTACTAAACCTGTGATCGTTAAAAGTTGCCTTGAACAAGGCAACTTTTAACGATCACAAGTTTAGTAAATAAGCCTCTCGTGTTTCAGGATGTAGGTTTTGGGCTATAGGTAGTGTCTTATTGGAACATATACGTTATTGTGATGAATTGAGGGTAACGTGGTCTGAGGATTGCGGCTCGAAGCGTATGTTCAATCGAGATGCTTCGCGTCTCGGTTGAACATAAGCTCCGAACCGCAAACCTCAGACCATGTTACCGTCAATTCATCACAATAACTTATAATCTTCCAGAAGGTTGAAAAAAAATTAAGCAAGATAAAAAAATGAATAAGTAACTAAGAATTGTTTTCATAAGAATCAGATTAAAGGAATAAATTGTTAATGCAGTTGACTCATATCAACGAGCCATGATCATAATTATTAATCCCAAGAAGAGTGAAATGAAAGCGGCAATTATTTATTACATTTTTAAATAAGTTTACCTCATAAGATAACAAAAATGAAAGTGTCAATGACGCTGTAGCTCAATCTTTTAAGACATGTACATGTATAGTATGTGACACAGCAATGACAAACATCTAGGTAATGACCTGATAACAAAGGTCCATATAAAGTATTGTAACGGTATGTACATAAATACTGACCGTGCCCTGTAACAAATGTATACATGTAGGTAAAGTATTGTAAAGGTGGGCAACAGTCAGATGCTAAACTAGAAAAGAAATCTTTGAGTCCCAGAGTGGGTCTTACTGAACCCCAAAATATTTGTTCTCACAGCACAGTGATAACAAAGGCATCCCAAAACACTCGTTCCTGTCCCAAGGTGATAACAAAGATACCCAAAAAGTTTCGTGGAGATTGGTTCATAAATATGACCTCTAGCCTGAGCCGTATAGAAGTTGTGTACAAAAAACCTGATTGGACCTAATTTCGGTACAAAATGGCCACTGGCAGCCATCTTGAATTTTGGACCGCACCCAGAACCACTCGTTCTCGTCCCAAGGTGATAACAAAGCTACCCAAGAAGTTTCGTGAAGATTGGTTCATAAATACAGCATCTAGCCCGAGCCGTATTGACATGTGCACTTACTGTGTATAAGTAGCACTGAATAAATCAAAGTTCATCTAATTTGCATAATTTCTGCACGAGAAAAAAAAACCCGTATTATATGTGACGTATTCCATGTTACTAAACATTCATACATAAATTTATTGAAATCAGAACTTTCATACAGAAGTTCTGTATAAAAAACTGATTGCACTAATTTTGGTACAAAATGGTTGCTGGTGGCCATCTTTAATTTCGGACTGCACCCAAAAACACTCGTTCTCGTCCCACGGTGATAACAAAGGAACCCAAGGCGTTTCGTAAAGATCGGTTCATAAATACGGCGTCTAGCCCGAGCCGTATTGAATTGTTGACAGACAGACGGGCGACTGCCCATGGCATAACCTCAAATTTGACTTACGTCAAAGTTGAGTTAATTAACAAACATGGGTTGTATTATGTTAATAAAGCATCCATAACTCGAAATAGTATGTTATTATGTTATTAAAAAGAAAAAGGCCCCGTGATTTGCGCGTTTCTTTCCCCCATTTCGTTTCGGCGATAAAATTGACAGCGGTAGTAGCGTCCACCGGTGCCCATGTAAACAAAAACACATTCGGACGTGTTACGTCTGCTGCAAAGTAAAATCGAGAAAAAATAATAGCGACCCTTAATAATCTGACGATCATGGTATAAATAAAATATACCCAAAGAAGCTTGGTGTACTAAATGTTCACCACGAGTGGTGAACATTTGGTACTCCAAACTACTGTGGGTATTTTCTTTCTGTGCCAAATGCTGTATTTTTGGTGCCAAACGATTTTTATTGCAGTTAGCACCATTGGAACCCGACAGTGTTAACATTGGCATCCGGCAGCGTGTATATTGAGTTCACTAATCTAAATATTCCGTTTACTATACTGCAATTTCAGTTAACCCTTAAACCATCGTAATATTCAAAACCTGCCAGCGTTATTCACAAAAATCGCCAATTAATTTTCATTATTTTTTTCATTTTTTGTCTCAAAAACAGAGGTTATGACTCCTCTTTGGAACAAGCTCGCCGAGCTCAACATTCAGTTTCTAAAATCTATTATTATGACTCACGTTTGTAACATCAGCCGTGATTGGTTAATTTGACACCTTCTAAAAGTCATAGTACTGGAGTTTTGGGGCAAAGCACGGGTACTATCGGAACGTTCTTCCCTGGAGACAAGAGAACAAAGAAAATGTAAGCTCAACTTCCATTGACCAGCGTCGATTACGCACGCTCTGATTGGAATTTTTCAACACCAAACGCTGGCGCCGTGTCCTTTTAACTTTTTTCATCACCGATAGACACAAACTTACCAATAAATATATCATCTTCAGTGGGTGTGTATTCAATTTTAACTGCAAACAATGAATACAAAAGAATCAGAAATATTAAAAACTCACGTGTTGTTCACCACTTCAGTGAATCCTGAATATGAGTTACGGCTTTAATCAATTATATTTCCACAAGTGTAGTACTCCACGACCTCACTGAACCTCCGCCTGAAGTTCAAACTAAATTGTTTCATTCCGCTTGATTCTAACAACTGTCGTCGTCCAAGAAACATGAATTTATATTCCATTAATTTATACCACTTATCACACAAGCATTAACAATGAATTATAACATGAACAGCATGATGCAGTTGTAAACACTGGCATTTGGTGATATAGAAACCCCCAAAGCGACTGCACTTGTGACAAGTCATTTTCGAAGAGACGTCATTCGTTCGAAATGACGTCATGTTTTTGGATTCGACTACATTGTTATTACAAGATTGATGGCACGATGCAGTTAACGCTTAACAATGAAAGTTATTTTTTGTTCGACATAATAAAATAATTAGAATGTTTCTGTTCATGTTCTATCGGTCGATAGTACCTGAGTTTGTGTGATTTCTGAAATAAAACCTGAAGCAGCGAAGTTTTCTATACTGAATATTAACCGCTCCTTCAAACTGATGCCAAATTACCGAAATTTCAGACAGCAAATTTTTGCAATAATTTTGGAATTTAAAAATTTAATCTTGTTTGACGGATGTCAATCTGCTCTTTCAAACAAGATTAACACTTTACCCAATGAATCGGCCGCATCCGCCCGTGTAATATGCAAATTCAGCAGTTGAAAAAATAATATTTTTCAACAAAACCATATCATGTGACCCCTCATTGAAATAAGCTCGTTGAGCTCGTTCCAATGGGGGGGGTCACGTGATATTTATGGTTTTGTTGAAAATTTTGAAAAAAATTAAAAAATGATATTTAAAAATAATAAATTTTGATATCGTCTTCGTTGGGTAAAGGGTTGAACTGGGGAAGTTCCCAGATGCATTATGTGAAACATTTGCTGCTTGATTTTTTTTTTATTTTATTTTTGGCATCAGTGTGTGAAGGATTAAGTCAACTGTTTGTGCTCTGTGTATGACACAGGTTGGGAGCGCGGTGGCTCAGTGGTAGACTGTTGGACTTCTTCGCTAGAGGTACCGAGTTCGATCCCCATCCGGGACGACCCGCGTTGTGTCCTTGGGCAAGTCACTTTATCCCGGTTGCCTACATGGGGGGACGACGACGCCGTGTACTAAGGCGAACTGCACGTCGATGGTGCACATGTCTTCAACCGCTGTAACCCTGCTTGAGCGGAGCTTGAACAGAGTTAGAATGTTGAGGAGCTGACAGTTGTTCGTCGCTGCTCGGTGGTTCTCTCCGGGTACTCCGGCTTCCTCCACCCGTAAAACTGTCACGGTCGCGATTAGCCATTGTGCATAAGTATGTGACCTTAAACACAAATAAATAAATAAATAAATAAATAAATAAATAAATAAATAAATAAATGACACAGGTTGTCAAATCTTTTCCTTCATCTGTCATTACCCTTTAATATAGTTTAGTTTAGTTTAATAGTTTAATGCATTACACCATTATTAGAGCTGAAGGTTAACCGAAACCGAACCGAGGTTTTTAGTTTTTTTAAAAACCGAAGCCGAAACCGTCGACATCCCGTAATGTAAGGTTTTTCGTGTTTTATTAAATACTCTCTTGCTGCAGAAATTCACTGAATGTAGCCATCCCAGAGTAGTGAGAGTACCCACACACTGCCAATGGCAGTGTCTGGGTACTCTCACTACTCTGGGAAGGCTACATTCTGAGAATTTCCGACATTTCAGTTTAGTTGTGTTTGCAGCTTTCCGCAAGTTGCGTGTCGGTGTCAGACCTCGAAAAATGGCCAAGCACACTAAAAGTTCTGTATATTTAGGTAATTATTATATTGGCCTTCCTGAGTCTTCATGTATTATAGCTTATTTCGGGCATTCATTGAGTTTCACTCAATTTCACTGCTATTCAGTTATGACTCCGGACATAAGAATGAGTTTTATTGAATTTTATTTGGCCTCATGAACAAACCGAAAACCGAACCGAACCGAGGTTTTACTCCACCTGATAAACCAAAACCGAAACTGAACAAGAAATTTAAAAACACACAGCTCTAACCATTATGGCAGTTGCACAATACACCCATAACAAATAAGAATTAGTAAACATGATGTTTAATTTAAAGTACTAATGACTTTTTTCTTTAACAAGGTGATCTCGCTTACAGAAGAAAGTGTATATGTATGAGGAACACATCTTCAGGGGTGCGCGATGACTCAGTCATTACGGTATTGGATATCAAACCGAGAGGTCCACGATTCGATCCCCTCCAGAGATAACAGCGTTGTGTCCTTGGGTAAGGCACGTGATCCCGATTGCGGGGGCACGGTGGCGTTATGTACTATGGCGTACCGCACGTAGATGGTCCCCCTGTCCTTAACCAATGCTAACTCTGCTGGTGTGGAGTTCGTACGTTGGGGACTATGACAGGTGCTCGCCGTTGCTCGGTGGTTCTATCCGGATACTCCGGCTTCAGCCAACTGGAAAACTGTTCACTATGAGGTGACCCTGGCTGTCGAAGTGCCGTTAAACTCCAATAAATAAATATACATCTCTGGGGAATTACACACATCAAAGTACCGAATTCAATTCCCCGTGGGAACCCCGGGAAGTAAGCAGCACTTGTTTACTGTGGTAAACCAGTTCCGCTTTACTAGTAAAATAGGACCCAGTCACCAATGCTTGGGGTGAAAGTCCTCTAAAATGGGCAACATGTTGATCAACGATTGACTAAACTTGACTTCATCTCCATGTTGTGTCACGATTAGCCATGGTGCATAAATATGTGACGTTAACCACCAACAAACAAACAAACAAACCGAATTCAATGCATTTATTTGTCTTCTCAACAGGTTGCAGCATGTTACATTAACATGAACTTCTCGAACATTCCATTTTTTTCGAGCAAGTTGACATGACAACTTGCATAATAACTTGCAAATTATAACGCTTCAACGAATTGATAATTCCCAGAATTATGTTAGGAAAACCAAATAAGGTAAACTAGGAACTATGTGGGGCGTTTGGAATTATGAGTTTTTCCAGGTATTTCATTGATATTATAAATCAATAATTTTTATTTCTAGGAATTATGGCACGTCATTAGTCGATATTTAAACACGAGGCGTGTCTCATTTTTCTTCAGTTGCGAATTTGCGATCTTCCCGGACACAAATCCTTGAGAAGAAATCAGAAAAGTTTGCCACTTTGCAAAAAAAGATTCGAGAATATGAGACTGATTGAAGCCTTCACGCTTTTATTTTGTAAGTAAATCTATTCATACGCTCTTATTTCTCAACAATGTCCGCTCGAGTAATTTACAAATTGTGTAACTGGAGAAACATTATTTTTCAACGGTTTTCACAAAACCATGGGACTCCCTGTTGGAACGAGCTTCTTGAGTTTCTGCCTCGAGAGATCTCTCGTGTATAGATGTGGCAAACACATACTGTGGTACCCTTACTAGTGAAAGTAAGTTATAGGATAACAAAAAGAATAATTTGATTCTATTTTTCTTGTGTTAATAAATTAACCTCTTCATTTCGTTTCTTCATCTTTGGGAGAGAGTTAAGTTAAGAGAGTTAAGTTTCCCCACAAGATTTTGTGGACGGCTGTTTCGTCTAAAAAAAATAAGGTGATCAATTTTAATTTTTCGCTTGCGTAGATATTAACTCTTAACCCGCTAAATATTTTCAAAATATTTTTCATCAAATCTAGTCATGGCTGGGGGAAGCAGCATGATAGATTTGATGAAAGATTTATTTAAATTTCTCTCAAGAAATCATTGGTGAAAAATCCATTCACTTTACAGAGGGAAATTTGGTTTAATATGTCCAAATATTATATATCATTAGGAAAATTTATTTATTTATTTATTTATTTATTTATTTATTTATTTATTAAGGTTTAACGACACTTTAACAGCCAAGGTCATATCGCGTCGGTGACAGTTTTACGGACGGAGGAAGCCGGAGTACCCGGAGAGAACCACTGAGCAACGACGTGCAGCTGCCAGTCCCAAACATTGTAACTCTGCACTGCAGCACAGGCAGAGTTAGGTTGGTTGACGACATGCGCACCATCGACGTGTAGTACGTCTTAGTACACGGCGTTACTGTGCCCCTATGTGGACAACCGGGGTTAAGTGCCTTGCCCAAGGACACAGCGCGGGAGTTCGAATCGATCGTTCAGACGGTCACCCATCCAAGGACTAACCGGGCTCGACGTTGGTTAACATCAGTGATCTGACGAGAACCGGTTACCGCAACTCCACCACGCCCCCAGCAGGAAAATAAATTTTGTTCTGCATGCAGGGAGTTTAGCCCTAGACTCGTAGCTGGAAAGTTCGTTGATATTGTTAAGTCAGAACTTTGATCCATTTTATAATGATGATCGAGCACAATGTCTTTTGATGAAATACTTTGGCAGAGACGTTGCTAAGGGATCTGTGATGGGGAAGACGGGGGTCATTTCTAGATTTCCAATTGCAACCCCGACCCAGGTAAAGAAATTTCGACTGCTACTACATAATTACAACAAGTAGGAAACTCCATTAGCACCCCCACAATCAGTCAAAATATTCTAACTACATGTTTAAACCATTTACCCAACACTCATGATATCAAGTTTTGTTTTGTTTTTCCTCTGTTGAATTTTTAAATTCCCGCGCTTTGTTAGGGCGATTTGTTATATAAAGAAATGGTTAACATGCAGAATTCCATTTGTACACCCCCACCCTCGATTGTTAGTTACCCAAGCGATACTTTTGGTAATCACAAATTCCAACTACAAATCAATATTGGGGAAATCTTTCCTACTTTTCAATCAATATCTGGAGGACATTCAGTCCAAAAACTTTTTTCTAAAATCTCGACATGTTTGGAAAAATTCCGCTAGCGCTCTATCTGAAATTTCCAAGTTTTCCTTTTTTTTCGTTTTCTAACCATTGTTAACTATTTCCAACTATTGTTAAGGGGATGAGACACCCCCATGGCAACGTCTGTGTACTTTGTGTAATAAATTGTTGGGAATTAAGGGCTGTCTGAGCCCCTTCCAACAGTGCATAACAGCACATCATACCCAATCGTTTAGTAAAACCATTCAAATAAACTACAGTATTCTGGATTTCTCGTTCATTCCTTTGCATTTACAATTTTAACCCTTTACCGAAACGCACATTATATCAAAATTTATTATTTTAATTACTGTTTTTTAACCCTTTACCCAACGCAGACGATTTCAAAATTTATTATTTTAAATATCATTTTTTAATTTTTTTTAAAAAAAATTCAACAAAACCATATCATGTGACCCCTCTTTGGAACGAGCTCGACGAGCTCGTTCCAAAGAGGGGTCGCATGATATGGTTTTGTTGAAATTGTTTGAAAAATAATATTTTTTCGGCTGCTGAATTTGCATATTACGCGGGCGGATGCGAGCGATTCATTGGGTAAAGGGTTAAAAAAAAAAAAAATTCTGAGGAGCTTGTTCCAATGAGAGGGTCACATGATATGGTTTGGGAATGATCAACAAAGGCAAAATGTAACAGATATTTTCTTTTGGTTATCCTGGTGGGGGGGGGGGGGGGGCATTAAAAATTTGCAAGACGTGACGTCATATTTTTTATTCGGCTCCTTTTTACACCCACCCACCCACTACGTGCAAATTTTCTACTACCGTTCTCGGTTCTCAGACACCCACCCCCACTCTCTCATTAAAATTCAAAATAAACTTACCCCAACTGCCCACGTGGGGGCACGATGACGCTGTGTGCCGAGACGTACTGAACGCCGAGGTGCACATGTCTTCAGCCAATCTAACCCTGTCTGTGATGTGTAGTACGCAGTACCGTTGTGCAGTGTGTAGTACAGTCGTGGGTTATGATGTTGAAGAGCTGACAGCTGCTCGTCGTTGCTCGGTGGTTCTCTCCGGGTACTCTGGCTTCCTCCACCCGTAAACCTGTCACTGACACGATATGACCCTGGCTGTTAAAGTGTCGTTAAACACCAATAAATAAATTAATAAATAAATAACTTGGGTTGAATTTAGAGCATCAGAGAGAATTTTCCAAAAATATTGTCTGCACATTTTCTACATTTCGAACAAGACACTCAATAGCCCAATATTCTCACATATAAAGCCTCCTGATGTTGTATTTATGTTAAGCGTGTAAGGTACAACACCATCTTTAAGGTTTGAAACACAAATGGTGGTATATATTAGCTGATATATTGATACATTTTTAAGAAATTCAAGAAATTGCACAAGTTGGAAATGCACATTTTTGGCGCACTCAAGAGACCCACCCACCCCCACGTCACGGCTTGCAAATTTTAGGCGCCCCCCCCCCCCCCCCCGGTTATCCAGCAGCTTATTTCATCTGGAACTGTACATTCTATGTCAAATTTGCAAATTTAAAAAAAATGAGCACTGCGGAATTCGATTCGAATCGAAATCGTCCTGATGATTCGAGTCGATTCGAGTCGGGCTCATTCGGAAATTTTAGAATCGTCGAGATGTTCCCAAAACTGGGGGGTGGGGGTTAACTCATCTTCTGTCATTAAGTAACCTGCATTTGAGGCCCGATGATGAAGCCAGAAAATAAGCAGACGGTCATCTGCAAAATGAGGTCCGCAGAGAGTGAATTGATTTTTCTCAAAAACGGGTTTTAAAATGTTTTTTGAAACTTTGCATGATCAATGACGGCCATGAGTTCTAAATCAATAAAAGCATTGTTATTGTGGGGAAAATGTTTCAAAGCTTGGTAGGCCAATATCTCATGAACGGAAAAAGCTTTCGACTTAATTTTTTACAGACTTGTCAGAATTACTCTTGTCTAAAACAAATATAATCGGCATTTTTTTTTTCTGCCAAAATTTTTCTCAAAAGGGAAAATTATCTCGAGAATCGGCCATTTTGGATTGAAATATCGAGATTTAAATATATTGAGCCCTCTGAAAGGGATCCAAATTGAAGGTAGTAATACCGCATTGCGAAAAAAAAATCGAAAAAATTTCGTTTCGATTTTTCGTTAATCCAAAATGGCGGCCAAAATATTGAAAAATAAAATTTCGGTTAATTTTAAGACAAAAAAAAAAAAATTTGAGCCTTCGGCTCAGAAAATTTCCGTACAAAATCAACAAAAAAATCCGTTTTTCATGTGTTTTTCTCAATTTTGTGACGAAAAAGCCCAGGAACTGAAAATAGAAGGATAATCCTGTGTATTGTACAGGCACAATCACTTCATCTACTTTGATATGATTTTCTTTCGCAGAATTTATCGAGCTCGGCTGATATGACTTCAAACTCAGCTGATTTGACGCCGATTTCGACTGATATGAACCAAACTAGAGTTGTCCCCGTTGATGCGTTACTATGCACAATCATTTTCGTTCACAGTTATTCGTCGGAAACAATAGTCAGTAAAATCGGCGTTACCAGGCAAAGGGGGGTAGTTTTGTATGGTGAGAAAGTAATGATGACAGTAGTTTAGATTTAGGTGGATGAAAAGAAAAAATGAAGAGAGTTGTATACAACATTCAGCGCAAACTAAGATTCGAAGTCGTTAGCGGAGAGTCGTAGAAGTGAGCGAACAGATTTTACAGTTTTCCGAACGTCGCGGCTTCCCCCAATGGGGAAGCCGCGACGTTTGGATAACTGGACGAGAAGAGGAAGCATAGGACTTTGTGAATTCATAAAGAACGAGAAACAATAACACCGTCAGAAAACTGTAATTGTTCTGAGAACAGTTTGTAACCATTTGATTTGGTTTAATAAATATGGATTCCGTCTCAGAGAGACAAGAAGTTCCCTCGGACTGATATCTATAGGCTGATGTGAAACTAATTAATTGATAACCATTAATTACTCCTGTAATCTCCAGTGTATCAATACTGAAATGTCACCAAAAAAAAAAAAGACACGTGTAGTGGAATTACCATCAGGATAAAAGCAAATATTTTGCGCAATTTAGTTTTAAGGTGGCAATGTTTCAGATGATCAAACTATGCTGAACCAGTCTACAGGTGTGTGGGAAGCATTTCAAACTCGGAACTGGGACAGAATCATACAAGAACGTCAACACAATGAAATATATGTACACCTCTGATTCATAGGTACATCAGCTGAAACTTTGAATGTTGGTCCAAAACGTTTTAACAAAATGTGTTTTTATCTGTTTGCAACTTCACTCTGCAGGTAGTGCATTTATTACCCACTGTACACACACTGAATCGATGGAGTAAAAACAAAACAACTTAATTATAGAAAGATGCGTGTGAGTCGACAAATAATAAAGTTTTATTTAAAATTTCAAACGTTGAAGGAATTCATGAAAAAAGCTTAAAATTTTAATAGAGATGTTGAGGTTCAATCGTGGGTCAGTGGATGTTTTCAAATTTAGTTCTCTTGAAAGCTTAAAATTCACGTTTTCCGTGGATTTCCCCGGACGCCTCTCACAAATTTTCAAGAATAATAGGTCACTGTAGGTCTTGGTGTAGCTTTACATGCTGCATGAACATTATATTCCGGTAAGCGTTTGTTAACCCTCCAGAGACTGCTAAACATCAAAATTTTGATAAAATGGGCTGTTTTCAGGCACCAACATCATCCAATGGGTATGCCACAGATAAACATACTGTCTTGTGCCGTACCTAGAATTTACCTATGATCATTTAAGTAAGTAGTAAGGGTATTCAGAAAAAAAAGTCTTACCCCCTTTTGGGCTGCTTAAAGAGCGTTTCCCCTTAAAAGCTTAAAAATTCATGTTTTTCGTGGATTTCTCTTAATGCCTCTTGTAGATTTTCAAGAAAATATGTACATTCGTAGGTCTTGGGGTGACATTACATTTTCCATGGACAAAATATTCCGGTAAACGTTTATTAATCCTCCGCTTCCTGCTGAACATCAATATCTTGATAAAATGGGCTATTTTCGAAAACCAACAATAGGTATGTCACAGATGAACATAACTTTCCTTATCGGAGGAAAATGGACTGTTTTCAAACCAACAGAACCCAATAAGTACGAGGAGATATCAAAAAGTTGTGAGACAAACATAAATAAAGCTGGAATATCGGTACAGAACATATTTATTTTTCAACATAGTCCCCTTGTAATTCAATGCACTTGTTCCACCTGGTCTGCCAGTCGTTGATGCCACGTCTGTAGAAGTCCATATCTTGGTCCTGTAGCCAAGCCTCCACAGCAGCAGTAAGTCCCTCATCATCTTGAAATTTTTGACCACGTAAGTGTTTCTTCAAATTTGGAAAGAGATGGTAGTCACTAAGTGACTACCATCTCTTTCCAAATTTGAAGAAACACTTACGTGATCAAAGTGACTACCATCGCCTTCCAAATTTGAGGAAACACTAACACTAAAGATTTCAAGATGATGGGGAACTTACTGCTGTTGTGGAGGCTTGATTACAGGACCAAGACATGGACGTCTACAGACGCGGCATCAGCGACTGGCAGACCGGGTGGAACACGTGTATTGAATTACAAGGGGACTATGTTGAAAAATAAATATTTTCCGTACCGATATTCCAACTTTATTTATGTTAGGCTCAACACTTTTTGACATCCCTCCGTGTGTCACATATGAGCACAACTTCCCTTATCGGAGGGCTGTTTTCAAACCAAGAGAACCCAATTGGTATGTCACAGATGAACATAACTTCCTTCATCGGACGCAGAATGTATGGGGATATTTTTTGTAATAGTAAGGGTATTCCAAAAACAGAGTCTTAAACCATTTTGGACTGGTTGAAGAGAGATACTCCTTAAAAACTTAAAATTCCCGTTTTCTGTGGATTTCTCCAAACGCCTCTTGCAGATTTTCAAGAAAAAATTGGTCATTAGCCGGACTGTCTGACATCACATGCTTTGATAAAATGGGATTTTTTTTCAGGTAACCGCGGCACCCAATGGATACGCGGTAGACAAACATAACTCTCTTTGTCGGACGCAGACATGTCGTATGATGATACTGATATTAACCCTGTCCAACAATAGTGATGGTTTAACCCAAACTATTTTTATCAAACCGAAGGGCGTGCGGTGGCGTTGCGGTAACTGGTTCTCGTCAGATCACCGATGTTAAGCAACGCCCAGTCCGGCTAGTCCTCAGATGGGGGACCGTCTGAGCGATCGATTCGGACTCCCGCGTTGTGTCCTTGGGCAAGGCACTTAACCCCGATTGTCCACATGGGGGTCCGATAACGCCGTGTACTAAGGCATATTGCACGTCGCTGGTGCGCATGTCTTCAACCCGCCTAACCCTGCTTGTGCTGCAGTGCGGAGTTACGATGTTGGGGAGCTGGCAGCTGCTCGTCGTTTCTCGGTGGTTCTCTCCGGGTACTCCAACTTCCTCCACCCGTAAAACTGGCACTGACACGATATGACCTTGGCTGTTAAAGTGTCGTTAAATCTTAATAAATTAATAAATAAATAAATAAATTATCAAACCGAGTCATTTTGAGACTTCGATACCCATCTTTTTCAGGACATCGACTTTAGTGATACAGTTACAAAGAAATTTTAAGACACTCTGGGACATGGAAAATCATGTAATCTCGTCTGGCAAAGCCTGGAATTCTCCAGAAACATCAATCCTTCAAAACTTTGTTTTCAGGAATGGTGTCTCCTTTGTATACACTTAAAGTGAGATGGATCAGTCCAACATCAGTACACAGGGAGGATAAAATAATAACTGCTGTCTGCAACCGTCTGGATACAGACTGCAGTTATTGTTTTATCACCAATGCCCCGTGTATAGACCTCTTATAATAAGCCAAAAATGGGACGAGATTATGCATTGGAAAGAAAAATCAGGCTTACGAGTTCAAAGGGTTAAGTCTGGTACTGACATTATTATATTTATAAATATGGTGTCTTGTTGCACTATACGGTGACGATGTGAAGCTTTAGAACTCATTCCGTTGATTGTATATCTTGTTTGTGATTTAACTATCGATCAATTAACTTCTTTTGTCAGATTGAGAATTCATATCGGATCAATTTCGTAAGTAGTGAGAGTGTCAAAACACCCAGGATTTAACCAAGTTTTGAGAGGTAAAGAGAGAGACCAGTTAAAGGATTAAAATTCACGTTTTCTGTGAATTTTTGCAAAGCCCGTCGCAGGCTTTCAAGAAAAAAAAAATGGTCAAATGCAGATGTTGACTTGATAATATATACAGCACAGAGGAAGTATTCCATTAAGCATTCGTTAGCCCTCCACAGACTACCAAAATTAATTAATGTCAAAATTTTGATAAAGGTGTCTATTTTCCGGGAACCCACAGCTCACAAAGGCCACGTGACCGATAGACATAACTTCTTTTATCGAACATGGGGTTACTTGGGAATCAGCTTTGTAGGCTATAAGGGTATTCATAAAACCAAGCTTTAACCCCTTTTTGACAGATTAAAGAGAATTGGTCCTTTAGAACTGAAGTTCTTGATTTCATCAAGTGGTTCTTACAAATTGTCAAGAGAAGATAGACTCTTGAGACGAATTTTTCCGACAAGCGTTCATTAACCCTTTACCCAACGAATCGCCCGCATCCGCCCACGTAATATTCAAATTCAGCAGTTGAAAAAATATTATTTTTCAAAAAATTTCAACAAAACCATATCATGTGACCCCTCGTTGGAACGAGCTAGTCGAGCTCGTTCCAACGAGGGGTCACATGATATGGTTTTGTTGAAATTTTTTGAAAAATTTGAAAAACTGATATTTAAAATAATAAATTTTGATATCGTCTGCGTTGGGTAAAGGGTTAACTCTCCACAAGCTACTAAATATCAAAATTTGAGATAAATTTGAGATAAAATGGGTCGTTTTCAAATTGCCGCAGCACTCATTGGGTATGTGGCAAACAATCATCTCCTTTTGTCGGACGCAGACCTATCGGACGACGACGATATTGAAATTAACCCTCTCCCAAGGATAGTGATAATTTTAATCTAAACATTTTTTTTATTAAACAAGTCATTTGAGACTTCTATATCCACCTTTCTCAGAACATCAATAAAGTTGAGTGATACAGTTAAAAAAAATTCTTTAGACACTCTGGGGCATGAAAAATCATGTAATCTCGTCTGGAGAAGCCTATGATTCTCCAGAAACATAAAGTGTAGTATTGACATTATATTATATATATACGGCGTCTTGTTGCATTCCAGGAACGATGTAAAGTTTTTTATCTTACAATCACACTGGTTTTTGGCCTGAAAAACACGAAAAACGGTATGTATCACATAATGTGTTCCAAATCCGTATCATGTAGACGACTCATTCTGATTCCGTATTATATAGACGGCTCGTTTCTGGTAAAAACAGGCGCATGAATACATTCTATGTCGTTTCAGTTATCGACCCAACATTATATCCCAAAACTGTTTTAATAATTTAATATTTAATCTGCTTGTGTGTCAGAATTGTTAGATAAATAAATTATCGTGATAATGTGCATGTCTTGTGATTGCCATCAGATCCTCGGTGATGTCCAAAAATGGGATCACAACTCGCCGGCAAAGCCGGCTCGTTGAGATCCGATTCTGGACACCACCTCGAATCTGATACAAATCACAGGACATGCACATAATCATGATAATCTGTATAGAACTAACCCCGCCGATATTGTAGCATATTTGTGTGTTGATTATCGACCATCCTCCGTCATTCTACCTGATCCTCTCCCACCTCTCCCCTCATTGCTATTAGCACACGTAAAATACGTTAGCAATGCATAATCGAGAGTTTCTCAGTTACAGTTAACAGAAAGTAAAGGCTTTCTACAAGTGCACTTGTGGCGAAAAGGGGCACGCGCTACCCACATGCCCTTACCCCCCCCCCCCCCTCCCCAGTCCCTTCCAGAGTTTTTGATCCCGATCACGTTGGCCTGCTACTAAATTGTATATATTTTCATTTTGTTTCAAGGCTTTGCATACAGAGCAGCAGCACAATGTAATCTTCTGAATGCCCATGATGTGTGCCTGTTGAATCTGTTTAATGGAGTAAAAACGACTGGAACAGGTTATCTGTGCACGTAAGTAAACTGTTTGACCAAATAGGTTAAAGTTTCACGTAAAGTGGGCCAGAGGAAAATAATTTTCTTTTCAATCTGACAAGTGGTTCGAAATGCTTTCTTTTTCTGTTGACAGAAGCATTCAAAGAAACTTCTGTCAAGGATAATACAATCGACCAAGGGTATTCGTCCAGATAATGGTTGAGGACAAAGCTAAATGGCCTGACCCGAGTGTTTTATCTGGCTTAAAATTCTTAATTTGTCCAGCCTAACTTCGGTCAAATTTCAGGAAAATTTAAAGTCCAAAAATATCATGGAAGGAATAACCCTAATAAATCATATACCAAAATGTTTGGAATATGAGAGCTGCCAAATCGTCGTCGCCTGAGTGCTAGAATGTTAAATGTCCCTATGGGGCATAGAACATTCTACCATTCAGCGGACGAAATATGCTTCAGTTCTCCAAGAAAAGAAAAGTTGTGCTCTAATCACTACATAAGCAACGACAGCTAACTGACAGCATAACTGATTCACTATTTAGTAATCTTTTACTAATCACCAGGAACGCCGGCAGCACGGGGCTGCTTCCGTTCCTGCCGTCGGACCACGGGGCAAGAGGGAGGGGGCAGACAATGCCACTCACAGTTCCAACCCTCATTTTTTCAATGATTTATTCTGGAAGTAAAGCCGAACTACACAAAATTAAATGGAGGAGTTGGGGGAGTTTAGGAAAAGGTGCCCACTCTCGGCGATATGGGGGCAACTCCTCTCAAACTCCCCATTTCATGCCTACGGCCTTTGAGATTTGCATGCTTATATGCCATTTTCCAGGGGTTTGACTCCCTTGCCTGGAAATGCTTCCGGCGCTCCTGCTAATCGAAATGGGCACATCGGGCCGGCTAGCGGTATTCACAAAAAAAAAAACATTCAGCTTTTATTATCTTTTTCAATTGCAGCCCCCCCCCCCCCAAAGCAGCTTATGACCCTCAATGGAACAAGCACACCGACACCGACCTCGTTCCAGTAAAGGCAATAAGTTATATTTTGAAGGCCAAAAAATGAAATGTTTCTTTCGGTATTCAATATTTCCCCTTTACTAGAATTGTTGGGTAAATGGTCTAACGCCCGCAATCGATGTCTTTTGGGTATGAACAAACAACTTCACTAAATCTGACTTCAAAATGCAATATTGTATATATTTGGTCATGTGTTTTGACGCTCGTGATAAACGAGCGACTGTTAAGAAGAAAGCAATGTTGGATTAACCCTTTACCTAACCTGAAAAGCAGACGACACTTGCAAAAAAAATTCTTGAATAACTAATTTTTTTCACTTTTTGTCTCAAAAACATAGGTTATGACCCCTCGTTGGAACGAGCTCGACGAGCTCGTTCCAACGAGGGGTCATAACCTATGTTTTTGAGACAAACAATGAAAAAAATAATGAAAATTAATTGGCGACTTTTGAGAATAGCGCTGGCCGTTTTTGGCCGTTACGTTGCTAAAGGGTTAACATCAGTGGCGTGTTTTTTTTGTGAAACAGCTGCACAAAATGTGACTTCTGAATACAACATCTCAGTCTTAGCAATAAGGAAATATAATCCATCAGGTAGTAACAAAAGATTTCACAATCCGCCAGGATGCATCTTCTCACGAATGGTGGTAATACGGCATTGCTTCCTTATCTGCCGCCTGTTTATCATGGATGTTATAACTACTGTCTACAAACTATTCAATTGGCGCGTTCTGGATCTCTCCAACTATAAAACTGACCCTTTTCCTCACGTTATACCTCATCCACTTATTCTCCATATGTGTATCCCCCTCAACTCCAGTGACTTGGATCTCACTTCGAACAGCTTTCACCCCTCTCCCCAATGATCCATCCAGGTACTCCGTAAACGATGGCGGATCGTTTTTGTATAACCCGTCTAAAGAGCCCTTAGCCCCAATTCTAGCTCGCCAGTTTGCACTGCAGTTCTCCAGCACCCTTTCCACGATAAAGAGGCTCGACTTGCTTTAGTCCCCCTTCTTGACCCTCCGTCTGTATAGAGTAATTCTCCGTGAGCTCCATCGCTTGCCTTATCCATCCTGTCTGAATGTTAGAGCTCCATACATAGTTAAATGTCGTTTTACACCATCTGCTGTCTGGGTGGTTTACCAGGTAAGTCGGGTAGCATAATTTTCCCATATCTATTCTGCCTTTAACCCTTTACCTAACATTAAAAGCAGACGACACTTGCAAAAAAAATCTTGAATAACAAATCTTTTTTTCATTTTTCATCTCAAAAACATAGGTTATGACCCCTCATTGGAACGAGCTGGAGGAGCTCGTTCCAACGAGGGGTCATAACCTATGTTTTTGATACTACAAATGAAAAAAATAATGAAAAGTAATTGGGGATTTTTTTAGAATAGCGCTGGTCGATTTTGGTCATTACGTTGTTTAAAGGGTTAACCAGCATCCACCCGAATTCCCCGCTGATCCCTTCCAGTGAAGCTGCGTTACTAGATCCGGTTATCTACCTACCCACGTCACTTGTATGACCTCCAAGTTCCCCAGTACCAATGGATGTTGACAAGACTGAGATATTAGATAATGTTGCGCACCAGAATTCCAGATTTTCAAATCAAGTCACATGTTATCGGGAATTCTGCAGAAAAAGTATCGAATACTACTCGCAGTGCTGGGGTATTATTTGGCTCACCTGTCGATGTGGGAAAATGTTAATGCGAATTGAATGTGCAAAATCTTTCGGCGGAATCTTTATCTCAGCGATTTTCCAGAATCGTCGCTAATTAACTGGCTTGCAACAGCCACATATTTGAAAACTGCAAATTTATTTTATGTATTGGTGTTTAAGGTCACATACTTGTTCACAATGACTAATCATGACCGTGACAGTTTTACGGGTGGATGAAGCCGGAGTACCCGGAGAGAACCATCGAACAAAGACGAGCAGCTGCCAGCTCCCCAACATCGTAACTCCGCACTGCGGGACAGGCAGGGTTAGATTGGCTGAAGACATGCGCACCATCGACGTACGGTACGCCTTAATAGACGGCGTCATCGTGCCCCCCATGTGGGCAATCGGGGTTAAGTGCCTTGCCCAAGGACACAACGCGGGAGTCCGATCGCTCAGACGGTCACCCATCCAACGACTAACCGGGCTCGACGTTGCTTAACTTCTGTGATCTGACGAGAACCGGTTACCGCAACGCCACCGCGCTCCCGAAAACTGCAAATCGTTCAGAATATACGATCGTTACTTATTCCCAGTTCCTTATTCAGCATTCGTAATCAACCGATCTTTTCGGTTGATAACAAATGTTGAAAAAGGAATTGGGAATAAGTAGTGGTTGTCATGTCCCGAACAGCTTGCATCATCACAGTGAGGCGCGTTGTCGGGATTCGATAGTATGGGACGCCTCAGTCAGTTTTGTTTTGGGGTTTGTTTTTTTTTTTTGGGGGGGGGGGGGAGGGGGTGGCGGGGTTAAATATTAAATATACTATTTGGAAGGCCGCTATGGGGGTGGGGTGGGTCGGGTGCATAGCCTAGTCCTGAATGGATGTGGAAGTTAGGGGTAAAAACCGAAGGGTCTAGTTAGCATTGCTCTCCTGCCCGAGAAACTTTTGCAGGATTCAGTGCTCTTAGGACGAATCTGAGGCAGTTGTAGCGCGTGTAGCCCTATATTAGAGACATTTTTAGGGATCAATGTGAAATGTGCATTTGGGTCAATGTGGGGGTGGGGGGACTGCGTCAGACTCCAGAACCTATAATCACATAACACCCACAGCTGACTAAAAGGTAGTGGCCTCCTGTAGACCAGTGAATTATTTTAAAATTTTCATTTTGGTCCTTAACCCTTTACCTAACATGAAAAGCAGACGACACTTGCAAAACAAATTCTTGAATAACAAATGTTATTCATTTTTTGTCTCAAAAACATAGGTTATGACGCCCGATTGGGACGAGCTCGGCGAGCTCTTTCCAACGTTGAATCATGACCCATGTTTTTGAGACAAAAAAATGAAAAAATAATGAAACTTAATTAACTAATTAAGGGTTAAATTAATTCAAAGCTCTGCACTTGTGTATTTACAAGACCTCTTGGCATTAAGAACACCAGACTGGACATGTTTTTCAGGGCATGAATGTTTTTATTCAAGCAATAAAGTTCAATGGTTTTGTGTTGTAGCAATTCTGGGTTAACTACAGCTTCTACCTGTATTGATGCTGAAACGAAGAAATGTACAGGAACATACACATCGTCTTTCCGTCAACGTTTCCACGACGAAACGCGTTCAGGAAATCTGATAACAGCAGCGTGTGCAAAGAATGATAGTAAGTCAGCAAGAATTTTATAGTTAAAACACTAATTGCCACTTTACCAATTAAGCTGAATACCCAGGTTACATGAAACACAGAATGTGTTTTTCCAAAGGAACTCTAAGACTAACTCTTTTTAGTTCACCCGACTAAAAGTCAAGCTATTGGCTTCACATCTACGTCGTCTGTTTGGCTTTTGCATTTGACTCTTTTTCTGAACCACAGTTCAATGAGACTTGGTACAAATTATCTTTAATGGATAGCCCTTTAAGCTGTCCTGTGGCTAAGCCCAAATGGGGAAGGATCATTGCAGGAAAATCCCAAAATCCTTTAACCCTTTACCTAACGTAACGGCCAAACCTCATTAGCGCTATTCACAAAAATTGCCATTTAATTTTCATCATTTTTTTTTTCATTTTTTGCGTCAAAAACATAGCTTATGACCCATCCACTCATTAGACCGAGCTCGATAAGCTCATTTCAATGAAGGGTCATAAGCTTTCTTGTTGACGCCAAAAAATGAAAATAAATTAGTTATTCAATAATTTTGTTTGCAAGTGTCTTCTGCTTTTCGTTTTAGGTAAAGGGTTAAATAAAGGGTTAAAAATCTTCTCACAACCCTTCAGTCACAATAGTTTGTGATTTTGTTTGAAAATTTCTTCATTGACAAAACCCAAGTTTGTTCATAGAAAGCTTCTCGGGCAATATATGGGCTCATGCTGGAGGAGAATTTATGATCTCATCCATGTTTTCTATTTTCAGAACCGGTGTAACAGGAATGGAAGTCCGTCGGAAAATTAGTCCCTCTGGACTATTATTTCGCGGAATTATAGTCCTAGGTCTAACATTTCTAGGAATAGTAGTCCGCCGGACTACTATTCCTAGAAATGTTAGACCTGGGACTATAATTCCGCGGAATAATAATCCAGAGGGACTAACGTTCCTACGGACTTCCATTCCTTTTACACCGGTTTAGTCAATTTGAACCAAATTCGGTGGCATGTACTTGATTTATACCCCCAAAATATTTTTCCTGTCCCAGCGAAACTCCGAAGATAAAAATAGAAAATAGATAAAAACCTACATATTTCCCGAACTTCACGAGGAAAAACTAGTTATTTTGGATCTACTTTTGATGCAGTAGAATCATCTGAGCTGAAAAACTCTGCTGCAGGTTTCCGAAGGGGGCTTCCTATGCACACCTACATTTAACACTGTTGGTATTGGAGAACACTGAATAGCCTTCTTGTCATGTACTACTAGTGGCTATGAATCGATATTTGGCATGCTGCCCCCCCCCCTCCCCACACACACACACCCACACCCTTTAACTGGTAGAGTACTAAGAAATTTTTGGTCATCAAAATGTGCTTATGTGTCTTTAGCTCATTACAATTTACCGGGGAGTGCCAAGAGGCACTATCCCATAAATTATAACAACGCAAACCCAAACAGACGAAGTAATTTTACTTCCAAGATAATATGAATCACATCCACAGAATATGAGAACTTCAGGCTGGTGTATCTGCTCTTCATAGTAATGCCCGAATTTGGGCTTCCAGCAGTACCAGTTAATAGTGTGGATTTACGTTGTTCGAAAAATGGTTTCTAGGGAAGTACTTGGGCTTGTCTGGGAGTGGGGGCATTGCAAAATTATGACTCCCCCAAAATTTCATTTTTGGGAACTGTCAAGCCGATTCGAACAGATATTGATGTACAGTATTGATGGATGACATATATTTGATTTAACCCCCCCCCCCCCCAAATCCCCTGCATCACCGTTTAAATTTTCAGACGTGATTCAAGGGGCACCATAGTGGGACCCCCTACCCCCCCCCCCCCCCCCCCCATTTAATCCTTTGAATCCTATAGGCCGGATTTCCGGTCCAGGAATATGATACGTCATAACTTTATTAGTAGGATGGATGCCAAGTGAATGTGTGGGGTAGACCAATTAATATTTTCATTGTGCAACCCCAAGGCTGCACGTTAACAATATTAATCAGTTTACCCCCAAACAATGAATACGAACTGACATGAAAGTTGCAACCACTGTTCGAAGGATTAAAACTGTTGGTAACGGGTGGAGCACTGAACAATCTTCTTATCAAGAACTATTGATTGCAAACAATTTGCTATTTGGTAGGCAATCTCCTTACTGGTGTGTTTTCAAGTCTCTGCAAAGACAGTACCTCGGGCAATATTTGGGCTTGTCCTAGGGGGTGGGGGTGATTATTATCTCATTCCAATTTTTTTTTTTGACCGGTCAACTGAGTTGAACCGAGAATAGTATGCAATATTATTGAGTAACATACACTTTATTTAGGTTGAAATACCTGCGAACCTGATAACCCAAAAATAGAATAAAATTAAAATGTAAAAAACATACTTGCATAGTTTTTATAATTCTCACCCCTCCAGCGTTTCCGAGTGTCAGTTATTCTCTGGTTTTGTTTATTCGAAAGCTTACTAGCAACCACTTTCTGGCGTTTGTTTATCCACAACGCTCAATGTCCTTTTAATTGGACACGCCTCTCGCTTCCTCAATTTTCAAAATAAACAGTTTAAATGACATGCAAAACAGGTGAATTATCTCAGGCACATTATATACTAGAAAATTAGAGTCCATCCACCAAGCGCCAAGATGCCCGACGACTGGAAGATTTCCTGAAAAGGAAGAAGGAAGAGAAGGAGGCTGAGAAAGTCATTACCATTTCCCAACCTCCAACTTCTGTAACTCCCATCCACACCCCTGTTGCCTCCCCTCAGGGAGACACAGGAGGATGGACATGTTACGAGTGTGGCGGAGGCGGAGATGGAAGCTGGCTCATACTCCAGTGTCTCCCCTCCCTCTGGATCAGGAATCATGGATGGATGCCTCTATGAGGACCTCAATTGCTGAAGCGGGAACAGCTGTGGAATCTCCCAAGAGACTAACAGAAAGGCCAGACAAGATGCAAGAGCAACCAGGTTTCCATCGCGAAGTCCTTCTTGAATCTCAACTAACCCCATAGTCACAAATATCTCCAATCAACCCATCAACCCATCAAAGCCGCCGGCCAAGAAAAAACAACGCAATACAAAGAAAACCCAAACGCCGCCAATAACAACACCACCGTCTTCTACGTTTCACCTCCCTGGACGTCCTTGTCACCGTGATTGCGTCACATACACATCACATCGCCAACAGGGTCGAAAGGAGTTGCATTATCCCAACCCAACCCGTCCCTCTGCGCTTAAACCATTTTTTCGAACCAGACAATTTCTTTTCTTACTACATTTCATTTATTATTATTATTATTATTATTATTATTATTATTATTATTATTATTATTATTATTATTATTATTAATTACATTACTTTATTTATTCCACACCTTCACCCGTGATACTTGCATGTAATTGGGGTAGTGAACAATCACGTTATCACTTGAAAAAACGATCGTTGACATTCACACCTCTGGCCTCAGAGTGTGACGACATTAATTAACAGCTCTAATTAAGAGTTAGGAATGGACCCAGACGACGAATTCTCGACATCACCTACTCCGATGACTCCCTATTTTCTGGACCAAAGTCCCGAAAGGTAGAGGGGTACTTCAAAATTTGAATATCTCCATCAGCTTGAGAAAAATAACTATGAAGAATACCTCCAGAAAATCGTACAGTTATGTGCTAACGGGGAAAACAGACATAACTGACCATCTTGATAATCAACTCCTGCATACCATTTATTTATTTATTTATTGGTGTTTAAGGTCAAATACTCATACACAATGGCTAATCCTGACCGTTCCTGTATACTATTCATGAATATAACATCTAAGCCTGTCTCAAGGTCAAGGTCATTGCCATCTCTATTGTCATCTCCCCTCCTCAATCTCCATTATCTCTTATCCGGACCACGTTCCCTTCCCATAAAGGGATTGAACTGGAGACGACGAGGTAGCTAACGACGTTTAGGCTGAAATGCAAACTGGTCCTTTAACACCTTCATCTTCAAGAACTCCCCTTTATCTGGGTCAGTACTTCAACGAGGACACGTAGGATGAAGAAGCTGCGGCAGTCTTAATTGCTGGGGCTTGGAGAACAATTGAGAAGAAGCATGGGAAATTGTAATTAACGAGAGTTAAAGACAACACAATCTGATATCCCCGATGAAGACACCAACCAGATCACCACCCACGAAAAAAAAAAGATGAACGATCCAGCAATAAAAGACGACACATGGGCTCGTCCTCATTCCAACACTTTCCCTCCTTCTCTCCGATCAGAGATTCCGAGATCCCAAATTTCCAAACTAAACTCTTTAACCCTTTACCCAACGTAACGCCAAAATCGACCAGCGCTATTCACAAAAATCGCCAATTAATTTTCATTACTTTCTTCACTTTTTGTCTCAAAAACATAGGTTATAACCCCTCTTTGGAACGAGCTCAGTGAGCATTTGCCTGGTTGCAGCTGATGGGAGAGTGTTTACATGCACTTTCCAGTCAGCTACAACAAGGCAAAGGACTTACGAATAAATGTTGACAGTCCTTGAGCACAATTTATAATATGGCACCCTTGCAGTGAACAAAAAATATAAAGATTGCAGCACGACAAACTCAACTTTTTAAATTGATTTGTACTGGATGCCCATTTTGTGCTTTATTCTGGAAAACTTTTCAAATACTGGTATCGCATTTCAAAAGAATTCACATCCTGCGGACGGTATTTACATTTTCCTTGAAGAGAAAGTATTCAGCCTTTACGTATTTGCCTTGCGGCTGTTGATGGGAGAGCGTTTACATGCACTTCCCAATCAACTGGAACTTGGCAAGAGACTTGCAACGAAATTTTGATATTCCTGAGCTTAATTTGTCACCCTACTAGTAAATTAATAAGAAAGTTTGTAGCGGGACAAACTCATTTTTTTTTTTTTTTTTTTTTTTTTGAACTGATTAGTACTGGACGCCCATTTTGGGCTTTACTCTGAAATACATGTACTACAATTCAAAAGATACGACATCCTGTGGATTGTCTTCATATTTTCGATGAAGTGAATTTTTGTTAACTTTTTTGAGTGCCATCAGGTACCCATCAATAATATCTAACAGAACAACTATTTATTTAGCAAATGTTATTGCCTTTGGGTCCTTATAATGCATGAATCAAGAACACGAAGACTGCAGCAAGACATACTCATTTTTCTCTAAGTAACCAACTGAGTGCCGGACACACATTTTGAGGCTTTAGTCCGAAATACTGATACCACAATTTAAAGACTTCACATTTTGTGGATGGTCTTCATATTTTCTTTGTAGTCACATTATCTGTCTGTAAATATTTGCCTTCTTGCTTATTATGGGAGAGTGCTCATAGGCACTTTCCCATAAATTGCGGCAGGGCAAGGAATTGTGGACAGATTTTGATAGTCCTTTGGACAGTCAGGCATAGTTTGGCACCGTACTGATAGAATCCACGATAGTGACCGACATTTTCTCTCCATATTTTAATTATATTTTAATTATTACGAGTTAGTGGAGAGTTTCTCCGGATACCCCCTAGTATTTCCTAATAAAACATTCTCCACTGGGAAAATAGTTTTGCCCATGGATCAACATAATTTAATGACTTTTGTGGATGGTGTTCATATTTCCATCGAAGAGAAATAACTTAGTTTGTAAGGATTTGCCTTGCTGCATTTGACTGGGGAGTGTTCACACGCACTTTCCAGTGAACTGCAGCAAGGCAAAAACTTGTGAAAAAATGTTGACAGTCCTTTCGACACTCATACAAAACAAGGACATCATTTTCCTGACTGATTGGGTATCGGACGCCAATTTATGGGCTTTAGGGTGAAATGTGGGTACTAGCGTTTAATGTCCCCACATTTATGTTATGCGTGGCCTATAGGAGAAATTTCCTTTTACTCATCGCCACATAATTCGACCAAATAGTACAAACCCACCCGTGTAAGGTCTTAAAAATCATTTAAACTTCATCTTCTTTCCCTTTAACGGACTACAGCCCGTGACCCTCGTTGATATGAGCCCGGTGGACTCATCTCAATGAGTGCCATGGACAGTGGTGTACGGGGGAATGGGCCTTTGGAATAAGAGATACTCCAGCCAACCAAAAAACCAAACTACAAGCCGATCTCGCCACTCAACACACCCAACAGGAGATGTGTATCACATGTCTAATCTTGTTACAAACTGTATATACTTGTTACCTCATAACTTCTCTTTTTCCTTTCACTTTCTTTCAATACTGCCACTCACCAATTTCACTGCCACGCAATCAGTTTATTTCAAAAACACAACCCGCCTTCCATGGTGCGTTGGTGGGCCCCATTTCCATCTGTTGTCTAACTTATCTAGACGTTAACCATGGCTATTAGTATCGAGCAATACAGGACTACAGTAGGACTTCATTACAATTTCCTCGTGTGCAGGTACTTTGTCACGAGTAGATCGGTTGGACTCCCGCACCGTATAACGATCCGTACGGTAAAAATCCGTTTCACGCTGGTTTTATGCGTTATCCTTGGAATCATCCTTTTGTCCGGGGACATTGAAGTCAACCCAGGGCCATCTCGAACTGGGCCGGTAGACGTAAGTAGCATTTCTATAATTCATTATAACATCAGAAGCATCAGGAATAAACTTGATCATATTACAGACGACATTGATGAATTCGATATTATTTGTTTTACCGAAACGCACCTTGATCCCAGTTTCAATTCCGACAATGTGTTGATTCCCAATTACCTCCCACCAGTTAGAAAGGACAGGAACCAACATGGTGGCGGTGTCGCGGTCTATTTCTCCAAAGAAATTCATGCCAAGCGTGTGCCTGAACTGGAATTCGACCAGTCAGTCTTATGGTTTGAGATTACCTCAAAACGCAAGTTTTTGCTCTGCCTGGCATACCGATCGGTTCAATTCTCTTGCAATGACTTCTGGGAGAAGCTCGAAGGCGTCATTGAAGATTCATTCAACATAAACCCTTCCCTAACAATTACCGGAGACTTAAATAGCGACCTTCTTAACCCCTCTAGTCGATTACACGAAGTTATAAACTGTTATAACCTACAAAACGTCATTAAAGAGCCGACTCGTGTAACGCCAACCTCAAGCACCTTATTAGACCCAATAATAGTTAGCGATAATGTTGTAATTTTGAACTCAGAAGTTCACGAACTTGGTGTTTCCGACCACAAAGCTGTATCAGCAGTCATAGAGACTGGAACCGCACAACACGAAACAAAAATTCGACAGATATGGAACTACAACAGAGCAGATTTCCTCAAAATGAATAATTTGATCTCCGAAACAGATTGGTCTTTCATTTCAGACACGACTATGCCCGATACGTCATACCATGAATTTGCATCTAAATTTCTAGGTATTGCCAGAGAATGTATTCCGTCCTACAATGTGGTAATACGTCCCCACGATAAACCTTGGTTTGACTCGGCTCTACGTCGGGAAATTCGCCACAGAGATCGTTTCCGGAAACGAATCTTGAAAAACCCAAACCCACAAATAATTGAAAGATATAAACATTCCCGAAACAAAGTAAATAACATGAAAAAGAAGGCCAAATCCATTTATTATTCAAACCTAGATACTTCACTTTCGGTAAGTAGAAACCCCAAAGTATTCTGGCACACTGTTAAACAGCTACTGAATAATTTTGAAAGGAAACCCTCGGTCCCCTTTCTTAACCAAGAAGATGATGCGGGTAGTACAGTTATGGTAACAGACGACAAAGACAAAGCCAACTTGCTCAACAAAACATTTCTGTCAAATAGTAAGATACATGACGAGGGACATAGTTTACCTGTCTTTAGAAGAAAGTGCTCTCAGAGTCTGTCTGAAATAAACTTCTCTGAAGACGAAGTGATTCGAATCTTGGGCAACCTAGATACCAAAAAAGCAACTGGGCACGATGGTATAAGCAACCGCATGCTTAAAGAAACAAAAGCCACAATATGTAAACCTCTGGTTCACCTATTTAGGCTTTCGTTTTCTTCACGCGTCTACCCATCAGAATGGAAGATGGCCACCGTTGTGCCGATATTTAAAAAGGGAGACGCACACAACCCCAGCAATTATAGACCCGTTTCCCTCCTAAGCTGTGTCAGCAAAGTTATGGAGAGGATTGTTTTTAACCAAATGTATGAACACTGTTGTGCTAATAATTTATTTTTTAAATATCAGTCTGGCTTCCTACCCCAACATAGCACCGTTTATCAGCTCATTGAAATATATCATAATCTCTGTTTAGCCTTTGATAGGAACCAGTTTTCTCTTGGAGTATTTTGTGACATATCAAAAACATTCGATAGGGTTTGGCATGAAGGGTTAATTTACAAACTAAAACAAAACGGTATATCTGGCCCACTCATCGAGTGGACCAAAAGCTATTTGTCAGATCGTAAACAAAGGGTAACTGTTAACGCAACTCCCTCTGAGTACTTACCTGTTAATTATGGAGTTCCCCAGGGATCTGTCTTAGGACCCTTCCTCTTTCTTATATACATCAATGACATTACTGAAAACTTAGATTCACCGGACGCCTGTAGATTATTTGCAGATGATACAAGTATAACAGAAAGTGGATTTGAACTGGATGACATTGTTTCAAAGTCTAATGAAAACCTTGCGGCTGTTTCCGAATGGGCAAACACGTGGCTTGTTACATTTAACCCATCAAAAACCGAAATCGTTTTATTCACCAAAAAACGTGTTAACCTAAGTACTGTTGTGATGTTTGGTGACACGCCACTTGAACTCACAAAGTCTCACACCCACCTTGGCCTGTCCTTACAGGGAGACTTAAACTGGCATGCCCAAATTAACAGATTATGCCAAAAGGCTAATTCCAGGCTATCTCAGTTAAGAAAATTAAAGTATATTCAAGGTCGAAAAAGCTTAGAGACGCTATACAAATCATTCATACTCCCGATCGTTGAATACGCAGACAATGTGTGGGCCGGTGCACCGGATTACCTACTTACCAAATTGGATAGAATCCACACGGATGCAGCGAGAATAATATCCGGTCTAACAAGATCAACCCCGGTATCTGCTCTATATGCAGAACTTGGTTGGGAAACCCTTGGGCAGAGGCGTCATCTCCACAAAATGATAACGTTTTTTAAAATTGTAAATAACCAGGCCCCTACATACCTCTCTGACTTATTGCCACGAACCTTTGAGGACATTTCTCCGTATAGCACCCGGTCCCATTCCAACTTTCAATTACCACTCACATACACGGAAACATATAAGCGCTCATTCATCCCCTCGTGTATCTCTGAATGGAATGCACTACCTTTAGAAGTAAGACAGTCGAGTTCACTGAACAACTTTGTCAAATATTTTGATGGAGGCAACTGTAAACCACCTAAGTACTTTAATAATGGCGATAGGGCCGTCAATATTATACACTGCAAGCTGAGGAATTCTTGCAGCGACCTAAATTATGATAAACACTCCAACTATATTCATAACACACCAAGATGTTCTTGTGGTTACGAGGCTGAAGATGTGAACCATTACTTTTTCAACTGTAGTAACTATTCAAATGAAAGACTAGTCTTACAGAGAAATCTTGCGCATCTTACAATAAGATCGGTCAATGATCTTCTTTATGGTATTCCAAACTTACCGGAATCCGTCAACATCCACCTTTTTCGAAGTGTACAAAATTTTATCAAGGCCACGAAGCGGTTTTAGATAAGACAACAACCGAGCAGATATGACTCACAACATCTTAGTCAAATGACCTATAATATGAACTCGTGTCCACCTCTGTTTCCTTCACACATGACTTTCCGCATGTTTGTCCTGCATGTCCTGGTTATAACATTGGTATGGGGCTCCGCTGGATTCGTGGTTGTGTTGAAAAATGACCCGTTGGTATGTAATTTAAAACCAACAGTGTTGTAGAGTGGCAGCTCACTTCTCTTCTCTTCTCCCTCTCATCTCTCTGCTCTGACTCTTGTGAAGTTGAATACCCGTTAGGTTTTATTTCGAACTGTGTACATACACAATATTGTATCAATATATACACATGTTTCTCTTGCCATTATATGCACATTATAACTTCTTATAAATATTTGTAAACATAATTTGTAATTTTCAGATGTATATTACGGAAAGGATATAATCTAAGTGCTAGGCACTTGTTATCCAATCCCTTTTGTTATAACAAATAAAATATGTTTAATCTAACCTATGTTTTTGAGACAAAAAATGAAAAAAATAGTTATTCAAGAAACTTTTTTCATGTGTCGTCTGCTTTTCATGTTAGGTAAAGGGCGCGTAAATCATTACCAACGCGACCTCTTTATCATATTTCACAATTATCACCCCTAACACATATTTGACCATTCGCACTTCTGACGTCGGAGTGTGACTAGTACTTGCTCGTGTCAAAACATGCCCCGTCTGCTGCCTTGGATGTTTGTTGATACCTCACTTGGACTTTCCTGGTGAAAGGCGAGGACGTTCAGTTAACAGTGGAGTTTGAGACAAATTAAAATAAAGACAATCAACCACCACCCTCGGAAAGGGGGTGGAACCTTTCGCGAGAAGATCTACCCTCACAATCGACAGTGATTGTTCAACTCCCATGAAGAAAAAAAGAGCCCATCAACCAAGCGTCGGGACGCTCGCCGCATTGGAAGCATATCTAAAAAAAGAAAGCAAAAAGTAACGAGAAGAAAGCGGAACATCAGCCACCACTTCCTTTAATCTCACAGCTTTACTCACCAAACAGACAACCACTCCTCCCGAGAAGTCGGTAGACACGGAATGACCTGTGGTGACGGAAGCGGAAATTCGAGTTGCTTTCTCTAAGCTTCCTGCTTCTCACTCGCCGCTTCATCTTGACCAGGAAGAGCATGACTGTCTCTCTCCAGAGGTTCTGCAAATGATGGCCCAGATGAAGGAAACCATGGCAAAGGCAGCAGAGACGTCGCGACGACAGAGTAAGGAGAGTGAAAAACTCGTCGCTCGATGCAACCAACCAGAACAGGACACCACTGTGCCACATTCGGGATTCACTACGAATACTTCTGCAGGGGCTAATAACACTCACTGGCTTGTAACCTTGGCCAGGCCACTTTTAATTCCACAGTCAACGGGTCTAAAGGGGGGGGGGGGTAATATGCCTACCCCCTCCCCACACACGCACAGTCTCCGAACACATTCGGTGCGCTCACACCATTACCTTAAAATGATATAAAGCCTTTCGAAAAAAAACAGCACGTGCTTGGTATTAAGCTTATGGATAAGCGATTATCTAGGATTAATTAATTCCTGATAATTGAATAATTCTTTGAAGACTGTTTTCAGAGTTCTCCAAAAGCCGTCGTTAAAGTATTTTTTGCGGAAAACATATACCCAGGTTCTCTGGATCGCGATTCGTACCCTTGGCGCCAACCTTCATGCCATAAGATATATACAAATTATTTCTGTCAGTATTTTTTGGAAACTAGACTCTGCAGTGTGGCTGCGTCATAAAACGAATAATTATTCTGCCACACTTTTGTTTCATTAACAGGAGTGACGAACCAAGCGTCATGTGTCGCTAAAAATTATCAGACAGTGGCCACCTGTGTAACTGCTGCGGATAATAAACTGGGTGTAGCTGTTGCAAATTTGACTCCAAAGGACGAGGAAAAAATAATGTCAGCGGTATGCAGGTATGTTAATACTTATCTAAAATAAGTGAGTTAGAGATATTATAAAGGGCACTAGACATTCAGATGTACCTCATGGGAACGTGCGACACTTGGGCGCTGAGACATTCGGATGCTGTGACATAAAGAGCACGGAACGAAAAATGAGAAATCTGTGAAAAATTCAACATAACACAGTCAAATTTCAATGTCTATTTTCTATTCGATAAACGAATTTTTTGAAAATCGCATCAACAAATATTATGTAGGCACAGGGGCGTATCGAGGGGAGGTTTAGGGCGGGACACCTCTCCCCAATATTTTTTCCATTCGATACAATTCTGGATTGGAGGATTAGGTGGTATCAGTTCGTACTTGCCAGTAACCATGTACTTCTTCCTAGATTTGATATTTGGACTTGCGTATACACACTCACACACACATGTTTGGACGGGTCTAGTGCCTCCAGGTAGTTGGATCACACCTGGAGGTAGAAACAGAAGTTCATGTTTGGGACACAAATGAGCTACTGAGTGTGTGTGTTCTGTGACAGCCGCTTAACCACCATTGTCAAAATATGCTTATCTATGAAGGGCTATCACAATCTATGAAACACTGCAGGTTTGGTGTTTCAACAAAATGAATATTCGTGAATTTCAAGGATGAGGCATGGGTGTAACCCAGGGGACACATGGGCGGGAGTGTAGTAAAAGCCTTCTGTCATATTGAAGAAATGAAATAAATAAGCACTTGCAGCCTTGCAGTCCACGGACCACAGGTGCGACTCGGAGGTCCGTGGACTAAAGAGAGGCTGGTACTTCCAATTTAGTTGAGAGTTGGTGAAAAAAGTGTCGTGAGAGAAACCTTCCAAGCAATAATTCTAGTGTAGATAGGCTTGACGGGTATTATGATTAAACGTACAGAGACATCGAGAAAAACGTAAATGATGTATTCGCAGTTTCGTTAATTTATATCTTGTCATAAAATTAGTTAATACCTCATTGGAAGGCATATGAGCCCCCACCTACCCAGCTCTCTCTACCTCCCTCTACCTCCCTCTACCTCTCTCTCTCTCTCTCTCTCTCTCTCTCTCTCTCTCTCTCCCTCTCTCTATCTCTCTACCCCCCTCTCCCTTTCTCCGTCGCCCTCACTCTCTCCGTTTCCCACTCTCCGTCTCCCCCTCTCTCCTCTCTACCCCCTCTCTCCTTCTTTCTTCCTCCCCTCTTCCTCCCCTCCCCTCTCCCTCCCCCTCTCTCCCTCTCCCTGATTCCATTTGCTGTACGTTCTTTGCAATAATGAGACATACATGTAACTTGTGGCCATCAACATTATGACGCTCAAGTATGACCTTGGTCTTGAAGATGCGTATAAGCAATTATACTTCTCAAAGTTTGTTAAGCACCAAGTACATCCAACTACCTCTTTTACGTTTTAGTTGAAATATTGTAATGAAAAGAGTATATATCTTTTATTTAATTATATCTTTAATGATTCAAGTACAGAAATTAAGATTTTATTTGTGTTTGACATTATTTTTTAGCTTTTGAATACGATAACCATGGAAAATGGATATTATTGGTAAAAGAGGAAATTTTTCAATTTGCCAAAAAATTGACTGAGCGAACTGGTATGGGTTCATTATCGAGTATGAGACCCAGTAGTGTTAATTACAGCTTGACAACGCCTTCTCATGCTCACAGTCAGGTTCCTGGTGGTCCTTTGTGGGATGTTGTTCCATTCGTGGGCCAGCATGGCACCAAGTTCCTGAACACTTCTTGGCTGGACTGGACAGGCTGAAATTGTAAGCTGCAACTGATTCCAGACATGTTCGATTGGGTTGAGGTCAGGGGATCTTGCTGGCCAGTCCATACGTTCAATCCCCTCCCTCTGTCGATACTTCCCGACAGCATGGGCAACATGGGACAGGCATTATCGTCCATCAGAATGAATCTTTCACCCACTCCACCTGCATACAATCTGACATCATGGACATCCAGGATCTCATCAATATACCGCTGTGCAATCAATGTACCACGTTCAAGGACACAGAGCTCTGTACGTCCATCCCTGCTGATGCCGACCCAGACCATGATTCGACCATCCACCATAGCAGTCATGCTCAGCAATGTTGGCTGCATGGAATCGCTCTCCTGGTCTTCTCCATACCCTAGAACGCCTATCTGTGCGGTCTAGGCAGTACCTTGACTCATCTGTAAAAAGGAGAGGTCGCCAATCTTCTCTTGTCCATCCAACGTGGTCCATGACCCATTCATAACGTGCCTGACGGTGGTTTTGGGACAGCGGAATGCAATTACATGGTCTTCTCGATCGGAGACCACCTTCGTGCAGCCTTGCCCGGATAGTCTGCATCGAAACATTTATCCCGGATGCATTCCGAAGGTCACTGCGAAGCTGAGTTGCTGTGGCAAAGCGGTTCCTACGGGCCTGAATGATCAAAAACCGGTCTTCAGCAGAAGATGTTGCCTTGTCTCTGCCACCATCATGCCGTCTTACTGGTGTGCCATACCGCTGAAATCTTGCCCAGGCTCTGGTGATCACCGTATGGTGCATACCAAGGGCTTCACCAACCTGACAATGGGTAGCCCCTTGCTCCACCATCCTTACAGTCCGCCACATTTCTGCTTCAGACAAATGACTTCTTACATTTGCATTGGCCATATTCAATCATTAAATCACAAGGGTTTGTGTTGAAATGAAGATGGAATATCCTACACATGTCATGTACATGTAGACAGTATACGAAAACATCATGAAAATCAAGGGGTACAGGCTTTCCATAACTGTCACGAAAATTCTGCCTATCAAGAGAGCTAATATAAACACTGGGGATCATCTCAATACATTCCTCAATCATTTCCACTAAAATATCGCAAATATGTCACGAGCAAATTTCACAATGATGTGTCAAATATTTGGTGCTTAGCAAACTTTGAGTAGTATATAATATGCCGCATACATTCTGATTGTCCTCATTTATATGAAGTTTGATAATTGTAGTTTGATCCGCTTCGGAGTTATGGAAAAGGCACGGAGATCGATATATTTTAAGTGTGACTTTGAGATTTCAAGCACCACCCTGGAGTAGGCCTTGACCTTGACGTTAGGGACAATGGTGTGTGACATATCCTCCCACTGAATATTGCATCCAAGTATGACATTGACCTTGAAGATGCGCAAACAACTATAAGATTCGACACGCCTTCTGGCTGTCCTTAGCATTTGTATGAAGGTTGATAATTATAGATAGATTCTTTTCTGAGTTATTTCTGAGACATGAATATTGATAGATTTTAAATGTGATCTTGATTTTTTTAACTTTCACCTTGAAGCTACTGACCACGCTGTGCTGAGTGTGACACATGCCCTGATTGTCTTTTATAAACCGTGTGCAGTCTGATGGTAGTAGCCCCAACAGGTTTTAACTTTTTAACTTGCTGGCTTTGACACATTCACTATAATCCCAACTGACAAATATTTCAACTACCTCACCAAGGTATGTCTTCGACGAAAATTTATCAGTTGTGAATTGAGCCACCAGGGACATTACAAATCAAGCCCCCCCCCCCCCCCTCGCCCAGCCATTAGACGCATAGCCAGGCATTCCGCAGGCATCTCCGGAAGATCAAAATCTTGAGTAGGCATGGTGGTGTGTGTCCCTATCGCGTTGGTGTGGCCCTGGAGCATTTTTCAAAAGAATTCTTTGTCACATGACTCATTACTTGGAAATAAAATATATTTGCATTCTTAAAAAAGTGTCCATATATCTCAGAACACAACGAAAATTATCAACCACTTTTGGTCATGTATGTAACCATCAGCTTAACTCAAAATGTATACATAAAACTATTCAAAGCGTCAGAGGCAGCTGAAACTGAATGACCGCGGAGAGCACAATTTTCATGACCAGCGGCGGACTGACAGGTCGAGAAATCGGGAGATTTTCCCATGGGTCGGTGCCTTTGTAAATTATTCAAATTCATTTATCAACGTGCTTATCTCTTCAACTGTTGAGGAACTAGCATGCGGTGGTTAAGTCACTGTCCAATGGTCTATTTCTTCTACTTATTTTGCCTTCCAATCCGAATGCTAGCCTTTAACCCTTTACCTAACCTGAAAAGCAGACGACACTCGCAAAAATAATTCTTGAATAAATAATTTTTTTCATTTTTTGTCTCAAAAACATAGGTTATGACCCCTCGTTGGAACGAGCTCGACGAGCTCGTTCCAACGAGGGGTCATAACCTATGTTTTTGAGACAAAAAAATGAAAAAAATAATGAAAATTAATTGGCGATTTTTGAGAATAGCGCTGGCCGGTTTTGGCCGTTACGTTAGGTAAAGAGTTAAACGGGTTGAAAGATGGTTGAAGTAAAGGAGACGGGAGCGACCGAAGGTGGGATTCTTTGTCCAAATGTAACTAAATTCGTTTGGATTTGAAATGTGTATTATTGCCACGTCTGCATGCGCCCATTTTAACCGTGTAAAACGTCTGTAGAAAAGGCACATGAAGGTCATATAACCCCTGTACCCCATAGTTCCACCGCTGCTGGGGCATATATTTCTTCGTAATACAAAATAGCAGAGTCCAGACATTTTGAACGTAATATTGGGATAATCATTTCATATCGTTCTCAGTACAAAGAATATAAAACCGACATTGTCTTGTGTCAGATTACCATCTGTTACTGAAGAGTATCCCACCAATCATCCTAATCGTTGGGATGCCCCCAAGCTTAATCCCATGTTTCTGTAGCAGTAGCAACATGTGCACATGGCTATTTACAGGGTATTTGTTAGTGCAAAGAAAGCATTCTTTGTGCTTCTAACAAAACGAAACAATTTAGACGGATTATTGCTTCTTTGGTGAAATTGTCCCGACCAAGAAAAGATTTACCAAAAGCTGGTGTTTCTAAAACACACTTCAGTTTACCGGTTTCCTAAAGTGATCGGATGAGAGACACCCATCCTTTAAGATGATGCTTATATGACCAAAAATGACTGAAAATTGTATTCAACCATATATGAGTAGTTTCTAAGTAACTAAATATATTTTTTATTTTCAATTGAAGAGCCATGTGGTAACTACAATTGTGGTAGAATGATATTATGTAAGAAATAATGATATTCCTCCTGAGTATTTGTAAACTAGATAAAATTTACAAAGTGCGCCCCCCCCCCCCCCCAAAAAAAAAAAAAACCGGTGTAAAAGGAATGGAAGTCCGTAGGAACGTTAGTCCCTCTGGACTATTATTCCGCGGAATTATAGTCCTAGGTCTAACATTTCTAGGAATAGTAGTCCGGCGGACTACTATTCCTAGAAGTGTTAGACCTAGGACTATAATTCCGCGGAATAATAGTCCAGAGGGACTAATTTTCCTACGGACTTCCATTCCTGTTACACCGGCTTTGTGTCCTATCTAATGTATGTCACGATCTTGTGCAAGAGTTCGTTCTTCACTACGATTGTCTTGAAGAGCAGACCCATTGCAATGGACCTCGAGCTTATCCTCCATATGTAGTCAACGTGAGCATTTATCAAGTAGATTTATCAAGCTAGCCGATATCCAATTAATTATCTCGTATCTCACCCAAGCCAATTTATCACATTGTTAATTCAGATAAACCCAGTCAATTCCAAACGTGACTTGTGACAGAAACCAAAGTGCTCTGTCGAAACAGTAAAAGTGATTATAACGCTTCCCATTTCCGATCCAACACTCGTAATCGAGTCGACTATTGCTCCTTCTACCAATTAATCCATATATTCCGGATTTATTCCACACTCTTTACCCAAAGCGGTTTTTCCACATGGAATACCGACTTACTGTCCCACCGATAGTCCTACTTATCGTTTAAGGGCATATATAAGTAATGGAATTTTGTTTATTTTGAAAATTCTCACGTCTGATATTCCTTCAATTCAGATTAAATATACACAAAATGTACATCAAAATGAAGGTTGGGATGTATAGAACACGAAACACACGTGTAATCAGCACAGTGTCGACTGTAGGCACGACTGGTTCCTGGAAGTCTGCTGCCGTATTCGCACCAGAACTGATAATTTCATAATATTTCACAAAAACAACTTGTGGCCAAATGTGCTTTACATATCCAAGAACAAAGCTAGGGCATCAAAATTCTTCAAAACACGGTTACAGAGCTGCATGGGGGAAAATCTCAAAGCCATTGCTTTTGTTTACGTATGAGTATACTTTCGATTTCCGGTCGACGTCATCGGACGGAAAAAGCATGTAAAAACAATGCCGTCTAAAATCAAATAATGAAAAAGATCGCCTTCATACAGTATACTGTTATTGTATAGAGATTACACAGTTACCATATTCAATGCAAGGTATCATGACACCTGTTAAAATTTCTTAGAATTACGATTTTGTTTTTCGATGGAAATTCGTGGTATCGAGTGATTTGCGCATGTCTGTCGAGCATGGAAACCATCTTCAATAAAAAATGCAGACATTGTTGTCCTTTTCCAAAATGCAGTCCTGTCGCTGCACTCGACAGTGTTTTGAATGCCTAGCTTTGTTATTGAATATCTGAAGCACATTCGGCCACGAGTTGATCTTGCAAAATATTATTTTATTATCAGTTCTGGTGCGAATACGATGGCAGACTTCCAGGAACCAGTGGTGCCTGTTGTCACCTCTATGAGTTGATTGCATACGTGTTTCGTGTTCTATACATCCCAACCTTTAATTTGATGTATAATTTGTGTATATTGAATCTAAATTTAAGGAATATGAGCGGTGAGGATTTCAAAATAAATAAAATTCCATTACTAATATAGCCCCTTAACAGGACTCTGCCCTGACCCATATCTCATATTTCTAAAGATCATTACAACTTGTGGCACGTGGGATGCGATACAACTCCAACACAGTTACACTTCTGTGTTCCGTCAAGTGCTTCTTCCTGAACACAATAATTTGATTAATTATCTTCCTCTACCCATCAGTGCCCAGTTTGTGGTAACAAACCGTATACTGACACAATTTGGACCAGTGGTGTTGCAGGCATCCCCGAGAATTTCTCTGCATCCGCGCAACTTCAAATAAAAAGTATCAAATACCATCCAATTAATTCTTGGTTAATAACACAATGACAATTCTAAGAATTCAGTCATTAGGCTTTTCCCTCTGGAAAAAGACTGTTGGTATTCTATGGATTATTATTATTTTTTTCTTTTATTTTTATTTATTTATTTATTTATTTTTTTTTTTTTTTTGGGGGGGGGGGGGGGTCCACACATTTTGTCCGTACGATTCAGAAGCCATTTTTCGAACCGATTTTCCGAAATTTTGCACACTCATAGACGGTCACAAAATCTAAAAATGTACCGTAGCGGAATTTTCGAATTGACCCTTATTTCGTCAGAATTGGCAAAAAATTGCCAAAATTGGGATTTATAGGCACTTTCTCGAAACATGTCTTGTAGATATTTTTTTAAACATTCGTCATTATTAGACCTGTCTGTGACACGACCTTTGATACACACGACATATCAGGCGATGCATATGGTAACCCTCCACATACTGCCAAACATCGAAATTTTTATGAAATGGGCCTGTTGCAGGCCTCCACAGCACTCAAACGATACGCGAGAGATAAACATACCTTCCTTTATTGAAAGTGGAATTCACCGCGGATCATTTTTGTAAGTAATAAGGGTGTTCAAAAAAAAACAAGCGTTAACCCGTTTTGGGTTGGTTAAACAGCAAAACCCCCATAAAGCTAAAAAAAATCATGTTTTCCGTGGATTTCCGTGGATTTCTCTAAACGAGTCTTGTAGATTTTCAAGAAAAAAATTGTCACTCGCAGGTCTTGGTGTGACAATAGAAGCTGCAGGGACAAAATACTGCGGTGAGCAATTGTTAACCCTTCAGGGGCTACTAAAAGTCAAAATTGTGAAAAAATGGGCTGCACCCAATGAGTACGCCACAAAGAAAAGTGCCTTCTTTTATCGAGGGCAAAATCTAAAGAGAAACATTCTTGTAAGTAGTAAGGGTATTCAAAAGTCGAAGTCTTAACCCATTTTGGGCAGGCTAAAGAGAGAGACCCCTTAAAATCTTAAAATTCCCATTTTCTGTGGATTTCTCTAAAAACATCCTGTAGGTTTTCAAGAAAAATTGACTGCTCGCATGTCTTTGTGTGACATTACAAGTTGTATGGACAAAATATTCCGGTGAGTGTCTATTAACCCTCTCCAGGCTGCCAAGCATCGTAATTTTGTTGAAATGGGCTGTTTTCGGACACGCACAGCACCCAACATGTACCTGAGAAATAGACATAATCTCCTTTGTTGGAAGTGTAATTCACCGAGGACCATTTTTGTAAATAATAAGAGTATTAAAAAAACCCAAGCGTTACCCCCTTTTGTGGTTGTTAATAGTGATGCCCATCAAAGGCTTAAAAATTTATGTTTTCCCTGGATTTCTTTACAAACATCTGGTAGGGTTTTCAAGAGAAAATGGCCATTGGTAGGTCTTGGTGTCACATTACCAGTTGATTGGATAAATTATTCCAGTAAACATTTGTTAACCCTCCATGGGCTGCTAAATGTCAAAATTTTGAAAAATAGTCTGTTTTTGGACACCAACAACATCAAATGGGAATGCAACAGAGAAACATAACTTCTTTTACCGGACGCAAAACTGGCAGAAAAACATTTTTGTAAGTAGTAAGTGTATTCAAAAATCGAGGTCTTAACCCATTTTTGACTAGTTAAGAAGATATACCCCTTAAAAGCTTAAAATTCCAGTTATCTGTTGATTTCTCAAAAACAAATTCAAGAAAAATTTACCATTCGCAGGTCTTGGAGTGACATTACAAGTTGCATGGACAAAATATTTCGGTAAGCATTTGTTAACCCTCCAGAGACGGCCAAGCATAGACATTTGGAGAAAATGGTCTGTTCTTGGGCAACCATAACACCAAATGTGTACCTGCGAGATAAACATATTCTCCTTTGTTGGAAGTGGAATTCACTGAGGACCATTTTTGTAACCCCTCTTGTGGTTGTTAATAGTGATACCCATCAAAAGCTTAAAAATTTATGTTTTCTCTGGATTTCTTTACAAACATCTGGTAGGGTTTTCTAGAGAAAATGGCCATTGATAGGTCTTGGTGTCACATTACCAGTTGATTGGATAAATTATTCCAGTAAACATTTGTTAACCCTCCATGGGCTGCTAAATGTCAAAATTTTGAAAAAATAGTCTGTTTTTGGACACCAACAACATCAAATGGGAATGCAACAGAGAAACATAACTTCTTTTACCGGACGCAAAACTGAGGGGGAAACATTTTTGTAAGTAGTAAGGGTATTCAAAAATCGAGATCTTAAACCATTTTTGACTGGTTATGGAGATATACCCCTAAAAAACTTAAAATTGCAGTTTTCTGTGGATTTCTACAAAAATACTTTCAAGAAAAATTGACCATTCGCAGGCCTTGGAGTGACATTACAAGTTGCATGGACAAAATGTCCATGTAAGTATCTGTTAACACTCCGGAGGCCGCCAAGCATAAACATTTTGAGAAAATGGGCTGTTCTTGGGCACCCATAACACCCAATGTGTACCTACGAGATAAACATAACCTCCCTCATTGGAAGTGGAATTCACCGAGGAACATATTTGTGAGTAATGAAGGTATTCACAAAACCAAGCATTAACCCGTTTCGGGCTGGTTACAGAGCGATACTCCTGAAAAGGTTAAAATTCTTGTTGTCCGAGGATTTCTCTAAAACTATCTCCTAGATTTTCAAGAAAAATTGGCCTTTCTCAGATCTTAGTGTGACATTACAAGTTGCATGAACAAAATACTCCAGTAAGCATTTGTTAACCCTATGCAGGTTCTCAAACATCACAGTTTTGATAAAATGGTCTGTGTTTGCATACCCAAAGCACCAAACATTAAGAGGAGAGATCAACATTAGTGAAAGTAGAATTCACTGAGAATTATTTTTGTAAGTAATAAGGGTATTCAAAAAACAACCCTTAACCCGTTTTTTGGCTGGATAAACAATGATACCATCAAACGCATAAAATTCATGTTCACCCTGGATTTCTCTGAAAACATCTTGTAGATTTTTAGGAAAAAATGGCCATTCGCAGTTGTTGGTGTGACATTACAAGTTGCATGGAAAAATGTTCGTGTTAGCACTTGTTAACCCCGTACAAGCTGCCAGACATCAATGTTTTGGATACATTTGAGACAAAATGGACCATTTTCAAATAGCCACAACACTCAGTGGGTATGTGTCAAACAAACGTAATTCCCTTTGTCGGTCATTAACCTGCCGGACGACGATATTGATATTAACTCTCTCCACCATTAATGATGGTTTTTACCTAAACATTTTTTTTATCAAACTGAGTCATTTGAGTCTACTATACCCATCTTTCTCATAACATCAAAAAGGGAACATCAGTGAGACAGTTAAAAACAATTCATCAGACACTCTTGGGTCATGAAAAATCATCGAATCTCATCTGGAAAAGCCATGATTCACCTGAATCATAAAGTCCAGTTTATAGTTACACTTCTGAAAATGTTATACGAGTGACGTGTTTCACTCGCACTGCAATTATCTTACTCGCTTCCGCAGCACAAGAGTACGTACAACGTCGATAAAATTTATATGATGAGGTTTGTACCTTCATGCACACATGGTCCTTTTACGAATTAGCCTGCACGCTAATACGACGGCTGGTTCGTGGAAGGATCATGTGTGTAGGAGGCCGCATACATATGTATATGTATCTGTGTATGCACCTGTATGTATGTGTTCGTACATTTTATATAGTCGAGTGTTTTCAAACATCTGGTTTCTCAATTTACGCTTCTTTGCCTTATAAACAATTTTATAACTCCTAAAGGGTACTCCCATCATTTCAATGATACCATGCTTCCGCTCATACATCTTTGGAATCAGTGCAATCCCGCAAATGCATAAATTCTTTTTTAAATATCCCATTTTAAGTAAAAATATGTCATCTCTCAAAGGCAGGGCTTCAGTTCAAACTATTTTTGACTATGGCTAATACTATCCATTTTGATGAGATCCAGACGTCTGATTATTATTATGACTTCATATCTAAGTTTAACACATCACTGAGAATTGACGATAGTGACACAGACACTCCATACGCTATTGAAAACCCCAGCTGTAAATACTATACACCAGAAAACTTTAGTAGGGAAATCCCAACAAAAACTAAGTCGTTTTCTCTTTTCAACATGAACTGCCGAAGTCTGAATGCTAACTTTGAGAATATCCAAAACCTCTTACACGACATGCATCCTGGGAAAAATTTATTTGATGTCGTGGGATTTACAGAAATATTCGATGTCAAACAGAATATTTGTTTTGAACTCAACAGTTATCACCCTCTAATCCACCACACTCGACCTGCAAATGATCATGGCAGGGGAGGTGTAGGATTATTCAACAAGGACAACATCAGCTTTAAACATCGAAGTGATCTGTCAATCTTTATAGCACACGTATTTGAATCCCATTTCATTGAAACTACCTCTAAAAAGAAATGCATAATCGGGATTATCTACAGGCCCAACACTGCACCAAAAGCTGATCTTGGCTTTTTTTGTCCACAATGTCCGATCTATTGAATAAAATCAACATCGAAAACAAAAGAGCCAACTTATGGGTGACTTCAACCTTGACCTGCTCAACTTCACTAATCATAATAAAACTGAACTTTTTATCGACTCCATGTTCAGCTCAGGTTTCATACCCCTTGTCACTAAACCAACGTGAGTTACCGATGCTTCAGCAACTCTTATAGACCATATCTTTAGTAACGATTCCCCTGAGCATGTTTCTGGAATTGTTATTTCTGACATCAGCGATCACTTTGCAACGTTTTGCATCGGTAACTTGGAAGAACAACTTGCACGCCCTACCAAAATTCATAAACGCTCGTTGAAGAAAGAGAACATCGATCGCTTTAAAAGACTCTTATTAGGCAGAGATTTTTCTATCGTCTTCGACGCTTCCGATACCACCCTGGCATACGACCTATTTTTTGGACACCTTCTATAAAGCATTCACTGAAGCTTTCCCATCATAAACGCTCGTTCAAGAAAAAGAACATCGATTGCTTTAAAAGACTCTTATTAGGCAGTGATTTTTCTAGCGTCTTCGACGCTTCCGATACCACCCTGGCATACGACCTATTTTTGGACACCTTCTATAAAGCATTCACTGAAGCTTTCCGATTAAAAGCAACATATATTGAACGCTCGCCCTGGATGACAGCTGAACTATTACAGTCTTCCCTGCATAAACAAAAATTGTACTCCAAAAAGCTAAAATCTCCAACAGCTCAAAATACTACAGCCTACAAGCAGTACTGTCAATTCTTCAATGGGATCAAACGGGCAAGCAAATCAGATTATCATCATAATATTTTACTGGAAAATAAAAATAACCATAAAAAGTCGTGGGAAATCCTATGTAAAGCAATTAATAAATCAGACCGAAAAATTGAATCACCCGATACTTTTTTTGACGATAATATCTCTGTAACGGATCCCAAAAGCATTGCCGATAAATTCAATACATTCTTCGCAAACATTGCAAAATCAGTAGTTGAACAAGTGCCCGATACGAACATCCATTTTTCACACTACACGAAGCAAAGTAACGGAAACTCATTATTTCGGACTCCAACGAACACCCAGGAAGTTATTCATAACATTTCTAAGTTGTCATCGAAACCAACAAGGGATCAGGGCGAACTGTCCACGAAACTCCTGAAAGCAGTCACTTAAGAAGTTGCCAGGCCATTAACACACATCATTAATACTTTATTTTCATCTGGTCACGTGCCATTCAAAATGAAAAAACGCCAAAGTCATGCCAAACTTCAAGTCGGGTGATCCTCAATTTTTCAACAACTATCGCCCTATCAGTATCCTACCCACGTTCTCAAAAGTACTTGAGAAATTAATGTACAAAAGACTAGTGGAGTTTATCGATAAAAGTAACATCTTATACAAGAGTAGTATGTCATGTACCCGGACAGGGATAGGTTGGGGGACCCCGGTGGGGGACCCCGGAAGTGACGTCATGTCACGTGACCTAGTGCCGCCATGTTGTGTTGTCATGGTAACCCGCGTGAGCGGCCATGTTGTGACGTCATCTCCATAGTGATACGTGTTGTTAGTGCGCATGCGCAGCGCGTGTTGTTAGGGTGATACGAGCTTCCGTCGTCCATTTTGTATACTGGAAGCCGCCATCATGGTTTCTATGGTAGCACGTGATTGCTATGTTACCAATGGCTTCTAACAAGACAGGGGTATGTTCGGGGGTGTGTTCCTTTGTAGAAGAGTAAATCTGATTACCACAAACAACCCGACAATCCCTCCAAATCACCAAAATCCACCCAAAATCACCGAAATTGACTTTATTTCCCCAATTTATCGGCTTAGCACGTAGTGCTATAGTACCAAGGGGTCCCCTGGGGGTGTGTTCGATTGAACTAGAGTATTTTTCTGGTTCGGATTTTCCTCAAATCCTCGTTTACTTTGTAGAATTACCCAAATAGACCCGATCACCCTTACAAACCACCAAAATCTCCACCAAACCACCCAAACGGACATGTGAAGCCCCATTTTGGGCATATAAAAATAACACGTTATGCTATAGTACCAAGGGGTACAGGGGTATGTTCTATTGAATAGGAGTACAGGGCCTGATTTTCTCAGAATCCCATTTTTAATGCCTATTGCATACGTTTCTCTATCACTAACAGTCTATCCAGTCCAAACTATCTCTGGTTCCCTCGCCCAAGTCTTATAATTACCAGTGCTTGATTTCCCATAATGCAGTTATCTCCCTTGTGTATATCAAAAGCATTCCCAACCCCAATAACCAATCGAGCAGTTACTGATAAAGCATTGCTCGAATGACTCGAATCCCATCGAGCAAATGAGCTTTAGAGTAATTGCTCGATCGAGTGACTCGGCATATTGCTCGAACGACTCGAATCCCATCGAGCAAATGAGCCAACGAGCATTTGTTCGTTCGAGTGACTCCTCGAACGACTCTTAGACTCATTTCAGAAAAAAGGGGATTCCATAGCCATAGGCGTTTTCAAAAAAGGGATTCCACAAATGTGATTCCAAAAAGGGATTCCAAAAGTGGGATTCCGTCTTATGTCGAGTGACTCGCAACTATTGCTCGAACGACTCGAATCCCATCGAGCAAATGAGCCAACGAGCATTTGCTCATTCGAGTGACTCCTCGAACGACTCTTAGACTCATTTCAGAAAAAAGGGATTCCATAGCCATAGGCATTTTCAAAAAAAGGGATTCCACAAATGGGATTCCAAAAAGGGATTCCAAAAGTGGGATTCCGTCTTATGTCGAGTGACTCGCAACTATTGCTCGAATGACTCGAATCCCATCGAGCAAATGAGCCAACGAGCAATTGCTCGATCGAGTGACTCCTGGAACGACTCGACGACTCATTTCAGAAAAAAGGGATTCCATAGCCACAGGCGTTTTCGAAAAAGGGAATCCACAAATGGGATTCCAAAAAAGGGATTCTGTAAAATGGGATTCCTATTCGAGTCCGTAAAATTTGGATTCCGTGTTTTAACATCAACACTCGAGGGTGTTCCCCTTCCCTATTGGAAGAATTTAGTTCAATGGGTTGTAGTTCATTAAGTTTAAAATTTATTCAGTTCAAGGGTGTTAATACCTTCATTTGGGTTATAGTTAAAAAATAAAGTCCATTCAGTTCAAAAGGGTGTTAATATCTTCATTTTATGGTTAAAAAATAAAGTTCATTCAAACAGTTCAATGGTTTTAATTACATAAAGTTCATTAAAACAGATCAAAGGGTGTTAATACCTTCATTAGGGTTATAGTTCAGAACTTTGTTCAATTTGTAATAGTCAATTAACTTCGAGTTTGGTTATATTTGAGTTCATTCAGTTGAAAACTTTGTTATGGTCAATTCACTTCCATCTTGATTGTAATTAATCAGATCTGTTCAGTCTGTCCAACTAGTTCGATCAATCCAACTAGTTTGACATTCTTTCACTTTGTTATGTTCACTTCGATCTTGGTTCTGTTGGATCTTCGTTCTGTTGTACCTTTGCAGTTTTGTAGTGGTTGGTTGCCTCTGTTCAGATTCTTGTAATAATAATTGGATGTTATTAATCCCTTTCCATACCCTCGTGTGTTGATGACAAATCACGGAATCCAACTTTTACGGACTCGGCTAGGAATCTCAATTACGGAATGCCTTATATGTATACAGGAGACATCTGATTCAACCTTGATCAATGTTATAGTCTAGACTGAGATAGGTATAGCTAGGAAGTAATGGATGAGATATGGGGCAGAATAACAGAAGTACACAGATGAAAGGTTTCTCCAACAGGTATCCTCCAACAATAACAGGTCAAAGGCATCCTCAATTTAGTATCCTCAAAAGGTATCCTCAACTGATACATAGCCATGTCATAGGTATCCTCAAATACTGAAATGAGTCGAAGAGTCGTTCGAGGTGTCACTCGAACGAGCAATTGCTCGTTGGCTCATTTGCTCGGTGGGATTCGAGTCGTTCGAGCAATGACTTTTCAGTAACTGCTCGATGGCTTATAAGGGATATTTGGGATAGGTATGTCTTGTGGTACAGGTAATAGAATCCTCAGATAAGTATCCTCTAAAAGGTATCCTCGATAGGTATCCTCAAATAATACAATACCTGGGCCATAGGTATCCTCAAATACTGAAACGAGTCGAAGAGTCGTTCGAGGAGTCACTCGATCGAGCAATTGCTCGTTGGCTTATTTGCTCGATGGGATTCGAGTCATTCGAGCAATGACTTTTCAGTAACTACTCGATGGCTTATAAGGGATATTTGGGATAGTATGTCTTGTGGTACAGGTAATAGTATGCTCAGATAAGTATCCTCTAAAAGGTATCCTCGATAAGTATCCTCAAATAATACAATACCTGGGCCATAGGTATCCTCAAATACTGAAATGAGTCTAAGAGTCGTTCGAGGAGTCACACGAACGAGCAATTGTTCGTTGGCTCATTTGCTCGCTGGGATTCAAGTCGTTCGAGCAATATGCCGAGTCACTCGAACGAGCAATTACTCTAAGGCTCATTTGCTCGATTGGCTTCGAGTCGTTCGAGCAATGACTTATCAGTAACTGCTCGATAGCTTATTGGCTTTGGGACTGCTTTTGTTATACACAAGGGAGATAACTCTGTATACAGATTATGGGAAAGCAAGCAGTCTGATTGGTTATAAATAATCTAGATAAATGAAACAACAAGAGTACTTGGAATAGGATCAGAACTAACAATAATAGACCAAATTAGCTAAATATAGTAATAATAAGCAAAGCTGTTCCAACTAATAGGCTCTTCTACGTTACTGGAGTATACTCTAGAATAAAAGAACATGGCCAGATTTACGATAACTATTACATATATAGATAGAAGCAGAGAATTCTGGGTAATGACCAAAGGAACGGGTCTTTTAATGGGAAAAACGTCATGGTATAGGGATCCAAAAAGGGATTCTGGGAGAATTCTAAGCCAGAACATTACTCCTGTTCAATCGAACGCACCCCTTTGTACCCCCTTAGTGCTATAGCACTACGTGCTAAGCCGATAAATTGGGGAAATAAAGTCAATTTTGGTGATTTTGGGTGGATTTTGGTGATTTGGAGGGATTGTCGGGTTGTTTGTGGTAATTATCAGGGAAGTCGTTCCAGAAAATACTCCGATTCAATCGAACATACACACCGAACATACCCCTATCCTATTGTAAGCCTTAGGTAACATAGCAATCACGTGTTACCATAGAAACCAAGATGGCGGCCTCCAGTATACAAAATGGACGACGGAAACACGTATCACCTCAACAACACGCGCTGCGCATGCGCACTCCCACCACGTATCACTATGGCGATGACGTCACAACATGGCCGCTCACGCGGGTTACCATGACAACACAACATGGCGCCACTACGTCACGTGACATGACGTCACTTCCGAGGTCCGGCACCGAGGTCCGGCCAATGAGGGGTGAAACGTGCGAGCACTACTACTTACAAGTACCAGTTTGGCTTTAGAACAAAGCATTCGACTGTCCACCCGATATTGCACCTACTGAATAGCGTGGTAACTGAAAATGATAAACCAACAAAGAACTGCACCCTTTCTATATTCTTAGACTTCTCGAAAGCATTCAACAGCATTGACCACTCAGTCTTACTCCAGAAACTTGAATACTATGGTATTAGAGGTATTACCCACCAGTGGTTTCAAAATTATTTAACAGACCGAAGCCAATTTATCTCGTTCTCGAATATTGTTCAAGAAACCTTAACCATAAACACCGGTGTACCTCAATGGTCTATTCTTGGTCCTATTCTATTCTTGTTGTACATTAACGATATTAGCAACTCCGCTGTGCTCAATCTACTTTCCTTTGTCGATGATACAACGGATCAGATCAGGCAACAACCTTGACACACTTACAAACAGTGTAAATTCCGAATTAGATAAAATAAATCCCTGGTGTTCTGCGAAAAAAATTAGCCCTCAACTCCACAAAAACTAAATATATGCTTCTTCACCCACAAAATGATTTGTATAGGGTAAACAACGTTAAATTATCTCTGAATAATACAAATATATATTGAGGCCGTTAGGAACGAACAAGATCGAGTCGCTCTAAAGTTCATCGGTGTGTATTTAGACGAAAATATGAAATTTAAACACTATGTTTCTGCAGTATGTTCAAGAATGGCAAGTGCAATGTTTGCCCTAAATAGGGCAAAGAAATTTCTCCCTGCAAAGGCAATGAAAACTTTGTACTTTTCATTGATCCACTGTCATCTCGTATGTGGTATTCGGGTTTGGGGGTCATTCGACCTCCACCAAAAGAATTATCAAGCTGGAAAAAAGAGCCGTCCGAATCATAACTAGGAAAGCATATAACTCGCACACAGGCTCCCTTTTCAGAGGTTGTGGCATTCTGAAATATAAAGATCTCTACAGACTTCACGTCCCCCTCTTTATGCATGATTGGATGAACAAAAAACTTCCTATGTCATTCGATAACACCTTTCAGGTCCACAGAAACCCTTCGGGGATGAATACAAGGCAGACTGATAAAATAGAAACACACAAACGAAGAACTCAATTTTCTGCGAAATTGCCGTTTCATTCCTTCCCAAGAATTTGGAATAGTATTGACCCGCTAACTCGGCAATATAGTAGACCCAAGTTCATAAACTCATTAACGCCTAAAGTTTTAAGTACTTATTCCAGCCCAAACTTCATGTGCGACAACCCAGCCTGCCCCGATTGTATCAGCCATCAAAATTACTGGTATTTCATCCTCCCCCCAGCATTTGACCTATTGATTCCATCTGGGCGCATGATTCATAGACAAACTATCAAATATTCCGGACTTTGAAAAGAATTTTCATTACACTGATGCCAAACCTAGTTGATATATTTTTATGGGAATGGCAGGAAGACAGCCTTTTAGGCTATGCCATTTCCATGCTGTATACTAGGTTATGCTCTTGTAGTTTGTAATGTTATATTGTTGTTAATGTACCGGTATACTGCAGAATAAAGATATATATATATATTATATATATATATATATATATATATATATATATATATATATATATATATATATATATATATATATATATATATATATATGATAAGAGTAAAATGAGAATCAACAAAATAGGTTTGTGGTTTCCATCAAACTTTTACAGCACGGGTTTAACCCTTTTAAAAAATGCGGCGGCTTTTTCGACACAGAAGAATGATACGTCATAATTTCATTAATATTGTAGGGTGGCTGCTAAGTGAATTTGTGGAGTAGACCAATTAATATTTTCAACGTGCAGCCCTAAGGCTGCACATTGAAAATTTTAACTGGTCTACCCCAAATAATGAATATGGATTCTTCCAAGTGCTGTCATTGAACTGACATGGAAGATACCACCAGGGTTCAAAGGGTTAATGAATATTTAAATTTTCCCAAAATGTATGGTAAACACGCTACCATAATGGTAATGGTATTATTTACTTACTATATTTATCACAGAACTTCCGGTATCCCATTTCCATATTTTATCTGCTACCAAACGAGTTCCGAATAAGAGAACAACAACGCTTTTGGTTGTCCATCTGTTGTGAAATTTTGGAATATCGTAATATTAACTTTCTTTTCCCCGTTATATTCAGTGTCAACGTGATCAAAATTAAATGATACTCAATAACCGAAATAATCGTACTTTTGTTCACGCCTTTGATTGACTGCCTATCAAATTGCATTCATTCAACAAATAAGCTACTATTGCTGTAAAACTGGTAGGTTCTGGTAACGGTAAACATTCCCAGAATGTTACTACGGAGGACAAAAGTTTAAAAAAGAATGAACTGCCCCACCCTCTAAACCAAATCAGCTGATACAAATTTTTGGAATGAGGGACTGTTAGTTATGTTTTGTTTTGTTTTTGTTTTTTTCTTGGGGGGTGGGGGGTGATTCAATTTTTGTTTGCCACATTTCACTTTAGTTGAGCATTCATATGGCAGATGTCATTATAAAACAGCAGAAATGTACCCAATAATCTGGGGTTGTTTTTCCTCCTCAGTTTATCGATGAAATTATTTCTTTGGATTTGACAAGAATATTAAACCATCTTCAACAGAATTATGAGGTATACTTACGGCAAAATGTTCACATTGCATAATATTCAATTCCCATTGAAGAAGTCCCTTGTGCTTCTATACCTGTTGCTCTGATCTGTATGGAGTTGATACCTGCTGAACTTTCTTCATCAAAACAAAAACAGGACGAAATGTCAACATTTGTGAATTGTAGATACCATGGATTGGAATTAGCCTTATTGCTCATTCTTCTGGTGAATGAAAATAGATTTCGTCGAGTCTGTACTGGAAGAATTACAAAATATAACCATTCAGTCATTTTAAGGTATATTATTGTCAAAAGTTTGGTCTCTTACTTGAGCAAGCAAATTTTCAGACAGTGCACCCAACCATGCGAGGCGACGAGCGATAAAGTTAGACACGTTTGTATTCAGGTCGAGGTCACCAAAGGTCAACTTGGATGCTATTCCACTGTTGGTGTAAATTTTATCTATTGAAATCCCATTCCTGGTGTTCTCACCAAGGTTGGTGTGTGAAGCTAAAAATTTATGTCATAGGCTTTTCATATATAGTAGTATAGGTAATCATGGTATAAAAATGGTGAAACATCCAACCTCTGTTGGATAAAAGTAAGTTACCACCTCGCTGCCGGCATTTCATTAGTTTGAACAACCTGTCCAGAGCTGTAACACCTCAACGCTTCGCGACTCGGTGTCATTCAACGCAAGGGACAGACGGGTTGTTCAAATTCATAAAATACGTCTTGCTAGATTGGAAATTATAACAGTTGTTCAAACTCAAAAGAAAACAATGGCATGGTTAGAAATGCGGTTTTATTTTCTAAAAGCTTACTTTGCGTGTTTTGTCTTGTTTATATATCTCCAGTCCGCTGCCCGTATATCTGGACAGTTCAAATTGAAATATTCTTTTCTTAAGTCACTCTGTTTTAACCACAAACTTTCGGCCACTTGGCCTTTGTCAAGTGGAATACAATCAACGGTAGCTCACTTAGTTATACGAATTCGTATAACTGTTTTAATAAAAAAAAGGATGGATTTCACTTAGTGAGCTACCGTTGATTGTATTCCGCTTGACAAAGGCCAAGTGGCCAAAAGTTTGTGGTTAAAACAGAGTGACTTAAGAAAAGAATATTTATCTACTTCCCTTTGGAGGATTTATATTTGTAAATTGAAATACGTTACAATTATTTAAAAAATTAATTAATATTTTTTTCTTCAATTTGTTGCTTGTGGCCTGTTTTTCTTAACACTTTGAACTCTAGTGGTATCTCCCATGCCAGTTCAATGGCAGCAATTAGAAGAGACCATATTCATTATTTGGGGAAGACCAATCAAAATTTTCAATGTGCATCCTCGGGGCTGCATGTTGAAAATATTGACTGGTCTTCCCCACACATTTACTGAACAGCCATCCTATTTAATGACGTTATGACGTATCATGTTGCTGGTGGAAACACGGTCGGTAGGGTTCAAAGGGTTAAATCCCCCATTCAGGCACATAACCAGGATTCTATTATGGGGAGTGCCTTGGCCATTTTGTTTGGGGGGGGGGGGGGTAGGAGGAGGGGGGGGGGGGCAAACATGATATTTAGAAGGCCGTTTTAAAAGCCGTTGTCATTGTTCTGTAATAAGACGAAATTACATATTCACAGTGTATCAATTTGAAAATGGAAAATATTTTCATAATAGTATAACTCGTATTGCATAGGATGACCGGCGACGTTTATTGTCGCAGAAGCTATGGAAGCCCCTTGATAGCAATAGGCATAAATATCCAGTTCGCACCGGATTGACAACGGTTCGACCTGAAGTGAAAATATTTGGTAAATTGATTAACCCTCTGCAAGTTGACATCTTTAGCAGCAATTAATGAAATCTTAAAAGCGGCAATTTTCCCCATAGAGCGATTGACCATTTCCATCTTAATCGAGCTCAAGGAGCAATGCCAAACAAGATCGAATTGGTACACACACACTGCTTTTGTCAAATATATGAAACGTGCGTCCTTTTTATCAAACTGTTCAAATATGTGCCGTATAATTTGGTTGGATCGTGTTTGGACTATTGGGTATCGGAAGTTGTACTTCGATTGCATTTTTAAACATGGTACATACTTTTATTACTTTCCAAAGTGTGATTTACTGGGATTTCCGGGTTTGATTATAAACAATAACTTCACAAGTGAATTATGCAATCAACAATTGTGTCATGTATCCGTGCGCGCAAACGAAGACGCTTTGCCGTGGGTGTAATGGGGACTTCATTGTTGTTGTTTTTTTTTTTTTTTTTTTGGGGGGGGGGGGGCTTTTTTTTAACCCTTTTCCTAACATGAAAAGCAGACGACACTTGCAAAAAAAATTCTTGAATAACTATTATTTTAATTTTTTGTCTCAAAAACATAGGTTATGACCCCTCATTGGAACGAGTTCGACGAGCTCGTTCCAATGTGGGATCATAACCTATGTTTTAGAGACAAAAAATGAAAAAATAATGAAAATTAATTGGCGATTTTTGAGAATAGCTCTGGTCGGTTTTGGCCGTTACGTTTGGTAAAGGGTTAAATAATATAATTATCGTTAATAATGAAAAGAAACAGAGTAATCGCTTGGCTGGACCGGTTACTTGAAATAATTCATTCGAGGCAATGGACTATATTGTAAAAACTCGTGCGCATTCGCGCACTCGTATTTTTACAACGTCCCTCACCTCTTATGAATTATTACACGTAACCAGTCCAGTCAAGCGATTACTCTCTATTTGATCACATAATATACAGTTTCCCTGGAATTTGTATTGCCAAGAGGACGGCTGTGGAAATATGAACATTCATTTTTTATATCCCCCACTCGCAGACTGATACCGTTATTTGCCTATGCTGGGAGTGGAGCATTTTCATTGCGCCATTCCAAATCCAAAACAGTTCACCGTTTCAAACCTGGACTGATTCTGACTGAAAGACTGACACCCGTGTTCAACACACGATAAGCAATACATGAAAAATGATGGAACCCCTTAAGGATTGTGCTTTAGTAGGCATGAGACCCTTTAGTGCTAACGACCTCTCTCCCTGTTTTGTGCTTCGTTGTTGGTCAAATTCCCCAGTCAGTTGACTGGGAAAATAGCCATTAATTTGAGTGGAAGGAATCACACCATCGTGTGGCAGTCACTCCGTGGACAATAGTTGAACTACGACTGTACAGAAACAGCCTTTAAATATTTATATTCACTATTTTAGACTGCCTTTTTCTTATTGCAGCTACTTCGATGAAACTAATGCTTGTTTAAAGAAGTTTGGAACATGCGGAAGCGAAGTTGCAGATACTCTCGTTGAGATGTTTCAGGCTTTGAGCCCAACTACATGTGGAGGAGTCATGAACAAGATTTCTTTATTGTGTGTGCTTGTGGCAGGCGCAGCTCAAAAAATAATGTCCTCGTTTTAGATGCATATTCAAAATACAAAAAAAAATACTCTTTTATGTAAATAGTCAGGGCGTGGCTAGAAGGGGTCTTGGTTCGGGGGATGAACCCCCTCTGAATTTCCAACTGTACCTACCCTTTTCCTGATTGCCGAATTTCCATCGTTTGTGAAAAATATTTGGACCCCCCCCCCCCCCCCCCCGCTCCCACCTCATGGGTAAGATTTGTCCTACTGCTAAAGAAATCGGCATGTACCTTCGCCCCTTGTGTTCAAAATATGTGACCATGACGTTTGGGTTCAAGAGTTGGAAATCAACTCTTGTGTCAAACAAGGAGCCATCTGCATTGCAAATGGCACCTTGTTGCACTCAAGGGACGAAATAATGACTAGGGACGAAAGTATATAAGGGACATTTTAAAATGTCTCTTAGAAATAGTCACAGACACATATAAAATACCACAAAATCTACTATCGTATGGCATGATATTTCCAACTATGAGTGCGCTGAGGCTTAAAATATCTAACTATTAAAAATGTTGGCCGTAATTGGAGGGAGAGACGCCATGCTCTTACCCCCCCCCCCCCCCCCACACACACACACACACACACACACGCTCGTCGTCAAACCTTCTGAATAGTGAAGCTGGTATTCGAATAGATATGCTGTGAAATTAGGGTATCAAATTGTTACAATGTCACTTTGTTGTCCACGTTCTGTGAATGTAGAAGTACCCGTTGAGTGAAGATGAAGGATGGGCCAAGAAACTCTGTCGACATACGGTAGCATTAAATCCAAGATGCTATTTCATTTTTTTCCTAATGTGGTCTTGATTTCACAGATGTTATTTAGAAAATCTCGATCCACGAGTGTCAGAAGAAAGCCGCTTTGTGATCACAGTTCTGTAAGCAAGCAATCGAGCTGCAATTTACGTCAACAAAATATTGGAATAAGAACTGAACGGCAATTATTTTTAGTTAAATAATTTGTAATCATCCACTCCAATAAGAATATGCAACTTAGGGCCTTGTCAACTTACTTTTGTAAATATTTTCTACGCATGTTTTACCTTTTGGACCCTGTCAGCGATTCAGTATCACAGACATTCAGTCATTACAGTTCAAATCCACGTTCTGACTGATGTTAACCACTAAATGTCCAGGTTCTATAACTCTTGACAACCACCCATATATTATTAAGCATAAGTGGTATAGCCCGCTCACTTATTTAATTTTTATTTTTATTTATTTATTTATATATTTATTTATTTGTCGATGATTAAGATCACAGATAATCGTGACTGCAACATGAGGTTAAAGCCAAGTCTAGCCAATTGTTTATTTCCATGTTGCCCATTTTAGAGGACTTTCACCTCGGGCACTGGTGACCGGGTCCTTTTTTACCAGTAAAACCCCAGTGAGCAAGCACTGCTTCACTTCCCGAAGTTCCCACGGGGAACGTCTTGCCTCATTCGGAGGATCTTACGCAGAATCTCATCATATGTGACGCCATAGTCACGTGACCCAGTGACGTCATATTTGGTCAATACGGTAACCACTTAAGTGGCTATGTCTTGGCGCCATTACCATAGTGATATGTGGTGTCAGTGCGTATGTGCGACGAGTGTTGTTAGGCTGACGGGTGTTTCCGTCATCAAATTTTAGAAACTGCAGACCGATACTTGATGTCTATGATGACACGTGATTGTTATGTGACCCAAAACCCAACATAGGTGTTGGAGTGTGTTCGGAGGTTCTGTTCGATCCTATGATCCGACAATATTCCTAAAACTCCAGAATTCCGGCTTTCTAAGTGTCCAGGTCGCCACCTTTGATAGCACGCTGTTGCATTAAGTCCGAAACCCGAAAGGCCTCTATTAGGACGGGGTGTGCTCGGATGGTGTGTTCAGTTGTATAGGAGTAATTCTCATTACCACAAACAACAACCTAAAATCACCAAAAACGACTTTATTTTGTTCTGATTTGTGAAGAAACCTCTTTTTTATAATATTAGCACTTGGTTTTTTTTGGGCTGGTGGGTGTTGTTCTATTGTGCAAGGGTACATTTGCTGGCTCGGATTTTTACCAAATCCTAAGTAATGTCCTATTTATCTAGTTTGGATTCCTTTAGGATCGTCTGCTCTAATCTATCTATACCCTGTTCAACCTATTACTTATTCTATTTTTACTATCCTAACGTTCTCTTTGATCTCAGCTATCTCGGATTTCGGCCTTTGGCCTCAACCAATTAGATCTCTCAATTTATTTAAAACCGCCCACTATCAACACGCACTGCATCTGGACCGAGACGTTCGCCTTTTCGCCGTATGGGTGCATTGAGGCCATTAGAAAATCCCTCAATGAGGTATAATCTATTGTCACACTGATCCACACCTGGGTATTGAAAGACCACGTCTCAAGGCACCCCACTTCAACCACCCCATACTATCAACCACTGACCTTCGAAACCCCATTTTTTAGTCTCATAATAATAATATGGGAACGTTCTCTCAGTTACAACGCTCCAAGGTTTCTAGAATCTGTGAGGGTGGCCCCCATCTCTTCCGGTTTTCAAATCAAAGTTAAAATCCTATCTATTTTTAATATGGGCAACATGTGTATAAACAGTTGACCAAACTTGACTTTATTTCCATGTTGCGGTCACGATTAACCATTCTGAAGAAGTATGTGACCTTGAACATCAATAAATAAATCATGTTCAATAACTAAAACACTGTATCTATACATGTATTTACATCAAGTAATATTTCTGTGATGTCCTTTCATGTATTTTTTTTTTTTTTTTTTGCTTGCTTGTCTCTGTTCTCAATTTGTTTTTAATATTTTGCAGGACTGGATTAAGACATAGGCCGATGAGGCCCTGATCCAATACTCTCGATAGAAGAGGGTCTGAACTGTAGGGCCTATTCCTGCGCGGAAACTGTGACCCAAGGTCCTTGCGAACCACGTAAATCAATATTTACTTCCATACAAAGGATTTGAGGTGTCTAAAGCCACGACCCCGAATACAGAGTCAAACAATACATTGGCAAACAAGTGAAACAGTCCAAACAATCCATTGGCTGCACAGGGACCTCGTCCTGGTCATAGTGCAGATGTCTCCGAAGTTCCGAACCTTGATTTATGAAAAATGTGTAGATGTGCACATATGTTGTTTGGCCACTTGAAACGCGAAAATGTGAAATGTAATGTTGCGTACACATGTTTCTGAAAGTGAAACTTTTACGCACATTCCAAGTGCTATTTCTGAAAGAGATTTTAATGGCGATAACCTCTTTCAAAATCTTCTTCAGAAATAACTGTCGTGGCGTCTGTGGACGTTTCGCTTTGAAGAAAAAAAATCTCAATGTTGACATCGCAAACTCCTCTCGCCGATCAGAGGCTTTCAACGTTCCTCCACCTCCTCCCCCGGCCCCCATCAACCACTGTATTCACCGCGAGTTCTTCAGCTTCCTTCTCTAGGGGATCCACGAAGTCTTAATCCAACCCTGATTTTCAAATCTTTTAGAAGTATGGTCATCTTATTTTATTAATAAATATTTAATTCACATCAATTTGTTTGACGTCTTATTAGTTCTGCATTGTTTGTAACCCACTACAATAATTTGTCATATGACATTTCCCTTTAACACTTTCGCTACCGACAGTGACTATTGTCACCTATTTTCTGATCATTATCTGCACCTTCTGCTATGCCTAGATCAAACCTACCCTCTGGTTAATTGTTGGAAAGGGCTCTTTTCAACAATTAATCATATGATAGAGTTTGAAGTATGTCATAAATTTTGTTAAACTTCCTCGCATACTCACTAAAAACTAAAGTGTTAAAATTGACACTTTCAAGGTGTTAAACCCATTCTAACTCTTAGGGTTTGATTTTAACACTCAAAGTGCAATGCTTTAAGCACTTAGACATTACAATCGTCAGACATCTGAAACTTGAATGGATGGCACTTCCCATGTGTCTAGCATTGGTGGTTCTTCCAGAAACGTCCATAACTTGATTTGCGCTTCGTGGGTACATAATTAAAAGGACACAACGCAGATGACGCGGATCAGGCTCGAGAGTTCGAGCCTGATCCGCGTCATCTGCGTTGTTTCCTTTAAACCCTTTACCTAACATGAAAAGCAGACGACACTTGCAAAAAAAATTCTTGAATAACTAAATTTTTTCATTTTTTGTCTCAAAAACATAGGTTATGACCCCTCGTTGGAACGAGCTCGACGAGCTCGTTCCAACGAGGGGTCATAACCTATGTTTTTGAGACAAAAAATGAAAATATTTTGAAAATTAATTGGCTATTTTTGCGAATAGCGCTGGCCGGTTTTGGCCGTTACGTTGGGTAAAGGGTTAAGTGTCGCGACATTACACTTGTCAAGTGGTATTATTGTAACACCTGCCAAGTTCTGGGATATCTACACTTGAATAAAGTGCTAGTTCAGCACTTAGTAAGTGTTAAATACAGCACTTCAAGTGTAGTTTTTAGCGTGTGCCGACGTACATGGAGGTCATCCATATATAGTTAAAGTGGGCGTGGCAGTGAAAGGGTTAATCCGTTTCTATGCACGTTGTCAACTCTTTATTTTACAGCATATAGTGTCAGTTACCAATGGAGTAAATCACTCAAAAACCATCACAAATTCGACGCTGTTATGGCCAGGGGCCCGTCTAACACTTAAATAGTCCATCGCCCATGTTCAGATGAAATCGCCAGGAATATTTCAGTTGGTCAGAAAAGCGAACCATAGGTTCGCTTTTCCGACCAAATGAAACATTCCAGACGAAAATCTAAAACTACCACAAGCATTCATTTTCTTTGAATCAACACAAGAAATATTTCTCAATCAAGACTTGATTTGACGGAATCTGAGATGAATTTATCATTATGACTGAAAACTTGCCATAGCTGAAGTTTGATGATTGCATTGCGTAGTTCCTCTAAATGCGATAATTTCTTGGGGTTATCAAGGTGAACTAAATACTTATTGATTGTAATAGCTATAACTGGAACACGAAAAAGTATATGTATATCTTTGTGAATGAAGAGACGTCTCATTGCCTATATGATTGTCTGTGCGCAAATGAGGAATCGATACAATATCTCCAATCTCCGGCTGTGTTGTTATGAATACTAAAGAGAGGAACGGAAGATCGGAAAACTTCGTTATTTTAAAAGGATAAGCTAAAAAACAAAACCTTCCGGCACTAGATGAAAGAGCATTTTTCAAAATGTACCAAAACGATCAAAAGATATCGTCTCTCCTGGAAAATAAACATGGTCAAAATAAATACTTCAATAACTGGTGTTTCATATATATTTTTAAACATCTGTTTTCAAAAACAAAATGTAGAAATAAAATATTTTTAGGCTTTTTCTTTTCATTTTTTTTTGGTCAAAATACGTCATTAGTTTTGGAAAAAAACCCAATGTGTTATTAATTTTCCATGGAGCTGTATGCGTGATAGGCAGAGTGATCTCCCCTTTTTCATTTATCTTTCAACCGTTTCACGTTAAACAAGGAAGAAGTTTATCATTTATTATTCATCGCAGTTCAAAGTTTAGAATAAAGAAAAGATGGGAACGCGATGGTTCAGTGTTTACGGCACTGGAATTCAAACTGAATGGTCCATTGTTCGATCCCCGTCAGGGTGAACTGCGTTGTGTCCTTGGGTAAGGCGCTTAATCTCGATTGTCCACGTGGGGGCTCGATGGCGCTGTGTACTAAGGCATACTGCACGTCGATGGTGCACTTGTCTTCAACCAATGAAAGCCCTGCTTCTGTAGAGTTAGTACGTTGGGTACTCTGACAGTTGGTCGCCTTCCAGGTACGCAGCGAAGGCTTTCAACTGTTCAAATCTTTGCGCATCAATTTCACCTGCATTGAAGAAAATATTTTCGCCTAAAGGTATTTAGATAGAAGCTTCATTTGTAACTGCCCATAGTTTTAGACGAAAAGTTAGGAAGATAAGAATGTCCTAATTTCAAACTGTTGCGATGCATTCGACGCGTCCGACGTGACCGACATGTCAAGAAAAAGAATATAACGTTTCTCTGCAGGACCCTTCAAACTGCTGCGTTGCGTCGATGCGACCTCGCAAAGATCGTTGTAAATATATTAGAATGATTTTCGGATACCCTTTATGGTATGGAGTTTTTACCTTTCACTCGACTCAGTTCTGATGAACTGCCGCAAAACACAACAGAAGCCTAGATTTTTATCTGCATGTGGAATTCATCTGTTTTGAGATTCGGAAAATTTCTTCAATGAAATCTGAAAACGTATTCTGTTCAATAAAACACTGAACGAAAACAGGGACACAGAATGGACATAATCATAGGTGTCTAAACGGTGGCACATGATTGTATGTTTGTATGTGAGTGTGTGGGGGGGTCGGTTTGGGTGTGTGTGGGGGGGGTGCGGAAGTGCCGGATTTTGCCTTGGTAAGGCCCTAAGCTATATGAAGCTTGGAGGCCCCTGCTGAAGACGGGAATCAAGTTCATGTGCTGATAAAATAAGTAATATCCTACGTGCTGTAAAATCTATAAATATACACTTTTGAACAAACTGAGGATTAAATCCTCGACAGAATGTTTGTAAAAATGCACGTTGTCAACTCTTTATTTTTCACCATAAAAACAGCGAGAATTCTTTCGAAGTATTAATAATTCCATGGTACGCACTGATGCAAGGAAATTACATGTCCAAAAAACAACAGCTATTTAGGGTAGGGTAAGGTAGGTAGTCAATATATACTGTTCACAAAAGTGAGAGATATTTGATAAAAGTGAGATATATGAAGAAATATATTTATATTTTCGTCAAAAAGACAGTTGAGGAATTGCAGTGTGACACCTGGTGAATGATTTCAACGACAGTTGGGTGTCTGAAAAGCACACATTCCACGCACTGAGCTGTAGAAGACATGAACGGTCAGTCAGAGAATTTATCACATTCAGTCCAAGACCTCAATACTTGTAAATCCTCCTCGGTTCGCGAGACAAGCGCGGATCCGACGTGGCATACTCCTTATCAAACGTCCAGTATCAGCTTGACTGATGTTATTCCATTTTTCCTGTAGTGCAGCGGCGAGTTCCTGAATATTGGTAGAGGGTCGTTGGCGTTGTCGTAGGCGCCTGCCAAACATATCCCAGACGTGCTCGGTTGGTGAAAGGTCTGGACTTAGTGCTGACCAAAGGTAGTATAGTGATGTTCTGCTCCTGGAGGAACTCTGTAGCGACACGGGCCCTGTGTGCTCTTGCATTGCCATCTTAGAAAATAAATCGACGGCCGTGACGTGGCGCAAATGGCACCACATGAGCTGCTAACACGTTGGGACGGCAGTACTGCCCTGTGACACGCCCTTGGATGACATGTAATGCTACTCTGCTTGTCATGGTTATGCCACCCCACACCATAACCGATCCACCGCCAAAACGATCGTGTTGCCTAACGGTTACGTCATGGTATCGTACGTTCCGCCGCCGCCACACTCTGTTTCACTTGTCGTTGAAGTCGGGAGTGAACCTCGATTCATCGGAAAACATGACGTTACTCCACCGATAATTGTCCCCGCGCTGTCGTGCTCCACACCAATTACGCCTTTCTGCGATGTGCCGTTCAGTTAAACGTGGAATTATTCGAGGTCATCGAGAGTACAAATTCCAGGCTATTTCGGATAGTCTGACCTTTGACTCGCACATCTGTCGCTCGGTGCAGCTGCTGTCCAATTTCTGAGGCACTTTGATGGCGGTTACGTAATGCTGTGGTTCGGATGAAACGATCCTGGTTAGCAGTTGTTGCCCTTGGACGACCTGACCGACGTCTGTCATCAACATTGCCTGTCTGACGGTAGCGTGACCACAACATGCTAATCACCGTTTGAGTAAGGTTGAGAATTTGAGCCACTGCAGTCTGCCTGTTGCCAGCTTCCAACATACCAACGGTACGTAAACGTTCGTCACGTGTCAGTCTTCGCATACCTCAAAAGTTACGTTTCGACCAGAAACTATTGATGAACGAGTTTATACAATGAAAAAGAACGATGAGACCTCCGAAAAGCCCTTCCAGTACAAATGAAAATTTCAAAACGTGCCCCACAGACATTAACGCGGCGATCGTGCGAAAAACCTGCACGAAGTTTTCATGGGCCGGTGACATTCATGATCCACACTAAACTTGGTAACATAGTGAGTGATGTGTCCAATCACGCGTATCCAATACCATTTTCCGAAAATATCAACATCAGTTTGGATATCCCCTACCTTTTTGAATAGTATATTAAGAAGTTAGTAATATGTGTTACAGGTATAGGTTGTCGAAGGGAGAGTGGGGGGGGGGGGGTGTGTGACATCTAGTCACGTGACCAAGTGACGTGATGTAGGGTTGTCATGGTAGCCCGCGTGAATGGCCATGTTGTGACGTCATTACCATTGCTATACGTGGTGTCAGTCGTTCATTTGTGTACTGAGGCCACTATCTTGGTCTCTGTGGCGACACGTGGTTGCTACGTGCCCTAAAGTGCTACACTAGGATAGGGGTGTGTTCGAATGAATGCGAGTCAATCTAATTATCCAAATGGACCCTACAACTAAAAATCGAAGAAATGGACATTGTTTGGCAAGGATTCTCGTTTTCTGCATATCCCAAGCACCACTCTGCCTACTCTCACTCTAGCGTTTAATCTAATCTTAGCTATCCTGGTTTTCGACCAATCCGATAACGTCATTCATCTAAGTACCGCCCACTTAGGGTTCCTAAGAATCAGTCCAAGAGTCAGCCGAGCAGTCACTGGAACAGCCATTGCTCTAACGACTCGAATCTTGCCAAGCATGTGAGCTATCGGGCAGTTGCTCGAACGAGTGACTCCATCCACATACGACTCATACTAGTATTTAAGGATACCTATGACATGGTATGTTCCATTTGAGGATATTTTTCAGGATACCTTTTCGGAGATACTTGTTGGGGATACTTTACTTGTTGAGGTTCTCTTTTAGAGGATACTTGTCGGATGATATCTATTCGAGGATAGCTATGTCACCTTCATGTAGCACCTGTTCGGCTCTCGGCTTCTTGGACTACTATCTTCTGTCTATCTGCCTCGATCAGCCTTCCCTGGTCTACAGGTACACTATCAGTTGTCTAGTTGCTACTGCAGCAAGTGGGAAGAGCAAAGAGGAGTAAATAGAACAGGCATTGCTCAGGCGACTTGAATCTTATCAAACAAATGGGCTATCGAGCAATTGCTCGAACGATTGATTTCTCGTACGACTCTTCGACTCGTCTGAGTATTTCGGGATACCCACGACATAGCTGCTATAGCGCTCCCCTAGCCCCCATTTGGTCTCTCTGTGGTTCCTAGCTCCGATGCGCCTTATACATGGCTTATGTATGGTTCTTATACCTGTTTTTTTTTCAATGATTGGCTTCCACTCTTCGTCGCCTGAGTGCTAGAAAGTCCCATGTCCCCTATGAGGCATAGGACATTCTAGCACACAGGTGACGTCTTTTCCACCACTATTACTGGTATGTACCAGCATTATTGGCTACAGCTATCTGCCTTATGTTAGAGTCTCTCCCACCATTACTACCGACTTGTAGTACGAATGTGGCTGTCAGTACCTATTACAACACTACAACCGCTACGGGTTACGATTAATATCTACCATACTTGGCTTCCCGTACTACGAGCAGTCGAAGACAGATTGTTTGCTCAAACAACTCTTCGACTCATCTCCGAAAAAAAGAGATTCTATATCCCCAAAAGAGATCCTGGGGTGCCGAAAAAGGTGGATGGTGATTTCAACAATCGAGCAGTGACTGGAACTTGCATTGCTCGGATGACTCGAATTTTATTGAGTAAATGAGCTCTGAAGCAATTGCTCGACCGCGTGGCTCCACATACGACTCTTCGACTCATCTCGGAAAAAGTGGTTTATTGAACCACAGCAGCTGAATCTCTTCATAAGGTGCATTTACTGTTTATCTTATCGGCGGTATTCGGAAACGCCTGAAATTTATTTCGTATTCGAAGAAAAACTGACAGCAGCTTTTTTCATTTCAACTCCCTTGAATATTGTATGTTTTAAAACATGAATAGAATTGATAATTGTGGGGGTGGGGATGGGGGGGGGAGATTGGGGGTATGGGACCCTCTCACGGAAAATCAAGTAAAAACTAGAAATTTCGATCAAAGAAATCGATAGATACAGCTATTATGCCACGTGCTTTAGTACTGGCATGGGGAACAGGGCACCGGTAAATAAATAAACAAATAAACAAAGAAACATACAATATCCAGTTTTTGCTCTCGAGATTGGATTTCGATTTCAAGAAATGGAGAGATTCTCCTATTCGCTGTTTTTAGCTCTCGCATGACAAATAGGGGGTCGCTAAAGTTAGTTAAGGGTGCGTGCCCCCTCCCCTCAACACACCAATAATTTATCCAGTTGGAATATTTTTTTTAAGATTTGAGTCTTAACTGGTGGAGGGCTAGATTATTTTTGGTGGCCTGAATTTGTTCATCACATTTGTTTATTACAAATGTTTGGAGAGTGCACATAGGCACTCTCCCATAATTTGTAATAAAACAAAAAAATACAGCAGTGCTGTGCGAAAAAGGACGATGATAATATGCCAATGGAGTTTTACTGAAAAGACCATATTTGAAATAATAAGACTGAGTATCACAAATGTAGTCATGTAAAACATTATGTTGAGGAAAAATCTGAGGAATAATTAATTTAAACATAAGCAGATCAATTTGAAAACAAATCAAAATATATTTGATTCTCAATCAATATATTGTGGAAGACAATGAAGATGGGGAGTTTTATTTATCTATTTTTTAAAATGTTTTTAGTATCTTTCTTCAGTAAATATGCAGTTTTCAGAAACTTGTGCATGAGGAACATAGAACATTCTAGTGCTCTGGAAACAAAAGTTTTGCTGACAATTGTTAAGCCAAAAATGAAAGGGAATAAACCTTTTTTTCAAAGAATGCATCTGAAATTATAGAAAAAAACATGACATGAAGAACAAATATAAAGATTATTTTGTTTGCAAATCACGTAGTCTTGATGATTTCTTTAAGCACACACCATATTTTTTTTCATTCACTTTTCCAACAGCACTGAACGTTCCGAATACGACTGGCATTTTCCGTAAATACGATCAATTCTATCGGGGTTTTCTATCATTAACCTCAAGAGTACACATCGAACGTAAAAAAAATTAACTCGTTACATGGTGTCTGGACGATTCGGACCGTGTACGATTCGGACCAGATTTTTATAAAGGACGTTTCGGCCCAGATCTATTGACGATTCGGACCATATTTCTGACCGATTCGGACCAGATTATTGGACGATTCCGACCATGTTTGTGGACGATTCGGACCAGGTTTCTGGGCGATTTGCCCAACAGACACGCAAACTACACAAGCCAGCACAGACATACACACATCACAAGACAGCACTGACTTGTCTTTTGAATTAAATAGGCCTAGAGCTTTATGTGCCAATTTCAGTGAGCCATTTTCATTAATTTCACTGAAAAAAATACCGACGTACCGGTATTGTTTGTAGTTATCACAACAGATAATTCTGAGAGTAATTATGAAACAACTAATCCTGTGCTTCTGGGTCATGTCAGGGAAGAGGAAAAAAAACGTGACGTCAACATTGACCTGGCTGTTTTTATTTGCAATGCATTTTGGGTCCGTATACCGAATTTGGTCAAAATCGGCCCTGTAGTTGGCTCGTTGCTAAGGGGCGCTCTCGTTGCTGGGGAAGTCACGTGACATCAACATTCACTGTTTTCATTTGCAATGCATTTTGGGTCCGTATACCGAATTTGGTCAAAATCGGCCCAGTAGTTGGCCCGTTGCTAAGAGGGAGCTCTGGTTGCTAGGAAAGTCACGTGACGTCAACATTGATCTGTCTGTTTTCATTTGTAATGCATTTTAGGTCCGTATACCGAATTTTGTCAAAATCGGCCCAGTGGTTAGCCCGTTGCTAAGGGGCGCTCTGGTTGCTAGGGAAGTCACGAGACGTAAACTTTGATCTGTCTGTTTTCATTTGCAAAGCATTGTGGGTCCGTATACCTAATTTGGTCAAAATCGGCCCAGTAGTTAGCCCGTTGCTAAGGGGGCGTTTTGGTTGCTATGGAAGTCACGTGGCGTCAACATTGATCTGTCTGTTTTCATTTGCAATGCATTTTGGGTCCGTATACCGAATTTGGTCAAAATCGGCCCAGTAATTAGCCCGTTGCTAAGGGCGCGCTCTGGTTGCTAAGGATGTCACGAGACGTCAACATTGATCTGTCTGTTTTTATTTGCATTACATTTTGGGTCCGTATACCGAATTTGGTCAAAATCGGCCCAGTAGTTAGCCCGTTGCTAAGGGGACGCTCTGGTCGCTAAGGAAATCACGTGGTGACACCGTGACCTGTCGGTTTTCGTTTGCAATGCATGTTGGTTCCATGTATCAAAATTGGTCAAAATTGGCCAGGTAGTTTGCCCGTTTCTAGGGGCGTGCTTTACTTGCTATGGACGTCACGTGACACAATCAGTGACCCATTGAAAAAATGTAACCTCATTTGTCCCCGGTTCCTTTGGGAAAAATCCCTAAAAGTTTAACCAGCCAGAGTCATTCTCGTGAAGTCTCATCTCGGTAACTACTTCCTACGTTAAAAAAAAAAAAAGTGTGAAATTAGTATAAAGGACTCACGAGTTTCGACGTCGGCTTCGCCTCCGTCTCTACTCGGGCGCCTCCGACGCCTTCGTCCTTTATAACAAATTCACATAAACGAAACAGTATTTGCGTTTGACTGAGTATGAAACATAAGCAAGTAAAATGCTGGCTGTTGCTCTGGTACACTTTTTTATCAGACTAAACTGGACTAATGCCACACCTACAGTAGGTCATACAACAGAACATGGCCCAGTATAACCTAGGTTATTTGGAGTAACGGTATAATTAAATAAGATGATTTCAAAGAAGTCTCGAGTTTTCAAACTCCATTCCTTGCGAACGGTGGCTCAGTGGTTACGGCATTGAACTTCATAGCGAGAGGTTCACTGTTCGAGACCCGCCAGTGGTAACGGTGTTGTGTCCTTGGGCAAGACACTTAATCCCGATTGCTCACGTGGTGGGGGGGGGGGGAGCACGGTGGGAATGTGTACAAAGGTGTAATGCACGTCTCTGGTGCATCTGTATTCAGCCAATGCTAACACTGCTTGTGTGGAGTTAGTACGTTGGTGAGTCTGACACTTGCTTGTCGTTGCTCGGAGGTTTTCTCTGGGTACTCAGGCGTCCTCCACCCCTAAAACTGTCCGACACGAGGTGACCCTGGTGTAAGACGTGCCATCAAGAAAGACATGTCTTGATTATGTAGTATTTGACCAGTCGGGACTTGAACCTCATAGTCATGACAAATCAGTTATATACTACCATCCCACCCCAACCCCTTCTCCCAATCGTCAATGGATATTATCACTTCAAAAGTGAAAGCAAACTGGTGGCGGCAGAACGGGAGTTTATGCAATACCGTAGCTTATAACTCTTCAACGGTATTTTCTGCTGATAATGATCGAATGCAGAGGGGTGACTCTATTAACCCTTTACCCAACCTAACGGTAAAAACCGGCCAGCGCTATTCACAAAAATCGCCAATTAGTTTTCGCCAATTAGTTTTCATTATTTTTTCATTTTTTGTCTCGAAAACATAGGTTATGGTCCCTCTTTGGAACGAGCTCGTCGAGCACGTTCCAATGAGGGGTCATAACCTATGTTTTTGAGACAAAAAATGAAACAATTGGTTATTCAAACATTTTGTTTAAAAGTGTCGTCTGCTTTTCATGTTAGGTAAAGGGTTAAAATGGGACAAAGCCTGTTTGCTTATTGTTGCAAACTGAACTATTTTTTTTAATAAGATCAAGTGTTTCCAAACTTTCTGCTACTACAGAGAATAATAAACAAGTACTGTTAGTCAAGCTTCCATGCCAATTATTTCGCTGTATCAGTAAAGGACTACAGGAAGCCATGTCATTGTCTTCGCTCATTGTGACAATCACAAGTAAACTGGTACGCAATGTACTGTTATCAAGTTTCTTTCTGTCATTAAGGTGCTATATTACTTAGGGGAAATTTAGCTTGACAATTGATGACATGTTATTTTCGATGCCGTCAAAAATGTTTTCAATTTTGGTGTTAAAAATTAGAAAGAATTGTTCATAAATACGGATGGACAACAAAACGCCATAAGTTATTATTCTGTTTAGATTTTTGACACCATCGAAAATAATTTCAAGCTAGCATTCCGTTACTTGAAGGTCACATTAAGATGATGGTTACATGACCAAAAATGGTTGAAAATTTGTGTTCGAGTTCAAAAGATTATGGGCACTTTCTAAGGTAATAAAATTAGTTTATTTCCAAACAATGAGTTATGTGGAATCTACAGTTGCAGAAGAAAGATATTTTGTAAGAAAGTTATTTTGTAAGAAATGATGATAAAAGGAAAAATAAAAACTCACCAAAAGATATGTCTTTGATTTTCATCAAACTTTCCCAGCACAGGGTTAATAAATGTCTAAATATTCCCCCAAAAGTGATGTAAAAAGTGCACAAGAAAACACCCCACAACAATGAAGTCACAAAAATCCTGAAAACATCCTTCAATTGGATTGATGAAAAAATGAGATATTTTTGTTAACCATGTGGATGAGTGTCATTGCGTCCATTTTAGGGGAGCTGTTTATGACAGCATGCTTTACCTGCCTAACCCAGGTCACATGTACTGACCAGCAACCTGTGATCAAAGTTCACACTGGTACTTCTGAAATATATAAACTGCGAGCCCCCAGAACCCCCCCCCCCCCCCTTAATTGGACACCATGGCACCCAGCCACCTGGTTATACAAAAATATTTAATTTCTTCATTCCATTTGAACACAAATATATTTTTGAACACAAGCAAAATTTCCAGCCATTTTTGGTTAAATAACCAAGAACTTTTGGTTGATCTACATGAAGCTAAATTATTTTCTTCCCTCACCTAGACAATGAAAGTACTAAACTTAACCTTTTAACTAACGAATCGCCCGCATCCACCCGTATCCACCCGCATCCACCCGCATCCGCCCGCGTAATATGCAAATTCAGCAGTTGAAAAAATATTATTTTTCAAAAAATTTCCACAAAACCATATCATGTAACACCTCGTTGGAACGAGCTCGTCGAGCTCGTTCCAACGAGGGGTCACATGATATGGTTTTGTTGAAATTTTTTGAAAAATTAAAAAAAATGATATTTAATATAATAAATTTTGATATCGTCTGCGTTGGGTAAAGGGTTAAACATCTTATTAACCCGATTTGTTCGAAATTTTATCTGTGATAAGGCACAAGAATGCTTGTTGTTGCTTTAACTTACCAAATTTTCTAAAACAAGCATTTTTTCTGAGAGTACCCATATTAAAATAGTCAGCACAGATATCGGGATAAAGTTTACAACAAAACTTGGAACAGCAAACATTCTCAACAGGTGATGATGCAAACAGACTGCAAAGTGTTTTCAGATTTTCCATTCAGGATCGACCGGAAACACAAGTCAAACATGTCAAATTTTGTAAAAAGTCACCATTTTGTACATTACTACTGTTCAAGCTACCATGAGGACACAGGATTAAACTTTTAATAATAAAACATAACAGCGAAATTGTTTCTCTTGCATCACTACATAAAGCTATCCATAACAGTTGGTCCCTTCTTGTTGTTAGTAGACAAAATCTCTACATAATCTTATCAAATTGTCAAAATGTGCATCTTGCCGAGAGAACCGATCTTCATGCAGCCAATAAAGAATTAGGTTACAATATAATTTACAACTGAAAATATTCTCGACATCAAGTCCCCTGAGTTCCCATGTGTTTTATGCGCCAGTAGGCACATAGAACACATTGGAACTCAGGGGGCGATCTCATGATGCGAACAGATATGCAAAGTGTTTTCAGATTTTCCATTCGGATCTGACGGGAAACACTAGCCAAACTTCCCAAAGTTTGCAAAACAAATCACCAGTTTTGACAGTACTGCTAATCACGCATCCATGACGGCTCAGAGTTAAACTTTTCAAAATAATATACAACGGCAAAGTTGTACCGCTTACATGTCCGCATAAAGCTATACACAACAATTCAACCTATTCATTTTTCAAAAGAAGAAAATGGGTTCTTAAACACCGAATTCTCAAGAAATGTATGTTTTTCTGACAATACCCATCTTCGTGCAGCCAGAACAGGCATTTTTACGAATATGAAAAATTATTTTTAATTTTTTTCAATTCCAACTGATAGAAAGGTGAATACAAAGTTGGCGAATTTTGATAACAAGGAGACGATACTCCAATTCAAACCACCAAAAATGAGTGAGAGTTTAGTCAGAGAGCAAAACGTACAACTGCAACTTTGTTCCACTATGAATGCGCCACCTTGTCATAGTCAACATTTTGAGAATACACTTCTGGGAATTCGCATGTTAAAATAGGCCATTCTTGCCCAAAATGCATTTCGTTTGGAATTTTGTGGCCGACAAGGATTAACGTGGGCAATACCACATATTTAGTCAATAGTAAAACATTATTCTCCATACATGTTGATGGTTTCAACGAAATCATACACCACAATTTTTAGAAATGTGTCAAAATGGTCGATGCCCTAAATTCTAGCAGATCGCCCAGTGGGTGCATACATTGTCCAGCGCAAACAATAAGAAGTGAATCGAGCAAAGCGAGGGGAGACAATGTACAATAGAGATGGACAACGCGCAGAGAAACCGAACCGATATCGATACCGTGGTTATAGTAATTACGGTACTTGTGTCATCAGAAAAGTCCAATCTGAAGGAAGAAAAAGGAGAGATATAATGTCAAATGTCTGATCACAGATGTAATCAGCGACTATCATAGGAACTGTGGATGACGACAGTCGTTTCTAGTCGGATGTGGCAAAAGCACTGATAACCGTGTCAATATCGTCAAAAATACCAAATTTCCCCCGCCGAGCTGTATATAGCTCCCCCCAGATGTGCCCGTTTTCACTGACAAAGTTGGTTTTCATTTAACCTTGTTCAACTGTACTATCACATAAGTTTATAAGGTGTGACACTAGTTGTGGATGCAAATGAACTACAGGCCGAATTAGCCATTCCATATGCACCAATCACAGACAAATAGATATAACGTTCCCCGAGTTCCAATGTGTTATATGTGCCTATTGGCACATAGAACAAATTGGAACTCAGGGAACGATTATTTATTTATTTATTGGTGTTTAAGGTCACATACTTATGCACAATAGCTAATCGTGACCGTGACAGTTTTATGGGTGGAGGAGGCCGGAGTACCCGGAGAGAACCACTGAGAATCGACGAGCAACTGTCCGCTCCTCAACATTCTAACTCTGTTCGAGCTCCTTTCAAGCAGGGTTAAAGCGATTGAGGACATGTGCACCGTCAACGTGCAGTACGCCTTAGTACACGGCGTCGCCGTGCCTCCATGTAGGCAACCGGGATAAAGTGCATTGCCCAAGGACACAACGCGGGTCGTCCCGGACGGGGATCGAACTCGGGACTTCTAGCATAGAATTACTCAGGGGACGATAAGTGGACACAAGATAAATGACTATTCAGAGTAACAACCCACTTCGAACCCGAAGGTGATATCTTCATCCTCGTGTGATTCGGTATTATATCTGATAAGACAGATAAGACAGATAAAAAAATGCTTTTAAATGGGGACACATTACAGCAGCAACCGCAAATATTGTTCAGATAAGGTGGGTAGGAGAGTAAGCAGTGATATGTTTCTCATACGACATATGTGATAACATTTGAGTGTTGTTGATGACCTTCATTCAACAGAAAGCTGAAAATTGAAATTATATTTACCGTTCGTTGTCCAAGTTTTAGTCATTTATTTATTTATTGGGGTTTAAGGTCACATACTTACGTACAATGGATAATCGTGACTGTGACGGTGTTACGGGTGGATGGCCGGGGTACTCGAAGAGAACCACCGAGATCAACGAGGAACTGACAACTCCTCAACATTCTAACTCTGTTCAAACTCCGCTCAAGCAGGGTTATAGCGGTTGAAGACATGTGCACCATCGACGTGCAGTACCCCTTATTACACGGCGTCATCGTGCCCCCATAAAGGCAACCGGGATAAAGTACCTTGCCCAAGGAGACAACGCGGGACGTCCAGGACGGGGATCGAACTCGGGACCTCAATCATAGAAGTCCAACAGTCTACGACTGAGCCACCGGGCTCCCTAAGTTTTATGTCGAGAACCGGGGCTTTATCGCTGATGAGAAAAATAGATTCACGCCGCGTATTCAGTCGAAACTCAAGGAGTGTCGCCTGAATCCGTGCGTGAACGTATGTCTCGCCGTAACGAACACGCCCGTTTCACTTTTGTTGGGGTGGTTCTTATCGTGAAGGGGTTAATAACTTTTCCTCGAAAAGCATAAATCAACAGGGGTTCATTGAAAACAACAATTTTATGAAAATTTGTGACATGAAATCCAAAAGAGTAAGAAAACAAAACGTCAATCACCCCCTACCCACACAGTTTTTGAGTCACCTGCGGGCCCGCATTTTCTTTTGTCGCTGGTTTTTCCTCCTTTTCGCTGGTATTTGTTCCTTGGTCGCCTTTTCACCTTCACCCTTTCATTGCCGTCGCACGGCCACTAACGTATTGTCACTTTATTGACGCCTTTCCTCCAACAAGTGACGGGATGTCATTCTACCACTGCCGTCGCACGGCCACTAGCTTATTGTCACTTTACTTTACGCATTCCACTCAAGCAGTCGCCACCATTGGGGTTAAACTCTCCCCTACGTTTATCTCAGAATAATGTTCATACAGGCAAAGCCTACTCTGCCTATGTACGGCTTGCCTTCTAAAACAGGTAATGCCGTTTACCTAAATGCAAATTAGCTCTCTGAGCTCGTACTTCGTGTTTCTTCTCCTATTCTCATATATGGCCACCGACGTGGGCCGCGGCTGTTCCTACTCTAAATATGAGTTCTGTGGCACCCCTACGTCACAACGTGCCTATACTTTCGCACCGATGCGGCATCTCCTCTAATCTATAGCACGAGACATCCCCCACCTACACGCAACGACGCATAGCCTTACATTCCTTCAGACTGGAATGAATCTTTCGAGAAACATCCCCAATTTTTATTTAGATAGCCAGAACATTAATTCTCATAGTGGAGAGGATAAGTGCGATTTTTTATGAAAATAGTTCACTTGATGATACAAGCATGAAATTTTCACCATGTTTTCTTTAGATATTGTAGAAAAACCTGAGATAGTTGGCCACTGAAAATTAGGCCATTTTCAAGATGGCCGACATTTCTAAAAATAGATGGGCGGCCATAATGTTTTTGTCAATGAAGTTTTGTCAGGGCTTTATAGTCTGGCCGCGGTGACTTGATATCAGGCTCTACTTGAAGGACATTTGCAACAAATAGGACAACCACATTGACAGGCGCAGATATTGCTACTTCCGGAACGGCTGACTCTTTTTTGTCAGCTTCAAATGTGTTGAAAACTAGGCACGCACATTAGGTTACAGCTGCTGCTCTGTTTAGTCTCATGAAAACTGCTTTTAATAAGAGTGAAGGTCCATTTCTTGACAAAGCAGAGGAGTTCAAAGTTTTTATTCAGTGGCGTGGTGATCAAGAAAAGATCCCACAGTTTCAGTTCTGGTCCACAATTCTAAAACTAGAGTCGTTGATACTTTGTTTTGTCCGCTCATATCGTGAAATTGATTTCCTGCTATACAAAGAATCACTAGCTGAACTTATTCCCAACTTCTTTGCCCTGGACCATATAAATTATGCCCGATGGCTCCCGGTTCACCTTCGTGATATGGTCGGGCTTGAGACTTTACATTCTGATATATATACAGAATTTTGCAAGGGTCATTTTGCTGTCCACAAAACTGAACGAGTGTTCTCTGGTATCGCAATCGATCAAGCTCACGAGCAAAATAATCCCATAGTTAAGGGTGACGGTGGAGCTATTGGGTTAACAGAAGACCCAGCAGCACTGAGGCGATGGATGATAGCGGGGCCGGAAATAAGCAGGGTTATCGATGAATTTGCAGATGCAGCTGGCAAATCAGAGTTGAAACGAAACAGAAGACACCATGACGATACCCCTGCTGCTCAGAAGGACTCTCAGGATAAAGTCTGTAGACTAATTTCAACAATATCTGAGTATGGCAGTCCATTTAAAGAATATTCACAAGACCTTTATTCCCTCGATATCAAAGTTGCGGATAAAAAGGTAAACGAGTCGATGGCTCAGCTTTTACCTGTTAGCAGAAAACAATATGATAAATTCCTGAAAAAATCGACAACTAATGGACAAGAAAGTTTTCATGAACCCTTGGCAAGAAATAAGCTTTCCCTTTTCAGCAAAAAATCAAGCCTCATACTACGGAGGGGAATCTGAAAATAGAGAATTTGAAAAATGACTTTCAACTTTTTTCACGACTTTTTATATCGTGCCAAAATCGACAGTGTGACCTTCAAAACCTTTTTCAACATGAAAACCAACAGTACCCACCATCATTATCACACAGTGGTATGCTCAACTCTGGAGTAAAATCACAGCTGATGGACATTTTAGAGACAGGGATAGCTGTTCCAGTAGAAGTGCCTTATACTGAAGTTATGATTATAGATGGTGCGGCTTTGGTCAATGCAAAACCACCCGGAACTGCTAAAACATTTGATGACTATGCTGCTGTTATTGTACCATAAATTGTAAAATGTGCACAAAAATGTACAAGAGCAGATGTTATTTTTGATGTACACCTCGAAAGTAGCCTCAAAGCAGGAACTCGACAGAAAAGGGGAGCTGAGTTTCAAAGAAAAGTGGTCGGTAAGAGTAACGTACCAAAGTCGTGGAGCAATTTCCTGGGGAGTGATGAAAACAAAACTGAACTGTTTGGATTTTTAGCAGATAGAATTGTAAATGCTCAGACAAACAGCCTTATAGTTGTCACTAAAGGGGAAGGTGTTGCCTGTAATAAGGAACTGAACACAGATATGCTGTCACCCTGTAACCATGAAGAGGCAGACACCCGTATGTTTGTTCATGCCAAACATGCGACTGTTGTTACAGGTTTTAATAGCATGACTGTTGTTACTTCCGACACAGGTGTTTACTGACCTTCAGATTAATTCAATGTGGTTAGCTTTTGGGAAGGGACAACACTTCCGCTGGCTCCCAGGCATTACCAAATCAATTGGACCTCAGTCAAGTTCTTTACCTTTCTTTCATGCTTTTACAGGGTGTGATACAGTGTCTGCCTTTGTGGGAAAAGGAAAGAAATCTGCTTGGCAGGCATGGAATGTGTATTAGGCTGCAACAGAGGTTTTCTGTCGACTCAGTTCACCACAGAATGAAGTTACAGAGGCAGACATGGATATCTTGGAACATTTTGTTGTTGTCATGCACGACCGTTCAAGCACAACATGCAGAGTAGACGAATGTCGCCTTGATTTGTTCGCTCGAAAGTGACGTCCATACAATGACATACCACAAACTATGGCATCCCTATATGAGCATGTTAAAAGGGCAGTTTTCCAAGCGGGTCATGTTTGGGGCCAGGCTTCTTCTCCAGTGCAACAGTTACCAGATCCTATCAGCTGGGGTTGGCTTAAACACAACAATTTGTGGGAGCCACACTGGACTACACTCTCTGCTATAGCAGAGTGCTGTCAGGAACTACAGAAGTGCTGCTGCAAGCGTTCAACATGTACTGGAAATTGCAAATGCTACCGCACAGGATTGTCATGCACTGCACTTTGCTCCTGTAACTGCCAAGAAAGCAGTTAGTATCAACAAATACACCTGTGATATATGCGGGCATCGATTCTAAATGCATGAGATACAAAAACATTGGCATTGATATTGCAGATTATGAGGTTTATTTTGAAAATACGTGTACGTTTAAAAAAGAAACAATTTGAGCATACGAGTTATTTCCCTTGCCATATATTTCCACAGCCTTTTAAACCACAATTGTCGTTGCTATTCATTATTTCAATTCATATTCAGTCTTGGTTTGCATAAAGGAATGATATAACAGTAGAAAAATAAAATTGCTTTAATGCTATATGTTTCACTCATATATGCTGCACTCACATCACCAATAGTGCAGATTTTTTTCACTTCCGTGGCCATCTTGAAAATAATAAGATATTTCGTGGCCAACTATCCTAAAGTACTCTATATACCAAAAGTGACTCCCATACCATCATGCTTGTATCACAAACTGAACTATTTTTATAGCAATGCGCCCCACTATCAGTTTGATAGCTTCTCTTGAACTCGGCCGCTCAGATCTGTCTTAATTTAATACTCGCTTTAAAATTCCCTTGAAAGACTCGAATTTTGGTATCCATGATATTCGGTGACAGGATAGATGAGTAATATGGGTGTGTGTCCAGAACATGTGTGATGCACTGTTTTCCAACAATTACATATTAACTGGCCATAATTACCCAGATAATGATTACAGGATAATACTCCTCTGATCAGTTATGAGATAGCCCATGTGGCGTTCAACAAATGCGCCATAATGAACATTAAATTCCATACTTCGTTTGCAGCTCTTGAATTATTGCTGGCCTGTTTAAATGACAAATGAGTCTTCGGTGTCTGTCATAAACCTATCTTTACGTTTTATGTTTAACCCATTCAGAAGAATTATCGAAAATATTTACACATTTAAACAAGAAAATCGCAACTTTTAGCTATAACCTTGACATTTTAGTCAACAGATTTATTTATTTATTGGTGCTTAACGATACTTTCGACAACCAGGGTCATCTCATGACGGATAGTTTTACGGGCGGAGGAAGTCAGAGTTCCCGGGGAGAACCACCGAGCAACGGCGAGCAACTGACACACCAAAGCACAAACTCCACACAAGCCGGATAGCATTAGTTGAAGGCAGGTGCACCATCGTCGTGCAGTATGCCTTAGTACACAGGGCCACCATGTCTGCACGTGGGCAGTCGGTATGACGTGCCTTGCTCAAGGATACAACGCAGTTGCACCTGGCGGGGATCGAACCGTGGATATTTCGGTTTGAAGTCCAATGTCGTAACCTCTGAGCCACCACATTTCGGGTAGAACAACTGAAATTGTTTTAGTCAACAGATAGATTATTTCCGTGGGCAAATGCCAATCACCGGGGAGGTATCGTGTGAAGGTATTATTAGTTATCCTTGTGTTTTCCAAGGGTGTATGGGAATTTACACCGGTTTGAGAACTCATGCACCCTGAGGCGAAGCCGAAGGGTGTATGAGTACCCAGACCTGTGAAACTCCCATACACCATGGAAAACACAAGGATAACGGATTTATTTCCAAGAATTTTGGTGTACTTAATACTTTAACCTAAATTGTGGAAAAACTGACAGAAAATTTGTACTTTGTAAGTTTCTTAATAAATCCAGACGGGGCGCGGTGGCGTTGCGGTAACTGGTTCTTGTCAGATCACCGAAGTTAAGCAACGCCGAGCCCGGTTAGTCCTCGGATGGGTGACCGTCTGAGCGATCGATTCGGACTCCCGCGTTGTTTCCTTGGACAAGGCACTTAACCCCAGTTGTCCACCTGGGGGCACTAAGGCGTACTGCATGTCGACGGTGTGCATGTCTTCAACCAATCTAACCCTGCCTGTGCTGCAGTGCGGAGTTAAGAAGATGTGGAGCTGGCAGCTGCTCGTCGTTGCTTGGTGGTTCTCTCCGGGTACTCCGGCTTCCTCCACCCGTAAAACTGTTACGGCCATGATTAGCCATCGTGCACAAGTATGTGACCTTAAACACCAATAAAAAATACAAATAAATAATACAACCAGACAAATATGGATGTCATTGGAACTGGCTCAATGGGCCAGTTCCAATGACATCCATATCTGTAATATTTTATTACACATAAATATTAAATTTCCTGAATTTTTATTTTTGTTCTAACATAAGAGCAGAAGGTATGAATTACTAATTAAAAATGGAAACTCTTTTGCCATATACCCCAATATTGTGTATGCTTGTTTTCACATCACGGTTAACCACGGTGTAAAAAAAGCTACTGTGGATTGCAAGTTTCACCGTATCTCTCAGCCAATCAAAATGCAGCATTTGTTTTCATTTGGAAATAACACCTGTTGTAGACATCGGTATCCAGAATATAGCGGAATGGGAGGGTGATGTGTATACCTGATTTGTTCAAACTATAATGATTTAAGCCCCGACTGATAAGATATTCTAGCTACATCATCCAATCATCCAGGCATCGTTTTGCAGAAGGTATGCCAAGATGATAATGTTGGAATATTATTAAGTGGCAATTTGTGCTGAAAAACCTTCTTGGAAATTTGTTTGAAGATAAATAAAATAAACACGTAGCAGTCTGGGCGCAACTTCTCTTGTAGTTAACCCTTTACCTAACATGAAAAGCAGACGACACTTGCAAAAAAAATTCTTGAATAACTAAATTTTTTCATTTTTTTGTCTCAAAAACATAGGTTATGACCCCTCGTTGGAACGAGCTCGACGAGCTCGTTCCAACGAGGGGTCATAACCTATGTTTTTGAGACAAAAAATGAAAATATTTTGAAAATTAATTGGCGATTTTTGAGAATAGCGCTGGCCGGTTTTGGCCGTTACGTTGGGTAAAGGGTTAACACGTACGGTATCCAAATTAGTGATTATGGATGCCCAACAGCCCAAATCGGATATCAGAGACATCAAATTTGTACTATAAGATAAGATAGATTCAGCAAATACACCCGAACAAATGGTGCAGATTGCTATGTATATACAAAATTATTATAAACAGGATCATAAAACATACTAATTATAATGACAGACATAAATCATATTACAAATAAGCCCCTCTTGTTGAGGAAGAGCTGGACCATGTTACAAATAACATTCCATGCACTGGATTATCATTAGTCATTATGACTTTAAATTTGTCCATTTTATCCATTCGTCGGAAGGAAGCCAATTTTGTCGTCAGAAATTGCGCGAAATAATTTTTCTCTTAATGGTGCATAAAGCGGATAATCCATTACGAAATGCCATTCCGATTCCACCTCCCCCATTGTACACGCTTCGCATATTCTGTGTTCCATCGGACGAGGAGGTTGTAAATGCCTTCCACGTTCGATTCACAGTGTATGGTTGCTGATGCGTAATCGCGTGAAATTGTTTCTAGCTTCAATGGAAGAGGTGTGAATGAGATACGGTTCCATTCGATAATCTACTTTGAATAGTCGATGAGCCCTAAGTTTGTTTTTTTTTCCTATTCCCTTATTATCATTGTGTATATCTTCTTTAAATAATTTAATATGGTCCAATTCATGTTTGGATATTAGAAGATTAATTTACCTTTTGGAAATTTCAGTTTCGTTCAAACTGTTAAATCCAAGTCCGTTAAGCTTTTCACTCACTGAGTCCGTGAGTTTACATTTCTTAGCTTCCAGAAAACATCATTCAGAATAGTAGCGGCGGAAGTAGTAAGCATTTTACTAGTATAATTTGCGAATCGTACTAAAGCATCCAATGTCATTGGACATAGACTAAGCTCCGCGCGTAACGCATGGTTGGAGAAATATTTACCTATATTTAAGATCCGTTTACAGAACTTGATATGAGCCCTTTCACTCGGTGCAGTATCTCTATTCCGTATATTCAGTTCCGTCGACAACATTTCATTGCCTATAATAATTTCGACTTAATTAGTTTATCAAAGAGCTTAGAAAAGACAACCACGGTTGGTGTGTATTTCTTTTTGAACGAGCTGTGTAAGCTATTACAGGGCCTTGAGCCCTTTAAAACTAAGTTCAGTTTGTGCATGTTTCAGAACGTCATTTCCCGAAAAGGTTAACCCAAGATATGTGTATTTTGAGGTACATTCCAGTTCTTTGCCCCCTACTGAAAATGTAGGGACATTCGTCATTTTTCGGGCCTTAAAAATCATATATTTCGTCTTGTCTATGTTTATCGACAAGCTGTTTTGCTTTCTATAAGCTTCTAGTCTGTTCAGACAGTTCTGTAGGCCCTTTTGAGAGTCTGGGGTCAGCACTAGTGGCTCACAGTCTTTATCAAAACTCCCACTGATGTCATCTATAAATATCTTAACCTTTTACCTAACATGAAAAGCCGACTACACCTGCAAAAACAATTCTTGAATAACTAATGTTTCCATTTTTTCAAAAACATAGGTTATGACCCCTCGTCGGAACGAGCTCGACGAGCTCGTTCCAATGAGTGGTCATAATCTATGTTTTGAGACAAAAAATGAAAAAGATAATGAAAATTAAGTGGCGATTTTTGAGAATAGCGCTGGCCGGTTTTGGCCGTTACGTTGGGTAAAGGATTAAACAATGTCGGCGAAATGGTACACCCCTGACTCACATCCAGTTGTTGATAACACGGGTGGTCCAATACCCCGATTTGTTTTTATGCAGTACTGACTTGATCGATAGAGCGATTCTATTATTTGTGAAACAGGTCTTGTGCCTCCATTTTTTCCAAAAAGTATTGATCGATCCACAGTGTCGAACGCGTTCTTATTTATATTTATTTATTGGCGTTGAAGGTCACATATTTCTGCACAATGGCTAATGATGACTGCGACAGTTTTACAGGTGGAGGAAGCCGGAGTACCCGGAGAGAACCACCGAGCAACGGCGAGCAACTGCCAGATCCCCAACATACTAACTCCACACAAGCAGGGTTAGAATTTGTTGAAGACAAGTGCACCATCGACGTGCAGTACGTTTTAGTACACAACGTCACCGTGCCCCCACGTGGGCAATGGGGGTGAAGTGTCTTGCCCAAGGACACAACGCGGTTGCCGCAGGTGGGAATCGAACCGAGGACCTCTCGGCTTGCAGCAACATAAAAATGTTTCAACAAATTTCAACAAAACCATATCATGTGACCCCTCATTAGAACGAGTTCGTTCCAATGAGGGGGTCACACGATATGGTTTTGTTGAAATTTTTTTTAAATTTAAAAAATGATATTTAAAAATAATAAATTTTGATATCGTCTTCGTTGGTAGGAGTGTTAAACTGGGGAAATTCCTAGTTGCAATATGTGAAACATTTGCTGCTTGATTTTTGTTTATTTTTGACATCAGTGTGTAGAGGATTTAGTCAACTGTTTGTGGTATGTGTATGATACAGGCTGTCAAATATTTTGTTTTATCTGTCATTTCCCTTTAATATATGTGTGAGGTATACATCTTCAGGGGAGCGCGGTGGTGCGGTGGTTACGGCATTGAATTTCAAACCGATTAGTATTGAAATTTAATATAATCGAAGTTTTAAGTGCACATACCGTATATTTTTCTGAATAAAAGAGGAAAATGTGTTTGGGGATAGAACCATTTGTTGAGCAAAATGTTACCAAGATTCGAACTTAAGAGATATATGGAGATAGAACGTTTTAGTCCCAGAAGGTCACCATTTTCTGAGGAATCTATAGGACAACTGTAAAAGCTGTAATTAAACTTAGCATTTATATAGTGTCTAAACATAAATCTTGAGCCATCATGCTGCACTGCAAAAAATATAGGTTCTCTTTAGAACCAAAACTGGTTCTAATCTTGTCCCTGAGATGGAACCAGTTCTGTTTAAACAGTATTTATTTCAAATCAAATAAATTTATAAAGATTAACATTAAATATTAATAGAATTAAACATAAATTGAGGGGGTTTCAGCCGTAAGTTTAGAGCCTATACAAGGTTGTCTCAAATCATTATTAAGCAAAGGAGGTATGAAAAGTTGGCATATCGAACAAGTTTTGGTTCTATACAGAACCAAAACTGGTTCGATATGCCAACTGTTCATATCTCCTTTGTTTCAAAATGTTGCATAAGCCCCACGTTTACTGATGAATTTACTTCAGATCATGTAATATTCTGTTAAAACTGAATGCTAATCTTAGTAAATTTATTTCATTTGAAATAAATACTGTTTAAACAGAACTGGTTCCATCTCAGGAACAAGATTAGAACCAGTTTGGGTTCTAAAGAGAACCTATATTTTTTGCAGTGTGACTGTCGAAACTTCTCTCAACTGTGTGTATTGGAATTTATACCATGATTACCTATTCTACTATACAAAAAGCCTATGACATAAATTTTTAGCTTTATACGCCAACCGTGGTGAACATGCCAGCAATGGGATTCCAGTAGTTATTATTTACACCAACAGTGTAACTACATCCAAGTTGGCCTTTGGTCACCACGACCTGATTGCAAACTTGTCTAAATTTATCGCTCGCCGCATGGGAGCGCGGTGGCTCAGTGGGTAGAGGTGCAGGCTGCAAGCTGAGAGGTCCTCGGTTCGAATCCCACCTGCGGCAACCGCGTTGTGTCCTTGGGCAAGACACTTCATCTCCATTGCCCGCGTGGGGGCACGATGACGCCGTGTACTAAGGCGTACTGCACGTCGATGGTACGCATGTCTTCAACCAATCTAACCCTGCCTGTGCTGCAGTGTGGAGTTATGATGTTGGGGAGCTGGCAGCTGCTCGTCGTTGCTCGGTGGTTCTCTCCGGGTACTCCGGCTTCCTCCACCCGTAAAACTGTTACGGTCATGATTAGCCATTGTGCATAAATATGTGACCTTAAACATCAATAAATAAATAAATAATAAATCGCTCGCCGCCTTGCGAAGAGTGAAATGAAAGCGGTAATTATAACATTTTAAATGAGTTTACCCCAGAAGATACCAAAAATTAACAAACATACGATGTTTCGTGTTAATAAAACATCCATAACTCGAAATAGTATGTTATTAAAATGAAAAAGGTCCCGTAATTTGCGCGTTTCGTTTTCTATTTCGTTTTGGCGATAAAATTGCCAGCGGAAATACCGCCCACCGATGCTCATGTAAACAAAAATAGATTTGCACGTGTAAATATTCATGTATTTAACATTTGAACTCTTATTAATCTGACGATCATGGTGTAAATAAAATACACCCAAAGTTGCTTGGTGTACCAAATGTTGAACACTCGTGGTGGAGTGGTGTAAACCGCGCGCCAAAGGCTCGCGGTTAACTCCACTTCAATACTCGTGGTGAACATTTAGTACACCAAGCTACTATGGGTATATTCTGTATAAAGAACATACTGTACGAAAAGAGTAGATTTATTTGAAACAAAAAAAAATATTTTAAAAAGCAAACATGCTTGTTGACACACCAGAAACACCAAAATAACTCTTCTAATACCTTTATCACAGTTCAGTAGGTAAATATCGTGAACATTTCTTGCCTGACTCTTGGAGTTGAAACGAAAGACATTGCGTGAAATATTCAATACGAAGGTGTAATATCGGCAACATCATTTGAAGCAAGACTTTATTCTCAACTGAAGAGATGAACTTTTCGTTCACACCATGCACAATTTTTGGGCTTGTACCGAGTTCCCCTAACATTCCACCTTACATCCCTGCTATTAACTCTCTGTGTAACTAATAAGTAGTTGCATGGAGGGGAGGGGGCTGGCGGGAATTTAGGTCAAATCAGAGCGTGTTTTTCTGCATACCGCTGAGCGTACACCCACCCTCCCTGCAACCATCCTTCAAATACACTCTCAATATTACGATACTTGCAGTATTCCTGAGGGATGATGGCACGGGTGTGTAGGTGTACGGGTAGTGGAGTGTTTTACAAGGCTCCTGCTGTTTTGAAAGTTGGGATGGTGAGGTAAAATTCGCTAAAAGACCCCGTTATGTGATATGGCCCATAACTCGAGTCTTCCTTGACTCTTAAAATTGATCCGAAAATACAGAACATGTGCGTCAAACTCAATGACATCTAAAGGTGAAAAATAAAATCTCCATTCAAAACAAGATGCAAGTCCTAACTGAAGCCATCGTGGACTCCATGATTTGAAGGCGAAATTAAGCAAGGTGAATTCAACAAAAACTGTCGCATTCGTTTCAAGACACCCACATCAAACTTGTAAACTTGTTAAATGAAATCTTATCAAATCCCAAAAGGTCATATAAATTCTGGGTGCTACCAAAAAGGTAAATACAGACAATCTTAGCTCTGTTGTGACTAGAGAAACAGCCATGTGCAATTGATGAGGGAACATTCAGAAAAAGAGCTCAGCCAACAGTTATGGACTGTTTGTTGAACTCACTGGTTAAACATTTCTCCGACTATATCTCATGGACACTGGGATGCTCTGTGAAAATTATTCGGACAGTATGTTCAATAAACACTCTATATGCCTTTTTGCTGAACTGATTATCTTAATATTTTCCTAAGAATGATATGCTGCAACGCAGCACCTGTAATAAAACTTGAAACCTGAGGAAAGGCAGAATGCTCGCAACCGTCTTAAAACTAGTTATGGAATAAAATTAGCTCGAGTTACCTGTCCTATGTATGACTAAAATGGCAATGTAATACTCTTTGTCCGCGGAAGGCATCCAACGTATCATACTTTTGATATCTCAAATTTGATCCTTTAGCAGTTTCTTTACTCTCGTTATCACACGTGCCTTAGGAAGTTCATGTATATGATGTCGCCTGTTGATGACGGTCAAGTTATTTATTTATTTGTTTATTTATTGGCGTTTAAGGTTATATACTTATGCACAATGGCTAATCATGGCCGTGACAGTTTTACGGGTGGAGGAAGCTGGAGTACCCGGAGAGAACCACCGAGCAACGACGAGTAGCTGCCATCTCCCCAACATCGTAACTCCGCACTACAGCACAGGTAGGGTTAGATTGGTTGAAGGCATGAGTACCATCGACGTGCAGTGCGCCTTAGTGCACGGCGTCATCGCGTCCCCATGTGGACAATCGGGGTTAAGTGCCTTGTCCAAGGACACAACGCGGGAGTCCAAATTGATCGCTCAGACGGTCACCCATCCAATAATTAACCGGGCTCGATGTTGCTTAACTCCGGTGATCTGACGAGAACCGGTTACTGCAACGCCACCACGCCCCCAACGGTCAAGTTCACTTCATTGAAGTTTTCATTTGAAAAGTTTGTTTTGAACGCACACGATATCAAAATTTATTTTTTGAATTATCATTCGGCCACATCCGCCCGCGTAATATGCAAATTCAGCAGCTGAAAAAATACTATTTTTTCAGCTGCTGAATTTGCATATTACGCGGGCGGATGTGGTCGATTCGTTGGGTAAAGGGTTAACGGTTCCGCGGCCTTTTGCAAGTCGAAAAGTGTTCTATTCGTAGTTGGACTGGGGTTGTATAATTTGGTCTGACGGATTTCAAAAGTCTAACCAACCCAACAGGGCTAGAAACCTCCGTCAATTTCAAGGCATGCTGGTTATGATTGTGGGTGAATTTCAAGACTGTGGTAGAATTTTTGCTCAGTGCACTTCACGCGGATGTGTGTCCGTATGAAATACTTAAGGGTCATTACCATATGCGAATTTCTATTTTGAGTAACGCAACTGTCAGACCATAGTATCAACGTTTTAGAATCTGGAAAATCCTGCACACTCCGGTCCAGAAAAAAACGTTTTTTTTGTTTTTCGAGCAATGTGCGATTAAATTGAAAACACACAACTACCCTTTGGCATTGAACTTTGATTGATTGGATTATGGCATTGTAAGAACGTTTTCCTTATCAAAACAAACAACTGTTTTACCACTTAGTCGGTCCCATTTTCTGTTGTGTTCTATTTATTTAATCTCATTTGTTTTACAAGGATTGGCGAACAAGTTATGCAACTTATATTAACGCCTCTCCTTGGCCCAATGGAGTAGGTGTGTGGGATGATCTTCATAGAGGCAACTTCGTGGCCTAGCTCTTCTCGAATACTACGAAGGGGTCTTTAGCCTGCACGGAGTGTGTCTGTCTCCGCACAGAGGACAGCCATTTTACGTCCCCATCCGATAGGACGATACGCTGTGACAGCATCAACCCCTCAATTGATGCTGACAGAGAGTGTTCGGACACCTCGAGAACTTTCCCCGACCGGGGATCGATCTCGGGATCTCTGGCATGAGAGACCAGCGCACTCATCCACTCGGCCACCACTCTCTTAAACCTGTTGTGTTCTCTTTATCGTTCTGGTGCGATATATATCTGGACATAAGGGTTCCTGTTACAAAATCTGAATGAAGCTTCAATATTTCCACTTCTTCACACACATCCCACTTGTCCTTCTTTGGGATTTGAAAACCCAAATTTGATCTCGCTGTTAACCCTTTACCCAACGTAACGGCAAAAACCGGCCAGCGCTATTCACAAAGATCGCCAATTAACTTTCATTATATTTTTCATTTTTTGTCTCAAAAACATAGGTTATGACCCCTCTTTGGAACGAGCTCGTCGAGCTCGTTCCAAAGAGGGGTCATAACCTATGTTTTTGAGACAAAAAATGTAAAAAATTAGTTATTCAAGAATTTTTTTGGTAAAAGTCGTCTGCTTTTCATGTTAGGTAAAGGATTAAAAATGTGATGATATGTTGCTATTTTGAAAGCTGAATACGATTTATTGATACAAAATTCTTGATGAAGCTCAAACATTTTATTAACTGTCAAATCTGGTTCAAGATACTCATGATATGTGGATGCCTTGCAATAGTGGGAAGGGATCTTTGGAAGGGGCTGTATATTTTCCCGCACTTGCTGAAGCTATTCATTCGTAATTGGACTTTTAGTGGAGCGACCGTGTTTACCTAAGTAGCAGTTTGTTGTGGAATTTCCTCTAGACCATATGTACTGGCATCTGGATCATCAACCGGTTGATAGTCAGGATCATTATCGTTATAGAAATGTGATGGAGATGGTTAGAGGGGGAAGGGGAAAAAGAAGAAAAGACAGTGCGCGCGAGAGAGAGAGGGGGTGGAGAGAGAGGGGTTGGAGTGAGGAAATGGGTGAGAGATGGGTCTGTTTATGTGGATCAATTCATAATCCATTGGAAAACCACCCCGTTTGATGCTGTACCCCACCCGAAAAAAAAAAAAAAACAAAAAGGAAAAAATATGGAAAACAATTTCGTTCCAAGAAACAAAGAGTGGTGGAACTCCAGGCAGCTTCGGAATTTTTCAGAGTCAGAAGGTTTTATCTCCAAATTCGATCTGAACAGGTCGCTACAAGAAGTGTTATTTTCTACTGCAGAGGGTTCTATCTCCATTTTGGCAAAACTGTGGTCTCTAATACCTATATGTGGTGATACATGGAGAGGAAAACATCACACACTTTTAAAACGAAGACTTCCGAACTCTACTAATTCCGTTATATTGTATGTTACCCATTAAAAAAATATCAATTCACATTTTTCCCCTGCGAACAATTTTGTTGAGAAATTGCAGCAGCCATTTGTGGACTTATTATCACTGATCTATGCAAGAGTTATGATTGGTGGATGAGATAGATGATAGAGTTCTCTGGTCTGATTGAAAATCGTAATTTAGCGCGCGTGTGTATCAGAGTATTGGAAAAATAATTGCCCCAGATCATGCAGTGGTGAAATCACGGGTCAATTCAATTGAGATTTACCGTATTCAATATTATCACTGTTCGTGTTGTGTTATGCCACCTGCAAACTTGGAAGTACTTTTTAACCCTTTACCCAACGCAGACGATATCAAAATTTATTATTTTGAATATAATTTTTTTTAAATTTTTCAAAAATTTTCAACAAAACCATATCATGTGACCACTCGTTCCAACGAGGGGTCGCATGATATGGTTTTGTTGAAATGTTTTGAAAAATAATATTTTTTCAACTGCTGAATTTTCATATTACGTTGGCGGATGCGGCCGATTCGTTGGGTAAAGGGTTAAAACCATTTTTGTAATGATACATCCATCCTCGATTATATTAGATGATATTTCTGGGTGAATATCCCCCCCCCTCCCCATTTGCGATAATGTCTGTAGACGACATTTAACTGGTAGAGTGCTAACTTATTTTTATTAATCAAAATTTGTTCTTATGTCCTTGTCTTGTTACAGTTTATGGGAGATTGCCAACAATCTCCCATAAATTGTAACAAGGCAAATCCTTAAAGACTAAATAATCTAACTGCAATAACAATATGAAACACATCCATAGGCAATGAAGCCTTTAAGTTTGCAATACCTACCCAAATATGGGCTTCCAGCACTCTACAGTTAAGCATTCTACTTTTGTTTATTTCTTGTGGAGGGGTGAGGGTGGTTTTCCAAGTTTTTAGCGACTAGAGATCTTAACCTCCAATGTGTAGCCACCCCTCCCCCTTGTCAAATAAACTTGAAATTACTTAAAAAAAAATTTCATGACCCACCACTGACTATACTTGGAGATGGTGCAGGGGCTGTTCCTCTCAAAATCACCTCGGCACGGGCATTTTGTCCCAAGTTGAGTTTCGTACGATTCGTCCAAAAAGACTGATCTTCACGGACGGGGAGGTCAACTTTGTTCACAGAATGTTTCTAATTTATGCTCTAATACCAAGGCATTGCCTGATACATGCGCAAAATAAGAGGGTTTCATGGGCATCTTCTCACGCGCTTGCGCTTGCACAAAACGTGGAGATTTGTTACAGCTCATAACATGGAATCTATCCATGTTGTGCAAGCTATGACCGGCTCAATTGAAAGAAAACCACCTCGTTGCGATTCCAACCGTGCCCATATCTCATCTTATCTGGTTTCCAGGTGACGTTATGGCACATGATTACTATGTATTTAAATAAACATGAGGCGCGTCTCTTTTTTAATCAGTTGCGATTTTGCGATCTTGGATACAAATCCTTAACAAGAAATCAGAAAAGGTGGTAACTTTGCAAAAAAATTCGTGAAAATGAGATTCATCGAAGCCTTCACGCTTTTATTTTGTAAGTAAATCTATTTATTTAATCTTATTTGTTTTACAAGGATTGGCGAACAATTTATGAAACTTATATTAACGCCTCTCCTTGGCTCAATGGCGTAGGTGTGTAGGATGACCTTCATAGCGGCAACTCCGTGGCCTAGCTCTTCTCGAATGGAATTACCCCAAACAACCGATATTAGATATAGAATTACCCCAAACAGCTTGACAATATCTAAAAAACTATCCATGGATGGAACTTTTTCTGAAAATATCGCGTCTTCCAGACACGATGGACGGCGGCGGCAGGGGTAAAGGGGACCAGGAGCTCTGGGGATGAGGCGGCAGAGGCGGCAGGGAACCAGAGGCTCTTGGGGTAGGGGTGGCAAGAGGCAGGGGTGGTCGGGTAGCAGAGACCGGGGGCCTAGGAGCGCTAGGAGCGGCGGAGGCTCCTCTCCTTCCATTTTCCCTCTCTGTTTATTGTTCAATAAAATAACAATAGTTATCTCCATTGAAAGCAGAAAGTGCCTGTAATTTAAAATGATTTTCCCTTAGAATCCATTTAATGAGTCGCAGTTAGTGACTCGGTGGATCCAAAAATATCGAAATGAAGCTATGATACGTATGATTTTGCACGCATTGAACTCATTTTCATAATCTTCACTTTGAGACATATGAGTTTGCGCGCAATGTGCTCATTTTCACAGCATTCATTGTTCCATACGACGAAAAAGGGTATTCAGTGGGTCTATTTATTTATTTATTTATTTATTTTTTTTATTATTGGTGTTTTACGATACTTTAACAGCCAAGGTCATATCGCGTTGGAGACAGGTTTATTGGAGGAGGAAGCCGATGTACCAGAAGAGAACCACGAAGCAGCGACGAGACCCTATAACCTCTTCAACGTCACATAATCTAAGACTGCACTACGCACTGTACATCAGTACTACGCACTGCACAACACTGTCAGGATAATTAAGGTTAAGACGCGTGCACACCAGTCCATCTCAGCACACCGCCAGCTTCCCCCACCCGCTCCACATGCGAGGAGTCGAGGTAAAGTACCTTGCCGAAGGGCACGAAGTGTTAATCCAAATCAATCACTGAATGGTCACCCCATCAACAGACTAACCGGGTTCAACGGAGCTTAACTTCAGCGATGTTGGTGGCTGATGCACGTCCACCTGTATTGTGATAATTTACTAGTTAATAGTGTGTAATAGAATTTCTAATTTTCTCGCCTCATTTGGGGTTAACAGTGTGCGGAAGAATTCAACCCGACCTATAAAAGGGACAACAAGATCGATAGGAACTACGGGATTTAAGAAAAACTGCGCCCATAGGAGGAATTCGGGCAGACATATCAAAAACGATAGACGTCAAACCCAGCTTTCCCCATCCATCCGTGTGCAGTAAGATTTTAGCGCCCACCAAATTTGGGAATAGCTTTGACGCTACTTTGTGCTACCCCCTCTCCAAACAAACACACCGTCCGGCTATAAAATGGACGTCCGTGATTCATCACAAAAATAGGTGTATTACAATAATGGTTAGCTTATTAGAAAAGTGGTTTTATTACAAAAGTGGTTGGTACGCGATAACCACTTTTGTAATAAAGTTTATTTCAAAAGTGGTTGCGAACTTTCTCCAGACACTGTCACATTTCAGCTGGTGAATGAACACTTTATTCCATTTAACGACACACAAACATGTTTAGGTAAACCAGCTCTCAACCCACCACAATGTCCAACTATAAAATGAACGTCCGTGATTCATCACAAAATAGGTGTGTTACAATAATGGTTAGTTTAGTACAAAAGTGGTTGGTACGCGATAACCACTTTTGTAATAAAGTTTATTGCAAAAGTTGTTACGTATTCTTCAGTCACTTCCAAGTTTCAACAGGTGAATGGAATGAACACGTTATTCCATTGAACGATACACAAACATGTTTAGGTAAACTTGTCCCTAACCCCACCCAAATGTCCAACTATAAAATGGACGTCCGTGATTTATCACCAAAATGAGTTTATTACAATAATGGTTAGTTTATTACAAAAGTGGTTTTATTACAAAAGTGGTTGGTACGCGATAACCACTTTTGTAATAAAGTTTATGGTAAAAGTGCTTGCATACTTTCTTCAGTCACCACCAAGTTTCAATAGGTGAATGGACACGTATTCCACTGAACGACACACAAACATGTTTAGGCAAACTAGTCCCCCACCCCACCCCAATGTCCGACTATAAAATGGACGTCCGTGATTTATCACCGAAATTAGTTTATTACAATAAAGGTTAGTTTATTACAAAAGTGGTTTTATTACAAAAGTGGTTGGTACGCGTTAACCACTTTTGTAATAAATTTTATTGCAATAGTGGTTGTATTGCAAAAGTGGTTAGTACAAGGCTTCCCATTTTCTCGCCACATACCATTTATGTAAGATACAAATAGACATACTTGTTATGATGTTGTTACTGTTTTACTTTCTATATTTATTAGATGTGATTTTCTTTCGTAGAATTACCCATTATCGAGCTAAGCTGATATGACTTCAAACTCGTCAATATGACCCCGATTTCGACTGATATGAACCAAACTAGAGTTGTCCCCGTTGATGCGTTACTATGCGCAGTCATTTTCGTTCACCGTTAAGGGCCTATATAAGTAATGAAATTTTGTTTATTTTAAAAATTCTCACCTCCGATATTCCTTCAATTCAAATTCAATGTACACAAAATGTACATCAAAATGAAGGATGGGATGTATAGAACACGAAACACATGTGTAATCAACTCATAGAGTCGACTGTAGGCACCACTGGTTCCTGGAAGTCTGCTACCGTATTCGCATCAGAACTGATAATTTAATAATATTTCACGAAAACAACTTGTGGCCAAATGTGCTTTACGTATCCAAGAACAAAGCTAGGGGATAAAAATTCTTCAAAACACGGCGACAGAGCTGTATTGGGGAAAATTCCAAAGCCTTTGCTTTTGTTTACGTATGGGTATACTTTCGATTTCCGGTCGACGTCATCGGACAGAAAAAGAATGTAAAAACAACGCCGTCTAAAATCAAATAATGAAAAAGATCGCCTTCATACAGTATACTGTTATTAGATAGAGATTGCACAGTTGCCATATTCAATACAAGATATCATGATACCTGTTGAAATTTCTTAGAATTACGATTTTGTTTTTTGATGGAAATTCGTGGTAACGAGTGATTTGCGCATGTCTGTCGGACATGGAAACCATATTCAATAAAAAATGCAGACAGTGTTATCCTTTTCCAAAATGCAGACCTATCGCTGTATTCGAAAGTGTTTTGAATGCCTAGCTTTGTTCTTGGATATATGAAGCAAATTTGGCCACAAGTTGTTCTGATGAAATATTATTTTATTATCAGTTCTGGTGCGAATACGGTAGCAGACTTCCAGGAACCAGTGGTGCCCACAGTCGACTCTACGAGTTAATTACATATGTGTTTCGTGTTCTATGCATCCCAACCTTCATTTTGATGTATAATTTGTGTATATTTAATCTGTATTTAAGGAATATGAGAGGTGAGAATTTCAAAATAAACAAAATTCCATTACTTATATAGGCCCTTAAGCGTCGGAAGTAATCAGTCAGTAAAATTGGCGTTACCGGGCAAAGGGGAGTAGTTTTTTTTATGGTGAGGAAGTAATGATGGCAGTAATTTAGGATTATGAGGATGAAAAGAAAAATGAAGAGAGTTGTATACAACATTCAACGCAAACTAAGATTCGAAGACGTTAGCGGAGAGTCGTAGAAGTGAGCGAACAGATAGTACAGTTATCCGAACGTCGCGGCTTCCCCAGTGGGGAAGCCGCGACGTTCGGATAGCTGAACTAGGAGAGGGGGGGGGGGAGCGTACATGTAGGACTTTATGAATTCACAAAGAATCTGAGAACACTTTGTGATCATTTGATTTGGTTTAACAAATATGCATTCCGTCTCAGAATGATAGGAAGTTGCTTCGGACTGATATCTCGGCTGATATGAAGCTAACCAAATGATAACCACTAATTATTCCTGTAATTCACAAGTGTATCAATACTGAAAACACTCATGGGGTGGAATTAACATCCAGATAAAAAATAAAATTTTGCGCAATGTGTATTAAAGCGGCAATGTTTTAGATGACCAAACACCGTGTTGAACCAGTCTACAGGAATGTGGTAAGCATTTCATATATCGGGGCTGGGACAGAGTCATACATACAAGGACATCCACACACTGATATATATCTACATCCCTGAATCATAGGTACATCCGCTGAAACATTGAATGTTGGTCTAAAACTTTTGAACAAAATGTGGTTGTTTTTTACCTGTTTACAACTTCACTCTACGCGTGATGCATTTATAAACCAATGTGCACACATTGTACCGAAGAAGTTAAAACAAAGCAACTCAGTTATAGAATGATGATTGTGAGTCGGTAAATAATAAAGTTTAGTTAAAATTTCAACCTTGACATAACTCATGAAAATAGCATAAAAGTTTCCTTTTGGCGAAAAGAGGCACGCGCTACCCCTTGCCCCTGCGCCCTGCCCTGCCCTCCCCTACACAAAACAGAGGGACAGGACACCTGCCCCTGCTTCCGGCGTCTTTCATTCTGACCACGTAGGCTTACTACTAAAGAGTATATATTTTCATTTTGTTTCAAGGTGTTGCATACAGCGCAGCAGCACAGCAGTGTAACCTTCTGAGATCTCACGATGTGTGTCTGTTTAATCTGTTTAATGGAGTGGAAGTGAATGGCGCAACTTATCTGTGCAAGTAAGTCAATTGTTCTGACCAAATAGGTTAATGTTTTTCGTGAGTGGTCTAGAGGAAGATAATTTTATTCTCAAACTGACAAGTGTGGCGAAATGTTTTCTTTTTCTGTTTCCAGAAGCATTCAAAGAAACTTCTGTCAAGAATAATAAGCTAAATGGCCTGGCTCGACTGTTTTATCTGACTTAAAACTTTTTTCACAGTAAATTTTTCTTTGTGGTGGGGGGGGGGGAGGGTCGACCAGTCTAACTTTGGACAAATTTCCGGAAAACTCAAAAGTACAACAAGAAATTATAGCAAAGCTATGCAAAAAAAAAGGACGGTGAAAAAAAATCCAGAGCTGCGAGTTACTACCTGATGATATTCTTTATATTTTAAAATTTTAATCTCAAATGGAAAGGATAATCTTGCAAGTCATGTTTACAGAGTGCTAGTTCAAGGTTCAGGGTGGCAGCTTCCCGAATGCAGAGATTGCCTCCGATCCAAGGTTATGCCACTACACACTGCTAAAACTGTATTTCTCAGAATTCCTGCTGTAAAATTTAGCCTAAAAGATAACAGTGAGACCATACCAAATGAGAAATGTTACAGTAGCTATTAGTAAATGAAGCCTAAAATAATCAAACAGTTAGAAAATGAGAACATACAAATGTTAGAAAAAGACAGAAATTAACATTTGACAATTTCACAGCTGGTCCTTTTTTAAAAATCAAACCAAACGTTGAAAGAAATATTTATAAACTTTAAAGACTTATGCAGTGTTGTTGATTTGGAAACACAAGGAGAGCTGAAAACAACACTTCTAAAACTGTCAAGAGTTATTGCACTCACTCTTCTCAATTTCTTTAAGAGGAAAACTATTTTTCATAATCTTGTTGATTAGGAATAGAATTTACCTTACACGAGTACCACAGTGACTGTAGAACTAGTCTATTTAAAAAATTCATCGTCAATCCCTTTCTCCCTTTGTTGAATGATTGCCTTCACTTCTTTGCAGTTACTGAATGCCCACATGGAGAGGTTAATGCAATTCGTGAATCGATTGATTGTCCATATCCAAGGCCTGCATAAAGTAACCCTTTACCTAAGGAAATGGCATTTTTTTATAATGTAATTTTTTGCTTCCAAAAGATAGCTGATGACTACTCATTGGAACGAGTACATGCGCTCATTCCAATGTGAGGTGATAAGCTATGTTTTGGAAGCAAAAAATGAAAATATTTAGTTATACGAGATTTTTTTACAAGTGCTATCTGCTACTAGCATTAAGTAAAGGGTTAATCGACCCCCAATGAAAAGCAAGACAAACTATAAGCAATAGTATCATTGAATATTAAATGCACCATGTGACCAAATGGTGCGATTTGTTTGGTCAGTATGTCAATACGTAATGGCAGTTGTAAACGTCATTCAGTTGTATGTGTAAATATCATTATTATGTGACGTTTTGTTTTCTAACCAATCTTAATTTATTAGTGCAAGATTTACCCAAAAGAAGTTTAGAACATGTCGAAAATGGACGGATAGTTCGGAACTTCTGTAGATGCACTTCAGCTGTCAGCGTTAATTAAAATGACACAACCGTTTGCAGGTATATGGTTTACACCTCATTTGCATGTTTTAACCCTTTACCTAACGTAACGGCCAAAACCGGCCAGCGCTATTCTCAAAAATCGCCAATTAATTTTCATTATTTTTTCATTTTTTGTCTCAAAAACATAGGTTATGACCCCTCGTTGGAACGAGCTCGTCGAGCACGTTCCAACGAGGGGTCATAACCTATGTTTTTGAGACAAAAAATGAAAAAAATAGTTATTCAACAATTATTTTTGCAAGTGTCGTCTGCTTTTCATGTTAGGTAAAGGGTTAATCGGTGTGATGGATTCTTTTTCCATTTCAGAAGCGCAGAGAAGTGCGAGTGCGACAAAGCACCTGAATTTGGCCTCAAATCAACAACACTGATTATGTGTCAACCAACACTTTTGTGTAAATGTTATTACTCAACATAAACATAATAATTTTGAATCACAGCTGGCCTTTCCTGTCACTACAGCCAGAATAGAAAAATGATCCTATTAAATTTGGATTGTATAAATTTATTTTCCAGTCAATGAAATGTAGTTGAGACAGTTTACACATTTTAAGGTTTCCAGCAATGGACTCTCAGAAACTATGAAACAACAACTGAACAGCCATTAATACACTTACCTACTGAAATCACTTCTCTGTATAATTTTCAGTTGAAGTTTTTTAGCAACATCAGTAACAATATCTGAAAAAAATAAGAGTATCGGTTCAAGGTTCAATTATCATATCCACATGCATAAAGACACTTTCAAGATTTAAAAAAATGTTGATGTTGGATATTGCAATATATTTTATTTTTTTTTTTTTTTAAATTGTATGTTTGCAGCTGAAACAAAAAATATTAGCAGTTTTATACCCCCGTGGGAACTCCGAAAAGTGAGGCAGTGCTTGTTTACTATGGTAAACAAGTTCTGCTTCAGTGGTAAAGTAGGACCCAGTCACCAAAGCGTGGGGTGGAAGTCCTCTAAAATGGACAGCATGGGGTATAAACGATTGACTAAACTTGACTTTATCCCCATGTTGTGTGATGATTAGCCATTGTGCATAAATACGTGATGTTAAACACAAATAAATAAATACAGTAGTTTTATAAGTAAATAATCTCAAAAGTAACAAATGTATCAACTCAGAAATACTACATAACTTTTAGACTCAAACATACATTATTAGTTATACAGGTCTTTAGCAGGGAACACAGACCAATATACCCTGTCAGAATTTTATATACCCTGAGTCATCAGAGTACATGGGGCTGTGTCCGCAGTCAAAGACCTGTATAACGAATTTTTCATACCGGAAAGCCATCAAAATCGGAACGACTGTTTTTTTTAATTCTAGCAGCGCACTGCCATCTTCCTTTCTTTCCAAGCAAAAATAACCAGATAGCCCCTAAAACACCTCCCGCTTTTGAATAACAGTCAAAGATGGTGTTCGGCTTTTTCCTCACTTAAATATTCTGGAGAAGGTTAATTAGGCCAAAGTTGACGAGTTATAGTATTGCCAGTGTTAGCTACCACAAGTTTATTCTCGCTGATTTGCAAATCATTTTATGTTCATGTGTTGTTCAGACTGCTAGCGATGTGTTACTAAATTTTGAACATAATCATCTTCTTGATTCAGTTCAGAAGTGGGATTTATCTCCCTTGGCTACGTAGACGTCGCGTGATATTATATACCCTTGCAAAAACCTTTACACAGGTCCATGTACCCTGGCAAAGTAACCAATCAGAATACCTCAATTTTCTTTGCAGTATGACAAAGAATGATAAACATACTCATGAATGCAAATTTGAGGTTTAAAAATCACATATTCAGCAGGAAGTCTTTTCAGAAAAATGAGAAGAAACACAAAAAAACCTTCTTGTGATAAATATTTCAATTTCATTAAAAAATTTTACTGAACTTACTTGTTAGAAATATGTAAATATGAAATATATATATAGAGTAAATATGTTACTGAAGCGTGATAACATTTCTTCTGAAACTTTTCACCTAAAAGGGTGACATAATGATTTCATCTGATTTTATGACAGGTTCAAACTTGAAAATGACAGGTGTCATCTTATCGGTATCTGACAATGAAGACGGATTTATTTTTAGAAATTTTTTTGAAACTTGGGAAACATCATCTATAACAAAATATGAACTTACTAATGACTATATACACAAATAAAAATAATATATATATATATATTATTAGGTCTCGCACAAATTCACATACAATCTTTCGGCTTTATAAAATTATCATTGGCTTTCTACATCTACAGTTCTTATTAAATTATATAACTTTGGAGAAAAATTTTATAAATGGGAATAATGGGTAAACTTGAAAAAAATATTAAAATTTTCTGCACAATTGTTGATCTTCCTTCTTGTGTGGCACAGTGATTTGATAAGCTGTTGTAGTGGTGATGCGATTTGTGTGCAGAATTAAATCAAGTGGCAGGTTTTTTAGCCATGCAAGCTTTTGGGCAACATGATTTATGTCGAATGGTGTGCTGGGTGAATTTGAGATTTTCAGATATGGAGCATCTGTTTCTAACACGAGATGCTCCAGGTCAATATGTTGGATGACTTCTTGTAGTGGATTTTCATGCTGCAACCGAAGTGGTGATACACCAAAGACACAATTTGGCAGTTGTTTTTTTCCATTCTTGGTATTCTTTGTACGACCCACTGAAACAGTGTCTGTGTACATGATGGTCTAGTGGTAATGTTCCAGAAATTATCTGTAGACAGCGTTTTGATGTTTCTGGGTTTCCTTGGCAATGTATGACAACAGGTACATTTTTGAGAGCGTCTTACTTAAGTTGCTGTGTAAACACCTCTACCTGTGTTTGCATTTGATCTTCCGAATATTCCTCAGTGTCATCTAGGCCACACTCACCAACAGCAACAGCTCTCTTGGAATTTAACAGGTGTGGAAGGTCGTCTAATAATTTCTTAATCTTACTTTTGCTTTCAAAACCGACAACCCGAGGATGGATGCCGTATGTCAGGTAAATTCTGGTGTCGTGTCTGATTGAGGTCCTCTGTGTACTAAAAGGCCATTTCAAAGGCTAACAATGATTGGCAATTCCGAAATCTAATACAGATTTTTCATCAATTTGATAAGCAAGTTTTTGACGTACATCGTCTAAGTCTATAGATTTAGTCTTCTTCAAAAGAATATCAAGGTGGAAATGTGAATCCACAAGTAATAGTCTTCCAAGTGTTGCAGAGTTTTTTTCAATAATTTCTCTTATAGTGATTTTACGTATGTCATTTTGATCCTGCTCTGTAAGTTCTTCTATGAGTTTTAAAATATACCACCTGTCCAGGAGGCTACTTAATTTATTAGATGGACTTAATGACTGCTCACCTTCTTCCCCGAAGCCGTTAATGCTGTCAAAAGCAGCCATGAGTTTGATGTCTTCAGTCTGGAGTTTTATGTCTGAAGAAAGGTGAAATTTGTGATGGCTTGTGACAAATTCCAGGAGTTCCGAAAAACTCTTTAGGGCGAGACAGCTACACAATTTTTTCAGCAGACCATTGATGTACTGTACCCATATGTGCATCTTCTTCAGGCCTCCGAATCTTGCCAAGAGGCTGAATGGGTGTTTAGAAGCCAAATGTTTTTCTAAAAAGTCTTCCTGTCCTTCCTGGTATTCACAATCACAGCATGCTGAAGTTGGCGAGAAATACCACGGTAAATGATGTATTAGTACATGCTTCTTCAAGTGGGAGAAGCGAAGTTGCAAATTGTACACATAGTACCTTTACATTTCTTAGACGATTTTCTTTGTCTTGAAAGGTCGCATGGAGATTCCAGACCTGTTTTTGTCATAATATGGTTCAAAATGCGATTCATCTTCTAATTCCATCCTGAATGAAATTATTGTATAAAATTTATTTGTTCTTACCTAAATTACTAAAGAAACAGATTCCTCTGTTCTCTAATAATTATATGACCTACTGAATTTAGTGGTCATATCAGTAAATTACAATGTAAATTATAGAAATAGGGATTTTTTCTTTTCGAGGCAATAAACTGACCTAATAAGTTTTGTTGTGATATTAGTAATTACAATGTAAATTACTGAAATACAGATTCCTTTGTTCTCTACTAATTGAGTGACCTGTGATATGAATTTTGTCATTTAAAATAGAGTGTTGATTATGGAAATCCTAAGCAAGAACTGGCATATAATATTTTGTTGTGAAATTAGAAATTACAATGTAAATTACTGAAATACAGATTCCTCCGTTCTCAAGTAATTGAGTTACCTACTGAATTTCGTTGTTATACAAATTATAACACATGGGGTTAAAATGGACATTTTTTCTCCCTATGTGATAAACTGACCTAATACATTTATTAGAAGTTACAATGTATATTACTGAAATACTGAAATACAGATTCTTCCATTTTCCAATAATGAAAGGACCTACTGAATTTCGTTGTTGTACAAATTATAACACCTAGATTTAAAATGGACATTTTTTCTCCCTATGTGGTAAACTGACCTAATAGCTTTTGCTATGATATTAGAAATTTCAATGTAAATTACTGAAATACAGATTCCTCCGTTCTCCAATAATTAAAGAACCTACTGAATTTTGTTGCTGTACAAGTTATAACATCTACATTTAAAATAATAATAATAATAATAAATAGAAATTTACAACATAAATTACTGAAATACAGATACCACCGTTCTCCAGTAATTAAGTGACCTACTGAATTTCATTGTAATACAAATTATAATATCTGGATTTAAAATGGATATTTTTTCTCCCTTTGTGATAAACTGACTTAATAAGTTCTGTTATGATATTAGAAATTACAATGTAAATTACTGAAATATAGATTCCTCCGTTCTCCAGTAAATAAGTGACGAACTGAATTTCATTGTTATACAAATTATAACATCTCGATTTAAAATGGATATTTTTTTCTCCCTATGTGATAAACTAAGCTAATATGTTTTTGTTGTAAAATTACAAATTACAAATTAAATTACTGAAAAACAGATTCCTCTGTTCTTCAGTAATTAACTGACCTACTGAATTTCGTTGTTATACAAATTATAACATCTGGATTTGAAATGGACATTTTTCCCTCCCTATGTAATAAACTGGCATATAATATTTTGTTGTGCAATTAGAAATTACAATATAAATTATTGAAATACAGATTCCTCCGTTCTCCAGAAATTGAGTGACCCAATGAATATCGTTGTTATACAAATTATAACATCTAGATTTAAAATGGAGATTTTTTTCCCTATGTGATAAACTGACCTAATACGTTTTGTTATGATATTAGAAATTACAATGTAAATTACTGAAATACAGATTCCTCCATTCTCCAGTAATTGAGTGACCTACTAAATTTCGTTGATATACAAATTATAACCTCTCGATTTAAACTGGAAATTTTTTTCTCCATATGTGATAAACTAACTTAATACGTTTTGTTGTACAATTACAAATTAGTTACAATGTAAATTACCGAAATACAGATACCTCCATTGACCAGTAATTAATTGACCAACTGAATTTCGTTGTTATAAAAATTATAACATCTGGATTTAAAATGGACATTCTTCTCGCCCTATGTAATAAACTGGCATATAATATTTTGTTGTGAAATTAGAAATTACAATGTAAATTACTGAAATACAGACTCCTTTGTTCTCTAGTAATTGAGTGACCTGTGGTATGAATTTTGTTGTCATTTAAAATAGTGTTGATTATGGAAATCCTAAGCAATAAACTGGCATGTAGTATTTTGTTGTGAAATTAGAAATTACAATGTAAATTACCTAAATACAGATTCCTCCATTCTCCAGTAATTGAGTGACCTACTGAATTTCGTTGTTATACAAATTATAGCACGTGGATTTAAAATGGACATTTTTTTCGCTATGTGATAAACTGACCTAATGAATGTTCCTCCATTCTCCAATAATTAAAGGACCTACTAAATTTCGTTGTTGTACAAATTAAAACATCTAGATTTAAAATGGACATTTTTTCTCTCTATGTGATAAACTGACCTACAAGGTTTTGTTGTGAAATTAGAAATTACAATGTAAATTACTGAAATACAGATTCCTCCATTCTCCAGTAATTGAGTGACCTACTGAATTTCGTTTTTATATAAAAAAAATTACAACATATATTACAGAAATAGGGTAAATTCCTTCCAAGGCAATAAACAGACACAATACGTTTTGTTGTGATATTAGAAATTGCAATGTAAATTACTGATATACAGATTCCTGCGTTCTCCAGTAATTGAGGGACCTACTAAATGTCATTGTTGTATCAAAAAGATACGACACAAATAACAGAAATAGAGTTTTACACTAATAGAGTTCTTGTCCTTCCCCAGACTCAAGTAATAAACTGACCAATTAACTTTTGTTGTGATATCAGAAATTACAATTTAACCCTTTACCCAACGTAACGTCAAAACCGGCCAGCGCTATTCCCAAAAATCGCCAATTAATTTTCAAAATATTTTCATTTTTTGTCTCAAAAACATAGGTTATGACCCCTCGTTGAAACGAGCTCGTCGAGCTCGTTCCAACGAGGGGTCATAACCTATGTTTTTGAGACAAAAAAAATGAAAAAAAAATGGTTATTCAAGAATTTTTTTTGCAAGTGTCGTCTGCTTTTCATGTTAGGTAAAGGGTTAAAGTACAGGTAATAAAATACAGATTCCTTAGTCTATTTCTAACATATACCGGTAAGTCCCATAAATGTAAAATTATTCTTTATTGTGGCCAAGATTTATAGGAATATATTTTAGTTCATTCAATCTTTGCACCTCTGCTTCAACTTCAGCACTGCATTTTATTTTACTTTGCGATAAGTTCAAAATGGCTAATCCTTGGAGAATCCTGACCCTGCTTAATGCAACATATGTCATACCATCTCCAAAGGTATCATTTCCAATATCAATTACAGCATGTTCAAGGGTGAGACCCTGAACTTTATGAATGGTGGCAGCCCAAGATAAAGATAATGGTACCTGAAGCCTTTGAATAATGGAACTCTTTTTGTCATACAGCAATGCTGCTATTGGAGTGATAGGAACAGATCCAGTACAACCTTCCTCTGACATAGTGTTTCAACCAACTCTGTTGTCAAAGAATTTCACAAAAACTTTCTGTGGCATATGGCCAAATAGGGATTCAGAAAAAGGTGTATTCCCAGTCCATTCAAAACCTGTTACAATTCCCCTTGCACCATTCAGAAGACCATCCGGAGTATTAACATTTCGCCTAAGCATAACTACAGCCCCAATGCTCAAATAAATATCATGATCGAGACCCGCACATTCTCGAGTATCATCCGGAAGGAGATCTTCGGCATCTTCATTTTTTCTACAGTGATATGACCCGTTTGACGTTTCCTCAATGAGAGTATGTTTTGCAATTATTTTGTAGACAACTGAATGACCTGAAAGTTTTCGAAGCTTACTGAGATTGTGTTGGTCACATCTTGAAAACAAATGCAAAGCATTGGAAAAGGGAGGTTGTTGACAACTGATTGGATGGAGGGAATCTGTTATTCTGGTCTGTAATAAATAAAAATCTTCTTCAGTATTGCAAGCTTTTCTAGTTCGAAGAAGAAGGTCTGCATGAAGTCTGTCTCCTTTTTGTCTCATGTTCTCCTTCAACTCAATCAATTGGAAGTAATCTCTCCAAAGGTGTATTTCGTTGTTTGATTTATGAAAGATATAATCACCATATGCAGGTGGTAGCTGAAATAAGTCCCCAAATACCATTATGCTCAAACTGCCAAATGCATTATCTTCTGATACCCCCTTCAATTCACATAACCTTTTATGGATATGAATGAATATTTCATATGAAACTAAGCTAATTTCATCGATAATTACAACATGAGTGTTCTTCCACTGCCTTCAAAGATTGTCTAGTTTTTCACCATGTAATCTCTGATATTTACCACTATCTCCGTGTTGGACAGGAAGACCCAGTGCCCTATGTATGGTTACCCAATTTATATTGAAAGCTGAAACTCCAGTTGGTGCCATGCTAACTAGTGGTGGGAAATGAGGATCACAGTTCGAGGAGGATCTTGAAACCAATTCCTTAATTATGCTTAGTAGGTGTGATTTATCTGTCCCACCAGGTCCACTTACAAATAGTCTTAAAAGCTCTGGCTTTGTTGCCTGTTTTCCAGTACTAAATTCATGAAGGTCATTGAAATACTGCTGTACTGGATGAAAAGCAAATCTTTGTGCCTCGTTTAATTGTTGAATACTCTTGAAATATAGGTCGTCATTCATGTCACATGTCAGAAGGTTATTTATTTGTTTGTCATCATTTAAACCTAATTCAACATCGGCAATGATATCTGAGAATCCATTTGAAATATCTTTTTCTAAAACTTGATCAGCTGAGATACATGTATCTGTTGGAAAATTAATGTGATTTGGATCTGGCATGATTTTTTCATTTTCATCTACAATATCGTTATCCACTGCCTCAATGTTGGGAGCTACAACTGGAGCTATAAAATTTGTCATTACATGTTTTTCTAAAGCCTGTAAATTTCGGACTGCGTGTCGTGTTCTATTTCTGCTGCCATTTTATGATTTGATGAGAATGATAACTGATGTGAATAATGTTTGAAAGCTTTTTCTGCTGAATTAAAATTTCCCAAAATCGCTACATCATTTCTCCATGGTAACTAAAGTAATCGTCCCCACTATTTTCGACCGTCTGTCTCATTTATCTTAAAATCATCTCTTTCTTTCGTTTTCGCACAAATCCATCCCCATTTGCTAATGCAATACAATTCTTTGTTCGCTTAGCTTCAGATATGCACTCATAATTTGACAAAAATTTATGGAGAGTCATGCCATTGAATTCGTCAGAAAATGGCCGATTAGCATATCTATCAAATGTATTTTTGGAAAAGATCTCAGTGTCGGCATCAAGTTTTTTAGCAAGCTCTGTTTTTGGTAGAAGAAGAGGGCTTCTAGCGTTCGGAGGCTTGCTATTGACAAATGTAACTTTTCCTGATGACGATCGCAGTGGAAGATCACTCATCTTAGAGGCTGCTTCTTGGGCACTAAGCTGTCTGTTTGAAAGGAAAGTATTTCCACCTGTACCTAATTTTTTTGTAAAGATGAATCCCAAGGTAATCGGGAGACAGCATCATTAACAGATTTCAAAACCTCATCACACTCAGGTTTGCAAATGTAGCTGCACACATATTTTGCAGCTCCATACACACTTTCTACCAGTTGTATGTCCATGTTTGCATTCCACACTTTCAAAATTTTGGCATTATAAGGGTTGATATTAGCCGATTCAGGATGACGTTTTAAAACATAACATTTCGGCGTCTTGTGGCAGTCATCCACATTCTTCAAGGTTGTCCTGGGGGCAGTAGGTTGAGGATAACCAAAACGACAACAGGAGGTTTTATTAGTCATCATTTTTTTACATATATATGTGTGTCTGTGTGTTTGGAGTGCAATCAGCCGCCTGTGCATTAACTCATCACCACTTGGAATTTCTGTTGAAACATACTGGTCAATGAAGTCCGGTGCAGCTTTTCTACCTTCGGGAGTGTCCAATTGTGGAGCATTGTCCATCCACCATAAGGAATGTACATGGGGTGATCCATGAAGCTGAAATTCTATTCTCCAAAAGTGATCCATAATCTTACCCAGGGGCTCTTCAGGTGACAATATGTAAGAGTAAAATTAGTGATGAACACGCTTAGAGAAATGCCGTGCTGTTGCTACAGGATTTGCAACCATCGGTGATCTTTTTTCCTGACTTGTGAGACTTGATATGTACTTCTCATTAGAAGGAAACCCAGAGAGTTTGCGCAGAACAGTCATAATGTCATTCCAGTGCATATCATTTGCACTCAGCGTGCGAAACCATGTTTGTGGACCAAGATGCCGAATGATAGCAAATAAATACCAGTTTTGCTGCATTCCAGTAAGCTTCAGAACCTCTTATTGGCTTCATAAAACCATAAAAAATTTCAGGATAATCTGGATTGATTTTGAAGTCCTGCTTTACCTGTTGAAGTGTTAATTTACTTGTTCTATGCTGTGAAACTGATGTTCTAATTCTAAGTACTACAGAAATAGATTCTACGAGCTTCTGCTTTTCTGTCAAATTTGTTGCCCAGATAATGTTTGAGAGATCAGACTGCCATCGAAGGTCTGATGACAATAGTCTGCTTTGAAAATACTGTAGTACTGTTAGCGATTTTGGTCGATAAGCCCTGAAACCATTTTACCATTGGGGAACAGTGTGGGAAAAGCCATTTGCTCTAGCAGTTCCTCCTTGTAAACATCCAAGGGCGAATTTTTGTTTCTCGCAATTGTGAAGTATGGAATGTTGAAATAATTTTCAAAATTCATTTTTGGGACGACCACATCTTTTATAGCAATTGACATTTCATCGACATGAATATTATCAGCTGTAATCACATTCTCACCCCTACCTGTATTCATTTCAGAACATGTCTGATTATCTTCCGTTGTAATTATGTGTGGAGCCGTCTCATTTTCTGAAATGCTATCTACTTCAATATCTTGGTACATGTAATTATTTTTTTGAGCCAAGAAAGTGCATCTCGGACTTTTTTAACATCAATAAGGTACTCACAGAGAATTTCATTTTCTTTTGAAGTGCCCTCAATCAAAACAATGACAAAAACATCTGTGTTTGCTCTTGAATGTCATATGGGAAGTTTATCACTTGACCATTAATGGCTTTTTGGCCATATGGCAAAAATACCATTTTCATGAATCTTCTTTCTGCCATTGTTAGTACAGACAAAACCTGAGGACAGTCAGGAACTTGAAGATTATTCAGGATACACAATGGAGGTATATTGTTCATGTTTAGTGACTTGAAGCAACGACCACAAAGGTGACCATGTTCATCTTTTTCATTCAAAAGACCATGCAAAAGTGTTCGCCATTCCTTTCGTATTTTATATACAGTTAAAGAGTCTTTCTAAAAAAGTGTTCTACAACTTTTACAAGTATATGTAGGACCACAATGTATTTTCTGCAAAATAATTGCTTCTGCAGTTGAAGGATTTCTATTCTCCGCACATTCATGTTTACCGATAGCTTTTTTTAAAGACAATACTTCATCTTTCTTATTTGTTTCATAAACTGAGTGCCTTGTCATATCATTAATGATGGAGGTCTGAGAATGAGATTGTGATGCTTGTGAACACTCAAGCGTATTATTGTTACTGAATTGTGTATGCAACTGAACAGAAGTCCCCAAATGTGATGAGTTGCTTGAAACATGGTTTCTCTGTGAAGGCAATGTGTCAGATTCCTGGGATATCAAATCTACTGTAGTATTGATAGCAACATTTGAAATGAGATCAGGAGGGCTACGTAAACAATTACAAGTCACATTGGCTGGTTGTGCTAGTAGATAATGTTCCCCACGATTAACGAGTGTAATGTAATGATTCTCAGAAGAAGGTGAAGGTAATGGAAATTTTGGATCAAACTTTTTCCAAAGAACCTGATTACTGTTACCAACTACTGTTAATACATATATATGCATCTGTATGAAGGTAGCTGTACATTCTATCTCTATATCAGTAGTCCAAGATGCCCTGGAGGCATTTGTCATTAATATAGTCCTGTACATGTACATTAGGGTTACATAATTTTATGTCATCTTCAAAATGATGAATGTCTTGAACCATAAAATTAATAACAGATTCCCTTATGTAAATATGAAAACCCTCAGTATTGAAAAAATTTAAACTGATGCATCTAAAAAAGCAATTTCCATCCCCAGAGACATTTTGAGCGAATCTGTTTTTATTTTGTAACTCGTTATCAATGCTTGTAGAAATGTTGTAGGCATATTTATTCGAATTTCCCCCAAAACTGGCCAGGTATGGATGTGGTATTCCAAATAAAAGTGCAAGGTATTCATTTTGAAATTTGCATTCAGTGTTTGATGAAGAATTTTGCCTTCCAGAAAGAGAATAGTAATTTACCACATTTGTGGACTTAACAGGGCCAATATAAGGAACTGGTTTCTGACTAATTGGCCGTGATTCTGCAACTTGTGACAAAATGAGATCACTTTGGTTGGACGTGCTGTGAATAGGTTCTGACCAATGATAGTTCTTAATTTCATCAAATGTATTTGCATCAAGTGTATTATTAGTTTTGTTACTGATGTTATCTACAACATAAAAAGGTTTTCTGTCATTTTCAGAAGTCTCTGATTTGCAATATGTATGGTCTGTCAAATGAAGCTCATTTTTCTGGCTTGAGAGATAACTGTAAGTGTGATCGTTGGGAAAAGGTTGATTTTTGCCCCCACAGTAGGTATGATCTTCCACACTCTCCTATTAAAAATTGCTATTACCTAAAATTAGCCTATGTTTTGTTTACTGAAGTGAATTTACTCAGCAGTTATAATTTCGAAACAGCATAATATCATAAATCAAAATAGCTATACACTAATACAGACTATTAGTATACCATGAGGACTCGGTCTCAAGTTAAACAATGAAAAATAAGAAAACCTGATTATTTTATGTATGTTTTTGAATTGAATGGCATGATCACAAATATTAATTAATTTTTTATACAAACTTTACATTTCAACTCGATTTCAAATTAAATATTACTTATATAAGAACTGTAGATGTATAAGTGGACAATCGCTTTTCCTGACGTCTGCATCAGCAGTGATTTTACTTACGCATGGAATTATCCCCCTTAGATCAGCGTCTTGAAAAGGTTAATCCACGAATGTTGGCAAAGCCAAAGTGGGATAAACTGTGTAAATAAAATTGCACTGAAAAGCATATAAATGTGTACTCACCTCACTTATGCACACAAAATCAATTGAAATGGCTTCGAAAAATGGATATTTCACTCGATACACACAGCTTCAAAATTCAAGTTTTTGAGAGTGCGAGACATGCCACAACTAACTGTCGTCTTTCCCACTTGAGTTTTGTGGATGCAAAGGGAAACGGCGCTGTTTTGCCTGGTGGGTGTGAAATAAAAGTTTTCAATTCGAAAGTCTAAAAGTAGAAAACCGATTCTTTGTTGGAAAGCTTCGTCTCACAGCATTCGAGACATGCACTCCTTTTCAGATTGCGTACCCGCCAGAACAATCACGGAAATCCCATCCATAAACCAGTGAACGGGACATTCATTGGAGATATTGAAAATGTGAAAACGTTGCGATTGAAAGCAGTATTTTTTTAATCATTACTGATGATCGGACACGATCTGACAATCGTCTTTCCAAAATTTGACGATGTCAGAGGATTTTCGAAAAACATGTCTCAAAACAGTCACTGACATGCCGCCACATAAATTAGTTTGGCACAATATATCGCTCGTTACTAGGGAGACCTGTTGGTTGCTAAGGTAACCAACTAACATCATTGCCGACTCCTTGGTTTAGATCCCTGGTGTATTATAGGTACATATATTGAATTCAGTCAAAATTGTCCTAATAGATAGCCCATCGCTAGGGAGGCACATTAGTTGCTATGGACACAAACTGACATCACTACAGACTCCTTTTAGATCCTAAGTGTATAATGGGCCCATATATCAGGCTTGGCTATAATTGGCCCGATAGACCACCCGTTGCTAGGCAGGCATGTTGGTTGCCAAAGACATCAACGGACGTCATTGCCGACTCATTGGTTTTTTGTCTAGTGCATTATGGGTTCATATATCAATATATCAAATGTGGTCAAAATTCACCCCCGTTTTCGACTCCATTGTTTAGATTCCTAGTGCATTGTGGGTCCATAGATTGAATTTGGTCAAAATTGACCCAATAGGTCGCCCGTTGCTTGGACGAAATTGGCCCAACGGACCAGCCGTTGCTAGGGAGGCACGTTGGTTGCTAGGGAAACAAATTTGCATAATTTTCGACTCCTTGGTTTGGATTCCTGGTGCATTATGGGTTCATATATCAAATTTGGTCAAACCTTGCCCAATAGGTTGCCCGTTGCTAGAGATGTACGTTGGCTGCTAGGGAAACAAACTGACAACATCATTACCGACTCCTTGGTTTGAATTCCTGGTGCATTAAGGGTCCACGTATCAAATTTAGTAAAAATTGACCCAGTAGGTCGCCTGTTGCTAGGGAGGCACGTTGGTTGTTAGGGAAACCAACTGACACCATTTTCGATTCTTCTGTTTGGATCCCTAGTGTATTGCGGATCCAGATATCAAATTTGGACGAATTTGGCCTAAGGGACCACCCGTTGCTAGTGAGGCGCGCTGGTTGCTAGGGAAACCAACTGACATAATTTTCGACTCCTTGGTTTGGATTCCTAGTGCATATGGGTTCAAAAATCAAATTTGGTCCAATTGGCCCAATAAGTCGTCCGTTGCTACGGAGGCACGTTGGTTGCTAGGGAAACAAACTGGCATCATTACTGACTCCTTGGATTGAATCCCTGATGCATTATGGGTCCACGAGTGAAATTTAGTCAAAATTGGCACAGTAGGTCGCCCGTTGCTAGGGAGGCACGTTGGTTATTAGGGAAACCAACTGACACCATTTTCGATTCTTTGGTTTGCATCCCTAGCGCATTATATGGATCCATATATCAAATTTGTTCGAAATTGGCCCAAGAGGCCGTCCGTTGCTAGGGAGGCGCGTTCGTTGCTAGGGAAACAAACAGACATCATTACCGACTCCTTGGTTTGGACCCCTATTGCATTATGGATCCATATATCAATTTTGGTCAAAATCGGTCCAACAGATCGCCTGTTGCTAGGGGGATTGCGTGTTGATAGGAAGGTCACGTGATGTAGTAAATTGTAATTTGCTATTTCCCTCAACTGATGGTTCACTCACTTTACCCAATTGGTATCCGAATGTTCCTTTGAAAACAATTATACTGTCCCTTTTTGTTCTTGGGAAGATTCCTCGAATAAGAGCCGTTCCCGTAATGTCTCTTCTCGGGCGTTCCTTCCGGTGAATACAAAATAGTGTTAAAAATATAAAGGGCTCTCGAGTTCAGACGCCTCGGGCGTATAAACGCGTGCGTCTTCGGCGCAATCGTCCTTTAAAAAATAGCCAGAAAGGAATAAGCCCTATAAATTATGTACCAAAATGTTTGGAAAGAAACGTACAACATGTGGAAAACTATGAAACCGTATTCGTACCAAAACTGATAATCAAATATTTCATGAGAACAATTTGTGACCAAATAAGCTTCAGATATCCAAGAAAAGAAAACTTGTGCTCTAATCTTTCCACAAGCAACGACAGCTAACTGCCAGCATTATTGATTCACTATTTAACCCTTTACCCAACGCAGACGATATCAAAATTTATTATTTTGAATATTATTTTTTTCAAAATTTTCACAAAATTTCAACAAAACCATATCTTGTGACGAGCTCGTTCCAACGAGGTGTCACATGATGTTGTTTTGTTGAAATTTTTTTAAAAATAATATTTTTTCAACTGCTGAATTTGCATATTGCGCGGGCGGATGTGGTTGATGCGTTAGGTAAAGGGTTAATACTCTTTTACTAATCGGTAGGAATGCCATAAGCACGCGGCAGAACACAGAGGGCGGAGCTTCCCAGCCGTAAGACCACGGGGGCGAGAGGGGGAAAGGGGGCAGACAAGATAGATAGACAGATCTTTATTTTGCAGTATATGTTGCATTCTGAAGTCAGATTTAGTGAAGTGGTTTGTTCAAACCTAAAAGACATCGATTGCGAATGTAAGAAGCGCTTTTAGCTTTACTCAACCATTTTCCTAACACTTTTAGTAAACGTAAAATATTGAATTCCGAAAGAAAAATGTAAGTTTTTTGACTCCAAAACATAGCTTATGGCCCTAATTCGAATGGGCTAGGTGTTGGTGTGCTTGTTCCACTGAGTGCCATAAGCTACTTTTTGGGGCAACAAAACTGAAAAAGATAATAAAGCAGAATAGCTTTTTGTGAATACCGCTGAGCGGCCCGAAGTGGCCGTTACGATTTGCAGGGGCGCCGGAAACACTTCAGGGCAAGGGGGTCAGACCCCGGGAAAAAGGCATGTACTCACACTAGCAGCCCTGCCTTGAGATGCGGAAGAATGCAAGTCTCGAAGGCCGTAGACCCGAGATTAGGAGTTTGAGATGAGGTGCCTCCTCCCATCGGGAAGAAGCACCTCCTCCAAAACTCCCCAACTCCTCCATTGAATTTTGAAAGCTCCCAGAACCGATTTGGGGGTGTAGTTTAGATTTACTTCGAGAATAAATCATTGAAAAAATTGAATAACGAACCTGTGAAGGGCATTGTCATGTATAGCTTATGTTCCTGTTTGTTGTAATGTAAAATTGTAGTCAATTTACTTCATTGTATATATGTAGTCATGAGTTATGATGCTCGAGATAAACGAGCGACGGCTAAGAAAGAAGCAATGTTGGATTAACATTAGTGGCGTTTTTTGTGAATCAGCTTCACAACATCTTACTTCTGGATGCAACATCTCAGTCTTGGCAATGAGGAAATATAACCCATCAGTTAGTCCCCAATGACATAAAGGACCCAAAATAATTTTCCGTATTCGTGATTCCACAATCTGTCAGGATATATCTTAAATGACCTCGCCTGTGGATGTCTTATAGCTGTGGGCCGCTCTCAAGATAAATAAAGGATTGAAGCAAATTTCCATATCTCAGAAGGCCCCAAGCTGAAAGTCATCCACAAGAAAGCACTTTAACTGCCAAGTCTAGCACAACCCTTACATAGTAAATTTTCTATAACCGATGAGGTGATTTTTATAAGAACGTCGACAGTCTGGACCCGTAAACAGTATTGCAATACATTTCTTAGGGAGATGACTGGAAGACAGCCAATCTGGCTCTGTCATCTCCCAGTAGTATACACAATGTTATATATTAATTGAACTATGTGATTGTAACCATTGTATTTCCTGTATGCTACTGAACGAATAAATACCTATCGATCTATCTATCTTCTCTATACCTGCCTACAACACGCCCGAAATCAAAGTAACTAAGAAAATCAAGCTGCCAGTGTTCATTAAGCGAACACACAGAATGAAGAACCCAGCCAGGGTCAAGCAATGGGAAGAAGGAACGACAGAGAACAAGAAGTCTTTAATCAGATTGTTGTCAACCTCTCCAGGACAAAAAAGGACGGATGAATTACATTCCTTTTAGAGATGGAGAAGATGTCTTGGGCAATTGACTGTGGACTGAACAAAGTGCTTGTATATGAGGAGACCAACAACAATTGACTGTGAACTTAACAAATCGTATACTGTGATTGTAGCAGAATAAAAATGAGCTGAATGTTATATATTGTGTTCTTTGGAAACTACCAAACAGAAGTACCCGGAAGTAGCGTCAAATACTCGGATGTAGGAATCTCAGATTACTAATTCAACTATCGTCCAAAAGGTATTCTCCAATAGGTATCATCCAATACCTCATCACCATGTCATAGGTATCATCCAATACCGCGTGTACATATGTACTGCATGTGATGTGCCCACATTCTGCATTAGCACACAATCACATTCCATCACACAAAGGCCCCAGGTCCGTGCAATCCCTTCTGTGGTCTCACTATGCCGAAAGCATCCCCTTTTCGCCCACCGTATGTGATGTGCGCGTATTGTGCATTAGCACACAAGCCCATATTAGCAGATCCAGCGAGTGCCCATATGGTGAATGCGATGTGTACGCACTGTTACATATCGCGTACTGGTACATGGGCAGATCTGGGAAAATCGCAAGTCACAACATACCTTATAAATACATAGATAGAAGCAGAGCAGAGGATTCCGAGGGAATTTGAACTAGATGAGAGGAAGTAACCGAGGATTCTGGGTAATTAGATTAACGCTTATACAAAGGAACGCTCCTATTATTGGAAAAAATGGAGGATTCTGAGGGAATCTGTACCCATGTCAATAGTTTTGGATGGTGTTTGGTGATTTGGGAAAATCTATTTGGGCAATTTGATTTACTCTTATACAAAGGAACACACCCTCAGCTACCATGACAACTAAACATAACGTAATTAGGTCACGTGACTATGACGTCACTTCCGATGTTCCTTCCGAGGTTCTCCTAATAAGCCCCGAGGTCGAATGGATATTAAACAAGTGCAACGCGATGAGATGGTAAACCCCAGCCACCTGATCCCAACAAGGCGATAATTCACAAAAATACTTGGACACAGCTGGTTTTTATTCCACCTCATGATATTATCGCCAAAATGTTATATATCAAATTAGGCAAAAATATTGAAAAGTTTTCTTTGGAATGTGATGATAAAAAATTCCAAGTCCGACAAAAGCAACAAGTCTCGAAGAAATACTTTAACACAACAACACGCCCGCAATCCTTTTCACGATATTATCACCAACAGGCTATATATCAAGAGAAAAAAATATTTTACCGTTTTCTTTAAAATGCGATGAGAAAAAATGAGGAAGGACAGACGAGCGGCCACATAGGCGAATGACGGACGCCGCAAGTAGAATTCGTCATACAAGTGCCTGTGAGCATATAAATCAAGCCACAACGCAGTGCTCGTGTGTTCCGAAGAGCAGACAAAAAAAAATTACCAACAAGTAAATAAGTAAAAGGTTTACTGGCTTTTAAGTGCTTTGTGACACTAAGAATGCAGTCAAGCTACTGATGACACATGTTTATGGACTTACTGTCGCAGAAAGTATATGTGTGTGCTTATGTATATGCTTTGTTGTGGTTAGTGGATCGCTGCTAATGACCACCCCACGACAAGCCCTGAAAATGTCTCCAGACATCTCCTAAATGGGTTAAAGTATCTTTACATATATTTGTATATAAAATGTAAAAGGCCACTGAAAATTCAGAGGCTTCATACACTATTAGTGTGTATAGGTGAAAACTTGTGTTGTAGCAATAGCCTCACCTGGTTAGAAATTGCCGGCTTGGAACTGACCAACTCCCTGCACAAGTTCTGGTCAAAACCGAAGGCGTCAAATGCTATAGAAATTTCAAAGGCACACACGCCATGAGTGTGTATAGGGAGTGCTTATGTTGTATCAAGGGCTGTACTCCACAGAAATGAATGATTCATCCGACTTAAAATTCACACGGACATACTTCCCATACTTTTCATAGTCACCTACCCAGAGTGGGCATGTTCTGATAAGGATGCGGCTATACTCCACAGAACTGAATGATTCATGCAACTTAAAATCCACACTAACATACTTCCCATACTTTACATAGTAACCTACTCAGAGTGGGCATGTCCTGATAAGGATGCGGCTGTGTTTTGCTGCATCCTGCTTGGGAAGTTAACTCCTATGCAGACTACAGAAGGACATATGTACACTCCACCTGGCACTTAAGCCCGGGAAAAGAAAATGAATGAAAGTCATTGCGATGCAGGGGATGCGGAAGTACTAAATATTTTAAATCATAGCTTTGCCAATCGCACCATCCCGCCTAAAAAAAACCCAAACAAATATCTGACTTGTGATTGGAATTTAAAGTAAAATATTGTATTTGAAGTGGATTGTGGTTATTTCCTTTGACGTTCCGTCCATATTGTCTTACTTCCCATACTTACCATGGTCACGAATCTGGAGTAGGCATGTTTTGATAAGGATTTGGCTGCAGCACGCTTAGGAAGAAAACTCCAAGGCGGACTGCAGTAAAACACATGTACACCTCTCCTGGTACTTGGAAAAAGTAAATGAATGAAACATTTAACGAATACTTTAAAAAAATAGTGGGATGCAAGGGATGCGGATATATTAAATAATTTAAATCAGCTTTAGCAAATTACAAATTATGACTCCCCCCCCCCCCCCCACCCCACCACCACCATAAATTGAATATCAGACTATTGGCTGACGAGGTAAACTATTGTACCTCGAGTGGATCTTGATTATATCCCTTGATGCTCCGAAGCAAGATTGATACCTTGACTATGTGACACTCAAGTAACAACTCATTCTGTTTTTGTTGTTGTTGTTGTTGTTGTTGTTGTTGTTGTTGTTGTTGTTGTTGTTGTTGAGTGAATCTCTCCATTTTGTGAACCTGCACAGATCAAAATATGTAAATGTGTCACGAAACATGGATCACCAATACAACTGTTTGACTTTCCGTCTAATAATGCTGTTTGGTGGAAAAATCTAAAGGCACACAACATGTAATATTTCGTGAGAAAAGCCGTTCTCGCCTTTTACGACATATTAGCTTTATCGGTACCCGTTACATTGTCTATTTTAGGTCAGCACCACTGACCCGCAATTACGGCACACTTCAAGGTTGAATGTCATTACAACTGGGAAGATAACGGGATTTCTGCCCTTGTGTTAAATTCTATATCATATATGTATCAGTGGCGTTTTGACGAATGTTAGTTTGTTTTCTCTAGCTTTGATTACCACACAATGCTGTGTATCAAACCTAGTCGAAGTGACATCGCCTCACACTGCATGGAATTGTAATGTGCAGCTGAGAAGGACTCGTCGGATTCGTTCCGGTTTCGAGTCATGGACAGAATACCCCGTCAATGCAATTGGAAAAACAGCCCGATCAGCATTCAAAAGTTGAAAGACAATGACATGTCAAACCAGCTCCCAACACATCGCGATTTTGGTTGTGATTAATTGAGGAATGAGTTTAGTTTGCACAGAGTTAGTCTACATCTTGACCTAAACCCCAAGCTTCAAACAGTTAACCCACAAATGAACATGTATAAATTTCAGTTTTGTTTCTTTGTTTACTCATATGTTTACTTTTTCTTTAATTTATGTTCCAGTGGTGATGACCATCAGAGCACTCTAAGGAAAAAACTGCTAAAAACCCAAACCGCCAATTTCTATCTCCGGAATACCCGCTGACTGATGAGTTTAGGTTTTCACATTCGCGTAGTATTAAATATGGAGATTGGCATAACACAGTACCGACAGTCAGTGGGTATTTTCTACAACGTTCTTAATTCAATGAAACAAGACCATATTCATCAAACTTATGCAACACTCCATCTTAAAATCCGTCCACTTATATTCCATCTCTCACCATCTTTAATTGTTATTATGATGTTGATTGTTATTCTCTGTGGTGATGTCCATCCAAACCCCGGTCCAGCTCATACGGGTTCTGTCAGTACCGATCAAAATACAATTTCAATTCTAAACTATAATATCCGTAGCATCCGTCATAAACTGCATAAGCTAGTAGATGAGATCGATGACTTTGACATTATTTGCTTTACAGAAACCCACTTGGATAATGACTTCAATATTGTTAATATATTGATCCCAAACTATTCGGTCCCTGTTATACAAAACAGAAACCAGTACGGCGGGGGTATTGAGGTGTATTTTGCAGATCACATCACCTTGAAACAAATAGAAGACCTATCGTTTGATGATGATATTCTCTGGTTTGAAGTGGGCAACAAACAGAAATTCATCCGTTGTGTCACCCACAGATCGGAGAGGGAATCGAGTGAAAATTATTGGCCTAACTTGCAGGAAAAAATAGAATTAGCCTTGGAAATAAATCCATCAGTTGTTTTAACTGGTGATATAAACTCTGACCTACTCGTGGAACGGAGTACACTACAGTCTTTTACAACACTATTCAACTTGAAGAATGTTATATCTGAGCAAACTCGAATAGGAAAGACATCTCGAACCCTACTTGACCCTATAATTGTTAGTGACACAGTTACGATAGCTCACTCGGGCACGTTGGAATTAGGTTTATCCGACCATCTCGCAGTGTACACCCATGAAGTCTGTGCACACCCTATTCAATCAACTGTCATCCGGGAGGTCTGGAATTACAAAAAAAGGTTATTTTATAAAATTGAATAACCTTATTAACGAGACAGAATTGGAGAAACTAATTTGCAGTGAGGAGAACATTAATAATGCTCTGTCAAACTTTGTTTCTATTTTTTTTGGAACTTGCAGAAAAATATATTCCACGCACAAAAGTTATAATTACGGAGTCTGATAAGCCATGGTTTGATAGCGCTATTAGAAGTACTATTCGTCTTCGTGATCAACTGCGTAAATTAGCTCTGAAAGGCAATAACCCAAACACATGGACGAAATATAAAACTACCCGAAACAAAGTTAACAATATGAAGAAATATGCCAAGGAACAATACTTAGAAAAAATACATATCTCAATATCAGTATCAGAAAACAACGACCAACGGCAATTTTGGCATATTGTTAAGATGTTTCAAAACAACTTTGCTTCCCATCCGGGAATACCGACGCTGAAAACTGATTCAGGAAACACACTTTTTGAAACCGACTATGAAAAAGCTAATATTTTAAACGAGGCATTTATTCAAAATAGTATGTTGAACTCGAATAGCAAACAACTACCCCCCTTCAAACGCAAATGTTCGCAATCGTTTAGCAAAATTTCTTTTACTCAGGAATACATTATTCAGATTATCAATTCTCTTAAAACTAACAAAAGCAGCGGCCACGATGGTATTGGACATAGAATGTTAAAGGAAACTAAACTAAAGTTAGTGCAGACCTTTATTTCTGCTTTGTTCTAAATCACTGGAGTTGTCGGAATTTCCTCTGGAGTGGAAATGTGCTGATGTCATCCCTCTTTATAGAAAAAGGTGATCGTCAAGACCCCCAAAATTATAGACCTATCTTTTTATTGTTTTGTGTTGGCAAAATAATGGAGCGGGTTGTTTTTAAGGAAGTCTATAAATATTTTAAAGACAACAATCTATTTTATGTATTACAGTCAGACTTCCTTCCAAACAACAGCACCGTTTACCAATTATTAGAGATCTATCATAACCTTTGTGACGCAGTGGATAAAAACTTATATATATGTGGTGTCTTTTGTGATATTTCAAAGGCATTTGATAGAGTATGGCACGTAGGAATCATATATAAATTAAAACAGCACGGTATCTCGGGTCCTTTGCTCCGCTGGTTTCACAGCTATCTAAAATACAGAAAACAGAGGGTAAAAATAAATGGTTACAATTCTATCTATAAGAAAGTCAAGGCTGGAGTTCCACAGGTGTCGGTCCTAGGCCCGTTCCTGTTTCTTATATATATCGATGACATCGTCGACAAAATTGACTCAGTTACTCGCATGTTTGCCGATGACACGTGTCTGACAGAATCGTCCAATGACCCATGTAACGTTGAAGCAAAAATGAACGAGGAACTAAAAAAGTAAACGAATGGGCTAACACATGGCTTGTTTCGTTTAATGCAAAAAAGACGAAAGCAATCCTATTCACACTTAAGAAAAATATCTCGTCATTAAATATTTTGTTTAATGGCGAAACAATTGATTTTTGTAATTCTCACAAACATTTGAGTTTAACCTTGGAATCAAACCTGTTTTGGTCAGATCACATTGATAACATTTGTAAAAAGGCTTGCTCGAGATTGTCCCAACTAAGAAAATTGAAGTATCTATTTAACAGAAAAATTCTTGAAAAAATATATCATGCATTCATATTACCGATTTTGGAATATGGTTGTTCTGTGTGGAGCGGTGCTCCTCAGTATCAATTAAATCGTATTGAAGATATTCACTACGAGGCAGCCCGAATAGGGAGCGGATTGACAAGATCTGTGCCATTGGATCGACTTTTGTTGGAAGTTGGTTGGAGTAGTCTGGAAAACAGGCGCTATGTTCACAAAATGTGTAACTTTTACAAAATTCTCACTGGGAATGCTCCGAACTTTTACCATCTCGTGTCGCCGACATATCCCAATACAATTTACGAAACGCATCTAATTTTTTCCCTTACTTCTGTCGAACGGAAGTCTTCAAACGATCATTTTTCCCTTCGAGTACTGAAGTGTGGAACACCCTACCGGAGGTTGTTCGAAACAGTCGGTCGCTTGGGGAATTCAAAAAGTCCATCTCACCACTCTTGTGTAAGCCTCCAACATATTTTTCAACCGGTATAAGGAAATATAATATTATTCACTCAAAATTACGAACTGGATGTAGTGACCTTAATGGTGACAAGTTCCGCAACTACATCTCAGATTCTCCATTTTGCTTATGTAACGATGGCGTTGAGGATGCAGAATATTATTTCTTCCTGTGTTCTTTAAATTCTGGTATTCGCTGTATCCTCATAGATGATTTGTCGAAACTTACGCCCAGCTGGAATTCAATGGATTTAATTTTATATGGAAGCCCGTTATTACCCGAAAGCAGCAATGTATTAGTTTTCTTATCTGTTCAAAAATTTCTTCGTGACTCGCATAGATTTGATATACAGTTGCTGAATTAGCTGCGCCTCTCAGCAAGTATGAGTGTCCCAAGGTTATACAGGTGATCTGACTTCCACTGTGGGTGTCCTCTCGCAGTGTGACCTGACAATCAATCTGTGTGAGGACAACACGGTTGGATGTTAGGTTAGTACGAACGTGGAATGGGCACGCAGAGATTAACTGGTCTCAACATGTTCTGTGAACGTTCCTTAGCGGCATTAAACTAAATTTAGTATTGAATAAATTGTGGGTGGGGGGAGTGGGTCATCATCACTGGAATTTCTGTTATATACTGTTCTTTTTTTTTGGGGGGGGGGGGAGGGGGGGGTTGTTTGTCTTCTTTGATTTCAATCTTCTTTTACCTTTTCTATCTGGTTCTCTCTCTCTCTCTCTCTCTCTCTCTCTCTCTCTCTCTCTCTCTCTCTCTCTCTCCATCTATCTATTCTCTTTCTTTATTTCTCTCTCTCTCTCTTGACTTAACTTCTTTTGTGTATAATGTTTACATATTCTTATATTTTGTTCTGCCTTTTGTAATCTATTAATTAGTCCATGTACAGGAGCGGAGGGTTTTCTAAGTGGTCAGCACTTGTCCTCAAATTCTGATTTGCATTGTTGAATGGCAAATAAAAATATGTTTAATCTAATCTAGATGGAGCCATTCCCATATTCCCCCACCCTCCCTACATTTTCATTTACACAATGATAAAGACATCACAACATGGTCATTCATGCGGGCTACCATAACAATCCCACATGATGTTACTGGGTCACGTGCTATGACATCTCATGATACCAATAAATGGGATCAATAAGAAAATGGTCGTCTGGACCCTGACATACAACTTATATCTTACGATCAGTTTTCTTTCATTTATTAATTGATAATCACCTCCTGTGAAGACAGTGATCTACACAGAAAACACGAGAGTAGGACACAAATTCCGCCGTCAAAAACTCCCCCGGACATAAACTTCTCGGAGTTCACTCAATCGGACAAACTCTGCTTTAGTGATTTGGGGATGTATCTCGGGGATAATAACTCTTTCTTGATATTTTATCTATTTTTGGATTGGGGGTTGTTGGGATTTTTTTTGGTGGTAGAGGAGGGGAGTTACACAACTGTTCTCTTAAAATCTGAGCCCGCAAAAATACCCTTAGTATGCCTTCGAGGGGGGGGGAGGGGGTGATGGGGGTAAACAAACTTAGAAACAATCATTACCACGATGTCGTATATCAAAGACGAAGCTGGTCTGGTAGATGATGTACATGTCACCTACCAATATAGAGTTTCAAATCGGCATCAGCGTTCGACAAACTGATCTTTTGATGGGGACTAAAAATCTGGCTTCTGCCATTTCAGTGGCAAATATAAAATATTGACCACCCACCCACCCACGAACAATGTCTGAACTATGTCTTCACTTTGAGAGGTAAATGAATACTAAATATAAAGTCATAGCATCCATCAATTATCGTATTGAGAAGACTTGTTTAACCCTTTACCCAACGTAACGGCCAAAACCTGCCAGCGCTATTCTCAAAAATCGCCAATTAATTTTCATTATTGTTTAATTTTTTGTCTCAAAAACATAGGTTATGACCCCTCGTTGGAACGAGCTCGTCGATAGTCATAGCCTATATTTTTAGACAAAAATGAACAAAATTAGTTATTCAAGAATTTTTTTTGCAAGTGTCGTCAGTAGGTAGAAAAGGCGGATTCTGGACCACTTTGTACATGTACGTACACGTACACGTACATGGTGTGTTTACCATCGTAGGATTCAGTGTTAAATCGCGTGCACGTTCACAAAAATGTCTTTTTTTATGGTGGTCCAGAATCCGCTATTGTTTTTTGAGGCTCACAGATCGCACTTTTAACGTTGAAACACCCGTTGGCGAACGTGTTGAATGTACACGTTTCTCAAAAAGTGAAAAATGTACGAAATTGCACATAAAAATTTTCTTAAAAATTTTTGTCCACGTTTCCATCGTTGATTAGTCCTTCAATCTATCGTTGGTGAACGCGAGCAAAAAACGCTTTCAGATTCTGGACCAGCATCAAAAAACGGTTTGCGGATTCTGGACCAGTGGTACAGAATCCGCTACTGTTTTGAGGAGGCGAACCCTTTTAACAGATGTAATTATTCTCAAATGCGTTAAATCAGAAACCGTTTTCTTATGCACTAAAACTTTCAAACTTTTCAAAGTTCTCCATTTCGTCACTGAGTGAATAAATCTGTGATGCGATTTTTAACGCGTTCAGAGGCAAAACGCATTTATAGAGGTTTTATCATGTAAAATGTTTTTTCCTCAACTGGTTTTTAGTTATTACATTAAAGACAGAAGATTTTTATTTACTTAAAACATAAAAATAATTATACATTTAATTTTGAAAATAATAAATAACTCACATTAGCATACTCAAAGGAAATATTAATAATTTAAAAACGAATAAAATGTTTTTACAGATGGATGCTAAACGTCGAGATCAGCTTTTAAACGAATATGAACGTGCCAAGAAGAGCATTCAATCGGCTGACAGAAGCAGACGTCTTGGAGAGATGGAACTTAGACGCGAAGCCACAAAAATATTTAAACCCGTGACGGAGGTTCAAGAGCGAAACAAGAAGGAGATAGTAGAAGAATTGAGACCCATAAAAGAGAGTTCTTTGAGAATGGGTTCGTTGCCAGGTAGTTTTACAAAACAGTATTCCTTTCAATCTACACCGGATTACGTTCCCATGAGAATCGAAACCGACGTGAGCGAGAGCGACGATACAGCTTCGACTATCACCACTGATAGCGTCGCGTCGTCCGAGAATGGTGGTAAGAGAGATCTGTTGTATGGAATTTATAAGGATTCGGACGGTAGAACTTTTGTGGGCGACACAGAAGTGGAAATGGATGATGAAGATTTAATCGTCGGTTCGAATAAGTATAAAATAACTGATGGACTGCGCAAATTGCTCCTTTTCGACAAGCCTGGAGATTACACGGAACAGGATTTCGACAATTACGGCGACATTCTGGTTCAGACCCACGCCATGAAGAGAAATAACGATGCCAGAGAGACGAGACCCAAAGCCAACAGAGGTTACAAGTGGACGAAAGTGGTGAAACCCATATGGGATATGAATAAGAAGTTCGTCAAATCGGTGACTGGCAAAGGGGTGAAAACCACTTTTCTTCCGGGCGATTCTGACGCTCTGCCTCAGAGATTGAGTTTGTAGATGGCAAGTAGACGTGCTGGTAACACAGGATTAGATAATGAAATAGTTAGTATATGTGACGAATTGTTAAGACAGAAGGTTTTGAATAAAAACCATTATAAAAGGCTGATGAACGAATTGAAGGATTGATGTATATAATAAGTAGAGAGAAACAAACAAACAAAATATATAAAATAAAAATAGTAAATTTTACACTAGAATAATAAAAGTATTTAAACAACAAACGATTTACTAGTGAAAACAAAATATATGTTATAAAATAAAAATATGTTGGTGATAAAGAACAGGGGATACGTTAGAACTTACGTTCAAGGCGGTTCTGGCATCGTCGATTCTATAATGCGAGCGTTCACGAGTAATGCAGGTAGAAAACTCGCATCGGCCGCGTTTGAGGTTGGTAAGAAGACGGCTTTGGATGCTTGTAAGAAAGCCGCTTTGGAAGCCAGTGGTAGGATAGCTTCTGTGGCTGGCAAGAGGGCAGCCGACGCGTTGATCGACAAGTTGATCAGTCCACTGGCGAAGCGAGCTACGTTAGAGCGAACGCCGAAGGGTTGGGAAGATTTTAAGGATGCTGTGGTACCCATACAAGATTTAGCCAAAATGCCGAGTGGATCTGGATTGAAGAGAACTCGTGACGGTGTAATATAAATAAATAATAATATTAAAAAACTGAGTTTGAAAAAACATAAAAAATTGTGTTTGAAAAAATCTAAAATAACAAAAAAAAAATAAACAAAGATGAACATTAAAGATATGTCTTGGAACGACGCCGCGACTAAGAGGTCGAATAATGAGTTCTTTCCCAAAAGCATAGGAGGCTTGATAGTGGGAAAATCGAATTGTGGAAAGACCAATCTGTTGATGAATCTGTTGCCGCGACCCGACTGGTTGGATTACGACAGATTGTTTGTGTTTGGCAAGAGCTTGTTTCAACCCGAATACAGATTGCTTCGAGAATGCATGGATCGTAGATTGCCTAAGGACGTCATAGCCTGAATCTTTGACAGTAGGGAGGAATTTGACAAAAGTGAAGCTTCTCTTTCGACCATTTTGGACGGTGCGGCAATGGAATCGATGAAGAGAAATGCATCTTCGAACGTCGAGTGTCGATTTTATGAGAACGCTAGCGATGTTCCGGATCCTAGAGAATTGAAATCGGAAGATAAGAATCTCACGATTTTCGACGATCTGCTTTTGGAGAGACAGAACTGATGCGAATCGTATTACGTTAAGGGTCGTCACAGCAACGTGGACTGTTTCTACCTGCCACAGAATTATTTTCGATTGCCCAGACAGACGATAAGGGAGAACGCTAATTTTCTATGTCTCTTTTGCCAAGATCTCAAGAATCTCAATCACATCTATAGCGATCACGTCGCAAACGACATGAGCGCGGCAGAATTCAGGAGATTCTGCAAGAGGGTTTGGAATGGAGGACTTTACAAGTTCGTCGTGATCGATTTAACAAGCGAATTTATTCGCGGAAAATATCGGTGCAGATTTGACAAGTTTTATGTTTCTGATGATAATAAGATAGAGCGTGAAAATAAAAATTAGAAAATAATAAATCTTCAAATAATTAGTTTTGAAAAAAAAAATAAAATAAAATTAAATATAATGTTCGAACAAGGAGAATTGTTAGAGTGGATAGCCGAGAATACGGCTGCAAAACAATCCATTCAAATCGTGGTGAGTGGCGATTCGACTCCATTCGCGACGAAATTCGAATCTTCCATCGAATTGAATTGAGAGAAAAGATATGAGATGGCGTTTGTGAATCTGGAGACTTATTATTCCTTTCCCAACGTCACCGAAAAGAATAACTCGTTTAAGTATTCCAATGGAGTGGATTGGTTGGAGATTCGAATTCCCAAAGGAAGTTATGACATAGATGATTTGAACAATTACATTCAAACGTGAATGAAGACGGATGGAAAGGGAAGCCAAGATCAGACTCGCTCCCAACCCTAATACCTTACAGACAATGTTGGATCTGCAAGATGGATTTCAACACGGACGATTCTATAGGCAAGATACTGGGATTCGATCGAAAGATGTATCGAGGACACGCGGCATCTGAAAATACGGTTGACATTCTCGCAGTCAATAGCATTCTGGTGAACGTGGATGTGATTGCTGGAAGCTACGTGAATTCCTTCTTTCCAAATGTGTCGCTGGGTTATAAGATCGTGGAACGACCTCGAAATTTAGTTTATCTACCAGTGATTTTAGACACATTGTATAGTCTCAAAACCACGTTGATGGATCAAAATGGTGAACTGTTAGATCTTTGCGGAGAAAGGGTGATGATACGATTTCACATAAGAGAAATATAAAAGCAAAAAAAAAAATATTGTGTGTATATATATAAATAAGAAAATAAAATAACGCAATATTAATTTACAAAATTATTTAATATATATATAATTATCATTGAAACAAAAAAACAATTGAAGAAAATATATTTTAAAAAAAGAATTATGACACAATACATGGTTAAAAACGTGAACATATCCGCAGGACAGAGGAAGAAACTTAAGAGAGCGTTAACAACTCGAGGCGAGGTGGTGAGATTCAAATTCACTCACCAAGATCTGACGAGTGGCGGTCAGGATTCGATCGCCAGGACCAGAAGTCAAAGCAAAAGGATGGAGAAAGCGATTCGTGATGGAAGAGTGTTGACGATGAGATTGAGTCCCGCTCAATTGAGATACAATTTGAGAATGAAAGGCAGTTTCCTACTGCTATTGGCAGGAATCGCCGCAAAAGCATTACCCTTTGCCGCAAAAGCATTACCTTTCTCGGAAAGACTCTCGGCGTGGGAGCTCTCTCAGGACTCGTGAGTTCGGCAGTTGAGAAATTAATGGGTGGCAGCGGACTGTTTTTGAAGAAGGGAGGAGCTGTGTGTCGCATCCATGTAGATGACAGCAGTAAAGGATTGTATCTAGAACCCGTTAGAGGTGACAACTCTTTGAGTGGAAATGGTCTCTATCTAAAGAGTGGATGGAACATTGAGCGACTCGACAAGGGTTTGTTGTTTGGTGAGAATTCACCATTTAAGAATATACCGATTTTGAGTATGCTATTATAATGTAAAAATTATATAATTATATAAAATATAAATCATAGAAAGTATAAAAATAATATAAAATGGATAAAACGGTGGGAAAACAATTAGCCGATAATGATGAATATCGCGAGATAGAGTGCGAAAAAGATGTGGAAAAACGATTAGATGCTAATGATGGATATCTTAGGAAGGAACTGATAAAAGAGTTAAATAAAGATCAGGATAGATGGTTGAAATTTAAAAGAATGAGACGTTTTCCACCATCACCACTACCTTCTGAAGAGAATGGTAATGATGCAAGTGTTACCGAGAGATGCACAACATTTGTTCATAATTATGATTCAGATAAACAAATGTGTTCTTATAAAAAAAACGTAACATATCACAAAAAAAAGAAAAGAAGAATCGACGCTGAAATTTGAGAAAAAAGGAAGCGTTATTATAATATATGGGCGATAGTGAAGAGAACAAAAACAAAAAAAGTAATGAGATCTAGAGATGATCTCATTACTTTTTTTTCCTTCTTCTTCGCTAAAAAATCAATCTCTCTATTGTTTATATTTCCAAGTCCATTATTAGCATATTGACACTCGTGTATTCTCCATTTTCGAAAATGTGTTGAATGTTTATCTTTACTTTTTTGAGTTTTTTTACATTGGTGAACGCGCTCTCACTGCCCGATTTGTCCACAAGTTCAAGTGAGATTTTTGGATATATGTAACTTCCATAGAACAACGACAAATCGTCCTTGTCGAATTCTCTATCTTTAGCGATGACGATTTTCTGTAGATCACTTTGGTACTCGTAAAACAAATCGAGCATGGCTTCATCCAATTTCAAAGACATCTTATATTTGACATATTTATGCTCTAAGCCCTTCATCTCAACCTCGTTCAATTCGATGGAATCATGTCGTTGTAATCTATGGATTTTAAAACCGAATTTCTTACACGTTTCAACTCGTTTCAATTTCAATTCGCATCTTTTAGGTGTTGTTGTTGTCATGATCGATTATTTGTTTTTTTATTTTATGAATTCTTGCAAATAATGTATATTTTAAATTTTGTATTTAATAATTTGTTAAAAAAGTTTGTGTTTTTTTTTACTCTTTATATATATAAAAAAAAGTTTTTTTTTAATTTTTAATTTTCTTTAATGTAAAAATTTTTTTGTAAAAGTTTTTTCCCTTTATATATATAAATAAAAAGTTAAATTTTAACATCCTTTTTTTCTCATATTAATTCCATTTTTTTACGTTAAGGAACATAAAAATAGATTAATTTCATCAAAAAAAAATTTTTTCACATTAAAGAAAATTAAAATTAAAAAAAAAACTTTTTTTTTATATATAAAGAGTAAAAAAACAAACTTTTTTAACATATTATTTAAACACAAAATTCAAAAAAAAAAAAATATTCTTACAAATGGAGCAAACAAATAAAAAAATGGAAAATTTAAATAAGAAAACCGTACCTCAGTTAAATGAGATTTGTAAAATATTCAAAATTCCACATTTCCTTTCAGAAATCATAGAACCAAATCAAAAAAAATTGAAGTCATACAGGAATATTATTTGCGAAACGATGAAAAGAAAAAAATCGAAAGATCGGAAGTGGATAAACTTAAACAGTCAAAAAATGCATCAATTGTGAAAAATAAGAAGACGACTAAACGAAAAGCCGTTGAAGAACTTCAAGTTTCAAAAGAAAAGAAAAAAAACCTAAAACGAAAACGAGTGATGCACTTCAGATTCTAGACAAACGAGATATATCAAGTGAAATTCGACAAGCAATCAACAAAGGGAAAGGAGAAGAATATGTAGCATGACTCGTCACAGAGCTATTCCAATCTAATCCTGTAGAATGGGAGAGTGCAATCAAAGGCGTTTTTAAAACTTTCGACGTGGTTCCCTCATTCAAGAAAATCAATCTGAAATTGTTCATGGAACGGGTGAAGAAAAAAGTATTGGATTTGTTTTGCAAACACATGAACGTGGGACAAAAAATTAAGATGACACTCCATTGCGTGATGAATAAAATCGATGTGAAGTCTGGCGAGAGCATCGTGAAAAATGCATATTTCAGATCTAAAGTCGAACCCATATTTCGAGGTTCAGATTTATCGGACGTTTTTGAAAAGATGAAAGACAAGATGTTGACGTCTCTAGCGAATTATTAACATGAAGGTAGTAATTGGACGATCGATGAGGTGTTGAAACTCGAAATTCATATAACTAAAAACGATTCATTGAAAGGGTCTTCCTACATGGAATTACCATATTTCTTAGCTAAAAAATACTCCATGGTCAACATGAGAAATAAAGATGATCAGTGTTTTAAATGGGCAGTCACCTCCGCTTTATACCCTGTCAAAATGCACTCCGATAGAATTTCTCGTTATGAGGAGACTTCTAAAAATCTCGATTGGATCGGAGTGACTTTTCCAACGCAGTTAAAACACATCGAACGTTTCGAGGCTCAAAATCCCACCATAGCGGTGAACGTATTGGGATACAATGATGAAAAATGAATGATCTATCCTCTCAGACAGACTTCGTATTTCGAAAGAGAAAAGATGATTATTTTAGTATTGATTTTGAATGGTGACAATCGTCATTATTGTTGGGTTAAAAATCTGAGCCGATTACTGTCGAGACAAAATAATAAACATAAAGGAAAGGTATGTTTATGTTGCAACAGCATGAACATGTTTCAGAGCGAAAAATCGTTAGGGAAACATCAGGAATATTGCAATGAATATCAAGGTGTCGCCATCGAAATGCCCAAACCCAACACCATCATGAAGTTTGAAAATCACAATAGAAGTTTAAAAGTACCATTTGTCATGTACGCCGATTTCGAATGCTTCACCGTGAAAATGAGTTCCTGCCAACCCGACGCTCTTCGAAGTTACGTCGAAAGATATCAAAAACACATGTTAGCGAAACATCAGGAATATTGCAATGAAAATCAAGGTATCGCCATTGAAATGCCCAAACCCAACACCATCATGAAGTTTGAAAATCACAATAGAAGGTTAAAATACTATTCGTCGTGTACGCCGATTTTGAATGCTTCACCCTGAAAATGAGTTCCTGCCAACCCGATGCTCTTCGAAGTTACGTCGAAAGATATCAAAAACACACGCCTTCGGGTTATTGCATTTACATGAAATACGGTTTCGACTCGCAACACGACATGAGTCCCTTCACCTACACAGAACAGTGTGAAGACGATGACGTGGCTCAAAGGTTCGTGGAAGAGTTAGAATAAAAAATTCAAATGTTATGCGATAAATTCAAAACTCTGGCGAAAATTATCATCACGTGAGAGCAGCAGGACGAAAATAACAGAGCCACCGAATGTCACATATGCAGACAATCGTTTGATGAGAATTCAGAGGAAAACAAGAAGGTCAGAGACCATGATCATTACACGGGTCTGTATCGCGGTCCGGCTCACAGCAAGTGTAATTTAAAATATCGAGACGCCATTTTCTATCCAGTGATATTTCACAATCTCTCGGGTTATGACAGTCATCTGTTCGTGAAAAATCTCTGCACTTCCCACGAAGAATTAAATTGCATTGCGAACAGTGAAGAAAGATACATTTCCTTCACAAAATGGAAGCTCATGGAGAAGAAAAGAGTAATCGACAGAGAGACGTTGAAAGAAGAAACAAAATTCATTCGTAGAGGCATACGTTTCATCAACAGTTTTAAATTCATGTCGACCGCTCTGGAAAAATTAGTCGATAACATGAGCAAGGATAAATTTTAAATCACGAGCGAACATTTCAGAGAATGAGTAGACGTTATGTTGAGGAAAGGAGTCTATCCTTATGATTACATGAACGATCTAAAGAGATTCGATGACATTGCACTACCTTCAAAAGAAGATTTTTATTCAAAATTATTCGAATCCGACATTTTCGACGAGAATTACGAACACGCTAAAAACGTGTGGAAATCATTCAATATGAAAACCATGAGAGATTATCATGATCTTTATCTGAAGACTGACGTTCTGCTCTTGGCAGACGTGTTCGAAAATTTTCGAGATGTCTGTCGTCGAAATTACGATCTGGAACCGGCTTGGTATTTCACCGCACCCGGTCTGGCGTGGGATGCTCTGTTGAAGACCACCGAAGTCCAAGTGGAATTATTATCCGACGTGGATATGTTGCTCATCTTCGAAAGAGCTACGAGAGGTGGCGTCTCGATGATCTCCCACAGATATTCTGAAGCTAACAATCCCTACATGAAAAAAGGTTTCGATTCGAAACGGTCGAATAAATACATACAGTATTGGGACGCTAATAATCTGTACGGTTGGGCTATGAGTCATCCTTTACCGATTGGAAATTTCGAATGGGTAACGCAACTGGAAGAGATGCAAAAATGGAGAGACTATCCTTGCATTTTAGAAGTCGATTTGAACTATCCGGAAGAATTACACGATCTACACAACGATTATCCGCTGGCTCCCAAACGAATGGAACCGAACGAAGAAGATGAGGAAAAACTCATTCCCAATTTATTTCACAAACGTAACTACGTCGTCTACAGTGAGAATTTGAAACAATACGTCGATTACGGGATGAAATTAGTCAACATACATCGCATCATTCGATTCAATGAAGAGCCTTGGATGACAAAATACATCGATCTCAACACGAATCTCAGAATTTGAGCCGAGAACGATTTCGAAAAAGATTTCTTCAAACTCATGAACAACTGCATGTACGGTAAATCGATGGAAAACATCAGGAAGAGAACCGACGTTCGACTCGTCACGTCTGAGAAAAAAGCTAAAAAATTAGTGGCGAAACCCAATTACAAACACCGAACCATATTCAACGAAAATCTAGTGGCTATTCACATGCAAAAGACGCACCTGAAGTTCGACAAACCGTATTATCTCGGGCCGATCATCTTAGATATCAGCAAGCGACTGATGTACAAGTTTCACTATGATTACGTCAAACGAAAATTTGGTGATAAAGCCAAACTACTGTTCACCGACACGGACAGTTTAGTTTACGAGATAGAGATAAAAGATGTCTACCAATATATATCTCCGGACGTGACCGTATGGTTCGACACGAGCCATTATATTTTGTTTTTTTATTTATTTATTCACTAAAATGACGTTATTTTTTTTTATTTTTTTATTTTTCTTTTTAAACTAACTCTATCGACTTCCATAATCATGAATCCATCTAATTCCTCGACTTCCATAATCTTGAATCCGGTTAATTCCTCTTGATTTTCTGGAATCCTATCATCCTTAATCATATCTGGAATCTTATCATCCACAATCATATCTGAAATCCTATCATCTAAAATTAGATCCAAAGTCTAATGTCCGAGTGCCAAAGTGCTTATTTTATTGTCTAACATGAATCTCTTATCGTCATCAGCCGTCAGCGAAATCTTGTTGACTATTTCGGTATACAAGTCGTGATTTTCGCTTCGACTGTAGAGTTATCTTACCTGCATCGGTCGCAGGGAGTCTCACTATTGCGTCGTCGTTTCCTTTTCGAATCAACGTCAGATTGTGTTTGAATCCGTACATGATCTTGTTGTAATCGTCCGCGAATCTGAAGATGTGTTTCAAAGGTATCCTGAACGAAAACGTTCCTTTAGGTCTGGATGTCTTGACGACATAGTCGATTATCGCGGCGGCGCCGGCGTTAGCAGGGCCGACGGTGTCTTTCACCCACAACTGATTAAGTCCTCTAGATTTCGAAAAATCGTCTGGATACGTCAAAGTGCGAACATCGTGGTGGCCTGACCGGGATGAAACACAGATTCTATCTCTTGTCCGGATAGCATGTATTTTATATTACTGAATAGATGCATGATGCCATTATTGGCTAGAGTAACCGTGTCGTCGTCGGTGTAGTCGCTCCCCTCTTCCTTGGTGAGACGTCCCTGCACCACTATGTAACTCTCGCTAGGATGGACGAATAGATCTTGAGTTTCGATGTTGATTCTTATCTCTCCCGCATTGTTCAAACTCGTTCCGGTTACCGGTTCGTATTCGTGAACCTCATATTCTTGAATACTTTCATCTTTCACTATGCGTTGTGCTATATCTGGTATATTTGCCATTTTTAAAGGGTTTTTTGTTTTTTGTTTATTAATTAGCTTGCTTTTTTTTATCTAAAAATAGTTTTAATTATTTTTCATTATTATTTTTCTCTCCTATATATATATGTGTGTAAACAAGAAAATGTTAAAGAGAATAAATAAAAAAAAATTGTTTTCTTTATCAAAACTTTGTCTTCTGTAATTGTTGTTCATAAAACTTTCCGATGATCTCTTCTCCATCCAAAGCTTCGATTTCGTAAGTCACTGTCCACCGATTCATAGTACTGAAACAGCCCTTTTAAGTGGCTGGAACGAGATAATATATTTATTAATAATAATACTTAGGCCTCTGTTGTTTGGCGAAGGGACTATATTATCACAGTCCCCTCCGGGTATTCCATAAGATGAACGTAAATGTGTCCTTCTGACCCTGTTAGATTTGTTCGCTGCATTTGACACATAAATCATTTCTTTCTGTTGTCAACAATGCAACACCTTGGACTTGAGGTCTCGCTACGTGAGCAACAAGTAACGATTTTAAAACAAATTCGGACAGTAAATCACTAACATGCGGCGCTCCTCAAGGTTCAATTCTAGACCCAAACTGTTTACATTATATACATAAATTCACTGGGACATTTACTAAAGAAGCTGGATATTTCTTCCTATCTATATGTGATGCCACTCGGTTTTATAACATTAAACTCTTCAATCGAGCCGCCTGACAAAAATGTTTTAGTCTCTAAAAACGAAGATTGTGGAAGTAAGGAACGCAAATGGGCACCTGTCTCAGACTAAAAATGAATAATAATAAGTCTTCGGCCTTTCTCTGATTTGTCGCAGTCCCCAGCTTACGAAGAGGACTACATCGACCCAGTCCCCCGTTGGGTTATTCCTCTCCCACTCTCTCCCTAATCTCCCAGTATTCAGTCAAAAACTGTTTCATAATTCCTCCCATTGCCGAGTTCTGGATCTCCCCAACTATAAAATTGACCATTTCCCTCAAGTCATACCTCATCCACTTATTCTCCATATTTTCATCCCCCTCAACTCCAGTGACTTGGATCTCACTTCGAACAACTTTCACCCCTCTCCCCAATGATCCATCCAGGTACCCCCGAAAAGCATCTTTTTTATATAACACGTCTAAAGAACTGTTGGCCCCAATTCCAGCTCGCCAGTTTCTACTGCAGTTCTCGAGCACCCTTCCCCTGATTAAGCGACCCCCTTGCATTAGGCCCCCTTCTAGACCTTCAGACTGTATAGAGTAATTCTCCATGAACTCCATCGCTTGCCTTATCCACCCGGTCTGAATGTTAGAGCGCCAAACATGGTTAAATGTAGTTTTACCCCATCTGCTGTCTGGGTGGTTTACCAGGTAAGTTTGGTAGCATAATTTTCCCATATCTATTTTGCCTTTAACCGACATTCACCCGAATTCTCCTCTGACCTTACACAGTGCGGCTGCGTTACTAGATCCGGTTATCCACAGACCCCGTCATGTGTATGACCTCAAAGTTTCAGAGTACCAATGGACGATGACAAGACTGAGATATTTGGTAATGTTGCGCGCCAGAATTCCAGATTTTCAAATCAAGTCACATGTTATCGGGAATTCTGCACAAAAAGTATCGAATACTACTCGCAATACTGAGATAATATTTAGATCACCTGTCGATATGGGAAAATTTAATGCGATTTGCGAGTGTTAAATCTTTCTCCAGTATCTTTATATGAGTGCAGTTACAGTACGTGGAGAGTGTATTATCACTAAATCACCCGCAGAGTGGAGATTCCACCCGAGCAATAATTGCAAATTTGTTGCAAAGCATAACCAGCACCAGCGAAGTTTCAGCCAATGGACCTCCGGGTTAAACCCGGAGGTCCACTGGCTGAAGCATTGCTTGTGTTTTTTGCCGAGAAATACAAAATTTGAAAGTTATAGCTTGGGTGATCACTCCACTCTGCGGGTGATTTAGTTACAATCCACTCTCCACGTACTGTAGGTTTTTCAGAATCGCCGTTAGTTAACTGGCTTGCCACAGTCACATATCTGAAAACTGCAAATCGTTCAGAATATACGACCGTTACTTATTCCCAGGTCTTTATTCAACATTCGCGATCAACCGATCTTATCGTTTCGCAACGAATGTCGAATAAAGAACTGGGAATAAATAGTGGTTGTCACGTCCCAAGCTGCTTGCATAGTCACAACGAGGCGCGTAGTCGGGATTCGATAATATGGGACGCCTCAGTAAGTTTTGTTTTTTGTTTGTTTGTTTTTTGTTGTTTTTTTTTTTGTTTATTTTGCGGCGCGTAGTCGGGATTCGATAATATGACACCTCAGTCAGTTTTGTTTGTTTTTTGTTTTGTTTTGTTTTTTTTGGGGGGGGGGGGTGGTAAATATTAAATATAGTATTTGCATGGCCGCTGTGGGGTGGAGTGGGTCGGGTGCATACCCTAGTTCTGAATGGAAGTGGGGGGCGGGGTGAAGACTGGAGGGTCCTAGTTAGGATTGCTCCCTCCCCTGAGAAAATTTTGCAGGATTCAGTGCTGTAAGGACCAATCTGAGGCATTTATAGCGTGTGTATCCCAACATTAGAGACCATTTTAGGGCTTTATGTTATATGAAAGTTGTATTGAGCCAATGTGTGTGTGGGGGGGGGGGGGGACAGCGACAGCCTCAAGAAGTTATTTTCACATAACACACACATCTGAAAAAAAATGTATTGGCCTCCTGTAGACCAGTGGATTGATTATTTTAAAATTTTGATTTTGGTCCTTACATGAATTCAAAACTCTGCACTTGTGTATTTGTAAGACCTCTTGACATTTAGGAAACCAGACTGACCCTGTTTTCATGGTATGAAAGCTTTTTATTCAATCAATAAAGTTTAATGGTTTTGTGTTGTAGCAAATCTGGGTTAACTGTGGCTTCTTCCTGTATTGATGCTGAAATGAAGAAGTGTGCTGGAACATATACACAGTCTTTCCTTCAACGTTTCCACGACGAAACGCGTTCAGAAAATCTGATAAAAGCAGCATGTACAAAGAATAATAGTAAGTCAGCAAGTATTTTATATTAAAACACTAATTGCCACTTTACCAAGCTCAATACTCAGGTTACACGTAACACAGGATATTTTTCCAAAAGAACTCTAAGACTTACTCTTTTCAGTTCAACCGACTAAAAGTCAATGTGAGCTATTGCCATCACTGAGAATTATGTTTGTAAGTAATAAGGTGTTCAAAAACCTACCCTTAACCCGTTTTGGGCTGGATAAACAATGATACCCATCAAAAGCTTAAAATTCCTGTTCTCACTGGATTTCTCTGAAAACTTCTTGTAGATTTTTAGGAAAAGATGGTCATTCGCAGTTCTTGGTGTAACATTACAAGTTTCATGGAAAAATATTCCTGTTAGCACTTGTTTACCCTCTACAAAATGCCAGACATCAATATTTTGGATTTATTTGAGATAAAATGGACCATTTTCAAATAGGGTTAATAGGCACTTTCTCGAAACGCGCAAAATTTATACGGAATCATTTTTGTAAGTAGTACGGGTTTTCAAAAGTCGAAGGCTTAACCCATTTTGGACAGGTTAAAGGGAGATACCCATTAAAGGCTTAAAATTCTTATTTTCTGTGGATTTCTCTAAAAGCAACTTGTAGGTTTTGAAGAAAAATTGGCTATTCGCATATCTTTGTGTGGCATTACAAGTTGCATGGACAAAATATTCCTGTGAGCATTTATCAACTCTCTACAGAATGCCAAGCATTGTAAGTTTGTTGAAATGGGCTGTTTTCGGACACGCACAGCACCCAATGTATACCCGAGAGATAAACATAATCTCGTTTGTTGAAAGTGGAATTCACCGAGGACCATTTTTGTAAGTAATAAGGGTATTCAAAAAACCAAGCGTTAACCCCTTTTGGGGTGGTTAACAGCAATACCCATCAAAAGCGTAAAAAAAAATCATGTTTTCCCTGGATTTCTTTACAAACATCTTGTAGGTTTTCAATAGAAAATGGCCATTGATAGGTCTTGGTATCATATTACCAGTTGCATGGATAAAATATTCCGGTAAGCATTTGTTAACCCCCCATGGGCTGCTAAATGTCAAAATTTTGAAAAAATAGTCTGTTTTTTTACACCAACAACATCAAAAGAGAAACGAAACTTCTTTTACCGGACGCAAAACTGATAGGAGAAAACTTTGGAAGTTGTAAGGGTATTCAAAAAGCGAGGTCTTAACCCATTTTCGACTGGTTAAGGAGATGTACCCTTAAAAGCTTAAATTCCCGTTTTCTGTGGATTTCTCCAAAAAATCTAGTAAGTTTTCAAGATAAATTGACATTTCGCAGGTCTTGGAGTGACATTACAATTTACATGGACAAAATATTCCGGTAAGCACTTGTTAACCCTCCAGAGGCTGCCAAGCATAGACATTTTGAGACAATGGGCTGTTCTTGGTCACCCATAACACCCAATGTGTACCTGCGAGATAAACATAACCTCCTTCATTGGAAGTGGAATTCACCGAGTATCATTTTTGTAAGTAATGAAGGTATTCACAAAATGAAGCATTAACCCGTTTAGGGCTGGTTACGGAGCGATACCACTCAAAAGCTTAAAAATTCATGTTATCCGAGGATTTCCCTAAAGATATCTCGTAGATATTCAAGAAAAATTGGCCATTCTCAGATCTTTGTGTGACATTACAAGTTGCAAGTACAAAATATTCCAGTAAGCATTTGTTAACCCTATGCAGCTTCTCAAACATAAAAATTTCGATAAAATGGGCTGTGTTTGCGTACCCACAGCACCTAAAGTTAAGAGCGGATATCAACATAAGTGGAAGTAGAATTATTTTTGTAAGTAATAAAGGTATTCAAAAAACAACCCCTAACCCATTTTGGGCTAGATAAACAATGATACCCATCAAAAGCTTGAAATTCATGTTCTCCTTGGATTACTCTGAAAACATCTTGTAGATTTTTAAGAAAAAATGGCCATTCGCAGTTCTTGGTGTGACATTACAAGTTGCATGGAAAAATATTCCTGTTAGCACTTGTTAACCCTCTACAAGCTGCCAGACATAAAAATCTTGGATAAATTTGAGAAAAAATGGACCATTTTCAAATAGCCACAGCACTCAGTGGGTATGTGTCAAACTAACATAACTCCTTTTGTCGGTCATTAACTTGTAGGACGACGATATAGATATTAACTCTCTATCATTAATGATGTTTTTTACCTAAACATGTTTTTTATCAAACTGAGTCATTTGAGACTACTATTCCCATCTTTCCCATAACATTAAAAAGGAACTTCAGTGAGACAGTTAAAAACAATTCATCAGACACTGTGGGATCATGAAAAATCATGGAATCTGATCTGGAAAAGCCATGATTCTCCAGAATCATAAAGTCTAGTTGTTGTTTGTTACTTGTAAATTGTTATTGTACTTATGTATGCTGCAAAATAAAGTTTCATTTATTCAAAGGGTGCATAAATCTTTACCTTCGGACCTCTTTATCATATTTCACAAATTACCCCCCCCCCCCCCCCCCCACCCCAACTCATACTTGACCATTCGCACCTCTGACTTCGGAGTTTGACTATAGTACTTGCTCATGTCAACACAATGGAGTTCCCGACTGCTGCCAAGAGAACCCTGTCAGCCTTGAATGTTTCTTAATACCTCACTTGGACTCTCCCGTGACAGGCGAGGAAGTTCAGTTGACAGTGGAGACTGAGACAAATTAAAATAAGGACAATCAGTCACCAAAAAGGAGAACCTTTCGCGGGGGAATCTACTCTCACACTGGTAATCATCCGATAGACAATGAATTTTCAGATCTCAGAAAGAAAAAAAGAGCTCATCAACCAAGCGTCGGGACACTCGCCGCGTTGAAAACATATCTGTAAAGAAAGAAAGCAAAAAGTGAGAAGAAAGCGTAAGAGCAACGACCCCTCAATCTCACAGCTTTAACCATCAAACAGGCAATCTCTCCTCCAGAGGAGTCGGTAGATGCGGAATGACCTATGGTGACTGAAGCGGAAATTCGAGTTGCTTTCTCTCGGCTTCCTGCTTCTCACTCGCCGCTTCATCCTGACCAAGAACAGCATGACTGTCTCTCCCCAGAGACCCTGCAAATGATGGCCCTGATGAAGGAAAACACGGCCACGGCATCACAGGAAGTAGTGACGTCGCGACGACAGAGTATCGACAGCGAAAAATTCGTCGCTGGACTCTCCCAACGAGAACATGACACCACTGCGCCACTTCCGGAATTCACTACGAATACTACCACAGGGGCTAATAACACCGACCTCCTTCCTCCGCCAGGTATCTTTCGGTTTTAGGCAATGTTAATTCCACAGTCAAAAGTGTCGAAAGGGGCTAATATGCCCCCCCCCCCCCCCACACACACACAGCCTCCGAGCGCCTTCATTTCTTTAACATGATATTAAGCCTTTGGAAAAAACAACAGAACGTGCTTGCTGTTAAGCTTTTGAACAAGCGATTATCTAGGATTAATTAATTTCTGATAATTGAATAATTCCTTGGAGACTGTTTTCAGAGTTACCCAAAATCCGTCGTTAAAGTATTTTTTGGCGGAAAACATATACCCAGGTTCTCTGGATCGCGATTCGTACCCTTGGCGCCAACCTCCATGCCATAAGATATATACAAATTATTTTTGTCAGTATTTTATTTTTTGGAAACTAGACTCTGCAGTGTGGCTGCGTCATAGAACGAATAATCATTCTGCCACACTTTTGTTTCATTAACAGGAGTGATGAACCAAGCGACATGTATCGCTACAAATTATCCAACAGTGGTACCCTGTGTAACTGTTGCGGATAACAAACTGAGTGCAGCTGTTGCATCTTTGACTCCAAAGGACGAGGCAAAAATAATGTCAGCGGTATGCAGGTATGTTAATATTTATCTAAAATAAGTGAGTTAGCAGATGTTATAAAGGGCACTAGATATTCAGATGTACCATGGGTGTTGAGACATTTGGATGCTGTGACATAAAGAGCACGGAACAAAAAATGAGAAATGTGTGAAAGATGAAACATATCACAGTCAAATTTCAATGTTCAATTGTTTATTCGATGAACATTTTTTTTTAAATCGCATCAACAAATATTTGGTAAGCGCAGTGGCGTATCGAGGAGGGGTTTGGGACACCTCTACCCAATGCTTTTTCCATTCGATACAATTCTGGATTGGAGGATTAGATATTAATTCCTCTAAAACATGATTGTGTCATTTGAAAAAACACACACACACACACGTTTGGAAGGCTGTGATTCCTCCGGGTAGTTTCGGGGGAAGGAGAGGAGTCCAGTATGACCAATTTGGAGTACGGTATTACCCCATAAGAAACAATCACACCTGGAGATGGAAACAGAAGTTCATGTTTGGGACACTAATGAGCCACTGTGCAAACAATTTCAAGACAATAACAAAAAACTCCTGATCGTTCCTTCAAGGCGACGTTCAAGGCGACATCATGCGCCGAAGCGTAACGTCATTTAGGAAGCTGCTGAAAAAATTCAGCGCTCGTGAAAAATAAAACATTCGGGTCAACACTCATGAGATAATTCCAGATGCTGACTAAAACAGAGTACATTTTTTTATTTTATGCTACGAGACATTTTATTGCACAATATTCAGCCCAATTCGACCCCAAATGCGTGCGTTTCAAAACAATAACAAAGATCAGCTGATCGTTCCTTCAAGGCGACGTGATGTGGAGTAGCGTGATGTCATTTAGGAAGCTACTGATGGATATTCCTCGATATCCATCGAGTCGAGAAATATCTTGTAGATAAATTGCGATAATTCATTAGTTTGAATAACCTTGTCCAGAGCTGTAACACCTCGCGTTAAGCGACTCGGTGTCAGTAGTAGGGGAACAATTGATCGTCCCACATTGGCCGGATCTCATGCCGGATCTCATGTGACGTCTTAGTCACGTGACCTGGTGGCGCCATGTTTGGTTGTCCGTGTAACCCGCGAGAGCGACCATCTTGTGACGTCATCCCCATAGTGATACGTGATGTGAGTGCGCATGCGCAGCACGTGTTGTTAGGATGATACGTGTTTCCGTCGTCCATTTTGTATACTGGAGGCCGCCATCTTGGTTTCTATGGTAGCACGTGGTTGCTATGTTATCCAATGGCTTACAACAAGACAGGGGCATGTTCGGAGGGTACGTTCCTTTGAATCGGAGTATGACGAATTACCACAAATAACCCGACAAGTTTTACTATTTCGAATTCTTTCAGCATTCTCTGGTTCTATTTATGTATGCAATAGTTTTCGTCTACCTGACCATGTTCCTTTGTCCGGGAGTATACTCCAGTAGAAGAGCCCTTCAGTTGGAACAGATTTAGCTTTTTGGCACTATTTTTAGCTTTTCTGGTGTGTCCTTATTAGTTCTGACCCTATTCCGAGTACTCTTGTTGTTTCATTTATCAAGATCACCCAGTCAGTTCACTTTACTGGCGCTAACTAACCAATCAGATTGCTTGATTCCCCATAATCTGTAAGCAAAGTTATCTCCCTTCTGTATAAAAAAAATCATTCCCAAAGCCAATAAGCTATCGAGCAGTTACTGAAAAGTCATTGCTCGAACGACTCGAAGTCCATCGAGCAAATGAGCTAACGAGTAATTACTCGTTCGAGTGACTCACACATACTGCTCTTCGACTCATTTCGGTATCTAAGGATACTTATGGTCTGGTATTGTATTATTTGAGGATACTTTTTATAGTATACTTATCTAAGGATACTATTACTTGTATGGTCCAGCCTTCTGGGCCACCCCAGGACATACCTACCCCAAATTCCCCTTATAAGCTAAAGAGCCAAGAGAGTAATTGCTCCATGAGCAATCGCTCGAACGACTCGAAACCCACCGAGAAAATTAGCCTTAGAGCAATTGCTTGGTCGAGTGACTCCACTGCTCGAACGACTCGAAGGCCATCGCGCAAATGAGCTAAGGCCAGTCATTTTCAAAAAGGGATTTCGTAAGTAGGATTTTCCCAAATAAGCCAAGAGAATAACTGTTCCATGAGCAATTGCTCGAACGACTCGAATCCCATTGAGCAAATGAGCTATAGGGCAATTGCTCGATCGAGTGACTGCACCTACTACTCTACGACTCATCTCGGTTTTCGAGAATACCTGACATTGTATTATTGGAGGACAGTTGTTGTAGAAACTTTACATCCGGGTACTTCATGCTACATCCGGGTACTTCTGCTGGGAAAGGTATAAAAAGGGGTGTTGGTATGAAAATAAACTCATTTGTGTCTTGACCGTCGTCGAGTGAAGTCATGTTACCGATTCGTTGCAGATACTGTTCGAAGTCATTTTCGAGATCGGATAATGCCAGAAGACACGAAAAGAACCATCGTTGGCTCCTTTGTAGATATTGTACTAAGTCGTTTACCCAACCATACAATAGGAAGAGGCATGAAGAACATCACTGTCCAAGAAGAACAGAAGAACAGAGAGATACTGGAGATTTAATGATTGACCAGAGTAAAGAACTTTTAGAATTCTGACGGGATGCTGACAAGGAGGAAATCGATGCCGTTCTCCGCGCGGCTGATGAAGATTTGATTACCTGTTTATGTAAATGTGCTACCAACATCCTCGAAGATAAGATACCACTGAATTTGGCTGAATTTGATGACCTGAGAAAATACGAATATGTATTGAAGCTGCTAAACAGATGATGGAATTTCTACCGATATAAAAAGAAGTATATTACGAAAGAGCTGCTTCCTTTCGCCGCTTATCAAACCAGTCCTAGCTCTGAAAAGGGTATGAAAGGGCTGTACCAGCACCAAATGTTCATTTGTTCTACGACCACGAAAGAGTGAAGACATGGCTATTCACAACTGTGAGTATTGTGGAAAAACATTTCCTCGAAAGCTTGACATGAAGAGGCACAAAGAAAAAGTTTGCCCAAACCGACAAACGGGAAAATAGAGCAACACTGCAAGACTAGGCAGAAATTCAGATACACTGTGATTCCTATCTGATGCGGATAGACATGGAGCCAAGACTATGATCATGACGGCCAATGATGATTTGATACAATGTATATGTGATTGTGCCTCGAATATCTTGAAGGGGGGAGTACCTATAACCAAATCTGAGAGAGCTAAGCTGATTCCATACAAACACCAGATTAGGAGAATTGCCTTACCAAAGAGAGAACTATCTTATAAGAAAAGAAGACGGATCATACAGAAAGGAGGATTTTTAGGAAAGTTAATGAAACACATCATCGATGTTTTGTCCGATATCCTATAAAAGGGTCGTGCTCATAAGAAACTTGTCATTTGTTATCTGACCTTCGAAGAGAGCGGACGCAATGCAATCCAGATGAGCACCAAAACATTGGTCAATAGATTCGGACTCCGATGAGTCGTCAGAACTATCAGAAAATATGGAATATGAAGAAGAAGACAGACGAAAAGGAAAACGAAGACGTTTCTATGATGGAAACTATCGTACAAAGTGCCTATAACAAATACCAAGACGATTTTGACAACCTCATGAACAAATATATCGAGGATGGAATGGATAGAGAAGATGCAGTTGAAACAGCATATAGAGCACTTCAAAGGAGTGTCAGAGAAGCCACTAGTGAGAAATACATTAATACCCTTGTGTACATTAGACATTTTTGCAACGACTCAATACACAAGAAAATTCAAGAAACAGCCAAGCGTCTTCGTGAAGAAGAGAACGTTGACTTTGAAGAACCCCAGAAATATGCCTTGGAAAAGCGAAGATTTCTGTTCGACAACCTTATGACAAACTACTCATTTAAAGTAGAAGATGATGATGATGATGATGATGATGATAAAAAGATGATTAGAGAAAAAAAGGTATTACAGGAGTGTTAGTATGAAAATAAACGCCTTTCCATTCTGATCGTCGAAGAGTGAAGATGTCTATGTCAACAACAGTGCTCAGATTCAAGGATGACTTACACATGCAGATCTTCAAGAATCATGTTGGATTAAAGCTGACTTCCCAAAAACTGGCTCAAGTGAATCGTGTGGAAAATCCGACCAAGAGAAAAAATCTAGACAAGGCTGCTGGTTGAAAGAAACAAAGATGTGCGGATACTGGCTGATCATTAACCACCGAAGTTGCCACTGTAACCACGAGAATAAACACAGAAGAACTGACTGATGCTTCCACTACAAATAAGAATGAAGTTACTGCTCAAAGTATGAATCAGTCCAAAGTTTCTACTGAAACGAAGAAATATGTTTTAACTAAGAACGAAGTTACGAATCAGTCTGAAGTTTCTACTGAAACTAAGAACGAACTTACCACTTCGAAGAAGCCTGAAGTTTCTACTGGAACTAAGAATGAAGTTACTACTGCGAAGAAGTCCGAAGTTTCTACTGGAACTAAGAACGAAGTTACCACTTCGAAGAAGCCTGAAGTTTCTACTGGAACTAAGAACGAAGTTACTACTATTACGACGAAGCCTGAAGTTTCTACTGGAACTAAGAACGAAGTTACAACTACGAAGAAGCCTGAAGTTTCCACTGAAACTAAGAATGACGCTTTCACTCAAACCACAAATGAAGTTACTACTGAAACTAAGAATGGTGTTCAGAAGACTGAAGTTACTACTATGAAACAGCTAAAGACAAGAAAGAGAAATCCAAAAATAAGAAAGATGCCAGACAAGAAAGTAAAGCAACCAACAAAGCCAAGTTAACAACTATCAATGAGAGAATGTGTTTTATCAAGAACCTAACCAGACAAATGGGACGAAGCTTCAACCCACAAGAAGATGAAATGGTAAGCCCGTGAGAGAAGAACTACAAAGACGAAAATGATGACTTGAGAAATTAATTTGTATACTCGAATAAAAATAAATGAAATGTTATATATTGTTTGTTTTTATCTACTATCCCAACAGAAGTACCCGGATGTAGCACGAAGTTCCCGGATGTAAAGTTTCTACAAGTATCCTATAAAAGGTATCCTCCAATAATAAAATGTCAGGTATTCTCAAACACAGAGATGAGGCTAAGAGTGATGATAAATTAGACCTCATTGAGGGATTTTTTCATGGCCCTCATTACCTCAAATGGAATGATGCTAAGAGGGATAGTAAACGAGGCCTCATTAAGGGCTTTTCTCACAGCCCTCATGGCTTCATACGGTAAAAAAAGGGGTTCTATAGCCACAGGCGTTTTCCAAAAATGGGATTTCATGGGATATGCCTGTTAAATACCGAGATGAGGCTAAGAGGGATAGTAAATTATACCACATTGAGGGATTTTTTCATGGCCCTCGTGGCCTCAAAAGAAACTGAGGCTAAGAGGGATAGTAAATGAGGCCTCATTGAGGGATTTCTCATGGCCCTCATGGCCTCATACGACAAAAAAGGGATTCTCCAGAAAGTATCCTCGATAGGTATCCTCAAATAATGCAATACCAGGTCATAGGTATCCTTAAATATCGAAATGAGGCTAAGAGGGCTAATAAACGATGCCTCATTGAGGGATTTTCCCAAGACCCTCATGTCCTCAATCAAAATGAGGTTAAGAGGGATAGTAAATGAGGCCTCATTGAGGGATTTCTCATGGTCCTCATGGCCTCATATGGCAAAAAAGGGATTCTCCAGAAAGTATCCTCGATAGGCATCCTCAAATAATACAATACCAGGCCATAGGTATCCTCAAATACTGAAATGAGGCTAAGCGGAGTAGTAAATTAGGCCTCATTGAGGGCTTTTCTCGTGGCCTTCATGGCCTCAAACGAAATGAGGTTAAGAGGGATAGTAAATTAGACCTCATTGAGGGCTTTTCTCATAGACCTCATGGCCTCATACGACTAAAACAGGATTCCATAACCAGAGACGCTTCACAAAAAGGGGTTCCATGGGACGTGGCCATTGGATATAGAGGTAATGATAATCGTATAGGACTCCGTTGTAATAAGGAGAGATAACTCTGCATAAAGATTACGGGGGGTGAAGCAATCTGATTGGTTAGTTAGAGCTAGGAAAGGAAACTGATTGGGTGATCTAGATAAATGAACAAGAACAGACCAGAAAAGCTAAATATAGTAATAATAAGCAAAGCTGTTCCAGCTGATAGGCTCTTCTACTCTACTGGGGTATACTTCAGGACAAAGGAACATGTCCAGGTAGACGAAAACTATTGCATAGATAGATAGAAGCAGAGAATTCTGAAAGAATTCGAAATAGTAAAACTTGTCGGGTTATTTGGGGAATTCGGCGAATCGGGAAATTACTCCTGTACAAAGGAACATACCCTCCAAACATTCCCCCGTCCTATTATAAGCCTTTGGGTTACAAAGAAACCACGTGATACAATAGAAACCAAGATGGCGGCCTCGAGTACACAAAATCGATTACGGAAACATATATCACCCTAACAACACGCGCACTCACATTACGTATCACTATGGGGATAGCGTCACAAGATGGCCGCTCACACGGGTTACCATGACAACACAACATGGCGCCACCAGGTCACGTGACATGACCTCACTTCCGGTGTCCGGCCAATGGGGCCCGATCCATCTCTCTCATACCACTGGTGTCATTCAACGCATGGGACAAACAGTTTGTTCAAATTCATGAAATACCTCTAGCTCGATTGGTAACTATAACAATTTTTCATACTCAAAAGACAACTATGGAAGAGATAGATATGCGGTTTTATTTTCTAAAAGCTTACTTTGCGTATTTTGTCTTATTTGTGTATAACCAGTCCGCTGCCCATATGTCTGGACAGTTTAAATTGAAATAAGTTACAATTATTTAAAAAATTAATTAATATTTTTTTTCATTTTGTTCCTAATGGCCTGTTTTCTTAACCCTTTGAACCTTGGCGACCGTTTTTTCGGTCGGGCACATGATACGTCATAACGTCATTATATAGGATGGTTGTTCAGTAAATGTGTGGAGTAGACCAATTAATATTTTCCACGGGCAGCCCCGAGGTTGCACGTTGAAAATATTGATTGGTCAGTAGTATGTAATGTGGTTTTCACCTGATATTGGCAGGATCGCATGCAGGATCTCATGTGACGTCATAGTCACGTAACCCAATGGCGCCATGTTGTGTTGTCATGGTAACCCGCGTGAGTGGCCATGTTGTGTTCTCATCCCCATAGCGATACGTGGTTTTAGTGCGCATGCGCGTGTTGTTAGGGTGATACATGTTTCCGTCGTCCATTTTGTATACTGGAGGCCGCCATCTTGGTTTCTATAGTAACACGTGGTTCTATGTGACCTAAAACCTTCTAATAGGATAGGGGTATGTTCGGAGGGTATGTTCGATTAAATAGGAGTAAGAATAATTACCACAAACAACCCGATAATCCCTCCAAGTCACCAAACTCCACCCCCAAACTACCGAAATTGGCTTTATTTAGTACGGATTTCCCCAGAATCCTTTGTAGCAGAGCAGCGCGTAGTGCTATAGTACCGAGGGGGTACCGAGGGTAAGTTTGATTGAACTAGCGTACATCTAATTGCCCAAATAGACCCGACAATTGTTTGCTTGGCTCTGATTTCCCTGTAAATTCTCGATTTCTACCCATGTATCTACAAGCTAATTTTGGAGGTATCCGCCCTTTTATACCCTGCGAAATGGGCTGACCAGATATCTTCAGATAAGTATCCTTAAAAAGTATCCTTAACAGGTATCCTCAACTGATACATAGCCATGTCATAGGTATCCTCGAATACTGAAATGAGGCTAAGAGTAGTATGTGCGAGTCGCTCGAACGAGCAATTGCTCGATAGCACATTTGCTCGGTGGACTTCGAGTCGTTAGAGCAAAATGTGCGAGTCACTCGATCGAGCAATTGCTCTAAAGCTCATTTGTTCGATGGGCTTCGAGTCGTTCGTTCGAGCAATTACTTTTCAGTAACTGCTCGATAGCTTATAAGGGGTATTTGGGATAGGTATGTCTTGTGGTGACCTAGAAGGTTGACCCAAACAGGTAAAAGTATTCTCAGATAAGTATTCTATAAAAGTTATCCTCGAAAGGTGTCCTCAAATAATACAATACCAGCCCATGGCTATCCTCAAATACCCGTATGTGCCTATGTACTAGTGTACAATGTGTCACATTGTGCCTTTTCACATAAGCACATGCGACAAAAAAAGGGATTCTCCGGAAGGTATCCTCGATAGGTACCCTCAAATAATACAATACCAGGCAATAGGTATCCTCAAATACCCGTATGCGCCTATGTGCTGGTGCACAATGTGTCACATTGTGCTTTTTCACATAAGCACATATTGGCACATCCAGCATGTACGTACGTGCTACTTGTAATGTGTACAAAAGAACATAAACATAGTTAGGGGTGTCAGAATAGATAGAACAAAAAAGGCATAACATAGCTTGTAGATACATGGGTAGAAACCGAGAATTTACTGGGAAATCAGAGCCAAGTTGTCGGGTCTGTTTGGGCAAATAGATGCTCTAGTTAAATCGAACTTACCCCCGGTACCACCTCGGTACTATAGCACTGCGTTCTGCTCTACAATAAGTGATTCTGGGGGAAATCCGTACTAAATAAAGTCAATTTCGGTAGTTTAGGGTGGATTTTGGTGAATTGGAGAGATTATCGGGTTGTTTATGGTAATTAGTCTTACTTATATTTAATCGAATATACCCTCCAAACATACCCCTATCCTATTAGAAGGTTTTAGGTCACATAGCAACCACGTGCTACCATAGAAACCAAGATGGCGGCCTCCAGTATACAAAATGGACGACGGAAACATGTATCACCCTAACAACACGCGCTGCGCATACGCACTAGCAGCACGTATCACTATGGGGATGACGTCACAACATGGCCGCTCACGCGGGTTACCAATAAAACACAACATGGCGCCACTGGGTCACGTGACTATGAAGTCACAGAGATCCTACATGAGATCCTGCCAATATGAGATGAAACCACATTACATACTACTTTGGTCCACCCCAAATAATGAATACGGACTCTTCTAATTGCTGCCATTGAACTGGCATGGAAGAGTCCACTAGAGTTCAAAGGATTAAATCCCCCATTCAATCAGACGCATAGCCAGGATTCTATAATGGGGAGTGTCTTAGCCAGTTTGTTTTGGGGGATTTCTTTTTTTTGGGGGGGGGGGGGCGGGGCAAACATGACATTTAGGAGGCCGTTTTGAAGGCCTTGTACTTATCCTGTAACAAGACGAAATTACATATTCGCAATGTGTCAAATTGAAAATGGAAAATATTTTCGTAGTATAACTCGTATTGCATAGAATGATCGGCGACGTTTATTGTCGCAGAATCTATGGAGACACCTTGAAAGCAAGGGGCATAAATATCCAGTTCGCACCGAAACGACAACGGTTTAGCTTCAAGTGAAAAGTTTTGAAAAATTGATTAACCACCTGCATGCTGAAGTAAATATTTTGAAATCTTAAGCGGCATTTTTTCCATAAATTTAACCATTTCGATCTTGATTGACAGAGCTCAAGGAGCTATGTCAAATAAGATCGAATTGGTAGTCACACACTACACGGCTTTTGTCAAATATATCAAAAGTGCGTCCTTTTTATCAGCCTGTTCAAATATGTGCAGTATAATTTGGTTGGATCGTATTTGGTTTATTGGGTATCGAAAGTTGTACATCGATTGCCGTTTTCAACTTGGTGCATATTTTTACTCACATAAGATACAGTGGCCCTGGAATTTGTATTGCCAAGAAGACGACTGTGGAAATATGAGCATTCATCTTTATATCCCGCACTCGCAGATTGATCCAGTTATTTGCCTATGCTGGTAGTAGAGCATTTTCATTGCACCATTCAAAAGCCAAAACAGTTCACCGTTTCAAACCTAGACTGATTCTGACTGAAAGACTTTTACCCATGTTCAACACACGATAAGCAATACATGACAAATGATGGAACCCCACACGGACTGTGCTTTAGTAGGTATAAGACATTTTAGTGCTAATGACCTATATTCCTGTTTTGTGTTTGGTTGTTGGTCAGATTCCCCAGTCAGTTGACTGGGAAAATAACCATTAATTTGAGTGGAAGGAATCAGAACGTTGTGTGGCAGTCACTCCGTCCAGACAGTTGAACTACGACTGTACAGACACAGCCTTTAAATATTTATATTCACTATTTTAGACTGCCTTTTTCTTCTTGCAGCTACTTCGATGAAACTTATACTTGTTTGAAGAAGTTTAGAACATGCGGAAGCGACGTTGCAGATACTCTCGTTCAGATGTTTCAGGCTTTGAGCCCAACTACATGTGGAGGAGTCATGAACACGATTTCCTTCTTGTGTGTGCTTGTGGCAGGCGTGGCTCAAAAAATATTCGCCTCGTTTTAGATGCATATTTAAAATACAAAAATTCTCTGTTTATATAAATATTCAGGGCGTAGCTAGATGGGGTTTTGGTTCGAGATGTGTACCCTCTCTGAATTTCCAACTGTACGCACCCCCTACCATGACTGCCGAATTTCCAGCTTTTGCGAAAAACATTTGGAACCTCCGCCCCCTCCCCCAAAACCCCCTTGGGCAAGATTTTTCCAACTGCTAAAGAAATCAGAATGTACATTCTCCCCTTGTGTTCGAAATATATGACCATGATGTTTGGGTTCTGGAGTTGGAAATAAACTCTTGAGTCCAACAAGGCGCCATCCGCTGTCCTTAGATACCTGAATAGATATGCTGTGAAATTAGGGTATCAAACTCTACCATGTCAGTTTATTATACAAGTTCTGTGAATGTAGAAGTACCCGTAGATATGAGATGGAGGATGGGCCAAGAAATAACTCTCTTCTTTTGAAGAATCTGATCTGTCGAAAACGATATACGGTAACACTGAATGCGAGATGCTATTTTATATTTTTTTTTAATGTGGTCTTGATTTCACAGAATTTTATTTACAAAATCTCGATCCACGGGTGTAAGTGTGTCGCAACCCGATCGCGAAAAAGGCCGCTTTTGTGATCACAGTTCTGTAAGCAGGCAATCGAGTTGTAATTTAAAAAAAAATATTGAAATAAGCCTAACTGTCAATTATTTTGAGTTGAATATTTTATAATCATCAACTCCAATACGAATATACTACCAAGGGCTTATTTTTGTAAATATTTTGTACGCGCATCTTTTACCTCTCGGTCTCGATGTGCGCATCTTTTACCTCTTGGACTCGGTGTCAGCTCTTCGGTATCACACACATTCAGTCATTACAGTTCATATCCACGTTCTGACTGATGATAATCACACAATGTCCATGTCCTATAACTCTTGATAACCACCCAAATATGTTTAACCCTTTCCCTAACCTGAAAAGCAGACGACGCTTGCAAACAAAATTCGGGAATAACTATTTTTTTTCTTTTTTGTCTCAAAAACATAGGTTGTGACCCCTCTTTGGAACTAGCACGATGAACTCGTTCCAAAGAGGGGTCATAACCTATGTTTTTGAGACAAAAAATGAAAAAGTCATGAAAATTAATTGGCGATTTTTGTGAATAGCGCTGGCCGGTTTTTGCCGTTACGTTGGGTAAAGGGTTAAGCACAAGTAGTATAGCTCGCACATGTCTTGCCTCATTGACAGTATCATATGCAGGATCTCATATGTAACTTAATAGTCACGTGATCCAGTGACGCCATGTTGGGTTGTCAAGATAATCTGCGTGAGTTGTTATATGTCTTGGCGTCATTACCACAGTGATATCTGGTGTCAGTTCGCGTGCGCTGCGCTTGTTTCCGTCATCCACTTTGTTAACCGAAGGCCGACATCTTGGTTTCAACGGTGGCACGTGATTGCTATGTGACTCAAAACCCACCAATAGAATGGTGGCGTGTTCGGAGTTGGTGCGCGATCCTATGATCCCTAAAACTCCAGAATCCTCGGTTTCTACCTATCTAGATCGCAATCTTTGATGACACACTGTTGCTATAAGCCCGAAAAGCCCCTGATAGACGGGATGTGTTCGGATGGTGTGTTCGATTGTATAGGAGTAATTCCCATTACCACAAATAACCCAACAACAACCTAAAATCAACAAAGGGACTTTATTTTGTTCAGATTCCTGTGGAATCCTTTTTATAATAGTAGCACATAGAGCTTTGGGGCTGTGGGGGGGGGGGGGGGGTGCTGTTCTTTTGTACAGGGGTACATTTGCAGGATCGGATTTTCCTCAAATCCTCGGTCATTTCCTGTTTATCTAGTTCGGATTCTTTCAGAATCTCCTGCTTTCATCTATCAAAACACTGTACCATTTATTGCTGACTCTATTTTGCATATCCTAAAGTTCTCTTTGACCTTAGCTATATCTGGCCTCGGCATTTGGCCTCAACCAATTAGATCATTGCATTCTTCTAAACCCCCACCCACTATCACCACATACTGCATCTGGACCAAGACGTTTGTCTTTCGACATATGAGTGCATTCATGCCATTCGAAAATTCTTCAATGAGGTATAATCTATTGTCCCTCTTATCCTCATCTGGGTATTGAAAGACCACGTGTCTTGGCACCGAACTTCAACCACCCCATCCTAACAACCACTGACCTACGGAGTCCCATTTTATCGCATGAAGCTTTTATGGACATGAGAAAATACCTCAAACGAAGCTGTCTGTCAAACATAAAATAATGGGCTATATTCCTTTTCCATTGCATTGAAATTCGCTTCAAAATGAAGAGTGTTAGCAAGAAAATATATTTTTTATCCATGTATGGAAATTTAGACTGGTTTGTAAGTTTATACACCCTTCGGCTGTGCTTCCGGGTAGGCGTGCATGGTCATAGTGCAGATCTCACCGAACCTTGATTTATGAAAAATGTGTTGGTCTGAACACATATTGTATTGGACACTTTAAAAGCGACAATGTGAAATGTAATGTCGTTTATACGTGTTTTTGAAAATGGAACTTTCTCGCACGCCCCAAGTGCTGTTTCTGGAAGCAATTTTGATGGCGATAACCTCCAACAAAATCTTCTTCAGATATGCTGTCAAGAACGAAAATCTCTACAATGTATGTAGACACCACAAACTCCCACCGATCAGAGGGTATCCACAATCATGCCCCCCCCCCCCCCCCCCCCCCCGTCCCCATCAACCACGGTGTTCAGCGCGAGTTCTCCAACTTCTTTCGCTAGGGGCTCCGCGAAATCTTAATCCAGCCCTGATTATCAAATCTTTTAGAAGTGTTGTCTGCTTATTTTATCAATAAACGTTTAATTCACATTAATTTGTTCGGCGTCTTCTTAGTGCTGCGTTGTTTGTAACAGACAATAAGGAATTAAGTATCATATGACATTTTCCCTTTAATCCGTTTTCTGTGTACGTTGTCGCGTTATTGTAGTAATGCACTCAAAAACCATCACAAACATCATGTTTTCAAGCAACCAGTCTAATTCTGCTGGGAATTCGACACTGTTGTGGAGCCCGTCTAACACTTCAATAGTCCACCGCCCATGTTCAGATGAAATCGTCTGGAATATTTCAGTTGGTCAGAAAAGCGTAGGTTCGCTTTTCCGATCAAATGAAATATTCCCGACGATTTCATCTGAACATGGGCGATGGGTTCGCTTTTCCGACCAAATGAAATATTCCAGACGACTGAATATAAAACTACCACAAGCATCCATTTTCTGTGGATCAACACAAGAAGTGTTTCTCAATCGATATGTGATTTGACCGAATCTGTGATGAATTTATCATTATGACTGAAGTTTGATGGTTGAGCTGTATAGTTCCACTACATGCGACAATTTCTTGGTGCTATCAAGGTGAAATAAATATTTATTGATTGGAATATCTATAACTGGAGCCCGAAATAGTATGTGTATACTTTTGTGGGTGAAGAGTCTGCTCGCAAATGACGAATCGATACAATATCTCCAGCTATGTTGTTATGAATACTTAAAAGAGGGACGGAATAGTGGAAAACTTCGTGATTTGAGCAGGGACGTGGCGACAGGGGGGGGGGCGGGGGGGGGTGTCACCCCTAATCCTGGCCAACATTTTCTATAGTTGGAAATTCGAAGGGCAAGTCATGAGTAGTTGGAAATTCCATCTATCTGGATTTTAGAGCTTCTTTGGTGATGCTGATGTCTCCTTTACTTCCTAAACTCCCAACTCGGTTTCACATCGGTAAAAATTCCAACTGTTACGATTTACAACTACAGTGTACGCAATATCGAGCTTCATAAGTATGCATAATGTAAATCGGTACGAGATTTCTATAGTACGTTTACTTATCGTAAAAAAAAATCCTCTCCATCATTCACAGTTACAAAATGATGAAACATCGAAAATTGATCATTCCTGCATAAGATCTCATTTAATGTTAGGAGAGTGTGAATTGCTCAAAGTTCTAAGCTTGAGCTTTTGTTTAGCACATACTCAATTCCCAGAATAATACCAAGCAATACTAACAACCCGATAATTATATCATAAATGTGTTGGCATTTCAGTTACTAAAATCAATTTTATGCCCCTTTCATGGCTTCATTTTCAAAATTTTTCTCGGTAATGAATTTCCAACTGGGGGAGGGACCTGGAAGGGGTTTCTCCTGGTCTCCCCGCCCTTGTTGGAAACTCACTACCCTACCCTACCCTACACCCACCCCACCCACCCCAAATCGGAAACCCCCAGCCACGTCCCTGGATTTGAGAAACCAAAATTTTCCGGCACCAGATGAAAGAGCATTTATCAAAATGTACCAAGAACATCGTCTCACCTGGGAAATAAGCGGGTCATAAATATTTCAACAACTGGTTTTTAATATATATTTTTATATATCTGTTTTCAAAAACAATATGTAGAAATAAAATATTTTCAAGCTTTTTTACGGCAGTGTATTTCATTTAATAATCTGTTTATACAGATTAATAAACTGTTTTTTACAGATTAATAAACTGTATTTAAAGATTAGTAAACTGTAGTTACAGATTATTACGAGGCTGTTTTTACAGATTATTACGAGACTGTTTTTACAGATTATTACGAGACTGTTTTCACAGATTAATAAACTGTAGTTATAGATTAGTAAACTGTTTTTACAGATTATTACGAGACTGTTTTTACAGATTAATAAACTGTATTTACAGATTAGTAAACTGTAGTTACAGATTATTACGAGACTGTTTTTACAGATTATTACGAGACTGTTTTTACAGATTATTACGAGACTGTTTTCACAGATTAATAAACTGTAGTTATAGATTAGTAAACTGTTTTTACAGATTATTACGAGACTGTTTTTACAGATTAATAAACTGTATTTACAGATTAGTAAATTGTATTTACAGATTATTACGAGACTTTTTTACAGATTATTAGAAGACTGTTTTTACAGATTATTACGAGACTGTTTTTACAGATTAGTAAACTGTTTTTACAGATTAGTAAACTGTTTTTACAGATTAGTAATCTGTATTTACAGATTATTAGGAGACTGTTTTTGCAGATTAATTGGCCATTCAATTATTGGTTAGTAGTATAGTATGCACCCGATCGTTCGCTATTACCCGGACTTCAGAGGAATCTGCTAGTGTTAAATTCACATAGGAACCGGACTTTTTGGGTTGCAATCTGACCAGATCCTGCATGTGATGTACGTACTACATATATAGTATTCTATGATATGTACAGTGATATATGTACACACAGGGCTGTGGGTATATAGTGTGGGGATGTGATGGAAATTAATGGTGAAGGTGGGGTTTCTCGAAAACAAAATTCCCGCGAAATGGTTGACGTTGCTATGGGCGTCGTGACGTCATTATGCGCACCATGACGTCAGATAAACGCTGACCGCTGTTGTTGTACACTTTAGAATGTGGTATGACGTATTTCGGGTCAGGGTGTATGGGGTTCTCGTACTGGACTGATGTCGTAGTATAGTATGGTATATACCCCTTTTGGTATACTATTACCCCTTGGCCTTGGTACTAATAATCAACCATCATATTATCCTACGACTGATATAGGTAATACGTAATGCTAGGTAAACCAGTATTGTGGGGTGGGGTAACGCATGGTCGTCGTCTAGTGCGGCATTGAGAAATAGCACTTGGTAGTTTGGATTTGCAGTAGACAATGGGCGTTATATATCACTGTAGATCCCATCTTAATCCTTGTTGTATCAGCCTACCGATTTCTTTGTACTATCCCGTGACTGGTATAGGTAGTATGTAATTCTGGTATTGTAGGATGGGTATCGCGAAATAGTCCTTGGTGGTTTGGATTTGCAGTATAGTATGGGCGTTATATATCACTGTAGATCCCATCTTAATCCTTGTTGTATCAGCCTGCCGATTGCTTTGTACTATCCTATGACTGATATAGGTAGTACGTAATGCTAGGTTAACCAGTATTGTGGGGGTGGGGGTAATGCATGGTCGTCGTCTCGTGCGGTATTGCGAAATAGTCCTTGGTGGTTTGGATTTGCAGTATAGTATGAGGGTTATAGATCCCATCTTAATCCTTGTTGTATCAACCTGCCGATTTCTTTGTACTATCTTATGGCTGATATAGGGTGTATGTAATGCTGGGCCAGGTGGTATTGTAGGGTGGGTGGTGGTAATGCATGGTCGTCTAGTGTGGCAGTATGGGATGTACGCTCATCACCCCTTGGGGTCCCACGTTAGCCCTTCGTACTATTAATTCACCTAATGCTTCAAATTATCCTCCGACTGGTATAGATAGTACGTATTGTTAGGACAAGCAGTATTGTGGGTAGGGGTAAGGCCTGGTGGTTTAGAACGGTAGCAGCACCATTATCCACCTAGGACGGTGTGCTGACCCACAGATGGTACAAGTATTGCGTAATGGTAGGCCAAGCAGTATTGTTGAGTATGGGTAATCCCTGGTTGTCCAGTTAGAAAGTATAGGATGTGTTATGGGCGGTGGTAATGTCTTGTGTAGTGCAGTAGAATAGTATGGACAGTATATACCGATCTTAGGCCCCATCTTAACCATTGAACAACAGTCCACCTGGGCTGGTGTGCTATCCCACATATGGAAAAGGTTTTATGTAATGTACTGTTATGTGGTGTATGCATGGTTTCCAGTCTCCTAGCAGAGTATGGATGGTCCTTTGACAATCTAAGACTTAGCCTAGGGTAGAGGTAATATGTGACAGTTAGCAAGCCCAGAGTAGTGCTTCAAGTCAGCAGTAATGGTAGAATACTTCGAATGTGAAGTATCCAGCATTCCCGATGGGGTGGGGCCGAGAGGTGGGTTTCAAAACTTAAAAGTTTAGAAAGGTAGTCGTGCAAATGCGAACGGCAAACTCTTCCGCATGCGACAATGTGTGAAACCGTATACTTTTTTATCTGTTTTTTAAGTGTTTCATCAAAGGATTTCATTGATTTTGATGTAATGTCTCTTATGTGAAAGAGTCCAAATTGACAGAAGATGCAAAAAACATGTATTTTTCCGTCGGTGTTTTCCGGTATCTCTTCGTCTGATGCGATTGGTTTGGTAGAGATCTCTCGGATGAGAAACATTTTCAATCGCATGATATCTTGGATTATTCCAATCAGTATATGGCAGACAAATACAGCTTTTTGTGGTGTGCCTGTTCGACGGATGTGGGTCATTCGACAGATTCAAAGGAGATCTATCAAATAAGAGAGAGAGAAGATTTTCAACTGCGTGACATGCTGAAGTGTAGCTTGATATCACGCTAAACGAGAGAGAATCCAAATGAAATGAGTGGAAGTATTATGATACATTAAAGTGTCTGATGAAACCTCTCGAGAAGGAAACCCAAAACACTAACACGACGTCTTCACGAATACATTTTGAGGAAGCTGCACGTACCCTCCAAAAACAATGGCACACAACTATTTTACTCGTTGATCAGAAGCTCGACACTACTCGAAGAACTCATCAACGTTTTTGATTGTAATATATTAAGTTTACGAGTCGATTGAAGAGGGATAATTTTTGACAAGAAAGATTCGTGAAGGTATTGTGACACAAAAGAGATCTGACAACTTCCACATTTCAATGGAGTGGAATAATAAAAACATTCAGAAAGTGATTCGTGAACGTACTGCGATAGAGAGATCCTACTGTTATCGCCTCGACATTACGGAAGAATGAAATGTGATAATCCTTTCGTAGAAGCGATTCAATTCATAAACACACTGTGACAAAGAGATCCAACTGCTATCACCTCAACATTTCAGGGGAGTAGAATATGACAAAACTTTTGAACAAGTGATTCGTGAACATACTGGGATAGAGATGTTACTGCTATCACCTCGACATTACGGAAGAATGAAATATAACAATACTTTCGAGCAAGTGATTCGTGAAGATACTGTGATAGAGTGATCCAACTGCTATCATATCGACATTGCAGGGGAGTAGAATATGACAAAACGTTCGAACAACTGAGTCGTGAACGTACCGAGATAGAGAGAGATCTTACAGCTATTACTACAATATTTAGAGAGAGTGAAACATGTCACACGTTTGAGCAAGTGATTCGTAAACATATTGTGATAGAGAGACCCAACTGCTATTACCTCGACATTGCAGGGGAGTGGAATATGAATCAATGAGTGTCGCCTGAATCCGTGCGTAAACGTATGTCTCACCGTGAGGAACCCGCCCGTTTCACTTTTGATGGGGTGGTCCTTATACCGAAGGGGTCTGTGACTTTTCATCAAAAAGCATGAATCAATTGGAGTTCAATGGAAACAAAAATTTTAATACATATATATATAAATAAATGTGGTAATTTGTGACTCACATGGAATCCAATGAATAAACGTTAATCACCCCCTACCCACACAGTTTTTGAGTCACTTGCGGGCCCGCATTCTCTGTTCTCGCTGGGTTTCCTTCCTTCTCGTTTGTGCTTGTTCTTTGGTCGCCTCTTTACTTCACTCTTTCACTGCCGTCGCCCGGCCACTAACTTATTGTCACTTTGCCGGACGTTTTTACTCAACACGTGACGGAATGTCACCCCGCGACTGCCGTCGCACGGCCGCTAACGTATTGTCACTTTAGTATGTCGCCTTCCCTCTAACAAGTGACGGATTGTCACTCTTACACTGCCGCCGTACGGCCACTAGCTTATTGTCACTTTACTGGACGTTTTTCATTCAAGTAGTCGCCACCAATGGGGTTAAACTCTCCCCTATGTTTATCTCATAATAATGTTCTACAGGCAAGCCTACTCTGCATACGTACGTCTTGCCTTCTACAACAGGTATGCCGTCTTCCTAAATACTAATAGCCCCCTGTGCTCGTACTTCCTATTTCTGATCCTACATTCAGATATGGCCATCGACTTGGCCGCGACTGCTCCTATTCTAAATATGAACTCTGTGGCTCCCCCACACCACAACGTGTCTATACTTTCGCACCGAAGCGGCACCTCCTCTAACTTATAGCATGGGACATCCTTATCTACTCGCAACGACCCACAGCCTTACAACCTTCAGACTGGAATTGGCTGGAATGAATTTCTTGAGAGAACCCCCCCCCCCCCTCCCCGATTTTTATTTCGTTAGCCAGAACATTAATTCTCAGTTCAATTGCTTCTCTTGAACTTGACCGCTCAGATCTATCTTAATTTAATATTCGTTTTTAAGTTCCTTTGAAAGTCTTGCATTTCGGTATATCCTGACATTCGTGACAGACCAGATGCATAATATGGGTGTGTGTACAGAACATGTGCGATGTACTGTATTCACAATAATTAACTATTAACTGGTAATAATTACACGGATAATGACTGTATGAGGACACTGGCTTTTACTATCTTTAATGTTTCATCCAGACCGCTCATGTGGCATTCAATAAATGCGTCATAATGGACAATAAATTTCATGCTTCATTGCCAGCGCTTGAATTATTGCGGATCTTTTTAAGTGAAAACCCGGTTTTCGGGGTCCGCCATGCCCCTATCCTTATGCTTTATATTTAGCCAAGTAAGACAGATTATCGAAAATATATACACTTTTAAACAACAAACTCGAAAATTCAAGCTTCACCTTGACATATATACCCCTGTAGGCCCCCTTTTAGTGCTTGGTACTATTAACCAACCGATTGGTTTGTTTTATTATATGGCTTACTTGCTCGATGGGATTCGAGTCGTTCGAGCAGTATGTGCAAGTCACTTGATCGCGCAATTTCTCTAATCCTCATTTGTTCAATGACTACGAGTCGTTCGAACAGTATGTGCGAGTCACTCGGTCGATAGCTTATTGGCTTTGGGAATGATATATGCTTTTGTTATACACACGGGAGATAACTTTGTATGAATATGTATAAATTACGGGAATTGAAGCAATATGATTGGTTAATCAGCTTCCATAAAGTGAACTGATTGGATGATCTGGATAAATGAAACAAGAACGAGTGTACTTGAAATAGGGTAGGAAGAATTGTGAATACGTACCACCTTATCACTAATAGGTTGATACCAAATATTCGGTAGGTTAATAGTATCAACGATTAAGATGGGACCTAGAGGAGCATATACCAACCATACTCTGCTGCCGTTCTGTACTACCAGGCATAAACCCCATCCCACAATACCGCTTGATAATATGACGCATCTCGTGAATTAGTAGTACCAAGGACTAACAAGAGACCTACAGGGGCATATGCAGCCTATGCTATACTACCGTTCTAAACTACCAAGTAATACCCCCACCCCATAATACCACTTGACCTACCATAATGTACTATCTATACCAGCCATATAATAAAATAAACCAATCGGTTGGTTAATAGTACTAAGCACTGACAGGGAGCCTACAGGGGTATATACCGTCCATTCTATACTACCGTTCTAAACTACCAGACATTACCCCTACCCTCAATAACGCTTGGCCTAACATTACATACTACCTATACCAGTCATAGGATAACACCAAACATTAGGTGGATTAATAGTACTAAGGGCTAACATTGGCCCTGTAGGGGTACAACGCGTGCATCCTATACTACCACACTCGCCGACCATTCATTACACCCACCCACCCCATAATAACGTTTGTCCCCGCATAACATACTACCTAACCCAGCCATGGGATGACACAAAGCATTAAGACGATTAGTAGTACCAATGGCATTCGGGAGGGGGGGGGGGGCATAGAGGTATATATCGCCCATATTATACTGCCGTTCTATAATAATAATAATAAAATGAAGGTCCTAGGAGTAATAGTATACCAACATGGATATATACCGCCACTATCATATCACATCTTCCTACCCCATACGAGAACCCGACACCCCCTGACCCGAATAACATTATGTCAGATTGTAAAGTGGACACAAACAGCAGTCAACATCTCTATGCCGTCGCGTGCGTATCATGACGCCATGATGTCAATAGCAACGTCAACCGTTTCGAGGAAAAGAACATTCAAGAAAATCCAACTTTTCCATCATCTTTCTACCACTACCTATAATATATACCCATAGCCCCATGTGTACGTATATCACAATACACACCATAGTATACTATATATGTAGTAGGTACCCAGTTTGCCGGATCTAGCTCGATGGAACCAACGTTTTCCTCAGGGAAAAATACTCCGGCAAACGTCCGGTTCCTATGGGAATTTAACACTAGTTGATCCGGCTAAAGTCCGGGTAATCAGGGTCGATCGGGTACATGCTATACTACTCACTTGCACACCAAATATGACACCATTTCGCCTAATAGTTATCGCCTAAAAACGAAAAATGTGAAGTCTATAATAGGATATAACTCTGATAAGACTATGACAAATAACACCGTCGAACCGAGGCAGATCAACGGTAAGATACACCTGCATACCAAACGCTACGCAGCATGACATGCAGTTGAAAATCTCTCCTCTCTCTCTCTCTCTCTCTCTCTCTCTCTCTCTCTCTCTCTCTCTCTCTCTCTCTCTCTCACTTGATAGATCTCCTTCGAATCTGTCGGATCAACCACATCCGTTGAAAAGGCACACTACATTAAGCTGTATTCGTCTGTCACAGGCTGATTGGAATAAACCAAGATATCACGCGATTGAAAATGTTTCTCATCTGAGAGATCTCTACCAAACAAATCGCATCCCACGAAGAGATACTGGAAAACACCGACGGAAAAATACAGGGGTTTTTTTGCAACTTCAGTCAATTTGGACTGTTTCACGAGACATCACCACCAAATCAATGAAATACTTTGATGAAACCCTTTAAACATGCTAAAAAAGTACACGTTTTCACACATTGTCACATGTTGGAGAGTGTGTCGTTCGCATCGCCTAAGGTTTTGACGAGCTTGCCCCACCACTCCCCTCGAGGAGGGTCGGATACTTCGTATTCGAAATATTCAACTCAAGACCTTTAAAATGATATATAACATGACTACCTTTCTAAAACTTAAATTTGTTATGCCCCCCAGCCCCCACCCCTTCAGAGAGGGTTGGACACTTCATATTCCAAATATTCAAGTGGAGATCTCTAAAATGATGTACCACACGACTACCTTCCAAAAACTTGGGTTTTGAGGCCCCACCGCTTGGCAGCACCTCCCTCGGGGAGAGTCGGATACTTCATATTCGAAATATTCAAGTCGAGACCTTTAAAATGATGTATCACCCGACAACCTTTCTAAAATTTGGGTTTTGAGATCCCACCCCTCAGTCCCACCCCCTTGAGGAGACACAAATAGTGTGGCATAACTACCTCTCTAAAACTTATTTTTTTTATTTCCCTCAGCCCCACCCCTCGGGAAGGGTCGGATACTTCATATTCGATATATTTAAGTCAAGACCTTTAAAATGATATATGACATGACTACCTTTCTAAAACTTAAATTTGTTACGCCCCTCAGCCCCCACCCCCTCAGAGAGGGTTGGATACTTCATATTCGAAATATTCAAGTCAAGATCTCTAAAATGATGTATCACACGACTACCTTTCAAAAACTTGGGTTCTGAGGCCCTACCGCTCGACAGCACCGCTCGGGGAGAGTCGGATACACCATGTTCGAAATATTCAAGTCGATACCTTTAAAACGATATATCACCCGACAACCTTTCTAAAATTTGGGTTTTGAGGTCCCATCCCTCAGCCCCACCCTCTTGAGGAGACACAAATACCAAATATTGGGGCTACACGCGCCGAGGCCTTTAAAATATTTATCACATAACAACCAACCTTTTTAAAACTTGTATTTTTTATACCCCTCAGGGAGTGGCAAATACCAAATAATCGGACTACACGCGCCGAGACAATTAAAATGATGTATCACACGACAACCTTTCTAAAACATGAGTTTTTGATGCCCCTCAGACCCAACACCGAGACGAGTCGGTCACCTCATTTAAAGTATACACGCTGTAGCTCGTACACAGTTCCTACACAGATAGCCTTGTCATCTGTTTAGATCTTGTCTTCAACTTTCTGTCCTATAACCTCGTTCGTAATCATCCAATACTATAATTTCTACCACCCTCGAAGTGGTTCTCCTCAGATCACCGAAGTAAAGCAATGTTGTGCCCGGTTTGTCCTCGAATGGGTGACAGTCTGAGCGATCGATGCGGACTTCCGCGTTGTGTCCTTGGGCAAGGCACTTAACCCCGATTGTCCACATGAGGGTCCGATGACGCCGTGTACTAAGGCGTACTGCACGTCGACGGTGCGCATGTCTTCAACAAATATAACCCTGCGTGTGCTGCAGTGCGGAGTTACGATGTTGGGGAGCTGGCAGCTGCTCGTCGTTGCTCGGTGGCTCTCTCCGGGTACTCCGGCTTCCTCCACCCGTAAAACTGTCACGGTCATGATTATCAATTGTGCATAAGTATGTCACCTTAAACACCAATAAATAAATAAATAAATAAATAAATAAATAAATAAATAAAGAAAGAAAGAAAGAAAGAAAGAAAGAAAGAAAGAAAGAACCCTTGAAGCTTTGTACCATTAGTTCCTTGTACTATTACTATTTGACTTGTAGCACTACTGCAGACTTGCTAACTATCACCGATTGATCGAACGACTAGAATCCCATCGAGCAAATAAGCCATAAAGAAATTGGTCGAACGAGTGGCGCCACATGCGACTCTAATCCTCATCTTGAAAAAAGTGGAGCCGCAGGCCAGACGTTTTCAAAAAGGGATTTCTTAATGATTCCATAAAAGGGATTCTTTAAGTGGGATTCCATAAGTGGGATTCCAAGGCCCCATGTAGCTCCTATACAGGTGATCTTACCATCGGTTTCAGCTTTCTGTCCTATGACTAGCTTGTTCTGTAGTCCCCTATACTATAATCTTCTTCTACCGTTGTGCCTTTGCTACTGACGTGATGCACTATTGCAGGCTTGCTAACTGTCACATATCACGACCTCTAGGCCAAGTCTTAGAATGTCAAAGGACCACCCGTACCCTGCTAGAAGACTGGAAACCAAGAAAACACCACACAACACTACATTACATACTACCTATACCATATGTGGGATAGTACACCGTCCCTGGTGGATTGTGTTTCCAAGGGCTAAGATGAGAACTAAAATGTGTATATGCCGTCCATACTATTCTACTGCACTACACAAGAAGGCATTACCCCTGCCCACAATAGCGCTTGGCCTAGCATTACGTTCTACCTATACCAGTCACAGGATAATATGTAGCATTAGGTCGATTACTAGCACAAAGGCAGAGATTGAACCAGCAGGGGTACAAAGAACACATCCTATACTACCTGACTAGACAACCATGGATTACCTCTACCCAGCAGTACTGCTTGGCCTAGCTTTGAGTAATGTCTATATCATCTGTAGGCCTAAGTGGATAATGGTGCTACTACCGTTTTCCAGTCATAGGATAATTTGAAGCATTAGGGGGATTAATAGTACGAAAGGCTAACATGGGACCTGTAACGGTGTGGAGCGTACATTCCAAACTTCCATACTAGGCAACCATAAATTACCCCACCCATCCTACAATACCAGAATTACATACTACCTATACCAGTCACGGGATAGTACAAAGCAATCGGTAGGCTGATACAACAAGGATTAAGATGGGATCTACAGTGATATATAACGCCCATAGTCAACTGCAAATCCAAACTAACAAGGGCTATTTCCCAATGCCGACTAGACGACGACCATGCGTTACCCCACCCCACAATACTGGTTTACCTAGCATTACGTATTACCTATATCAGTCGTAGGATAATATGAAGGTCGATTAGTAGTACCAAGGCCAAGGGCTAATAGTATACCTGCAGGGGGATATACCACCCTTACTATACTACGATATCAGTCCAGTACGAGAACCCTGACACACCCTGACCCGAAATACGTCATACCACATTCTAAAGTGTACAACAAAAGCGCTCAACGTTTATATGACGTCATGGTGCACATAATGACGTCACGACGTCCATAGCAACGTCAACCATTTCGCGGGATTTTTTTTTTCAAGAAACCCCACCTTCACCATTAATTTCCATCACATCCCCACACTATATATCCATAGCCCTGTGTGTACATATATCACTGTACATATCATAGCATACTATATATGCAGTACGTACATCACATACAGGATCTGGTCAGATTGCAACCCAAAAAGTCCGGTTCCTATGTGAATTTAACACATTAAAGTCAGGGTAATAACGAACGATCGGGTACATACTATACTACTAATCAATAATTGAATGGCCAATTAATCTGTAAAAACAGTCTCCTAATAATCTGTAAATACAGATTACTAATCTGTAAAAACAGTTTAATAATCTGTAAAAACAGTCTCGTAATAATCTGTAAAAACAGTCTTCTAATAATCTGTAAAAACAGTCTCCTAATAATCTGTAAATACAGATTACTAATATGTAAAAACAGTTTATTAATCTGTAAAAACAGTCTAGTAATCATCTGTAAAAACAGTCTTCTAATAATCTGTAAAAACAGTCTCGTAATAATCTGTAAATACAGTTTACTAATCTGTAAATACAGTTTATTAATTTGTAAAAACAGTCTCGTAATAATCTGCAAAAACAGTCTCGTAATAATCTGTAAAAACAGTCTCGTAATAATCTGTAAATACAGTTTACTAATCTGTAAATACAGTTTATTAATCTGTAAAAACAGTTTATTAATCTGTATAAACAGATTATTAAATGAAAAGGTCCTGACCCTAATACGCTTTCTTTTCGTTTTGTGTCAAAATGCGTCATTAGTTTTGGAAAAAACAATGTCTTATTAATTTTGTCATGGAGCTGTATGCGTGATTGGCAGAGTGAGCTCCCCCTTTTCATTCATCTTTCAACTGTCTCACATTGAACAAGGAAGAATGTTATCATTTATTATCCATCGCAGTTGAACATTTAGAATAAAGAAAAGGTGCGGTCGCGGTGGCTCAGTGGTTACGGCATTGGACTTACTTCAAACCGAAAGGTCCACGGTTCGATCCCCTCCAGAGGGAACTGCGTTGTGTCATTGGGTGAGGACCTTAATCTTGATTGCCTGCGAAGGGGTACGGTGGGTCTGTGTACTTAGGCGTGTAGCACGTCGGTGGTGCACTTGTCTTCAACCAATGCTAACCCTGATTGTGTGGAGTTAGTACGCTGGAGAGTCTGACAGTAACGCCGTTCATAAGCATTGCTACATCTTCCGGCGAGGGCTTTCAACTGTTCAAATCTGTGAGCATCAATTTCACTTGCATTTAAGAGAATATTTTTGCCATAAAAATATATATATTTGGAAGCTTTATCTATCTCTGTCCAAGCTTTTATACGAAAAGTTAGGAATATAAAAATGTCAAGAAAAAAAAATAACGCCTCTGCAGGACCCATCAGACTGCTGCGTTGCGTCCGAGGCGACCTCGCAAAGATCGCTGTAAAAACATGAGAACGATTTTCGGATACCGTTTATGGTATAGCGTTTCACATTTCGCTCGACTGAGTTCTGATGAACTGCCACGATATGCTTTATTGATTCAATGATTTTTTGTTTTTCGTTTACTCTATCGTCTCCGCTCACCAAACACAACAGAAACCCAGATTTTTATCTGTAAGTGGAATTCAATTTTCACATTCGGAACATTTCTTTAAATGAATCCGAAATCCAATAAAACACTGAACGGAAACAAGGACACAAAATTGACATAATCATAGGTGTCAAGACGGTGGCACATGATTGTATGTGAGTGTGTGGGAGCGGCTAGGTTGGGGTGTCGGCGGGGGAGGATGATGGAGACTGGTCTGATGTGCCAGTGCCATGTGTGTGTAAGGAAGTGACACGAAGCGATCAAATTTTACGATCTCCTAAAAGAATACTTTGGTCGAAGCAAAAGATGACTGTTAGCCTAAGTATTTTGGTGAACCATCAGCACTACACAACACCCCACCCCGCCCCCTATCTCATCCATTTAAAAAAAACTAGATGAACTGTAATTTACCTTCATTCAAAGTCAATAAAATTAAACGAATCAAACGGCAAGCCTCACAGCCCTGTTTACCAACATCAATGGACTGTATTGTTTCAGTCAGGAAGGGAGTGGGAATGTGGGGGCATGATAAACTGTCTTAATCCGAAAGTTGCACCGCAGATCCGCCCACTTACATTTTGAATTTAATGGTAGTTCGCATAAATTAAGCCTCAATTATTCAACATTTTTGTAAATAATAAACAGCAGGTGAAAAATGTAACCCTCAACCTGACAATCCAATCAACATCATTAGTCTTTCCAAATAGTTTTCTCTGTGATATCCGAATAAAAACTCATTAGCTGATCACTGCCGTTATCTATATCATGAAAGTACGAGGGTCGAGTTTCTGTTCAGAATTAAATGCCCTTTGGCTGACTGGAAAACAACAGCAATTTAGGGTTGGGCAAGGTAGGTATTCAATATATTAAGTAGTATGTAATGTGTGTTTCAGGCATAGGTTGTCGGAGGGAGGGACGGAGGAGGAAGTGACGTGTGGTTACATGACCAAGTGACTTTATGTGGGGTTGTCATGGTAGCCCGTGTGGATGGCCATGTTGTGACATCATTACCATTGTAATACGTGGTGTCAGTCGTCCATTTTGTGTTCCGAGGCCGCTATCTTCGTTTCTATGGCGGCACGTGGTTGCCGCTACGTGACCCAAACTCCTACACTAGAACAGGGGTGTGTTGGATTGAATGCGAGTAAATCTAATTACCCAAATGGGCTCGACAACTACCTAAAATCGCCGAAACGGACATTATTTGGCAAGGATTCTCGTTTTCTGCATATCCCAAGCACCATTCTGCCTACTCTCACTCTAGCATTTGATCTAGTCTTAGCTATCCCGGTTTTCGACCAACCCGATAACTTCATTCATCTAAGTACCGCCCACTTAGGGTTCCTAAGAATCAGACCAAGAGTCAACCGAGCAGTCACTGGAACAGTCATTGCTCTAACGACTCGAATCTTACCGAGCAGATGAGCTATCAGGCACTTGCTCTGACGAGTGACTCCACATACGACTAATATTGGTATTTGAGGATACCTATGACATGGTGATGTACCATTTGAGGATATATTTTCAGGATGCCTTTTCGTGGATACTTGTTGAGGATACCTTTTAAATTATACTGATCGGATGATATCAATTCGATGATAGGTACGGCTCCTACATGTAGCACCTGTTCGGCTCCAAGCTTCTAGGTCTGCTATCTTCTGTCTATCTGCTACTACCAGTATTCCCTGGTCTACAAGTGCATTATCACTTGTCTACTAATTGCTACTACAACATCTTGGCAGAGCAAAGATAGAACAGGCATTGCTCTGGCGACTTGAATTTTATCAAGCAAATGAGCTATAGAGCAATTGCACTCACGATTATTCATTTCTCGTACGTCTGAGCATTTGAGGATACCTACGACATGGCTGCTATACCGCTCTCCTAGCTTCTGTTAGGCTCGCATGTGGCTCCTAGCTCCGATACAGCTTATATATGACTTATATATGGTTCGTATAGTGTCTGTCCGTCAAAATTATTTGCTTCCACTCATTTCTGCCACTATTACTGGTCTGAACCAGCATTATTGGCTACAACTATCTGTCTTGTGTTAGAGTTTACCATCATTACCACCGACTTGCAGTGCTATTGTGGCTCTCTGTGCCTATCATTACACTACAACCACTACGGGTTACGTTTCATATCTACCATACTTGGCTTCCGGTACTACGACCAGTCGAAGGCGGATTGTTTTCTCTAACGTCTCTTCGACTCATCTCCGAAAAAAGGGATTCAATATCCCCAAAAGAGATCCTGCAATTGGGGTGCCGAAAAAGGTGGATGATGATTTCAACAATCGAGCAGTGACTGAAACGGGCATTGCTCGAACGACTCGACGTTTATCGAGTAAATGAGCTATGACGCAATTGCTCGAACGAGTGACTCCACATAGGACTCCACATACGTCTCTTCGGCTCACAGAGGCCTGAAAATAAGCAGTCTGACATTTGCAGAATGAGGCCCCAGAGGGTGAATTTGGTGATGCTATCCAATGCAGTGGGCCAATTTATCCCATGGGTACCTTTTTTGTCTGTTTAGGTTTGAGACCTTGATTCAGACTGAGGTTCACAGGGGGTAACTTTAGTAATGCTACCCTGCTGTGCTCGCATTTTATCGAGCAAACGAGCTATGAAGCAATTGCTCGACCGAGTGACTCCACATACGACTCATCTCTGAAAAAAGGGATTGTTTAACCGCATCAGCTCAATCTCTTCATAATGTGCATTTAATGTCTGTCGGCGGTATTCGGAAAGGCCTAAAATTTAATTCGTCTTCGAGGAACGACCGACACTGCATTTTTTAAATTTCAACTCTCTTGAACATTGTATGTTATAAAACATGAATGGAATTGATAATGTAAAGGAGGGGGTGGGGGGCTAAGACCCTCTCACGGAAAATCAAATAAAAACTAGAAACTTCGAATCCAAGAAATCGAGAGGTCCACATATTTTGCTGTTTTAGCACTCGCATGAGAAATGGGGGATTGCTAAGGCCACCAATAATTTATCCAGTTGGAATATTTTTTTTTCAAGATATCAGTCTTAAATGTCGATTCACATTTGCTTGCAATCCTACACATTCTTATCAGACTAAACTGGACAAATGCCACGCCCACAGTCGGTCATAGAACAGAAAATGTCCCAGTATAGCCTTGGCTATTTGGAGTAACGATATGGTTCGTGTTATTTAACTGGTAGAGTGCTAAGTTATTTTTGGTCATCAGAATTTGTTCACATGTCTTTGCCTTGGTACAATTTATGGGAGAGTGCCAAAGGGCACTCTCCCATAAATTGTAACAAGGAAAATCCACACAGACTAAATAATATCACTTTTAAGATAATATGAAGCACGTTCACAGAATATGAAGCTTTTATGTTACAGTACCTGCCCTTTAGAAAAACGCCCAAATATGGGCTTCCAGCACTCTACCAGTTAAATAAGATGATTTCAAAGAAGTCTCGAGTTTTTAACTACATTCCCTGGGAGCGCAGTGTCTCATTGGTTTTACAGCATTGAACTTCAAACCTAGCGGTCCGCGGTTCGATCCCCGTCCTCGGGTAAGGCACTTAATCCCGATTGCCCACGTGGGGGCACGGTGGCGATGTGTACCGAGGCGTAATGCACGTCGATGGAGCACCTATTTTCAACCAATGGTAACCCTGCTTGTGCGCAGTTAGTATGTTGGGGCTTGACAGTTGCTCGTCTATGCTCGGTGGTTTTCTCCGCGTACTCTCGCTTCCTCCACCCGTAAAACTGCCAGACACGAGGTGACCCTGTTTGTCGAAAATGTTGTTAAGCTCCAAGTATAAATAAATAAATAAATAAATAAATAAATAAATAAATAAATAAATAAATTCCCACTACATCATCAATGCGTGCCATCTACAAAGCATGTCTTGATTATGTAGTCGGAATATTTGAACAGTCGGGACTTGAGCCTCTTAGTCATGACAAATTAGTTATATACTACCAGCCCACCCCACCGCCTTCTCTCAATCGTCCACGTGGATATAATAGCACTTTAAAAGTGAAAGCAAACTGGAGGGGCAGAACGAGAGTTTATGCAATATCGCAGCTTATAACTCTTCAACGGTATTTTGTTGATGATGAGCGAATGCAGGGGGGCGACACACTCAAAATGGAAGGAAAACCTGCCCCGCTTATTGTTGCGAACTGAACTATACTAGCGGAAAAAAGAAACGTTTTCTTCTGTGGTATATATTTCAAATGTGTTGTGGATGTTATTTCATTGTTTGGATTTTGATGTTATTTCTTCATTACAGATTAAATTTTGGCAAGCTTTGTGGTCTTAACTCAGACAATGTTTGCATGGATAACGTTCAAACGTGGGTACCCTACGCAGTTTCCTGATCAAAATCAAAAGCGGGTTTGCCCGCCCTGGGCTTCATTCACTGCTCTAACTCCCCTTACCATTGACCCCATCACGATGTTTATGGCCCTTTGTGAGATGTTATTCCGCTCCCGAAGAAGGGCCTTCAGGAGTGAAACGACGTTGTTTGGGACGTTGACGCGCTCTCTGACCCCCCCCCCCCCCCTGTCCAGCTCATTCCAAAAATGCTCGATCGGGAACAAAACTGGACTGTAGGGTGGCCAATCGAGAACTGGGACATTGTTTTGGTTGAGGAAGTCACAACAACCCCTAGCAACGTGCGGCCTCGCATTATTTCTGCAACGTGAAGTTACGCGCATGAATAAGGGGAAAGACGTGAGGCATGAGGACCTGATATCTTAAGGCTGCAAGATTGCCCTGGATTACCACGGGAAGGTGTTTTCACGCCATGAGAAATCCCCCCGCCCAAACCATAACAGACCCTCCCCAGAATCTGTCGTTTTCCTTAACGCACGCGTCAGAATAACGCTCACCTCAACGTCGATAGCAACATTGTCGTCATCTGACCTGTGAAGCGTGAACCGAGACTCGTCAGTGAATAACACACATCCCCAATGGGCCAAGTGAAACCGATTTGGTGCATGTGCCACGTCGCCTGGGTGTAAGTTGCTGACCAACGTAGGAACGTCGTGGCCTTAAATTGAAATCTCGCAACCGATTCCTAATTGCTCTTTGACAAATTCGGCGGTCATGAGTGCCTATAACCTGACTCGGCGTCTCCGTCGCCGCCTGAAATCGGTTACGCAGGTGTGAGAGACGTATGCCTCAATCTTGACGTGGCGATGTAACGCGCGGATATCCGCTCCTGGGACGGTCAGCTAATCTTCCTGTGGTTCTGAGACGCCCAACTAAACGAGCTATCGTTGACTCATGGACCTCAAATTGCTGGGCGACGAGACGTTGCGATTGGCCCTGCATAATTAGAGCAATAGCCCTGCCCAAGTCAACTTCGGATATTCGCGGTATTTTGCTTTTCAATCTAGGTGAAATGAAATGTTGTACAATCGATGTGCACTGTTCAAAACTTCGGTTTGGTATGATTTTCAAGCCCATAGCACGTGGGTGTGCTCCGAATGCACGCTTTGTCGAAAAATCTGTTGAAAGCATCCAGTGTCGCACGTGGTCATGATTGACTGAATTTTAACCAAAGACTCATTGGACAGTACACTGAGCTAGCCTTGTTTCAAATTTTACTACATTTGGTCTACGAATAAAAAAAATTATATTACCAAACCTGGTCTTGCGTTTCTTTTTTCCGTCAGCATATCTTTTTCAATAAGATTAATGGTTTCCAAGCTTACTGTTACTACAGAGAATAATAAACAAAATACTGTTATCAAGTTCCATGCCAATCATTTCTGACTATAATAGTGTTGGCCTGCATGAAGCTATGTTATTGCCTTCGCTCATCGCGACAGTCATATGTAAACTGGTACCCAAAGTACTGTTATCAAGTTTTCTTTCTGTCATTAAGGTGCTATATTTTAAGGGGTAATTTTGCTTGAGAATAGGTGACATGTTATTGTCGATGCCGTCAAAAATCTAAAAAGAAAATGCTGCAATTTTTCAATTTTGGTGTTAAAAATTGCAACGAATATTGTTCATAAATACGGATGGACAACAGTAATATGTCTCGGACATTTCACGTCACATTTGAGGGACCCCGGTCGGGGACCCCGGAAGTGACGTCATAGTTACGTGGTCTAGTGGAGCCATGTTGTGTTGTCATGGTAACCCGCGTGAGCGGCCATCTTTTGACGTCATCCCATAGTGAGGCGTGGTGTTTGTGCGCATGCGCAGCACATGTTAGGGTGATACGAACATTTTGTATACTGGAGGCCGCCATTTTGGTTTCTATAGTAGCACGTGGTTGCTATGTTACCCAAAAGCCTACAAGACGGGGGGTATGTTCGAAGGGTATGTTCGAATGAACTGGAGTAATTTCCCGATTCGTAGAATTACACAAATAAACCCGACAATCCCTCCAAACCACCAAAATGAACCTAAAATCTTTTTTAGGACCGCCATACCATGGTACCGAGAACCCCCCTTCCCCCCCCCCCCCGGTACCGAGAACGCTCACCGGCGTAAGTTCCATTGAACTAGAGTACTTTTTTCTGGCTCAGATTTCTCCAGAATCCATATTTATTTCGTAGAATTACCACAAACAACCTCATAATTGTTTACTTGGCTCTGATTTCCCAGTAAATTCTCGGTTTCTACCTATGTGTCTACAAGCTCTCTTATGACTTCTTTGTTTTATTTATTCTGACTTCCCTAAACATGTTTATATTCTATTGTACTCATTACAGGTAGCACATAGGCACATGCCGGGTGTGCCAATATGTGCTTATGTGAAAATGCATGATGTGACACATTGTACACTAGCACATAGGCACATGCTGGATGTGCCGATATGTGAAAATGCACGATGTGACATTGTACACTAGCACATAGGCACATGCTGGATGTGCCGATATGTGCTAATGTGAAAAGGCACAATGTGACATATTGTGCACTAGCACATAGGCACATGTTGGATGTGCCGATATGTGCGTATGTGAAAGGCACAATGTTCACTAGCACATACGGGTATTTGAGGATACCTATGACCTTGTATTGTATTATTTGAGGATACCTTTCGAGGATACCTTTATCGGATACTTGTAATGTGTAGACATTACAGGTCACACATAGGTACGTGCTGGATGTGCCGATATGTGCTCTTATGAAAATAACATTGTGCACTAGCACATAGGCACATATGACCAAAAAGGTAATCTGCAGCCACAGAATATCCTAAAAAGGAATTCTATAGGGATTCCAAAAAGGGATTGCATGAGTGGTATTCTTATTGGACTCCAGAAAATTGGATTCCGTGATTTCATATAAACACTCGAGGGTATGGAAAGGGACTGAGAACACCCAATTATTATTGCAAGAACGTGAACAGATAAAACATGATATCATACAACCAACCACTGCAAAACGATGAAGATACGGAACGAAGTGAACGAAGGTCTAACACAGCCAAGATCGAAGTGAACATAACAAACATAACGAGGTTTGACTTAATCTAAACTGTGACGCCCGATAAATTTAACAAAGGTTTCACCTGAATGAACTATAATCCTAATGACAATTTTGCATGTAAGAACCCAACTGAACAGACGAAACATGAACGAAGATGAACTGGTTGGACAGAACTGAATTATGAATAGATCAAACACAACTGTGGTTGAACTATTCGAATGAAGTCGAAGTGAACGAAGATCCAATACAACCAAGATCGAAGTGAACAAAGCATAACAGAGTGAACGAAAATCGAACTGACCTGATCGAACACAACCAAGACCGAAGTGAACAGAACGTAACAAGCTTCATAACACTGTTTGAAATGAATTATAACCCTAATGAAAATGTGCAGTGTTAACCCCTTTAAACCGAACAAAACGAAGATTCAACACAACCAAGATCGAAGTGAACAGAAAATACCAATGACTGAGCAAAGATTGGGCTCCCTAACAAACTTTTAAACTTTATGTTTTAACTATAAGCTTAATGAAGTTTAGAACTACAACCCTTTGAATTACATTTTACATTTTTTTCAACAGGGAAGGGGAATACCGTCGAGTTTATATATAAAGTCACGGAATCCCATTTTCTGGAGTCGAATAAGAATCCCACTCGTGCAATCCCTTTTTGGAATCCCTATAGAATCCCGTTTTAGGATATGTCTGTGGCTACAGAATCCCTTTTTGGTCGTATGTGCCTATGTGCTAGTGTATGCGAGTATATGCGACCTGTAATGTCTACACATTACAAGTATCCTATAAAAAGTATCCTCGAAAGGTATCCTTAACTAATACAATACCAGGTCATAAGTAGTATATAACTTGGGGGTACGAGGACAGATCCCCGTATGTCACTTCAAAAACGACGCCGGATGCCTCGGGGACAGTCGCCGAAAAAGGCCTGGTTGTTTTTTTTTTCGAACAACCTGAGTCACCTATTTAGAGAAATGAACCCCTTTGGTATAGTAAGAGAGAGCAACAACACAATGTTTCCAGCTGATGCCGATTTTGACAAAGTGGAGAATGAGCCAGCTATCAAATTGGCTGACCTACCACAGGGTGTCTATATGATCGAAGGGGAAAGCGAGCTAAAAACCCAGTATGACAATGCACTGATTTTAACACTAAAAGCAACCACTGGTGAAAAAATCTGGGTGTGGACTATTGACAGTGTGATAAAGCAATTAGCCAAACAACCCAACGCTAACTATTTGCGCTATAATGGGCTCAAGGTCAGCTAGAAAAAAGAAGGCACATAAACATCACAGCTTCAATATACTGTAAGGATATATAAAAATGCCGCCCACTTTACCTCCTCAGACTGTTTTACATACACAGTGACGACCTATACTCCTCGGAATTGACACATTTTGCTGATCGAGTAAAAAGCTTTCACGAAAGACGATTATATATTTCTCTCTCGAGCGGTTTGTCAATTCAGGTTACCACTTGTTGACAAATCTGTGTGTGAAAAAATGAGGTCAATAGACAGAATGTTTCAATTTACTTTAATGATTAACTATGTGTGCAAAACACTATTATTTAAAGAAACGTTTTTTTGTGACTAGGTAATCCCAATATATATAAAATACAATTTTCATCCCCCACGTTTTCGAATCTCTATTCATAGAAGTTGAAGATAAACAGTTGAACATAGAAAAAACACGAAACCGTACCTTAGATAAAGTTCCATTATACACGTTCCCGAAATTATGGAATGCTCTAGACGTCACTGTTCGAAATATTAACAATAGAACTGCCTTTAGACGCAAATTAACCTCCAAGTGTTTATTTCTTCCTACTCTAATTATGTCCGGTGCAATAACCCTTACTGCCCAGAATGTACATAAAAAATCAATATTTTCATTAATTTACCGAGAAGAACTTACCAAAAAGAACTTATACACACAAGTTATGCTCTGTGTCCCATTCTGGTATCCTCGTCCTGTACAACCTGCAAATCCTTCGATTTGTTCCGTGAATATGCATCAATAATTTACGTGTCACGCTGACTGTCACACCGTGAGGTACCGCTGGGGGAGCCGTTCCAGTTTAAACTGAAACGGGCTGATTCACCGCTATTTGCGCCCCACTGTGTGCCAGCCGATGTGGACCTCCCATTAACAGACTTGTATTATTCCAAGATTTATACGATAGTTTATGACGGGATCTGTTGTTACTGTTTGCTACCCTGAACTGTGTTAACAATATATTAAGCAGGTTGTTTCGGGATTTTGGCAATATTGGGGTACCAGTCGTCCGCTGGAATCTATAATTATTTCCCCCTAACTTATTTTTTAAGACGAGAACAAATTATTGGCAAAAGAATATGAATACCCACCCCTCATTAGGAATTAGACTAATTGCTTCAAGTCCGATCACTTCATCACAGTCTGTTGCGATTTTTATTTTTCTAGGGAGTGTCAGGTAGACAGCCAATCTGGCTATGTCACTTCCCACGGTATGCTGAATACATTATCTGTAAAACATTTATCTGTAAAACGTTTTTATATGTATACCGTAAATAAAGAATCTGAATCTGCGGTAAAATAAGGAATATCAAGGAAATCCATGTTTGCATTGCACAAAGGGATAAAATACGCCTTAAATTGACGATTGGTGATTGCGTCTATATATAGACTGGGTTTTTCCCATTCCAATGCAAGTCGTCCATTTAGAGAAATAGATTCCCTTAAGAATATATATATTTATATAGCGACTCACTATGCCTACTCGAATCGGAATGAGATTATTTTCGGCAAGCGAAAGGAGACAGCGATTGGAAAGAGATGAACATAAACATAAGGCTGCCTTGGAAAGGCTAGCCAAGGCCGAACAGCTTGAGAAGAAAATAACTAACAAGTTGCTCTTGGCTAAGATTAAACATCAACTCTCCATAATGAAATGTAAGAGAGATCAAAGGGCCGGGGCTGTTGGGATGGGAAATCTTAATAAAAAAAGTGAAAGACTAAGACGGAGAGCTAAGATCCGACGGAGGACAGCTGGGAAACTTGAAAACAGGAGGGCCAAGCTCAAGTTGAAAGGAGAGAAACTCCAGCAAAAAAGGAACATATTATTCCCTCCACAACAGCCTAATACCATCCTACTAGAACATGCTATGAAGGGTTATGCCAAGTCATACAATGTTTCAGTTACGAATAGTGCAAGTTTGATTGAACAACTCAACAACAGTTATACAGCCACATGTGAAACCCTATCTCACGAGCTAAGGCAGATGAAGGGGTTGAAGGCCGTAATCACCATTAAAATGCTGTTTAGTAAACCAACTGGTTCTGATGGGATCATATTCAAGCCTGCATATTTCAACAACAAGGCTGTCCCCATTATAAATGAGCATGAAGTTTCCCAAATTGTTCAGACCGCTAATAATCAAATTCAGGAGAAATGCGATAGGTGGTAGGGTGAGGGATCAGGATGGGTCATTAATGATATATTAGGCCACTGGTTGAATATCAACATTTATCAACCATTAGTTGGTTCCTTATACATTCAACTACCTCAAGAGCTGGCTCCAAAATTCAAAACAGGGCATCATTAACATCAAAAATGAAGTGACAATGAGTGCTTCAGATGGTGTCACTTAGTTCACAAGAATCCAGCACCTCACCACGCTGAAAGAGTTACTCACTACAACAAACCCGAACTTATTCAAACACTGAACTATAGAGGTGTCAGTTTCCCAGTAAAGACGGTGGATTATAAGAGGGTTGAACTACAAAACAAAATCTGTATCAGTGTGTTTGGGTATGAGAAGGGGCAAACCTATCCTATCTATGTAAGCAATGAACAATTCGAGGACTGCATGGATTTGCTTCTCATAACCCAAGGTGAAAACCAACACTATTGCTTGATCAAGGATTTCAACAGTTTCATGTTCAAACAAGCAAATTCAGTGAATTCATGTCTCCCGCTGGGTAGCAGTTTCAAGGGGAATTAATGCATCCAGTGGAATATAGTTGAGTTGCAAGTGGAAGTTATTTAGAAGATACAGAACAGACAGGAACGCCAAAAGACATATTCTGGTCTCACAATGATAACAAAGATGCACAAGAAGTTTCGTGAAGATCTGTTCATAAATACGGCTTTCAGTTCGAGGTGCGTTGATGCATGAGCAGACGGACAGGCAGACGGACAGATTTTGGGTACAAAATTTCCAACATTCGAACTTGACCTAGGTATTGATAAAAGTAATCCATATATGAAATTTCATTGAAATCGATTGACTGTAAGGAAAGTTAGAGTCTGGAAACCATCAGCCAATCAAATTTAACCAATCTAACTAAATATGCGCGGAAAATGCCCATGTTCAAACCTGGACCCACAATTGATGAAAGTGATCTACTACCCAAATTTCATCGAAATCGACTGACTGTAAGGAAAGTTAGAGTCTGGAAACGAAAAACACGGAAGGTGTGCTCTTACTGTGTATTAGTAGTAGCACTGAATAAATTAAAGTTTCCCTAATTTGCACAATTTTTGCACGAGAACAAAACTCGTATTATATGTGATGTATTGCATGTTACTAAACATTCATACAAAAATTTATTCAAATCCGAACTTTCATATAGAAGTTCTGTATAAAAAACTGATTACACCCAATTTCGGAACAAAATGGCCGCTGACGGACCAAACCCCAAAACACATATTCTGGTCTCACAATGATAACAAAGATACCCAAGAAGTTTCGTGAAGATCGGTTCATAAATACGGCTTTTAGTCCGACGTGCGTTGACGCACGGGGCTGACGGACAGGCAGACGGACAGATTTTCGGTCCAAAATTTCCCACATTCGAACTTGACCTAGGCATTGATAAAAGAAATCCAAAAATGAAATGTCATCGAAATCGGTTGATTTTAAGGAAAGTTAAAGTCTGGAAACCGTCAGCCGATCAAATTTCAGGAACCTAATACAATTGACGAAAGTGATCTACTACCCAAATTTCATCGAAATCGACTGACTGTAAGGAAAGTTAGAGTCTGGAAACGAAAAACACGGAAGGATGGAAGGACACCCCGAATTTAATATCTCCCGTTTTTTTTAAAAAAGCGGGAGACAACAAAGCAGCATTTCTGCAGGTATTGCCTACAGTGCTTCTGATCACAAGAAGTTCCTCAGAAACACAAGCCCTTGTGTCTGGAGATCAATGGAAGCCAGGCTGTAAAGATGCCTCCAGAGAACTTCACAGTGAAGTTTTCCAACTTCCATAAGCAGTTGGAAGCGCCGTTCGTCATCTATGCTGACTTTGAGTCACTTACTGAGAAGATTAATGGTTGTGATCCCAATGATAAGAACTCCTACACTAAAGCTTGACAGAAACATACACCATGCGGCTACGGCTACAAGGTTGTTTGCTGTTATGATGATAGTTTCAGCAAGCCAGCACAAATCTTTAGAGGACAAATGCTGCATACAAGTTTCTCCTGGAAAAGGTTGAAGAGGTCAGTTATTGCATTGGTATTAGGAACACTCACATCAACAAGCCTCTCAAAATGTCAGTTCAAGATGAGCTAGACTTTCAAGCAGGTACACACTGCCACATATGCAGTGGTGAGTTAGGCACCTCGGGCGATGAGAAGTTGAAGCCTGTAAAAGACCACTGCCATGCCACTGGCAAGTTCAGATGAGCTGCTCATAATGTATGCAATATCAACTGTAAACTGACAGATAAAATTCCAGTGGTGTTCCACAACCTGAGGGGCTATGACAGCCACATATTACTCCAGGAGATGGGTAGGTTTATAAAGGAGAACTCACAAACTGTCTATATGGAGAGCATAGGTGGAAAGACCATCCATGGGGTGGAAGGCTGCAGAGTGATGAATCTGAATGTCATACCTAACGACATGGAAAAATACATGGTACTCATGATGGGCCAGCATCTTGTGTTCATAGACAGTTTCCGATTAATGAGTTCATCCTTGGACAGAGTTTCTGCCAATCTGACGGACTTCCCTATTCGGCAGAAGGAGTGTCTAAACCATTATGAACTGCTTACCAAGAAAGGTGTCTATCCCTATGACTTCATGGACTGTTGGGAGAAATTCGAGATGATCACCTTGCCACCCAAAAGAAGCTTTCTACAGTCAGCTGAATGATGAAGGTATTTCAGATGAAGACTACCTCAGGGCAAAGGATGTTTGGAGCAAGTGTGGCATTGAAAACATGGGTCGGTATCATGACCAGTACCTCAAAACTGATGTGCTTATCCTTGCAGATGTGTTTGAAAATTTTAGAAAAACTTGCCTTCAGTATTACAAGCCCGATCCAGCCCACTACTTCACCAGTCCCGGCCTGGGCTTGCTTGGGATGCTGCACTCAAGATGACTGGTACTGAACTGGATCTGATGAGTGATGTTGATATGTATCAATTCATTGAGAAAGGCATGAGAGGTGGTGTAAGCTATATTGCTAAAAGATGCACCAAAGCAAACAACATGTATCTTTCAGACTATGACCCATCTCAGCCTTCGAAATACATAATGTATCTAGATGCAAATAACCTATATAGATGGGCAATGAGCCAGCTCCTTCTCACTGGCAAATTCACGTGGATAGACCCACTCAGAGTCACCTTGGAACACTACAGACAAAACTCGGAGCGAGGCTGTATACTTGAAGTTGATCTCGAATACCCAGAGGAGATTAATGATCTGCACAATGACTGTCTACTAGCACCAGAGCAGATTAATGTGATGCAGGATATGCTATCGCCTTACTGTAAGTCCCCCGAGAAGAAGTTCAATATTAAAGTAGGTGACGTTCACAAGCTGGCTACTAAGAGGAAGCATGTACTCCACACTAGGAACTTACAGTTTGTATATCTCCTTGGGGTTGAAGCTCATAAAAATTCAAAGAATCCTTGAGTTTGATCAATCTCCATGGCTTAAGGAGTATATTGACTTCAACACTTCAAGAGAACTGCTGCAAAGAATAACTTTGAAAAAGACGTCTTCAAATTGATGAACAACAGTGTGTTCGGTAAGACTATGGAGAATCTCAGGAAGAGGGTTGATGTGAAACTTGTGAGTGAAGAAAAGCTGAGAAATCTAGTCAGCAAGCCGACCTTCTCATCAAAGAATATCAATGAGGATCTTGTTGTAGTACATAACGTCAAGTCGTGTATCCTTCTGAATAAGCCAGCATATGTTGGAATGAACATCCCAGACCTGAGCAAGACACTGATGTATGACTTCCATTACAACTACATTAAGAAGAAATACAAGGAGAAAGCCAATTTAATATTCACAGACACTGGCAGCCTGACATGAGATACAGACAGAAAATGCGTATGCCGACCTTTGCAAGGATAAGCATCTCTTTGACAACTCAGGATACTCACCATGTTCTCTTTTCTATGACCCCTCCAACAAAAAGGTCATAGGCAAGATGAAAGATGAGGCTGACGGCGTGCCAATCACTGGAGTATGTTGGACTTAGGTCTAAGATGTATAGCTACACCATGGCTGATGGAAGCGGTGATAAGAAGGCCAGGGGTGTGAAGAAAGGTGTTATCAAAAAGGATATCACACATGAGAACTACAAGGAAACACTGTTCCAACAACTTCAACTCCACCACAAGATGGAAACTATTCCATCTCAAAAGCATCAGCTTCATTCATATGAAATCAACAAGATCAGCCTGAGCTGCTTTGATGACAAGCGATACATACTGGACGATGGGGTGCGCACACTGGCTTATGGGCATTACACGTGTATATAATCCTTATTAGAGATATGTGTATGCATGTATATAAAATGGACCCTGTTCTTCTTTCTGAGTTTATTAAGAATTTGCAAGTCGAAGTCTGCTCAATAGCGAGGGATGATAAATGTAAAGAATGTGATGATAAGATGATTATCGATGACTATGAGAGGGTATGTAGGGGTTGTGGATGGACAGACATTAATTACGAATAAGTAGCCCTAGAATACACTGATGGCTACATTAGTAAACCAACATACAACCCTTTTAAACACTTTGAAGCTGTTCTGAAAAGGATACAAGCTGCTGAGAGCAAAGCGTGCTCACGATTTGATGCTGACTATATGGAGACACTGAACGCCAAGCTGAAAAGGGATTTTACACCACCTAACATTCACAAACAACGTCCCAACCAAGACCAAAAATATCTCAACTACATATATTTTATGTTGATAAGTAAGAAACTATTTATTGATTCGTGTCATAAAATATTGATGAAGAGAATGTTTTCCATGTTATAATGAATATTCTAACCTACAGAGGAAAAGACCATGCGCTTTATTTATTTTGGGTGTCGTAGCTGATTGCTGCGAAGCTCTGAGCAACATCAAACCATTCATATACACCCCATTTAAACTGAGTAATGATGCACGCAATAAGCTGAAGGATGTCTGCACTAACTAATTTCTACAATTTGTACAAGCAAGTTCAGGGGGTGGGATCTCTTATAATAACCCTAACGGTGATGAATATTTAATCAAACACCCCTTTCGGTGTCTGATCGGTGGAGCTTCAGGGGGTGGTAAAACAAATGCTTTGCTCATTCTGATTGACAAGCTGAACTGCTCTGAAAGATTTTACTTATTCGTTAAGTTGAGGGGTTGTGACCCTTTATATGATGAGGTACTAGTACCTAAGCTACAAGCCGTTGAATAAAAGCATGATGCACCCATTCTAATGGAATACAGTTGTGATTTGGATGACCCTCCTGGGGTAACGTCTAACGAGATTGACAATGACTATTTGATGGTGTTTGATGACATGTTGGATGAGGATACCAAAATCTTGAAGAAAATCTCTGCCTATTTTAGATAAATGAGAAAGAAAAATTGCTCTCTTATCTTCATTGGACAGGACTATTTCCAAACACCGAAACCCATTAGAAGGAACTGTAATCTCTTCCTATTCACCAGGAACACCTCAGAAAAAGATTTGCGGCAGATTCATCAAGATCTAGCAAGGGAGATGGACTTTGAAACCTTTAAATGTATGTTTCGAGAAGCCACTGATGATCAATCTGTTCTAGTAATTGACCCCATGCACCCAGAGGCTAAATGTAGGAGAAATTTTACCCAGGTTTGGTCTCCTGTGTGATACTACCCAGTGGGAGAGATTATACATCAAAATAGGAGGCGAGCTAAAAGCAAGACATACCTTAGTTTCTCGTGTAAAACTAACCAGTGAGCAAGATTATACATAAAAATAGGAGCGGAGCTAAGACCATGTGTAAAACTAACCAGTAGGCAACAACATATTAGAATTTTAGTCGAAGCATACATGTATAGTATAGCATACTTATGCCGTTCAAGAATATTGACTACAAGAAGCTTAACCAGTCTAGAGAGCTGGAGAGTGCGCTGAAGAAAAAGATAGCAGTGAGTAATAAGTCTATAGACTCTACTCTGAACCCCAGTGAAAAAATAGTCACAGTTGAGCTAGTTACAGGTAAGACACTTCAGCCAAAAGTTCATCCAATCAATGAGCTGATCAGCCAGCAAAAGACTGCAGAAAGTCTGGCTCCAGTATTAGCCGAAATAGATGCTTTGAAAGACGAAATCCGCAATCAAACTACAGTTCTGGAGGACCAGCATCAGTTACTAACCCCGCCAACAGCCACGCTGGAAATAGATGGGCCAGAACCTGGAATAGATCTTTATGAGCGCTTACATATAGCAGAGAGTGATAAGGATTATTACGATGAGAAGAATCTTAGGAATTTGAATGATTTAGCAGGAGACAATGACCAAAACAGTATTCAGCAATCTCTTCAGCGACTCCCGAGGCTTTCGAAGATGTTAGGAGCTCAGAAGAGTGGACCCAAACGAAGACGTCACTCCGCTCAGCAAGACATGGATAGACTTGCCACTATTGAGCAAGAATTGGCATCTATTGGCAAATATAGGAACGTACTGAAGAGACTACAGACAACAGGGAAGGGACTACCCATAGGGAATTACACTATCCCACTAAAAAGATTTAAAAACTCAATATTTTACCTGTGAGATATGCCAAACAGCCCAATAAAATAATGCCTGCTTTTGGAGCTAAAAGGGTGACCAACAGTGCAAAAAGTGTGGTGCTAAAACCAACTGCTAAGCAACATCCAATCCTGACAGCTGGTGAGAAGGAATTTCTGAACAAAGTCTACATGAATGCAGGGCAAAGACTATCCTCTTCTCACGCTAAAGCAATCAGATGTTCTTTGTCTTCACCTCAATGGAAATAACTGAGAGAATTCAAGTGCTGCTGGGGGAACTAGCAGCGGGCAATACATCAATACAACTAAAGAATGAACTGGCTGATTTGCTTCACTACCTCTTCAAACATAGAAAAATCAAGAAGGCCCATTACAAGTCAATGCTCGATTTAGTCAGAACATAGATATAAGCATGAATACTTTACAAATTTCAACAGTGAATGCCAAGACTGAATCAAACGGCAGACTTAGGTATGTTCTCAATAACCCCATGAATCTTGACAGCTGAAAAGCTCTGAGCAATATAAATCTCTGGTATAACTGGCGGAATATTACTCAGCAACTGGACAATAATGCTGTCACGTATAAGACGCCTGAGGTTGGCTCATACCACGTCAGTCTCCCTGATGGGTCATACACAGTAAAGACTATTAACAACCTCCTGCATCACATTATGGAGAACAATAGACATTTTGATAGCACAAAGAACAATCAGGCGATGCGATTCATCTTTATGAAAATGCTGCCTACAATCGAATAACTCTTAAAAGTGGGTCTGGGTATGCAATAAGTTTCGGTGAAGGTCTGAGTAAGATGTTGGGTGCTGATGCTAATACGTTCTACAACCAAACCCAAAACTCTCCCAATGTGCTTCAGCTGGAAAATGTGACCAGTGTTCAAGTACATTGTAATTTGGTTTATAATAAATACCAAGCTGACTCATCTCTCCTCTATAGCTTTTCACCTAATAGTTCTTTTGGCTCTCTTCTAACAATCACACAAAGATACCCCCAGTGGAGGAGCACGAGAAATGCATCAGAGGATGAGTTGGAGGTATGGCTTACTGATCAAAACGGGAATTTACTTCCTCTGGAGGATAACTGGGGTGTAGTTTTACAAGTGGCTAACAAAGACTTTGTTAGGATTTAGTCCCGAGAGATATTATAGTTCGATGATGCGGAACATAAGGTATCACAGCAAATATGGATATGTCAGTCAAACAGCCAAAGGTATGGGTGATGTGATTAGACTTCTTAGAACAAGTTTTAATCTCCCTCGATGAGAGTGGCAACTAAAAAAGCAGCCACAAGCATTGCCTCAAAGGGAATAACAGCAGCTGGTGATAGTATCGGTAGTGAATTGGCGAACAGAATTGCACCAAAGAAACAATCCCCAAAGAAGCCGGACAGAAATGAGATTTTAAAAGATTTGAAATTTGCTATGGCACCAAACTCTGATCAATATGCACCAAGCCCTGACCAATATGGGTTTGGAAGAAGAAAAAAGATGAAAGGAAGGGGAATCAAAATCCTGCTATAGATTTAGTCAGAACTATATAAATAATCAAGCATGGACTACCAAGAGCTTGCTAATTTGTTTGACGAAGAAATCAGTTTGCCTAAATATTCACACAAAAGGTGGATCAAAATACATCCCACTCAGAATGCTAGTGGCGATAATGGAAACGGCTTGACTAATGCTATTAACTATAATTGTAAGACTGTAGCGGACAAGCTGGTGAATTATGGTTATGGATATATCCTGCTCACTGCTATGGCTTCTAGAACTGATCTTGCTGCCAAGACTGTGGCACCCAAAGGTTCGTTTGCTTTTATCAATCAAGCAGTAGTAAGAATTAATGGAGCCGAGCTGGATAATTCTGGGCTGAACTTTATCAGCGTTCCCATTCTCAACAGTTTGGAATACTTCAATGATTATGTAAGAGTGCCGGCACAATATTGTTTCAGTAAGGACACATCACAAAACTATGAGAATAATACTGGGCATAATACCAGAAAGGGGCAAATCCCTAACCCTCGCAACAATCAAATACAATTCAGTGTGAAAATCCCTTTGTCCTACATATCGTTGTTCTTCGGGGCATTAGATTTCCCTTTGATTAATCAAATGTTTGAGTTTGATATCACGTACCACACTGACAATTTGTTAAGAGAGGAAGAGGGGATGACAATGCTGTTGATTGTGCTATTAACTCTGCCGTTCTTTATCCTCCAAGGGTTGAGCTCCCCAGGGAGTACGAGGAAAAACTGTTCAAGGGAATGCATGGGGGATCTATGACAAAAACTCTTGTATGAAACCGGCTTCATTATCCAGCAAAAATTGTTGGTGCCACTGGCCACCAAGACATACAGTTGGGGGCTTCATTAAACGGAATGAGGAAATTGTATTGTGTAGCCGTACCGACAGTGAGATGGAATAACCAACAGTTCATTGAGAGCACGTCAAACACATCAATCACTGCCATGAACATTGTCATGAATAGTGAGGACTTTTTCCCACAGGATATCCAAAACGATATTGAAGCGTATGAAGAGGTGGCTGAGAATTTCAATATGGGAGGAAATGATAAAAATACAGGCGCAATACTTGACTTCAATGATTGGCTAGCAGTTCACAGGTATTATGTGTTTGACGTGTCAAGGCAGAAGGTATTTGAGAGCGACCGCATGAAGGCTCAAACAATTAGATTTAGAGGTACATTGTCGAATAACTCAAGACTGCTGTTCTTCATAACTGGAGAACAACAGACTACATTTAACTTCACAAATCCCTCCGCAATCATGACTGTTTAATCTGAACATTATTATAACCATGTATAAACCAGTTGAATTTGCTTTAACAGAGAGTCAAATTGACAAACTTAGAAAATGGAAAAGAAATGGAGAGGCTATCACCTTGGAGTTATCCTCACAGCAAATCGGTGGTCAGCATGAGCTTTACTTGACAGAGAGGCAAATCAAGAAATTTCGGAAAGGACCTGGAGCTGTCAGAATTACGTTCTCCAAAACACAGATGGGGGCACAGAAGGGAGGCTTTCTTGCGTCTGTTTTGAACGTTGCGAGGACTCTGCTTCCCAAAGTTTTGCCCGTGCTGGACACACTGGGGCTCAGTGCGGCAACATGGGGCAATATCAGGAGCTACACATAAGGCTACTACTGGAAATGGTGAAACACCTCACTCCTTCACGTGAAAGGACACAAATGATCTTTTGGGTATTGTGAAAGAGCTGGAGGAAAAGGGTGTGCTACCCTCAAACACCTGCCAAAGGTGTATGTTTTCCATTTCAAAACAGGAAGGAGGGTTCATTGGCACTCTGATAGCGTAACTCGCTGGCAGCCTTTTACCTACACTTTTAGGTGGTAAAGGTTTAAGAAGAGCAGGTCGTGGGAGAGGGTTGAGGAGGGCGGGGCAACTTAAAAAAAAGATGACTCCCCTTAGAAGCCTTGATTTTATGAACTACTATGAAGGAAATGACTACTTTGGGGTGTGTTTGCAAGGGATAACCTGCCGGAACTAGAGGAATTGTTTTACATAGTGAATTTAGATAACCAGGAGGGACCTGGCACTCATTGGGTAGTCGTCTTCAACGTAAGTATTTGGTTGTATTTACTTTGATAGTTTCGGAGTTTACCCACCAAAAAAGGTATTGGATAGGATGAGACAGACTAGAAAGCGAATGGTTCAAAACTCCTATAGAATCCAAGATATCAACTCCGTCAACTGCGTCTTCTTCTGCATGTATGTGATTGATGAGTTGCTTAAAGAAAGTCGGTTTATTGATATACTAACCAACTTCAGCCCAAGCGATTACAAGAAAAATGATAAATTAATCACAGCATATATATATAAAACAAAATGAACTCATACTGTGTTAAGTGTAAGAGACCCTCGCCTACTGTCAGTGTTCAAGTTGTAAGAACTACGAAAGGAAAGTATCTGGCCAAAGGTGTCTGTAGTGTGTGTGGTAGCAGAAAAAGCAAGTTTGTGTCTCTCAAAGAAGGGCAGGGACTGCTAGGAAAAGCGTTGGGGATTGGTAAAGTACCTATTTTAAGTGACATTCCTTTGTTGGGCACTCTGTTTTAATACTAGTTACAATATATGATGAATGATTCTGTAATCAATAGGTTTGTGAATAATCTCCCATTTGAGATGCATTTATGAGACCCTATCGTGGGGACATATTCGGCGGCTGGTCCTGGCACTTAGCATAAGACTCGCCTTGAAATGTATTTACAAACAGGGGACCACGTATTCAAGAATGCATTAGACAGAGCTTGTTTTTATCATGATGCTGCTTACAGTGCATATAAGGATGTAGCTAACAGGCACATTGCTGATAAAAAAATAATGGATGAGACTTGCTGCTGCTGTTTATAAATTCTTTGAGAAGATTCAAATGGGTCAAGGTCTAAAAAAAAAGATAGAATTATGCTGAAAAAGATTTATTACAATCCAGCTCAGGGATTTGCTTCAATAGCTGAACTATCCCGAAGAACTGGTATAAAACCCGGGGATGTCCTTAGCTGGTTACAGGGACAACAGACGTATACCAAACACAAGCATTGTAAAGGTAAGCATCCCACTAGAAGAGTGATGGTGAGAGGTGTTGATGAACAATTTCAAGCCGACTTGGTTGATATGAGGAGTCTTTCTGCTGCTAACAAAAACACAAACTACATTCTGACAGTTATAGACGTATTTAGCAAGTATGCATGGGCACTCCCTATCAAAAAGAAGACTGGAAAAGAGATATCACAAGCATTCAACAAAATATTTACATAACGAAAGCCCAAAAAGTTGCAGACAGACAAGGGTACAGAGTTCATTAATAGGGAGACTCAAGAGTTGTTAAAAAAGGTCGGTATCCATTGGTTTGCTACAGAAAATGAAACCAAAGCTCAGATTGTTGAGAGGTTTAATAGAACTTTAAAGGACAGAATGTTCAGGTATTTCACTGCTAACAAGACTAAGCACTGGCTTGTTGTATTGCCTAAACTGATTGAGAACTACAACACCTCCTACCACAGATCGATCAAGATGACACCCATAGAAGCCGGTAAAAAGAAAAATGAGGGCGTGGTTTGGGAGAATTTATAAGGAGACATGCCTCCAACAACTCGAGGGTTGTTGAAGGTTGGGGACCCAGGAAGAATCTTCAAACTGAGAGGCAAGTTCAAGAGGGGTTATACAGCAAACTATGCGGATGAGGTCTTTACTATAAGTCAAATGCTTCCAACAGTCCCACTAACTTACAGGATAGTGAATGGATGCAAATGGGGATATTGTGCAGGGTTCATTCTACAAAGAAGAGTTGGCTAAATTTTGCCAGGATTAATAATATATGTACAATGAAAGTATTTGTGTTTATACCACAAGAGTGGGAAACTAACGAAAAAGATTGTTCAGTTCAATATGCTACCAGGTCAGAACTGCTTAACTGTGTGCAAAAAGAGGCTGATGGTTCAGTTGATCTGGAGGGTAGGAGGTTGTCTGGATTAGCACTGCCTGTCAATCCTCCGACAAATAAGCAGTACGTGAACGGGAAGCTTGCGGAAAGAGTAGCGAAAAGGGTGGTAGTGTTATGGAGGGTGCTATAAACATATATTATAACAAATTACTAAATCTACCACAACCTACTAAAGATGGAGATGCTGTACCGAAAAGTTATGTTGATGCTGAAGCTCTTTTGAGGTTAGGTGGTGCTCTGTCAGGCTCCATAAATATGGGCGACAATAAAATAACTAATATTGCTGCGCCCGAAGAGCCTAAGGATGTGGTCAGTAAGGAATACCTCCAACAATCGCTACAATCACTTTCAAAATCAATGATATGCATAACAGCTGAAGCTGTTGGAAAAATTAGTGCCGAGACATTCAACTTTTCCTTTGGAGCTAAATCATATCGTTTTGCAACTTCAAATAAAGCAGGCAATGGTAAAAATGGAGTAGTGATGCCTGCATCTGGTAGAATTAAATATTTCACAGTATGCTCAACCGACACCAGTGGTAATTCTATTAAAAGACACAATGGTCTTAGTTTTTCTATAGCGATAAATAGTATTGTGAATGTCGATTCTCGGTGTACAGCAACAATCCAAGAGGGTAACAGGACAGCAGTTAAACAATTCCTTCCTCCATTGTCAGTAAATGCTGGTGATATAATAAACTTCTACAGTAGAAATGATAGTGATTTTAGCCTAATCACTATAGCGTCTGTCTTCATAGAACTGAATATGTAGTCTTAGTCTGTCTTATCATATATTGAACAGTATCATGGAAGAAAAACAGAGGTTATATCCCGAAGACCCGAGTGCTCCACTGAGTGGGGATGATTATAGGCTTCAGAGAATTAGTGAGATCGAGCAGCTGTTGAAAAATGAGGTAAACATTAGAGGAGAGTTGGTTGTATAAGAAATGCAAAAGGGTTTTGAATGCTTTACAGGCTGCTGATGGTGGATGTCTCAGGCTCGGCATGGGTTCTACAGCTACCAGTCTTGGTCTTTTAGCTACTGGAGTGGGTGCCCTTCTTGCTTTACCATTACAGGGTGTAGGTATTGCTACAGGGGCGTTATGTGTGATTGGGAAGGTAGCAAAGAGTAAGATTAACGCTAAGATTAAAAAACATGATGAAATAATAGTCTTGGCAAAAGCAAAACTTAGTACAATAGCTGTGAAGGTTGCTAGTGCATTCGAAGATGGGTGCATAACAGGCGAGGAATTTTGAAACATCACAAATGAACAAAAGCAATATAAAAAAAAAAAAACACAAAAAAAACAATACAAAAGAAGACTATATCAGCCAAACCGACTGGAGCACAAAGAACCCCCCCCCCCCCCCCCAAAAAAAAAAAAAAAACCAAATTGTGCAGGATGCCCTCCAGAATATGTTAAAAAGTGGAAAATCTCAGTAACATTACAACGAAGTATACCAGGCAGCCGCCGCCGCCATACACGTGAAGAAGATTCCAACTTGAATAATACAGGAAGTTGAAGAGTGTGGGAACTGATGAGGAGGATGTCTTGTAGTGATTAGAGGGTCCTGTGAGAGGATTACGTTAGTAGCCTCAATATGCAAAGAGTTAACCAAGCAAACGTTATCTCTTATCTGTGGTAAATGCACTGCTGTTTTATCTGGTAAAAAAAATTGCGAACTTTGTAACTATGTGTGCGTCGTATACTGACATCTCTATTATAAAAAAAAAGATAATACTGGTGAATATGTAGGATGTAGCCCATTAGGGGTAATTTATGTCACGCCGGAAATAGCGTGACAAATTTTTTAACAGCTTGGGTTATATTGTGTCGTGACAGTGTAACGAGTACCGAAGAAACCACCGAACAGAGTTTAACAGGGTTAACCATTTATCTAACATGAAAAGCAGACTCTTGCAAAAAATATTCTTGAATAACTAATGTTTTTATTTTTTGTCTCAAAACCATAGGTTATGACCCCTCATTGAAACGAGCTCGTTCCAATGAGGGGTCATAACCTATGTTTTTGAGACAAAAAATGAAAAAATAATGAAAATTAACTGGCGATTTTTAAGAATAGCGCTGGACGGTTTTGGTCGTTACGATGGGTAAAGGGTTAAACTTTTAATAATAACAAATAACAACGAAGTTGTTTCTCTTACATTACTACATAAAACTATCCATAACAATTGGTACTTTCTCGTTTCTTAGCGGACAAAATCTACTAAATCTTACCAAATTCTCAAAACTAGCATATTGCTGAGAGAACCGATCTTCATGCAGCCAAGAAAGCATCAGGTTAAACGTAACAATATAACAGAAAATATTCTCGACAGCTGATGAAGCGAACAAATATGCAAACGTGTTTTCAAATTCTCCATTCGGATCTGACGGGAAACACTAACCAAACTTCTCAAATTTTGCAAAACACTCACCATTTTTGACAGTACTGCAACCAAGGCGACTCAGTGTTAAACTTTTCAAAATAACATATAACGGTAAAGTTGTGCCGCTTAAAATTTGTTTGGAATTTTCTTTTCAACAAGGGTTAACGTGGGCAATACCACATATGTAGGCAATAGTAAATGTTATTCTTTATGCATACTGATGGTTTCAGCGAAACCGCACAACACAATTTCGAGAAATGTGTCAAAATGGTCAATGCCCTAAGTCAACCAGATCGCACAACGGGCCTATGTAATGCACAACACATACAATAAGCAATGAATCGAGCACAGCGATGGGGAGACAAAACTGCTCAGAGTTTGTGACCTTCGTGACGAAATTTCGAAATTTAGTCCAGTGGTAAGAGGGTTGAACCCGGAAAAAAATAATAAGTTAAATTTGGAATCAATGGATGCAGAATTAATTTCTGATGAACATTTCCAAAATGCGGTAAAATTTAACTTTAGTTTTGAGTTTACAGCGATTTTTCAAAATAGTGTCCAATTCAGCTGCAGAAATTCAGTAAATCCAGCTTAGGGACAAATATAATCAATTTAATGGTTGAATTTTCAATGAAATCACAGACATTTGGTCAATAGAAGATTTCCAAATATACACAAGATGAAACTGCACGAGGATGATCGGCTTCTTTTTTATTAGTGAAACTGAACTTTTTACAACAGTAAACAGACATTTCTCAACTTCCCAGGGCCCGTGTCGGAATCTATCAACAAATTTCTCTGATAACCACATTTTTTGGCCTCAGCTCAACCAATATGAGCTATTATTTCATCATTACCTTGCGTGGTCGAGCTGTTTAAAATCTCAAACGAGATATAACAGGATAAATACTCTGATAATAACCAGAATATAAGGAAATGGTCAAATTCTGGGTCCACCTAAACATCGAAAACAAACGAACATAAACGAACACAAAAGAAAACAAGTAAAAATGGAAAAATATAAGGCAATAAAAGTTTAAAAGGGGTGGAGGATGTGTTTACGGGAATGTGTTACTCCTGTGTGAAATTTTATCTCCTTCTACTGAGTATTTTGATGATTTAGAGGATTTTAAATGTGTTTGGTGACGCAGAACTTATGTTCGTTAATTTGTCGAAGTTGACCTGGCCTTTGAAATAATGAACACAAGAAGCAACAGCGGATAATTAATTAGCTGTCAAAATTGAAGTGGATTACCGCTTGCATAAATGGCTGGTTTAATATTTTGTCTGTTTTGTTTTATATATCTATTATTTTTGTTTTTTAACCCTTTACCTAACATGAAAAGCAGACGACACTTGAAAAAAAAATTCTTGAATAACTATTTTTTTCAATTTTTGTCTCAAAAACATAGGTTATGACACCTCATTGGAACGAGCTCCATGAGCTCGTTCCAATGAGGGTCATAACCTATGTTTTTGAGACAAAAAAATGAAAAAAATAATGAAAATTAACTGGCGATTTTTGAGAATAGCGCTGGCCGGTTTTGGCCATTACGTTGGGTGAAGGGTTAACTGGAACCTATTTTAATTTTCTTTGTTGCCTATCTGTTGTGTTGTCTGTTTTATTGTTTGCAAAACAATTCTACTGAAGTACAACATAGTTGTTTGAAACCAACTCCTACGAACAAGCCAGGCAAGCTTGTTTCAATCCTTGCTTGATGTTTGGTGGTTTTCGGTGTATTTTAACTGGAAGCTTGTTCCAATCTCTCCCGTGCTTCATCTTCTTGTTTGATGATTAATCCAGTAGATGGAATATTTTTCACTGGGAAAGTGTATATTCAGCTATTCAATTAACAGGATTCCACTGTACAGTGAAGCCCACTAAATTGTCTATCTCATCATTGCAAAAAAATGTTAACCCTTTACCCAACGCAGATGATATCAAAATTTATAAGTTTAAATATTACTATTCCAAATTTAAAAAAAAAATTCAACAAACCCATATCATGTGTCCCCCTACTGGGACGAACTCAACGAGGGGGGGGGGGGGGGGCACATGATATGGTTTTGTCAGCTGCAGGATTTGCATATCATGCGGGCAGATGCGTCTGATTCGTTAGGTAAAGGGTTAACTGAATGTAACAACCACACATAAATACAGTGGTTCCCACTTAATTGTGTATCTCTTAACTTAATAACCCTGTTAATTGAATATACCATCTAAATTCAAAACCATTTACCATACCCCAAGTACAATTTTAACGTGGTAGTTGTATACAGATTATATATAATAAATGCCTGTTGAGTAAAAACTCTTGTGATATGCAGGGAAATAACTCTAACAATCATGGAATAGCTCTTGTGTAAAGATCAATTTAGCCCCAGGACTTCAAATACAGACATTTACTTATTGTATCTTGTTTGCACTATGTCAAAGAAGATATAATGTAATAAATACCCAGTTGTATATAGAATACTGGAAAGTGAACAAATCCCTGTCAATTGAATGCTCATGTTAATTGAACTAGAACTGTCACTGAAGGTGGTTAATACCCACACTTTCGGCTTACAAGAATGCACCTATGAATGTTGAAGTTGAAAAAAAATCAATAATAAATCTAATTTCATGGGAGATAACTTTGTTAAAATTGTCGCAGTTCAAAAATATTTGAATATGCGTGTGCCCACTTGTTTGTCATAATGAAAAGTTTCCTTGAAATCCTTCCAATAATGTAGGAGGAGTTGCACCCACAAGAATCTCATTTGAAAATCCATAATAAATCTAAGTTCAGGGGAGAAAACTTGGGACAAAATGAAAAAATTTACAACATGTGCATGCTCACTTGCTTGTCATAATGTTTGAGAAGTTTCATCAAAATCGACCGGGCGCGGTGCGTCGCTAACTGGTTCTCGTCAGATCACTGAAGTTAAGCAACGTCGAGCGCGGTTAGTAGTTGGATGGGCGACAGTTCAGCAACTGATTCGTACTCCTGCATTGTGTCCAGTGTGTCCTTGGGCAAGGCATTTAACCCCGATTGCCTACACATGACGATGTGTACTAAAGCGTTCTGCACATCAATGGTGCGCGTGTCTTCAACCAATCTAACCCTGCTTGTGCCGCGGTGCAGAGTTCAGAGTTATCATGGTGGAGAGCTGACAGCTGCTCGTCGTTGCTCGGTGCTACTCCCCAGGTACTCCGACTTCCTCCACCCGTAAAACTGTCACCGACATGATATGACCCTGACGGTTAAAGTCTCGTTAAACCAAAATAAATAAATTCATCAAAATCGGTTCAATAATGTAGGAGTTGCGCACACAAGTTGGGACGGATGGTACGTACGGACATCGACAATCTAGCCCCCACTTCTCTGAGTATAATAATTTTCACTGGTAAAGTGGGCATTCATTTAACATTGTTCAACTGTACTACATTATAAGTTTACATAAAAGTGTGACACTAGCTGAGAATACACCCTGATGCAAATGAACTACAGCCTGAATTAGCTATTTCATATGCACCCATCACAGACAAATATAAGTGGACCTTCAAAAGAATGGGTCGAAGATAAAGTGTTCAGTATTGAAGTACTTTATTCTGTTGAGTCCACGGGCCAACAGGAACAATTTACCCCCCCCCCCCCCCCCGAGCCAGCTATGCCCCTAATGATTGGGTCAAATATGAGGTCAGAAAAGAGTAATAAAAAACTAGAGGTGTGACTGCCCCAGATCAGCCTGTCCATACCCCTTGCCGACCCCTCTGATTATTCAGATAAAAAGGGACATAACTCTGACAAAAAGTCCGATCAAAATTATATTCGCAGGTGCACAGGTTCCCATGGTAAAGAACATCCGTACAGTGTTTCAACTAAGGGAACTGACCCATAAACATCCAAGAAAATCCCCTGATAAAATTAATTATTCTAAGGCAAAAAAGGGCATAATTCTGGCAAAAAAGTGTGATAAAACTATAATCGTTGTGCACAGGTTCCCATGGTGGTGAACATCCACACCAAGTTTCAAAGGAATCAACCCATAAACATGCGAGAAAATCTGACAAAATTCAGGCATTCTAAGATGAAAAGGGTCACATAACTCTGGTAAACAAAGTCCGATCAAAACTATAATCACTTGTGTACAGGTTCCCATGGTGGTGAACATCCAAACCAAGTTTCAAAGGAATCAACCCATAAACATTCGAGAAAATCCCTGGACAAAATTAATTATTCTAAGATGAAAAGGGGCATAACTCTGCAAAAAATGGTCCTATCAAAACTATAATCGCTGGTGCACAGTTTCCCATGGTGGTGAATATCCATACCAAGTTTCAAAGGAATCGACCCATAAACACATGAGAAATTCTCCGGATAAAATTCTAGCATTCTAAGACATAAAAAAGAGGCATGACTCTGGCAAAAATATTCCGACCACAACTATAATCACAGGTGCACAGGTTCCCATGAAGGTGAACATTCATTCCAAATTTTGATGACAATGGTCCATAATGGTCCATAATGGTCCGAGAAAATCTCCAGACAAAATTATGTCTATGGACAGATAAGCAGGCAGCCAGGCAGGCAGGCAGGCAGGCAGGCAGGGTGTTTCCAGTATACCCACCCCCCCCCCCCACAACTCATTGTGGGGGGGGGGGGGGGGTATAAAGAAGAAAAGCAAACACAAGTGACCTTCCTCTGCTGAAGTATATATATTCCTGCCTAAAAGAGGAAGTAGCTTGCAACTAAAACAAGGTGCAACAACATCAGTATCCCCTGCCAAGGGTTTCTACGTTGAATGGTTTCTAAGTTGAAGAAAGTGGAAAAAGGGCAATAACTCTAGAAAAAAATGGACACAGCCTGTTACCTGAGAATATCCTTTCCCCCAGGGTGGTCTATCAGCATACCAAAGATCATTTAAATCCAACATCCACTGACTGAGATATGAAGATCTAAAGTTGTTATGCATGGATGGATGGCCAGACAGATGGACAAATGAACGAATGAATGGACAAACAAACAGACAGATGGATGGATGGACAGACCCCATTTCTATATCCCCTGCAAAATTCTGTTTGACAAAGGATTATAAGTATAATCTGGGCATATTTAACCCTTTACCCAACGTAACAGCCAAAACCGACCAGTGCTATTCTAAAAAAATGGCCAATTAATTTTTATTTTTTCATTTTTTGTCTCAAAAACATAGGTTACTACCCCTCGTTGAAACAAGCTCGTTCCAACAAGAGGTCATAACCTATGTTTTTGAGACAAAAAATTAAAACAAGAGGCCCCACAGGGCCGGAAGAGCTCATCTTGTACAGAACACAATTTAAACAGAGTCCAAGAATGAGTCTACATTAAGCAAGCCATCTCCATAGGCTACACTGTCAATCCTTGAGTCCTCAGGAGTGACAAAAATAATCTGTGCATCATGCCTTTTATTCAGTTGATCATAAGTAAAATGTAGAGCTCCCCTATGAAGCCCCTTGATACAACCGATGTGGATTAATCTTAGTACCTCTAGAGGGTACTGAATACAAAATTTTTAATTCTTCAGCAAAATGGCCAATTCCGGCTCCCATAGAGAGCCCAAATATTAACCCAGGCTCTTGATTTGAACACAGTTAAATCTGACTTCCCTAGAGATGTTGTGTACCGAATATGAAAGCATTCTGACTGTTGGATCTGAAGAAGAGAAATTGTAAAGAAATTTCTTCGAATTTCACTAAGTTCAAATTTGGGCTACCATAGCGAGCCCAAATATTGACCTATGGATCCGATTTGAACAAACTTGAATCTGACCCCCCTAGAGATGTTGTATACCAAATGTGAAAGCATTCTGACAAGTGAATCTGAAGAAGAAGATTTTTGAAGAAATTCCCTCATATTGTCCTAAGTTAAATTTCATGTTCCCATATGGAGGCCAAATATTAACCAAGGCACTCGAATTGAACAACCTGGAATCTGACCCCCCTAGAGATGTTGTATACCAAATATAAAAGCATTCCGACTGGTGGATCTGAAGAAGAAGATTTTTAAAGAAATTTTCTCATATTGCACTAAGTAAAAATTTGGGCTACCATAGTGAGCCCAAATATATACCTAGGGATTCGATTTGAACAAACTTGAATCTGACCCCCATAGAGATGTTGCATACCAAATATCAAAGTATTCTGACTGATGGATCTGAAGAAGAAGATTTTTTTAAATTACCCTCCATATTGAACAAAGATAAAATTTGGGCTTCCGTAGGAAGCCCAAATATTAACCTAGGGACATGGTTTGAACAATCTAGAATCTGATCCTCATAACAATGATGTATACCAAATATTAAAAGATTCTGACTGGTGGTTCTGAAGAAGAAGATTTTTAAAGAATATTCCCCATATTACCCTGTATTAAAACTTCGGGCTCCTGCAGAGAGCCCAAATATGAACCAATGAGCTTTATTTCAACAAACTTTTATCTGACCCCCCCCCCCCTATGAATGCTGTATACCAAATATTAAGAGATTCTGATGATTGGTTCTGGAGAAAAGATTTTTTAAAATTTTTGCAAATATGCAGACTCAGCATTTTTTCGATGCCCATTACAGAACACCCTAACACAACCGAGGGCAATTTTTTTTTACCATTCAATTCTACTAGTCATAAGGATACTTCATACCAAATAAAAGCTCTCTGTTCCATGGGGTTTGGGAAATATGGACGTTTGAAAATATTTCTATTTTTAGCTCCCAGGGTTCCCATGGGGATGCGGGAATTTTTTTTTTGCATGGGTCAAGTACTTATGACCCAATACTACCACAAACCAAATTTGGTTCATACCGGACCATCGGTTCAGAAAATAGAAATTTTGGGCGGGGCCAAAAATCTTACCCCTCCTATTACAAAGCCAAATATTACTTTACGAACTTTGTTTGAACAAACTTGATTCTACACCTCATATGGAAGCTCCATAGCAAATATCAAGTCATTGTACACACTGGTTCTTGAGAAGAAGATTTTAAAAATATTTTGGAGCATTTTCCCCCACTCCCTCCCTATGGGGCTGGGCATGCTGAGTTGAACAAAAATGAAATGCCCCTTTGGAACCATCACTCACACAAACTTTCACTTGAATTGGCCCAGTGGCTTTGGAGGAGAAGACCAAAACATGGTGTTGACGGACGACAGACGACGGACGGGAAGCGATGAGATTAGCTCAGCTTGACTTTGTCAAGATGAGCTAAAAATTAGTTATTCAAGAATTTTTTTTGCAAGTGTCGTCTGCTTTCCATGTTAGGTAAAGGGTTAACCAATTTTTTACCTGTATATTGAATTGACGTTTTGACTTATGATTTTTAGATTTAATTTAGATGAGTTTTTTTCTAAAATCTAGTCAGGGCTGCTTCACAGCAGCCACGACTAGATTGAAGGAAATATATTTAAAAAATACTCACTGGGTTAAGAGTTAATCCACTGATGAAGAATAAAATTATTCCATTGGATACTGGCTTTCCCAGTTAGGCTCAGATTTTAGACAACAATATATAACCTTTGATTTCCAAACAGACTCCGAAAATCATTTTTACAATTAAATTTCATGTGGCTTTTTTGTAAGGAAAAGGTGCAAGACAAGGACAGTTCTCAGTTAAGTCACAAGCTAAGTGCATTAACTACTGGTAATCTAGGATTTCCTAGAATTAGAAAAAACCATCTACAAAAAAAAAAAAAAAAATAATTTCTAAAATAATTTATTGCACAATAATAACAATATACTCTATTATAAAACAATGTATAAACTGACCTAGTGTAGGTGTCCAAACAGTTACAAGGGTGTAACCATTTACCTAAAGAATCAACCATATCCACCAAGCCTTTGAAGTATAGCAGAGCTGGAGGGAGGGGGCGGGGGCGAGGGCTAAAATAAAGTAGAGCTCCTTCATTTTTAACTCTAGTGGCTGAATCCTAATTGAGGCTCACCCATGTTTTTGATTAATTAGTGGAAAAGAACACTTTTCTCATCATTGATGATGAAAATGATTGCATTTCCAAGGCCATTTACAACAAATTTTTAATCCTTCTTCTGTTATTTATTATTTATTGGTGTTTAAGGTCACATACTTATGCACAATGGCTAATTGTGCCCAAGACAGTTTTGCAGGTGGAGGAAGTCAGAGTACCCGGAGAGAACCACTAAGCAGTGACGAGCAACTGTCAGATCCTCAACATTCTAAATCTGTTTAAGCTCCGCTCAAGCAGGTCTACAGCGGTTGAAGACATGTGCACCGTCGACATGCAGTACGCCTTAGTACACAGCGTCATCGTGCCCCCCCCCCCTCTTCTGTTGCAACTGCATATCCAAACAGTGCTCTCCACACATATCTACCAAATGTTATCCTATTATTTTTTGTGTCTGAAACATAGCTTATTACCCCTCAATCCCATTGTATTGAGCTGCACTTTGTGTCCAAAAAACTTTTTTCTATTTTCCAGTATTATTTTCTAGTTGTTAGGTAAAGGGTTAAGCCCATAAAGAGGGACGTCCTCATTTAATCCTTTACCCAACACAGACAATGTCAAAACTTCTTATTTTAATTACAGTGGAACCCTGTTAATTGAATTGCCATTTTGCCAGTGAGAATTATTCAATTAACAGGAGTATTCAATTAACAGGGATTTGGACACTTCTCTGTATTTCAGAGATAAATTGAGAATTTATTCTATTATATCTTGTTTGACAGAGCTCGTGGAGCTCTGTCAAACAAGATATAATAGAATAAATGCCTATATTACATGCACGTTTGTGAAATAGGTCTCTAAACATTAGGTATTTGGTGATTGACAGGATAATATCTCGACAAATTACAGGTTATTTCATTCAATTAACAGTAGTTTGCTCTAAAACCGATATTCATTTAGCAGGTCAAATTTGTGCTGAAAGTATGGTAAATGATTGGGTGTTTGGAAATTATATTCAATTAACAGGGTTATTCAATTAGGAGATATACAATTAACTGGGCTCCACTGTATTGTTTTTTCAACTTTTTCAAAACACTTCAATAAAACCATATCATGTCACCCCTCATGGAGCTCATTCCAACATGTTATGGTTGTGTTAAAACTTTCAGAAAATATTTTTTATTTTTATTTCAAGTGCTTAATTTGTAAATTCAAGTGTGGATGTGGCTGATTCATTAGGTATAGGGCTGAGCCTTTACCTAACACACAGGATATCAGTTTTTTACTTTAATTATTGTTTTTTAAAATTTCTCAAAAAATTTCATGAAAACCATATCATGTGCCCTCTCATAGCAATGAGCTTAATTTGTCAGGTAAAGGGTTAAGATAGTCCCAACCAACCAAACAGACACATATACTCTCACAAGGGAGGTGGGGGTCATAGGGTACACATGACCCTCACTTTTCTCCAATTGCATGCTACAATCTTCAGCCAGTTTGGTCTTCTTTATCTACTTCAACCATCTTCCAGTACATACACAGAACGGCACACATGTGTGAATGGATTAATCGATATGGCACAAGTGCTAGTGCGGGAGGATAAAACGAGAGGCTCCAGGCCTCGAGTTTTATCCTTCTGTGATGGAACAAGTGCCAAATTGATTAACCCATTCACACGTATGTGCCATTCTGTGTTTATTACATGCCTTCAGATCTATGAAAGTAATTATTAGAAGGACACTCTGCAGTTCATTTGACAACTCGTCTCCTGAGTTCCAATGTGTTCTATGTGCCACTATCAACAAAAAGAACACCTTTTATTGCCAACCAAATTTGTGAGGGAAACCTGTGTTACTATATTTAGCTATTGTTAGTGAGTCAAATTGTAATTGCAGTGCTCGATTTGTAGAAAATTCCAGTGGAATTTCGCTTCGATTTTAAAATAGTCTGTCAACGATTTCTGTTCGGCACATTTTTTACGTCTGGTAAAACTTAGCGTACATGCTGTTATTGTGAAATTTCAACATAACAGCATTGTGTGTGCACAACGTCAGAGTAATCCATGCATTTTTAAATGTAAACTGTAAGACTGGCTAACGGATGAATGTTGATACACAAATGCAGTAAGTTCAAAGGTTATTGTAAGCAGCAATTTTTTTCACAGAAATGAATGCTAATCAATAGCTCTTATCTAAAGGTCTCGCCTAATGAGCACACCAAGTTCAACAAGTGTTTGACCACGGAGGTGGTATTAGTCCCCTACGGCACTTTTGTGACATAAGGTGTTTTTGTCACAGAAGACACTAGAGTATATAAGTATCTTGGATTTTGAAAAAAAATATTGAGCGTGCATAATCCCCTCACAACCCTTTATCCTTGTACCATATATGAAAGGCGTAGCTTGAACCGTGTTGGAGGGAGGGGTGGTAACATAAAATAGAGAAAAAAGCTTAAAATACACAACAATAATGGCTGCCATTCTGCCATCTTGCCATTTACCCATGTACCAAATATGAAAGGTGTAGCTTGAAGCATATTAGAGGGAGAGGTGGTAACATAAAAACAGACAGACAGACAGACAGACAGACAGACAGACAGACAGACAGACAGACAGACAGACAGACAGACAGACAGACAGACAGACAGACAGACAGACGTTAGATTTTGAAAAAAAAATATTCAGCGTGCATTATCCCCTCACAACCCCTTTATCCATGTACCATATATAAAAAGTGCAGCTTGAACCATGTTGGAGGGAGCAGTGGTAACATAAAATAGAGAAAAAAGCTTAAAAAACACAACAGAAATGGTTGCCATGGCACCATCTTGAATTTTGGAAAAAAAAATATTGAACGTGCAACATCCCATTACAACCCTCTATCCATGTGCCAGATATAAAAAGTGTAGCTTGAACCATGTTGGAGTGAGGGGTGGTAACATAAAATAGAGAAAAAATCTTAACTAGAGTGATGTCACGCATGCAGCCCAACTGTCCCAGGAATGGCAATGCTTAGATGCAAAATAGTCGGGAGCCATTTTTTGTTAACAGTTTACCTAACGAATCTGCCATATCTGCACTCGTGATATACAAAATTTGCTATTCAAATTTTATTTTTTCATTTCTCTACTTCAAAACATACCTCATGACCTTAATATTAATGGAACAAACTTGATGAGCTTGTTCCAATAAGGAGTAATAAGCCATGGTTAGAAGTAAATAAAAAATGAAAAAATCTGATGTTTCAGAAAAATAATTTGTATTGTTGGCTTCAATTTGTGTTAAGTAAAGGATTAAAGATGCAGTACATAAAGCAATGTTGGGCTATATGAGTCAATTTGCTTTTTTGCATGTAATAACTCCCAATCCTTCAAAATGCATTTTGGGAATAATTGCCTAAGTGTTACGTTTGTGTGTGTGTGTGTGTGTGTGTGTGTGCGTTTGTCTTACCAACTTGACGAGGTAACTAGACAAAAGAGTTTGCGTGTTTCGCCTTACCGAGGTACAAAAGACAAAAGAAACCCTTTACCTCGGTTGTTTTCCCAGAACTGTACCGGCAAAACGAGGTTGAAACCGTTAGTCCACACAAAGGACAGACAATGGGGTACCTCGGTATGTAGGGAAAACAAGACTGTGTGTGTGTGTGTGTGTGTGTGTGTGTGTGTGTGTGTGTGTGTGTGTGGGGGGGGGGGGGGGTTTGTCTTACCAACTTGACGAGGTAACTAGACAAAAGAGTTTGCGTGTTTCGCCTTACCGAGGTACAAAAGACAAAAGAAACCCTTTACCTCGGTTGTTTTCCCAGAACTGTACCGGCAAAACGAGGTAGAAACCGTTAGTCCACACAAAGGACAAACAATGGGGTACCTCGGTATGTAGGGAAAACAAGACTCTGTGTGTGTGTGTGTGTGTGCGTTTGTCTTACCAACTTGACGAGGTAACTAGACAAAAGAGTTTGCGTGTTTCGCCTTACCGAGGTATAAAAGACAAAAGAAACCCTTTACCTCGGTTGTTTTCCCAGAACTGTACCGGCAAAACGAGGTAGAAACCGTTAGTCCACACAAAGGACAAACAATGGGGTACCTCGGTATGTGGGATAGACAAGACTGTGTGTGTGTGTGTGTGTGTGTGTGTGTGTGGTTGGGGGGGGGGGGGGGGTTGTGGGAACCTATATTGAAACCTGGCCTGTATTACTAGCTGGAAAATACACATATCCACGTTGGTTGAAAACAAATAAAATAACCCAAGCTGGAGTAATCAGTTGGAAACCAATTGTTTGCAGACAGATGGACGGACGAAAGTCATGACTATAGCCCTGACTATTGTCAGACTAAAAATGCATTTTGTACCAAAGAAAAAATATTGTATGAATGGTCCTGGGTGAGGAGGAGGTGGGGTGGGGGACAGTGGGGGTGTGTTAAGGGAGTCCATTTTTTTTTCCACATGTGGTCAGTCTAAATCCTTCAGAATGCATTTTGAGCAGAGAAAAAAAAATACCTAACTGGCACCATGGGGGTAGGGGGGTAGTGTTTGTCTGGGTTTTTAACCACAAACTTTAACCAAAACTGTAAAACTGCATCTTTGACAAAAGAAAAAAAAGTGCCTAATTGGCCCCCCGGTGGGTGGTGTGGGGGTGGGGGGTGTCGGGGGGGGGGGGGGGGGGGGAATGTTACGTGCATTTAAAAGAAAGGTTCCGCATGTAGTGACTGTAAATAGTTCAAAATGCAAATTCGAGGAAAGAAAAAAAAATGCCTAATTGGGGGGGAGGGGGGGGGGGGGGGAATAATTTCTGTTTGGATTTTTAACCACAAACTTTAACAAAAAAAGCATTTTTGACAAAAGGAAAAAAAAAGGTTGTGCATGTAGTGACTGTAAATAGTTCAAAATGCATATTGGAGGAAATAAAAAAAAATAAAATGCCTAATTGGGGGGGGGGGGGGGGGGGGGGGAGGGTGGTGCTTCTCTGGGTTTTTAACCACAACTGTAAACAAGCATTTTTGACGAAAGGAAAAAAAAAGTGCCTAATTGGCCCCCCCGGCGGTAAGTTTAAAAAAAGGTTCTGCATGTAGTGACTGTAAATAGTTCAAAATGCATATTGGAGAAAAGAAGAAGAAAAAAAGCCTAATTGGGGGTGGGGGGGGGGGGGGGAGAGGGGGTGTAGGATTTTTAACCACAAACTTTAACAAAAAAAGTATTTTTGACAAAAGGAAAAAAAAAGGTTGTGCATGTAGTGACTGTAAATAGTTCAAAATGCATATTGGAGTAAATAAAAAAAAATAAAATGCCTAATTGGGGGGGGGGGGGGGGGGGGGGGAGGGTGGTGCTTCTCTGGGTTTTTAACCACAACTGTAAACAAGCATTTTTGACGAAAGGAAAAAAAAAGTGCCTAATTGGCCCCTCCGGCGGTAAGTTTAAAAAAAGGTTCTGCATGTAGTGACTGTAAATAGTTCAAAATGCATATTGGAGAAAAGAAGAAGAAAAAAAGCCTAATTGGGGGTGGGGGGGGTGTAGGTGTTTGTTTGGGTTTTTAACCACAAACTTGGAGTCACCCCACCAAGCTATAATGAAATCCCTTCATAATTATGGCCTGTGGAATATTCTAAAGGTTTTTGGGCTTCGGGCCTCTGTTGCCATCACAGTTGCCCAAAAGGGGACGTTCTCATCTAGACATTATATGAAGTCAACCTATCACGTTACAATGAAATCCCTCCATAAATATGACCTGTAGACTGTGCTAAAGGTATTCGGGTTTTGGGCCCCTGTTGCCATCATAGTTGCCCAAAAGGGGACGTTCTCATGTAGACATTATATGAAGTCAACCTGTCAAGTTACAATGAAATCCCTCCATAAATGTGACATGTAGACTGTGCTAAAGGTTTTCGGGCTTCGGGCTCGGGCAGCCATCATGGTTGAATGATCACAACCAAAAGGGGACATTCTCATCTGGGCATCATGTGGATTGATCCTACGAAGTTACAATGAAATCCCTTCATAAATGACTGTAGACTGTGCTGAAGGTTTTCGGTTTTCGGGCACCTGTAGCCGTCAAAGTTGCCCAATCATGTCCAAAAGGGGACTTTCTCATGTTGACATTATATGAAGTCAACCTATCAAGTTACAATGAAATCCCTCCATAAATATGACCTGTAGACTGTGCTAAAGGTTTTCGGGTTTTGGGCTCGGGCAGTTGTGATGGCTGATAGATCACGCCCAAATAGGGAAATTCTCATGTAGACATTATACGGAGTCATCGTATCAAGTTACAACAAAATGCATCCATATTAAACTTGACCTGCAAACTGTGCTAAAAGTTTTTGGGTTTCGGGCTTGGGCAGCCATCACGGTTGGCAGATCATGCCCAAACAGGGATGTTCTCATCTAGGCATTATACAGAGGCATTCTATGAAGTCGCAATGAAATCCCTTCATAAATATGACCTGTAGACTGTGTTAATGGTTTTCGGGTTTTGGGCTCGGGCAGCCATACCGGTTGACCGTTCACGACCAAAAGGGGACGTTCTCATGAAGACATGACCTAAAACCTGCATATGAAATTTCGTGATGATCAGACAAGAACTACCGGGTATAGCCTGTGCTTGAAGGTTGAATAAAAAACTTTAACCACAAACTTTAACCAAAACTCCAAATGTCAACTTAACAGGAAAAGAGAGAGAAAAAAAAAAAAAAAAAAAAAACCCACTTGAACCTTCAGTAAAAAAACTTTAACCAAAAACTCTAAATGTTAACAGATGGACGGATGGACGGACGGACAAAAGTCATTACTATACCCCTTACTGTAAACAGTCGGGCTAAAAAACACAACAAAAATGGCCGCCATGCAGCCATCTTGGATTTTGGAAAAAAAAAATTGAACGTGCATCTTCCCCTCCCAACCCTCTATCCATGTGCCAAATATGCAAAGTGTAGCTTGAACCATGTTGGAGGGAGGGGTGGTAACATGAAAATAGAGAAAAAAAAGCTTAAAAAACACAACAAAAATGGCTGCCATTCCACCATCTTAAATTTTGAAAAAAAAGTTTTGAGTGTGCATCATCCCCTTAGAACTATTTATCCATGTACCAAATATGAAAGATGTAGCTTAAAGTATGTTGGAGGGAGAGGTGGTAACATAAAAACAGACAGATGGATGGACAGACGGACGGAGTGCAATCCTATAGTCCCCTTATGGTTCCTGTAGGGGACTAATAATACACAATTTGTTTTTTGTGTAGATGATTACTTAATTCTCATAAAGTGATGAGTGCTTTTCACACAAGAGATATTTGCAACATAAGGATATTCTTGTACAATGAACTTCGTGTTTCATCCAATGGTCAACTTTTATTTCAAATAAGCCTCTTTCAGAGAAGATATTGACATTCAGGTGATAAACAATTTTTCTGACCGACAAAAATGTACAGTTGAGATGGTCATGGGCTGGACACTCACCCCACCAGCTATAGCTTCGGGCCTAATTGGAACGCAGCTCAATCCACATGAAAATTGAATGTAAACATCACAAATTATCAACAGACGACAGTTGATTGCCTAATTCAATTTTGCATGAAAGATCAATGCCCTATCCCCTATAATTGATAACTGTACCTTCATCAGATGCAAGAATAATCTCCTTCCACCCCAACCTCCTGCCTCTCTCCATCTTTTTTCCAATGATACTGACTTTGATCAACAGTGAAGTAGGCCCCTGCGAATATTCAGTATTCAAAATGATATTCAATTCACTCACAATACTCAACTTGAATTCAAGTTGACAATATTGCACACAGAATTTGATTATTTGTGCAGTAAATATCACACCAGTTGCAGAATGTTTGTTTGAATCTGCACACTGGAGAAGTTGCATTACCTCTTTCAGTTTTAACTACATGGAAAAGGCAACTTAATGATATGTTGTTTGCAATGGGTAAACTTAACTACAGTATTAGTCAAGATAAGTTATGGGATAACCACTATAAACTATATATCTTTCTCATTCTACACTGATTAATACCAGAAGCTGACATCATTGAGCTTTCTAGAAAATGATGTCAGATTCTGATTTTTTCAGTGCAGGAGCTGCAGTATACTTAGTTTATTGTGGTTATGCTACAACTTATTTTGACATGTACTGTAATGCGCACTGGATTTAAAAGTGATTTTTTTTTCCGTTGAAGTACAACCAATAACAATTGTTACGTATTCAATTCGATATTCAATTCAATCTGCAAATAGTGTGCATTATTTAATTTGGTATTCAATTTGGTCATATTCGAATATTCCCATGGGCCAACACTGAAGTCAAGATTCTCTGCTTAACTTGCAGGCCTGGCAATCTAGCACATCAAGGAGTACAAAACAGTTGCCCTCCTCCTGCAATTGCACCTGAAATTTTCAATGCAAAAACTTGTATCCTTATATTCACTTCAAGGTATCAATATATATTGGTTATATTCACTTCAAGGTATCAATATTGTGACTGAAAAACTTTAACTACATTCAGCTGCATCGTGGAAAAATTGGCACAAACATCTTCTCATTATTCAAATTGTTGCATTCAATTCTCATGTGACTGTCTTTTACACTCAAAATGTATCGAGATGCGACACAGAATGGGTCATGAATTATTGTGAATCAATGCAACATTGACAAATCGGCCCCTGAGTTCCAATGTGTTCTCTGTGCCAGTAGGCACAGAGAACACATTGGAACTCAGGGGACGAAATGATAATAGATTTTAAAGGCAGTCCCAAACAGGTCTGGCATTCCAGAAAATCAAGGGGTGCAAAAATGGCCCTCCTCAATTTTTTCTAGGCGTGCAGTAGGCGTGCAGCACTCTTGCACTCCTAAAGAATTCCAGGCCTGAACTTGCCAAGTACCGGGGGCATTAAATCCACAAATGTCTTCCAGTTCCATTTTTCCAAACAATGATAAATGGTTTTCCAAAGAGGACTAGTACTGCACTATATATCAGGATTCTAACAACAAAATATACATATATACAAGTATCTCAGAGAACATTAGTGGAATGTAGTGAATACGGTATGTTTTGTTAACCCTTTACCCAACATAATGGCAAAAACTGGCCAGCACTATTCAGAAAAATCCTTATTCAATATTCATTATTTTTTTCATTTTTTGTCTCAAAAATATAGCTTGTGACTCCTCACTGGAATGAGCTCAGTGAGCTTGTTCCAATGAGGGGTCTTAACCTATGTCTTTGATGCAAACAATGAAATAATTTTGTTTGCAAGTGATGCCTGCCTTTCGTATTAGGTAAAGGGTTAAATGTACATTCAACAAATTAAGAAAGGGAGTGTGCCATTTGAAGAAATATAAATTTTATAGTAAATTTCCTCTTATTATACCCACCGCAATTGTTTACAACAGGCTTGCACTACAGTGGAAGACCCTAACTCGGATAAAATACTCTCTATTTTAATCTTTCCCAAGAGATGTGAGAAAAAAAAGTGGTGTAAAGAACACCACAAAGAAATAAGCCAAAACTGGAACGAGTGCCATCAGTGCACACCCAGTATGGGACGCTCTTCCCTTAGTACAAATCCACGACTTCCGTTAACCAATGCGCAGTGCGTCATCAATTCATCATTCTTTTGAGTCCGCCAACATAGGAGTTATGTGATCAGCGGGGAGGATGGATTCTTACCCGAATAAGAAGATGGGAGGGCCTCCATGTAAACAATTGCGGTAGGTATAATAAGAAAGGAAATTTACTATAAAATTTATATTTCTTATCAACCTACCTTACAACTGTTTACTACAGGCTGAATAGACAATAGGATGGAGGGAATCACATAACCAACCCACACATAATTCAATTGCACTGGAACAGTGGACAGAGGAAGAGATCCCTAGGCCTATCAAACCATAGCATCACAAACATTAGTATGAGACAATGAAAGATGAGGCGCATGGTGAAGTGCAACGCACAGACAGAAAGGGCAGTAACAGCATGGAGCTGGAACTGACCCTGTAAAAAAAGCTGAATGGCTGGGATAGACAATAGCCTGAGCCAAAGAAAGAGGGCCCATAGGACAAAGGTCCTCTGTCGTCTCCTGCAACTGTCGCAGATAAAAGGAGAAGGTAGCATTTCTCCAGTAGGCTGCCAGTATAACATCCGACAACATGACGGAGTTAGTAAAAGAGGAAGACAATGCACGCACCTTGTGGCAGAAAAAACGATTGGTAATACAATCACCAGTAGCCAGACGAGTGGAAGCTGCACGAATAGCAAGACAAATCCATCGAGAAATGGATGCAGGAGAGATCTGGCATGTGAGAAAACGCATATCCATCCAGGATAAAGGCACGAATGCCCCGCCCCTAAGCAGAGCAGCACCCAAGAAAGTGTCCTAAGCCTTTTCAAGGAAAAGAGCTGAACAAGCTTGGAGAGGCAAGGATGAGTGTCGAAACAATGTGGTACCACATAAGAAAAATAGGCCGATGAAATCGTCAGATGTGTACCCATACGCGCAACTAGTAGAAAGCTGTATGACGGCGGGCCACCACGGATGCCGACATTATGTACACCATACAAGGTATAGGTACATATAGAAATGGATTGGAGGAGTGTCTAATTTGATGGATAAAGGGTTAATATCTCCAGAGTAAATTATCAGATTTACGTAAAAAACTATACAGCACAGCACATCAGTAACCTGAATAAATATATAAAGTAACATGACAATCGGATTGATATTTTTTGAGTTATCTCATGCCAAAGGGATTGGAGGAATTTTCAATTTGAAGGGTAAAGGGGGTTAATATCACTGGATCAAATTATCAGATTTACACCAAAAACTATACAGCTCAGCACATCAGTAACCTGAACACAATTATAAAGTAACTTGACAATCCAAGCAATATTTTTCAAGTTATCAAATGCCAAAGAGATTGGAAGAATTTTCAATTTGAAGGATAAAGAGTTAATATCTCAGGATCAAAATAACAGATTTACACCAAAAACTATACAGCTCGGTACATCAGTAACCTGAACACAAATATAAAGTAACTTGACAATCCAAGCAATATTTTTCAAGTTATCGAATGCCAAAGGGATTGCAGGAATTTCCAATTTGAAGGATAAAGGGTCAATATCTCAGGATTAAATTATCAGATTTACACCAAAAACTATACAGCTCGGCACATCAGTAACCTGAACACAAATATAAAGTAACTTGACAATCCAAGCAATATTTTTCAAGTTATCGAATACCAAAGGGATTGGAGGAATTTTCAATTTGAAGGATAAAGAGTTAATATCTCAGGATCAAAATAACAGATTTACACCAAAAACTATACAGCTCGGCACATCAGTAACCTGAACACAAATATAAAGTAACTTGACAATCCAAGTAATATTTTTCAAGTTATCGAATGCCAAAGGGATTGGAGGAATTTTCAATTTGAAGGATAAAGGGTTAATATCGCGGGATCAAATCATCAGGTTTACACCAAAAAACTATACAGCTCGGCACATCAGTAACCTGAACACAAATATAAAGTAACTAGACAATCCAAGAAATAATTTTCAAGTTATCGAATGTCAAAGGGATTGGAGGAATTTTTAATTTGAAGGATAAAGGGTTAATATCTCAGGATCAAATTATCCGATTTACACCAAAAACTATACAGCTCGGCACATCAGTAACCTGAACACAAATGTAAAGTAACTTGACAATCCAAGCAATATTTTTCAAGTTATCGAATGCCAAAGGGATTGGAGGAATTTTCAATTTGAAGGATAAAGGGTTAATATCATAGGATTAAATTATCAGATTTACACCAAAAACTATACAGTTCGGCACATCAGTAACCTGAACACAAATGTAAAGTAACTTGACAATCCAAGCAATATTTTTCAAGTTATCGAATGTCAAAGGGATTGGAGGAATTTTCAATTTGAAGGATAAAGGGTTAATATCTCAGGATCAAATTATCCGATTTACACCAAAAACTATACAGGTTGGCACATCAGTAACCTGAACACAAATATAAAGTAACTTGACAATCCAAGCAATATTTTTCAAGTTATCGAATGCCAAAGAAATGGAAACGGATGCCGGACGGACAGATGGATGGACAGACGGACAAAGGATGGACGAACGACGGATGGTCACCCCGGATGCCGGCATTATGTGTACCATACATAGTATGGGTACACATAAAAAGGTCTCTGAAGCATGGACTTGTACCCATTGCTGGAGACCCCCAGAAACAAACATATACCAGAAACTCCGCAAGCGGTATGATCGAAGGAGTGACAGAAGCAACAGAGTGATCGCACACCATCGACAGAAGAACCTTCTACTTAGCCACAGAGGCTAAACCAGTGGAGTGAGTGCCTCCTTGAAGAAGAAAAGCAACTCCACTGCTTGTCTCTAAAAACAACTATGGAGGAGACAGAACCCGATAAAAAAATGCGCGAAGGCACAATGAAGTCGGGTCAACTTGAAACCTCCTCGAGCGACTTTGGCAAAGAAAGTTGCGACGTAGAGGGAGACATGCCGGAACCGCCGCTAACAGAGAGCGGAGCAGATTGATCCACACCCACCGAGGTGACAGGGGTGTGATCGAAAGGATTCGACGACTGCAGGTTCATATCTGGGCTAGAACCTGAGGCGGAATCGGAACCGGCAGTAAGGCGTAGCCGACAAGACCGTCCAAAAGGAGGGCCAGAGCATCCATGGCGAAAGCGAGAGCATCTGGACACGGGGACACAAAAGTGTCCACCTGATGGTTCCAACGAGTCGCAAAGAGATCGATGGAACATCGCCATGTGGAGCATCCACTCGGTGGAAAAGAACCTGCCCCATCGGGACAGGGAGTCGCCTAGGGCGTTCAGACGACTGGAAATGTGACGAACAACCACCCCGGCGTTGACATCCTGAGTGAGCAGTAGAAGATCCGAGCCAATTCCTACATTGGAACTGAGTGCGTGCCGCCCTGGTTCCGAATAAAGCAACCACTGTTGAACTGTCGAACAACAGAAGGACCTGACGATTCGACAGGTGAGGGATCCACTGCCTGAAACTCAGAAGAAGAGCAAGAAGCTCCTTCTGGTTGATGTGTAGAGATGCCCGATCCTGGTCCCACATCCCGTGAAGGGAAAGACCTAGAGGATCCAATGTCGCACCCCATCAGAGATCGCTGGCATCTGCCGTCAGAACGCGATCGGACGTGGGTAAGTCCAACGGGACACCCTGCATGATCCACTGAACATTTGTCCAGTGGAGAAGGTGAGGATGAAGAGATTCTGGTAACTGAAGCATCAGATCCAGAGAATCGACATTCAGCCTCCAACGACTGAGCAGAAAGTGTTGGAGAGGTCTGACATGCAGCCGACCTAGAGGAATGAGATCCGTCACCGAACAGCAGAGACCGATAGCCGGAGAAAACTCCGAGCTGTCGTGGATGTGGACTGGGACAGAGTCAGAGCAAAAGCTGAGAGAATCACAGCCCTGGCCTGGGGAACCGCCACCGTATTGAACTGAGTGCGGAAGGCCATCCCCAGATGACAAAACGACGGAGAAGGGACCAGATCCGACTTCTCCTCCTTGACTCTGAATCCTAGTGATGTGAGCAAGCTCAACAGAGTGTCGACATTCAACTCCAGTAAGACAGCATTGGAATGCCTCTGGAGGATAGATATGCCGAAGTAGTCACCATGGACTGTGTGTGATGGAAGGCTATCACATGCGACATCAGTCAGGTGAAGGTCCAAGGAGCCAGGTTGAGGCCGAAAGGCATGGCCTTCAACTGGTAAACTCGCCCCAGAAAAGCGAACCTGATATACTTCTGCGATATCCGATGAATCGGAACGTGAAAGTAAGTGTCTCGCAGGTGAATGCTGGAAGCGAAATCTCCCTGGTGAATGGAACGGCAGACCAACCTGAAAGTCTCCATGCTGAACTTGGGAGCAATGATAGACTGGTTCAGGATACTCAGATCGATAACCGTTCGGAGTCGACCGTCCTTCTTCGGCACCAAGAACAGGCGGGAATAAAACCCCACTGACTGAATGTTCTTGACGACCTCGAACGCCCCCTTGGCCAGGAGATTGTCTATCTCCATGGTCTATCTCCATGGACAAAAGCTCCCGACGTAAATAGTCTGAAGGAACTGTGATTGGAAGAGGCACTCGGGACAGAGTGGGGTGTCTTCGGAAGGATATTTGCAGCCCGGACCGAACAACATCTAACACCCAAGGATCGGATGTGATGGTGGCCCAACGGTCCGCGAACTCTGCTATCCTTCCTCCAACCTGAGACGAATCGAGGTGAGGACTGTCAGTTCGAGCCAAAACGAGGCCAGAGAGAGGAGAAACCACCTCCTATACTGAATGGAGAATCCTGAGACTTCCCTCTGGCCTGCCGACGCTTACCATACCCGAGAGTGAGAAGTAGAAGCGGTGGCAGAAGGATCAGCCGTTTGCTTCTCAGAGGAAGCAGAAGGGCACTTGTTAGGCTTTGAACGGTCCCTGCCTACCCTAGAAGGCTGATCAAGCCGACGAAGCAGCAGCTGATCTTTGGAATGACGTAGGACGTCATTCCGGACAGTCAACACGGAACCCATGGAACAGTAGCGGACATGCCAAAGAAGCAGATCGAAAAGAGGCACGCTGCCCCCAGGAAGGGATCGGCCTGTGTCCTGCACAGAGTCCCTTCGAACTAGTTCCAAAATAGCCGTGTCACAGCCATCCGTGTGAGTAAGATGCATGAGTGCCTTGGACAGCACACGCAAAGGAGCCTGTAGATCGTCAAACCTATCTGGAGGCAGATAGGCAGCTAAGGCAGAGACGACGTGATCAGAGAGAGAAAGCATACCCAGCATTCCTCTTGATAAGCCCAACATGGACTCCAGAGTCATCATAGGAATGACGGCAGACTTGGGCTTGGAAAGCCCGAGGGAATTGGAGTCCTGATCCAAAAACGTCAAAGTCTGGCAGACTGACAGATTGGCAAAATCGTAGTAACGATAACGCACTGGAGGCAAAATGGTGTCAACCCTGGTGAAGAATGGAGCCTTCATAGCCTTGGAACTCAGCTCAGAGTCCAAGGCTGAAAATGCTTCAACCACCTGGCACGGTCGAACACACCCAGAAGCAGGTTGCTCCACAGGCTGAAGGTGCACGACCGATGATCGCGGCCTGGCTGACACTGTCGGCTGCTTTGATGGTTGGAGATCCGGAAGGAACCCAAACACAAAGTCAAGAGCTGCCCCAAGTCAGAAGACTGCAGGCTCTCGACATCAAGGATGTCTGACTCCTCCCCGGAGTCGGAAGACACATAGCCCATCGTGGGCAAATCAGCTGACGCCTCCCATGGTGTAGGCACCAGGGGGATCAGAAAGCAGCAAAAAGGCAAAAGTAGATTATTCTTTTACTGTGGAACCCTGTTAATTGAATATCCACTCTGCCAATGATAATTATTCAATTAACAGGAGTATTCACTTAACAGGGATTGTGTCACTTTTCCCATATTCCAGAGATAAACTTAGCAATTATTCTACTATATCTTGTTTGACAGATCTCCATGAGCTCTGCATCTGCTCCTCCTAAGAAAAGCTTATACCAAATATCCAAAGATTCTGACCAGTGGATCTAAAAAAAAAGAAGATTTTTAACGAATATTCCTCGTATTGAATCCCAGAGAGCCCATATATGAACCCAGGGACTTGGCTTTAACAAACTTGAATATCACCCCCCTAAGGATGCTGCACACCAAATATCAAAACATTCTGACTGCTGGATATGAAGAAGATGATTTTTAAAGAAAATTCCTCATTTTGAACTAAGTTACAATTCGAGCTCCCACAGTGAGTCCAAATATGGACCTAGGGGCATGGCTTGAACAAACTTGAATCTCACCCTCCTAAGGATGCTGCATACCAAATATCAAAACATTCCGACTGCTGGATCTGAAGAAAAAGATTTTTAAAGAAAATTCCTCATTTTGAACTAAGTTATCATTCAGGCTCCCACAGTGAGCCCAAATATGGACCTAGGGACAGGGCTTGAACAAACTTGAATCTCACCCCCTAAGGATGCTGCATATCAAAACTGCTGGATCTGAAGATTTTTAAAGAAAACTAGAAAGTGTTTTAGCACACTAAAACATATGTCTCCCCTTCCTTTTGAGGTCAGAGGTCAAGGTTACATGCAGTTCATCAAGGTAGCAGACATGCGGTTTCATGGTGACACATCCACATGTCCAAAAAAAAAAAAAAATTCTGGTCTGGACAATTACTCCCTATTTAAAGTACATAAATTTGACCTTGAGGTCAAGGTCACATGAAGGTCATGATGACATGTGGTCTCATTGTGATACATCCACATGTCAATCATCTAAGTCCTAGGTCAAAAAACAAAAAAGTTCTGATCTGGACAATTATTCCCTATTTGAAGTACATAAATTTGACCTTAAGGTCAGAGGTCAAGGTCACATGCAGTTCATCAAGGTAGCGGACATCCGGATTCATGGTGACACATCAACATGTCCAAAAAAAAAAAAAATCTGGTCTGGACAATTACTCCCTATTTAAAGTACATAAATTTGACCTTGAGGTCAAGGTCACACGAAGGTCATGATTACATGTGACATGCGGTCTAAAGTCCTAGGTCAAAAAACAAAAAAGTTCTGGTCTGGATAATTATTCCCTATTTGAAGTACATAAATTTGACCTTAAGGTCAGAGGTCAAGGTCACATGTAGGTCATCGAGGTAGACAATATGCGGTCTCATGGTGACACATCCACATGTCAAATAACCAAGTCCTAGGTAAAAAAACAAAAAAATTCTGGTCTGGACAATTACTCCCTATTTGAAGTACATAAATTTGACCTTGAGGTCAAGGTCACATGAAGGTCACGACATGCGGTCTCATGGTGACACATCCACATGTCAAATAACCAAGTCCTAGGTCAAAAAACAAAAAAATTCTGGTCTGGACAATTACTCCCTATTTGAAGTACATAAATTTGACCTTGAGGTCAAGGTCACATGAAGGTCACAATGATATGCGACACACCGGCTCATGGTGATACATCCACATGCCAAATATCTAAGGCCTGGCTCAAAAGACAAACAAGTTTTGGTCTGGACAAAGTTTCCTTGAAAAAAGCACAAATCTGACCTTCAGATCAAAGGTCAAGGTCACATGAAGGTCACAATGGTACGTTACACACATGCTCATGGTGATACATCCACATGCCAAATATCTAAAGCCTGACTCGAAATACAAAAAAGTTCTGCCTGAGACAGTTTCCCTTAAAAAAGTGCATAAATCTGACCTTCAGGTCAAAGGTCAAGGTCACATGAAGGTCACTATGGTACACTGCACACTGGTTCATGGTGATACATCCACATGCCAAGTATCTAAGGAGTAGGTCAAAAGACAAAAAAGTTATGGCCCAGACAAAGTTTGTGTGATGTTTCTCGTAAAAAAACACATAAATCTGACCTTCAGGTCAAAGGTGAAGGTCACATGAAGGTCACTATGGTACACTGCACACCGGCTCATGGTGATACATCCACATGCCAGGTATCTAAGGTGTAGGTCAAAAGACAAAAAAGTTATGGCCCGGACAAAGTTTGTATGAGAAGAAGAAGAAGAAGAAGAAGAAGAAGAATATGCACTAAAACAATATGTCTCCCTTCTGAGAAGGGGAGACATAATTCCTCATTTTGAACTAAGTTATAATTCGGGCTACCACAGTGAGCCCAAATATGAAGCCAGGGACTTGGCTTGAACAAACTTGAATCTCCCCCCCCCCCCCACCCCTAAGCATGGTGCATACCCAATATCAAAAGATTCTGCCTTCTGGATCTTGAGAGGAAGATTTTTAAAGAAATTTGCCTGGAATGCACCAAGTTCAAATTTGGGCTCCTATACTGAGTCCAAATATAAACCCAGGGAACCGATTTGAACAAACTTGAATCAGATCCACCCCACAATGTTGCATACCAAATATCAAAAGATTCTGCCTGCTGGATCTGGAGAAGAAGATTTTTGAAGAAATTTGTCTGAAATGCACTTAGTTCGAATTCAAGTTTCTATAGTGAGCCCAAATATGAATCTAGGGAGCCGATTTGAACAAACTTGAATCAGATCCACTCCACAATGTTGCATACCCAATATCAAAAGATTCTGCCTGCTGGATCTGGAGAAGAAGATTTTTTAAGAAATTTGCCTGAAATGCACTAATTCAAAATCGGGCTCCTATACTGAGCCCAAATATGAACCCAGGAGGCCGTTTTGAACAAACTTGAATCAGATCCACCCTACAATGTTGCATACCGGATATCAAAAGATTCTGCCTGCTGGATCTGGAGAAGATTTTTGAAGAACTTTGCCTGAAATGCACTAAGTTCGAATTAGACCTTCTATAGTGAGCCCAAATATGAATCTAGGGAGCCGATTTGAATAAATTTGAATCAGATCCATCCCACAATGTTGCATACCAAATATCAAAAAGATTCTGCCTGCTGGATCTGGAGAAGAAGATTTTTTAAGAAATTCTTGAATCAGATCCACCCTACAATGTTGCATACCAATTATCAAAAGATTCTGCCTGCTGGATCTGGAGATTTTTGAAGAAATTTGCCTGAAATGCACTAAGTTCGAATTCGACCTTCTATAGTGAGCCCAAATATGAATCTAGGGAGCTGATTTGAACAAACTTGAATCAGATCCACCCCACAATGTTGCATACCAAATATCAAAAGATTCTGCCTGCTGTATCTGGAGAAGATTTTTTAAGAAATTTGCCTGAAATGCACTAAGTTCGAAATCGGGCTCCTATACTGAGCCCAAATATGAACCCAGGGGGTCGATTTGAACAAACTTGAATCAGATCCACCCTACAATGTTGCATACCAAATATCAAAAGATTCTGCCTGCTGGATCTGGAGAAGAAGATTTTTTAATGTTTTTCCCATTGCCTAGTGTTAAAAAGTGCTGACTCAGCACTTTTTCAAAAGTCCTGAAAAAAGTACCTTGTGATCAAACCGATAGGGATTTTTTTAACCATTCTATTCTACTGGAAAAAAGTAAGCTTTATACAAAATAAGAATTTTCTGTGCCATGTAGTTTTGGAGATACGGCAGTTTTAAGGTTTTTCCTATTTTTAGGTCCCGAGGTTCCCACGGGCCAATGAGAAAATTTTTTTTTGCATCAATCAACTACTTATGACCCATTATCATCTCATATCAAATTTCGTTCAAATCGACCTCACGGTTCTGAAAATAGAAATTTTAGGCGTGGCCAAAATTTTGCCCATCCCATAACGAAGGCAAATAATGTCCGACAAACTTCTCTTGAACAAACTTGATTCTAAACCTCAAAAGGACTCTGTATACCACATATCATGTCTCTGCTACTGGTGGTTCATTAGAAGAAGATTTTCAAAAAATTTGGCCATTTTTTCCCCACCCCTCTGCTCAATATGAGCCGAAACCTAATTTGCATAAAAATCAAAATGCCCCTATATAACCACTACTCACATGAAATTTCATTAATATGTGGCCAGCGGTTTGGGAGAAAAAGGCCCAAACACCACCTTCACGACAGACAACAGACGATGGACGACGGAAAACAGACGACGGACGAAAAGTGATCACAAAAGCTCACCATGACTTTCAGTCAGGTGAGCTTACAAGTGCAATGCCAAGGCTGGCTATGCCCCCTCTCCCCAACTGCCAATCATGAGTTTCTTGTCATTTAACTTAGCTGATATTGAATTAATAAATGTCTTATCTTATCTCCATTAAACCATAGAACCAATACAGCAGGCCACCATATGTGTCCATGGGACACTGATGCCCCTGCTTTATGATAAACTATATTTAGTGGTTTACAAAGTCCAAAAGGGGCTATATCTCCGATTAACAAGAAGGACGCCAACGCCCTATAGCTCACCAACATTCCTCTTTGATAGTAACTTTGGCAAACACAAAAACTGTATCAAACAGGCTCATAACATGTTACAAAGCTTACCTAAACACAACCTCTTAAAAGTAAAACACAGAAACTGACATCAACACTAAGTTAAGCATGAAATTCTGAGCTAAACAGAAAACTAAACGCAACTAAAAATGTCAAGAAAAATGTTTAAAATGCAGGGTATGAGAGGTTAATCATGGAACAATCATACTGAGGAACATGTATGATGAATATAAGTGTCATGGGAAGAGAAGGAGCACAGCAGCTGACCTAAACACTTAGTTAAACATGAAATTCTGAGCTAAACAGAAAACTAAACACAACTAAAAATGTCAAGAAAAATGTTTAAACTGCAGGGTATGAGGGGTTAATCATGGAACAATGATACTGAGGAACATGTATGATGAATATAAGTGACATGGGAAGAGAAGGAGTACAGCAGCTGACCTAAACATCAAGTTAAACATGAAATTCCGAGCTAAACAGAAAACTAAACGCAACTAAAAATTTCAAGAAAAATGTTTAAAATGCAGGGTATGAGGGGTTAATCATGGAACAATGATACTGAGGAACATGTATGGTGAATATAAGTGCCGTGGGAAGAAAAGGAGCACAGCAGCTGACATAAACACTTAGTTAAACATGAAATTCCGAGCTAAACAGAAAACTAAACGCAACTAAAAATTTCAAGAAAAATGTTTAAAATGCAATGTATGAGGGGTTAATCATGGAACAATGATACTGAGGAACATGTATGATGAAAATAATTGCCATGGGAAGAGAAGGAGCACAGCAGCTGACCTAAACATCAAGTTAAACATGAAATTCCGAGCTAAACAGAAAACTAAACGCAACTAAAAATGTCAAGAAAAATGTTTAAAATACAGGGTATGAGGGGTTAATCATGGAACAATGATACTGAGGAACATGTATGATGAATATAAGTGCCATGGGAAGAGAAGGAGCACAGCAGCTGACCTAAACACTAAGTTAAACATGAAATTCCGAGCTAAACAGAAAACTAAACGCAACTAAAAATGTCAAGAAAAATGTTTAAAATGCAGGGTATGAGGGGTTAATCATGGAACAATGATACTGAGGAACATGTATGATGAATATAAGTGCCATGGGAAGAGAAGGAGCACAGCAGCTGATCTAAACATTTAGTTAAACATGAAATTCTGAGCTAAACAGAAAACTAAACGCAACTAAAAATGTCAAGAAAAATGTTTAAAATGCAGGGTATGAGGGGTTAAATCATGGTATAATGATAATAATCATCATATAGCAGCATTATAAAGGCCATGATATGGAAATAGGGTGAGTAAGTGACTTAAACAGAAGCTTTAACATTATTGGACACGTACGCTGACGCCGACCGATCGAGCCATGCCATAAGCTCACACAACTAAAGTTGGTGAGCTAAAAATTATCGCACCACTCTCAAAATCAAACCTGTCTGATATATTGTCTCCAATAAGCTATATTCCAAGTTTGATTGAAATTGGACACCTATAACTCAAGTTACCATCTAGAAACCAATATCAACACGTCTTCTAATTCAGAAAAGGGCCATAACTCTGTCACAAAATATTGGACCAAGCCCACGATCAATCCCAATCTGTACTGTGTGGTAATAAACCTACGTATAAAATTTTGTTTGATTTTGTTCAGTCAGACTAAAGTTATCGTCCAGAAACCAATATCAACATGTTTTCTAAGTTGGAAAAGGGCCATAACTCTGCCAAAAAATATCAGACAAAGACCTATATCAATCCCAACCTGTATTAAGTGGTTATAAACCTACGTATGAAATTCTGTTCGATTTCGTCGAACTAAAGTTGTCGTCTGGAAACCATATTCAGGATTGATTAACACTTAATGCCCTGACAAAATTGCCGGGGCTTAATAATTTGAAAATGTTGTATAATTTCCTGTATAATAAGTTAACTTTTTCTCATACAGAAAACTCTAATTAACTCTAAACGTCTTTGAAAAAACAAATGTGTGTTTCCTGCTTGTAGAGCTACAGTTACCCCATACTGTGTTCCCAATTTTACTTATTGTTTCTCCTAGACTAAATGCATCAGTACAACATGTATTCCCCAACATCGCAAAAATTCATCCAACTGAGACCAAACTCAAACTCGATTTGTAGGTATCGATGACAAAGCTAAAAACCAGAAATCAGCCAATTATCTCAATGTATGGAAGAGAATAAAATCTTGAATTTTGAGATAACCTATTTACCGTTCAACTGGATATAATACAGAGGACAGATTACAGTACAGTCATTGCGGACAGGTAAAAATCTATGGGTGAGCATTTTTCCATGCATATAATTCAGAGATGATCCGCTATGACCCCTAGCGAAATTTCCACCAATGAAGCACCAGGATAATCATCTCTGAATTATATGCATAAAAAAATGAGAACTCGTGGATTTTGACCCAATAAACAATGGCCCTACTGTCTGACAGTTCACAGATTTCGAGAGCATCTGCGGCAAGCACAGGAGGCATCAGCTGTCTTTGGGAGTTTGAGCATTGAAGAGAGGGGTCTTTCCACAGGAACATTTTAAAACATTGCTTTCAAATAAGGTGTTAAGACACAACTTTCTGACAAACTGTTTGCAGTTTCACACAAACAATTTTTGGGTTATCTGTTTTTTCATTTAGATAACCACCAGAGGAATGATAAAATTGTTCCTATCAAATTTTATGGCCTGGTATGGTGATAAAAAGTCTGTAAAACTGTTGACGGACAGACACGTGTAACACTATATGCCCCAGCCATTTTATGGCAGAGTCATCAAAATTAGAAAATTTGAGATATGACATTTTAGAAGCCCACCACTAATAATGATAACTGATTTGGTGCAAGATGCCCATATGTGGGTTTATTATAAAGAGTAGGTGCCTTTATAAAGTTCTCCTATTTACTGAATTGTTTTTATCTTCATTGTGTTAATATTATTTTGGTTTGTTACAGTTTAATGGACAATGCCTTCATTTATGCCTATGTTACAAAACAACTAAGAGGTGAACAATTCCTGATCACTAAATATAATTTAGCCTTCTACCAGTTAAACCATAGAAGCCACAATAATTTCAGTGGTTTCACAACACCACAACCTGAAAGTCTGGTGGTTTGGCAGTAATTTCAAGTCATCTTGGCTGCCTCATAGGCAGCCAAGACTTGACTTGAAATCACTGCCATGGCAATTCCACTTCTGTCTGCAAGACTTTCTGGAAACTGCATTTTGGGGTACCTGTTCTGAGGCTGTTAAAGTCAGAAAGAGGCCTTTAAGGGTTAAGACTGTTACAGACTAGACAATATGCAAGCATTGCATGCTATGCAATGAAGTAATAATTAATGATTTTTTTTTTTTGCCCTAAATATAAAGTGTTCTGCTTTAAATTGCTTGATAAATGGTTTTCACATTGATTCTTTACACAAAATAACATAAATCCAAAGCGTCAAAAACCGTTCTTGTAATTTCTAAGCATTGATCATAATAACATATTATCGTTATAATAATAATAAATAAACATCCAATAAACATCCAATGACTAACAAGTTACTACATAAACAAACACCTTGAGAGATGGATGAATGGACAGATGACAGCAAGAACTCTTTACTATATCTGTTTCCTGCAGGAGGATAAACGGTAATTAATGTGTAAAGTGCAACATACAATCACAGAATATAAATCTGACCCAAGGATTCGCATTGCATCCGATGTATAACAGTGTTTAGTCTGAACTAACAAACCAGTGAACCACTTTTTAACCCATGCTATGCTGCTGGCAGATATTCCTGCCTAGGACAAAATTTCTCTCATCATTACAATTTAGGCATATTTAATCATATTTTCCCCTGTAAAGTGGATATTTAAAATGAATTTGTCATCAAATCTAGTCATGGCTGCTTCACAGCAGCCATGACTAGATCTGATGAAAAATATCTTGAAAATACTAAGCAGGTTAAGGGTTAGACTTTAAAGTCTTAATTCTGTCTATGATCACTCTTTTTACTGCAACAATAACATGTGCGCCAACATCCATTCTGTGGCTGAACCTGGAAGTTAAGTTCCAAGTACATCCATAATTTGCTCTTGAGTCTTTGCTGCCAAAGTTGACAGCCAAGATTTTCATAGAAACAACTGACAAGCTGCAGGATGTAAATTTTCAAAATGTAGCAAAATGTAAAAACGTCTTGGCCCTTTATGGGTTAATGCACAAAGCATTTCACATGTTGAAATTCAACAAGAGCACCGCGTAGTGGGACATTATACGCCCGTTTTGTATTTTTGAAGGGTTGGGGTAAGGATGGGGGTGAGGCTGAAAATTGTTTGGACCAACTCCATATTCGAACTTGACCTGTATTTTGTTGTGATTAAACAACATACCAAGTTTGGAACCAATCGGAAAACAAATAATAAAAGTTATCATCCGGAAACCAAATATTCGATGCATTCTATGTCCAACAGTTAGGCCATGCTAAAGTTATAATCCGGAAAACACAAAATGCACAAATTCAAGAGGAATAACTCTGGAAAGGTACATGCGATTTTGGCCGAAAGTGAACCTGAGCTGTGCTTTGTGGTCAAAAACAAAATCTGAGAATTTGAAACAAATTAGTCAAGGCAAACTAAAGTTATCATCCGGAAACCACATAATTCACAAATTTGCAATCATTCAAGGGGAATAACTATGGAACGGTACATGCGATTATGGCCAAAGGTGAACTTGAGCTGTGCATTGTGGTCAAAACCAAAGTCTGAGAATTTGAAAAACATCGGTCAAGGCAAACTAAAGTTATCATCTGGAAACCACAAATTTGCAATCATTCAAGGGGAATAACTCTGGAAAGGTATATGCGATTGCGGTCAAAAGTGAACTTGAGCTGTATTTTGTGGTCAAAAACAAAAAACTGAAAATTTGAAATAAATTGGTCAAGGCAAACTAAAGTTATCGTCCAGAAATGAAAAGTTGGGCTAAATTCCCATAAATAAAGGGCCATAACTCTACTGCAAATGGGTCGCCAGAAACGGAAACCGAACCCATCCTGTATTTTGTCATACTAAATCCACATGCCAAATTTAACTCAATCCATTACATCTAAAGTTATCGTCCGGAAACGAAATGTGTCCATGGACGGACAGACAGACAGACAGGTGGAGAGACCATTCACATAATACATCCCGTTTTTCAAACAGGTGTATAAAATCAACATCTGAAAAATTTGGTGTCAATCCGTCAAGGCATTTGGCTTTAAATGAATGGAAACCAATTTTTTTTCAAAAATTGTGGTTTCAAAGGGCCATAACTCAACAGTAGATGGACTGAGAAACACCAATATCGAACTTGACCTGTATTTTATTGCTACAAACAACATCTGAAAGTTTGATGTCGATCTGTCATGGCGTTCGACTTAAAATCAACAGAAATCAATTTTTTTAGAAAAATTGTGTTTTCAAAGGGCCACATCTCTGCAGCAGATGGACTGAGAAACACCAATATCGAACTTGGCCTGTATTTTAATGCTAAAAACAACTTCTGAAAGTTTGATGTCAATCCGTCAAGGCATTCAACTTCAAATGAACGGAAACCAATTTTTTTAGAAAAGTTAAAAAATTTATAGTAATTTATATATTTTTTATACTTACCAATGACCCAGACTTAGCTGGTGCTAACTCCACAAAAACCAGGGCCAAACACAAATTTTGCCCCCCAATCCCCAAAATTTGCATCCAAAACAAAAAGAAATCATGTCCTAAAGGACCTCCATAGTACGACTCTACTGCGCATGCGCAGTGACGCAGTCGTCCCGAAATTGGCGCCAAATATCATTCTTACTGGCAGTGCCTGGTCAGCGCTATGTACTCAGCGGGGAGGCAAGAGTTCCCAACTCAGGGAGGGCCATCCCCGTCTGGGTCATTGGTAAGTATAAAAAATATATAAATTACTATAAATTTTTTAACATTTTTATACTGTACCAATGACCCAGACTTAGCTGAATAGTAAACAGGCTGGAGGGCCTAGGACATAGAGGAAAATCCAATAAGCTCAATTATAAAATAAAGAGGTAACCCCTTAAGGAGAAAAGGAGTATTAGGCTTTACATGTATCTTTCTTATTTAATATTTAAATTAGAAAGATACACTACCCTTAATAATTGAGCACAATAACATTCATGTTCTCTATTAACATCCAGTATAACCTTTATACTAATTATTTTTAAAACAAGCCAATAAATAAAGTAGTCCAGAGAATTGAGACTCTTTATAATCATTTAAAAGTGTCCGAGTATTGTATATTAAAGCCCGTTTGACACTTGACATATACAAATGCTTCACACCGAGCTACACTTTAAAAATAAGACATGAATGAAATTAAACATTAATATTACACTTTAAAACCATCCCGGAAGCGACTCAGAAATACTGTCTTGGAGGAGGCATTCCCTTGCTTTTCACTATAAAGCAGGTGACCTAAGGGAACACCCGCCCCCCCCCTTCCCCTTGCCCTGGGTCAAATAGCCCAGAGCGAAGAGGGCAGCCGGACGGAGTCACTGCCGGAACAGAAAGCCTGCATAACTATAGTTGCAACTGTTTAGTGGACGACATTCTGAGCAACAGATAACGGACCTAAACAATGCAGGTCTCCAGAAATGGACTCAATATTTCTGAGATAAAAATTAGTAAATGTGGATGGCTGAGACCAATAAGCAGCCTTCATTAAATCTGTAATAGCAACACTATTAGCATAAGCCCAGGAAGTAGAAAGAGCTCTTACTTCATGAGCAGAAATCTTAAGCACAGACTGCTGAGAAGAAGATAAATCTTCATACGCAGTACGGATAGTTAACTGAATCCATCTAGCAATAGAATGGACTGAAATGTCCTTTCTATTAGGCATCAAAGACAGAAAGAAACGTTTCCGTCCCTTTCTGATGAACTGAGATCTCTGTTTATAGATACGTAGTGCTCTAACAGGACAGAGTAAAGGCCTACGCCCGTCTGAAGACGGAAGAGCCTTAATAACAATAGGTTCCGGATATTTATTAGGAGCCTGATTCTTAGCTAAAAAACCGACGTTAGTAGTGAAGGTGATAGTGTTCCCAACACTACGATAATGAGAATCATCCACCGATAGTGCATGAAGCTCACTGACTCTTCTGGCAGAAGAGAAAGCTAAGAGAAAAGCTGTCTTATAAGATAAGAATTTGAAATCTACTGTCCCAAGAGGTTCAAATGGCTTTTCCTTCAATTTAAGGAGAACCCAAGCTAAATTCCACTTAGGAATTAATCTAAGAGTTCTGGGTCTATTTATCGAAAAGTTTCTAACCAATTTCGATAAAGAGACATTAGATCCAATTTGTAAACTATCATGATGTGCATAGGTATCAGATAACATAGATCTATAACCCTTTATAGTAACCGGTTGCAGTTTGATTTCGTCAAACAAGTATACTAGAAAGTTAGCAATGTCTGGTATAGAGGGATCAAATATATCAACAGAATGATCCCTACACCAACGACGGAAAACCTTCCACTTAGCCGCATAGTTTAGCGAAGAGGAGGTCCTCCTACAGTTAGAAATCGCATCCACTGCTCGTCCTGTAAAGTGCTTGCCATGCAAGAAGGACCGCACAACGGAAAAACGTGAAGGTTGAGACCTTGCGGGTTGTGATGCAGTTGGCGCGATTTCCCCTGCCAAAGAAGATCCTCTCGTGGAGGGAGCTTCCGCGGTAGGTCCCACAACAGACACCTGAGTAGATTTATCCACGGTCTCTGTGGCGACAGAGATGCTACCAACAGAATCTTGCATTGAGATTGTTTTATCTTTAGCAATACTTGTTGAATTAATGGCGCTGGAGGATACGCATATCCTATCATTCCGTCCCAAGGGATCGATAGAGCGTCTACAGCAAATGCTCTTGGATCCGGACACGGGGACACATACGTCTGCAACTGATTGTTGAGATGTGTCGCAAATAAGTCTATCATTGGCCGTTCCCATTGGTAGCAAATCTGATTGAATACTTGTTTGTTGAGAGTCCACTCCGACGGCAACAAGCGACCCTTTCGAGAAAGGGAGTCTGCTAGCACATTCAGACGACCCGGTATGTGACGGACCGAAAGAAGAACGTGATGTTCCAACGCAAACAGAAGGATTCTTTCCGTTAGATTGAACAACGGAACTGAATGAGTGCCTCCCTGATTCCGTATATACGCCACTACTGTCGTATTGTCGGATAGGATTTGGACATGAGCATCGTGAATAATGTCCATCCAGTGACGTAACGCAAGCCAAATTGACATCATTTCCTTGATGTTTATGTGCTTGCACAGGAATTGCGGATCCCAAAGACCCTGGCATCTCGAATCCGTTGGGATTAATGATGCACCCCAACCTGTTTGACTGGCATCCGTCATAATGGTAAAACTCGGATCCGGCAACTGCAGCGGAACTCCTTGAGTTAACCACTGAATGTTTGCCCAAGTCTGAATCTCTTGTTTCACTTGATCTGACAAGAGAACGTCTACATCGAGCGAATGAATTTTCACACTCCAATTCTGAGTCAAGAAAATTTGAAGAGGCCGTGTGCGTAGCCGTCCCATCGGAATGAGATCCGCAGCGGCTCCGCACAGACCTATCAGTCTCATAAATTCTCTCGCTGTGACTTTGTCTGTATTTAGACAATAGCGAGCGTAACAACTGACTAATTTCGCTCTGGTTAACGGCAGACGAACGAGATTGTTGTGCGTCTCGAAGCTCATTCCCAGATGAGTGAATGACTTGGACGGCACCAGATCCGACTTCTCCTCGTTTACTATGAAACCGAGACGTCGGAGCAATAGAAGAAGATTCTGAACATCGTTCTGAAGCGTTAACTCGTTGCCGTGCCTCTGAAGAATGTCGTCCAGGTAGGCCGACGTTACCGCAGACGAATGAGCTCGGAAGTAGATCATTACCGAGTTCATTACCCGAGTGAAAGCCCAGGGTGCTAGATTCAATCCGAAGCACATGGCCCGGAACTGATACACCACTCCTAGGACTGCGAAGCGTAGATACTTTCGGAATGTCGGATGTACCATGACGTGAAAGTACGCATCTTTGAGATCTATGCTCGTTGCATAATCGTTCACCCGAATACTCGCTCTGACCGATCGAATCGTCTCCATATAAAACTTCGGAGCGATGATCAGCTTGTTTATCCAGCTCAAATCTATGACTGGACGGAACGAGCCGTCTGGTTTCGGAACCAGAAACAGATGGCTGTAGAATCCCAGCGATTCCTGGTTTTCTACGACCTCTACCGCGTTCTTCATTAAAAGAGACTGCACCTCTGATAGCAGAGCGTCTCTTTTCTGAGGGTTTGACGGAAGATGAGTCCACTTTGGACTTCGAGTTAATGGAGGCTTTCGTTTGAAGGATATCTTTAGACCTTCCGAAGTCACTCCTCTCACCCACGGGTCGTCCGTAATCGACGCCCACTCTTGAGAAAAACTCGACAACCTTCCGCCAACCGGAACGCGATAGAGGTTTGAGCCATCACCTCCTGGATCTGCGAGGCCTGCGGTAGGAGAAACCACGTCTTCCACGACCCGCACCTCGCCTCGTCGACCTCGGGGCGTCCGACCGATTGTCCCGGCCTGAAGGACGTCCCGAACGAGAGTCGCTATCCTGACGGTCTCTCGAATAAGAGCTAGAGGACGCACCGGAACCTCTATAGGAACCTCTCTTGGGCGGATAAGACCCAGAAGTGCCCGCCTTATTCGTGTCTGCTGAATCCGACCTTTTAGGAGCGGATCTAAACAACAGAGAATCACTAGCTTTCTTTTTAATATTATCATAAATAGCGGAAAGCTTGCCGTCAAAGAGAAGATCTCCTGAGACCGAAGCGACTCTAAGAGAGTTCTTCACCTTAGAATCCACTAGTGTGGATGTAGACAGGGCTGCGTCACGTCTAACCAACTCCAGATTTGCCACTGAAAGGGCGGAGTTACACGTGGAATAAGCTACTGCCCTTGAAAGAAGTCTTAAGGAGGATTGTATATCCTGAAACTCTTCCCCTTGAAGACGCAGTGATAACGCCTTCGTAAGGTGATCTGCGTAAGATAAGGCATCTAAATTGGCTCTGTTAGACGCAATAGCTGTTTCCAACACTGCGGTTGGAATAGAAGCTGACGACGGTAATGATAGCTCTAAGTCTTCCGCCTCGTCGTCCATACGCAGAGGAACTCTCGGTATACCCTGACCTGCCGTGTCGAATTTATTCCTTGCATTAATGAAAGGCAGGTTGAGAGTATTTGCGGACAAGAAGCCTGCTTTCCCTGTCCTGGAAGCAAGTTTAAAAATAGCGTCGTTCAATAATTCAAATGTTCTTGCAACATTATTGGACTGCGACGGAAACTCGGGAGCGATGTCCCTGAACCGCTCGAAAAAATCAGAGTCCAATGACGCTATAATTCTCCTGTCCGGAAGCGCAGCAGTCTGGCCCGACGGAACAACTTGAGGAAGAAAGTGCCGGATGAAGTCTACGGCAGCTTTGTGTTGTTCCGAAAGGGATAGCTCCAATTCATCCGTATCCCTTTCACCATCCGGTCGGACCTCCCGATGTTCCCGGTCGTCCGCCCCCGATGCTTCGGCGGAGCGTACCGACCCAGCGCCGTCGGATAATTCTCGATCCGACACCGTCTCTGTCGGCTGCTGGGATGCTGCGATAAGCTGTGCTATCTGCACTAGAATGTCCGATGTCGAGACCTGCGGAGGAGCGGTCTTTCGCTGCTTTGCTGAGGGCAGCTCCGCATCAGATGGCTCCCGCATACTTTTCCTATGCGAACGTCCGGAGTCCATCGGTCTCGAATCCCTGGCTGCCGGATGGTGTGACCTGGTCGCCGAATAATCCTTCATCGGCGAAGCTGGCAAGATATCGGAGGTCACGCAGCCAAGGTGCGGTCGTGTGCGCCGGCGAGAAGAGGAAGCCTTAACAGTCTCTGCGGACTGCTTATACAACGGAGCGTCCCGAGCGACGGACGTATGCTCCGCTAAAGACACATTTTGTACCACAACATCTGGTCCCAGATGTTGTTGTACGAGAGAGGGGCCTCTCTCGCTCGCGGCCCGGCTGGACCTGGACGAGCTAGGAACCGGACTAAAAGGCTTCCTCCGTTCTCGTTCACTATCCGCCGTCACTGGGTGTGCATCTATTATTTTTATAGTGCTCGCATCACCCAAAATTTCCTCTTGGACCGCATCGGACGAACCCGGCTGCCGAACCATTCGGTGAATGGACGCTACACCGGGCGAGCTAGCGGACGACATTTGTCTAATCTCCATGAGCACTTTTGCCGCTAGCTCTGTATTTAATTGTGACGACGGACGCACACTTGAAGAAGATAACATGGAAACATCACCCTGTTCTGGTTCCTCTGAAATAGAAACTGAGAGAGTAGAGTGACCTTGTGGAGAAAGAGCCGGCATCGCTCTTTCTCCAGAAACAACATATCGTGACACACGTTTCCAATGTTTCTCATCCCAATGTTCACATACAGGACAGGGATTAATGCGAGAACACTGACTACAATTTATGCAATAATCATGAAAGTCAGAGGAAGATTTCTTCCTATTACAATTTGAACAAGTTCCCTTCATTGTGAAAGAACAACAATAAGTCCTAGTTACTCGCAAAAACCCCTGACACAAAGATACATAATAACATGATCCATTAATAAATGAAAAAACAATTGCAAAACAAAATAATTTTGAAAAAATATTTTTTCAGAGAAGCCCAAGTTGCTGAAAAGTAACGTTGAGCCCCGATGGATCCGATGGCAAAGTGTGGTCAAAAATTTTAAAATTATATAAAATAATTAATGAGACACTTTCGGATAATATAAATGTATCTTATAATGAGATAAACTACCTCAAAGGCAAACAGCCCCCCTCAAAAAAGGCTGTTGCCAATGAAAACAAACAGTGTAAACACAGAAGAAAACATGACTCCAGGCACTGAAAAAACTGGCCCGGAATCAGTCCTCAATTACACTCTATCTGATGCAAAACAGAGACTCCCAGGGGAGAATCTGCAGAACATCAGATGGAAGATGCAGAACACAAACGTTATACACCCATGGGTGAAAACGTAACTATGGGGAAAATAACAGAAAACATTCTGTAACCAAGCAACTCTCCCAGGGAATTTTTAGAAATGAAACTTCTCAAAAATATGCCAAAAGCATGGGAGAATTGCAAGGGGGGACTTTAGAAGGTTAGGGGAGAGGAAACACTGAATAAGCAGTGCAACAATTAGCAAGAATGACAACAAGAGGCGTTTGCCTCGAAAATAGGCAACTTAACATAATTTTAACAAAAAATTTTAAGTACAGCCCTGATTATTTTTTGCCACTTCTTTTTTCCTCTCCTCCTTCTATCCTCCTTAGAATCACATTTTCTCCAAGAATTACGTGTCTGGCATCCTTTAAACTGAGATTTACAAGCACAAAGATCAGTGAGATGTTGACTGATGAAGGGCCAAACAGAGAATGAAATTTGGCGCCAATTTCGGGACGACTGCGTCACTGCGCATGCGCAGTAGAGTTGTACTATGGAGGTCCTTTAGGACATGATTTCTTTTTGTTTTGGATGCAAATTTTGGGGATTGGGGGGCAAAATTTGTGTTTGGCCCTGGTTTTTGTGGAGTTAGCACCAGCTAAGTCTGGGTCATTGGTACAGTATAAAAATATTGTGTTTTCAAAGGGCCATAACTCTGCAGCGGATTTACTGAGAAACACCAATATCGGACTTGACCTGTATTTTATTGCTAAAAACAACTTCTGAAAGTTTGATGTCGATCTGTCAAGGCATTCAACTTTAAATGAACGGAAACCAATTTTTTTAGAAAAATTGTGTTTTCTCTGCAGCAGATGGACTGAGAAACACCAATATCGAACTTGACCTGTATTTTAATACTAAAAACAACTTCTGAAAGTTTGATGTCGATCCGTCAAGGTGTTCGACTTTAAATGAACGGAAACCAATTGTTTACGGACAGACAGAAGGACGGACAGACAGACAGACAGACTGATAACATAATATGACCGTTTTTTAAACGGGCGTATAAAAATGAAATAACCTTTTGAAATGAGGCTAAAATAATTTGTTCAGAAAAACAAATAATGAAAAAAAATGTGGAAAAAGAATAATTACATGTACAATCTGAGCAATGTAATAAATGTAAGTTACTATTAAAAGTCGGTAACTTATTCACCCATTTCACATCCTAATTACAATATATATTTTTCATTCTTCTTAATGCATTTATCCTGTTTATTAACCCTTTGGCCCTGGTGTTATCTTCCATGTCAGTTCAATCGCATGGATTGGAAGAGTCCATATTCATAATTTAGGGGTTGACAAATGTTTCAATGTGCAGTCCCCACACATTCAATTAGCAGCTATCCTACTTAATGAAATTATGATATATCATGTTCCTGGACCTGAAAAGCGGCCTCCCAGGTTCAAACCACTTTGTGGTATTCACTATCACAAACTAATATTTTTTGTCTGTTATAAAGAGGTTGTCCACTTACTGGAATACTGGGTAATAAATCTCATAATTGCATAGTGATGGAGATTTTTCTTGTGGTTTACTAAGTCTGCTTTTTGGGCCTACTAGTATATTTTCCGTGTGATTTAGTCCAGCCACCAATTCAAAATGGCTCAGCATGGAATAAACAACAAGCAGTTCTAACAAGTTTTGTTTAATTTGTTTGTTTATTGAGCTTTAACTGGTTTAGTGCTAGAAGCCACTATCATGGCTCTACTGGAAAGTGCTGAAAGCCACTTTAGTGTCTTTACACTGTACTCCTTACCTCGTTTGCACAGCAGTTGAAACACAAAAATGTTTTTTGTTATTTATTTATTGGTGTTTAAGGTCACATACTTAAGTACAATGGCTAATTGTGACCATGACAGTTTTAAGGTGGAGGAAGCTGGAGTATCCGGAAAGAATCGACGAGCAACTGTCCGCTCAACATTCTAACTCTGTCCAAGCTCCGCCCAAGCGGGGTTACAGCAGTTGAAGACATGTGCACCATCGACGTGCAGTACACCCTTAGTACATGGCATCATCGTGCCCAAATGTAAGCAACCAGGATAAAGTGCCTTGCCCAAGGACACAATGCAGACGGGGACCGAACTCGGGACCTCTAGATGTCCAACAGTCTAGCAATGAGCCATTGCACTCCCCAATTTTGTTTTATTACAATTTATTGGAGAGTGCCAAGAGGCACTCTCCAATAAATTGTAACAAAACAACTGTTTATAAACAGAATCTTTCTAAAGTGGGACTCCTTATGTCCTTATGCATGGAGAATGATAACCTTGAAAAAAAAATACTCGCGTTGCAAATCGCCTTTGAAAAATAATTTAGCACTCTACCAGTTGATAACACTTTCAACAGCCTTCGGCTCTCGTGATATCCTGCATCAAAGCAATCTTGTGCAGTAATTCTTAACCTATTCAAATGTATGTGCAGTTCTATATATGTACACAGTGCTTCCATGCCTTGTTTAAGGGCACAATGCAGTTACCGCTGGTCAATATCCAACCATTGACCTTTCAGAGGACATTCATCCCCTCTGATAATTACTGGATCATATTTTGCCACAGAAGCACAACTTGCTTACTGCAGTAAACAAGCACTGCTCCACTTCCCAGTATTCCCATGGACAAGACAGCAATCTGATCAAGAAAAAGACCACTTTTTGATCACAGACTGTATCTTATTCTGGATATAAATGCAAATAAAATGGTATATTCTATATCTATTACTTGAGACAACCCATTACAATAATAAAATTTAAATTGTAGTAGAAGCTTATTGGACAAATAACTATTTTTTCAGTCAACATATTCTAATGACAGAAATATTACACTATCCAAAATTTTGCGATGTACCTTTATCTTCATAGAGAATCAAGCATTTTATCCCATTATCTGACTGAGTTCATGGAGCCCTGTCAAACAAGAAATATTTTTCCTTAATATTGTGCAAACATCACAGGTTTTACATTGTGCATATGTTGATTGTTGATATCATGAACAGTTTCTATAACAAGTTTTGAAAAGAAAATGACTTTACGAACAAGAAAAAAAAATAAAGATGGGAGGTGTGGAGAAAAATTCAATAGCTCCTACGAAGACATCACACCAAAGCTACATATGAAATTTGAAAAAGATTGGGTGAGAGATGTGACCTGTAGGGGTGCTAATGGAATTATTGACAATTTATATGATAAATCCAAGATGGCCATGTGGCCATGTTTTTCAATGATCTTCAGAAAAATTCAATAACTGTGGTCTGTGGGGTGTGCTAAAGGAATTGTGGATGGACAGAGGAATGGATGGATGGACATAAGGATGGACGGCAGATCGCAAACCATCCCAATTGCTTATACATGACATTGTCAAGTTGAGCTAAAAACATATATTTATCACAATAAAGGGTTTTGCCTGTAGTGATATCCAGAATAAAATGAATTAACACTTCAACTAAAGGAATGGCCAAAAGCAGCCAGTGCCATTCACAAAAAAAAAATATTAGCTTTCAAATTTTAATATTTTTTAAAACTTTTTGGCCTCAAAATTATAGCCTAGGAGTATGACTCCTCACTAGAATAAACCCACTGAGCTCGTTCCAATGAGGGATCATAAGCTTGCTGTGAAGGCAAAATACAAATAATAAAAAATGTGATTTTGGGATGTTGACGTGTGGACATGACTGGCGATACTACACACATTCTTCGAAGAATTAATCTAAAATGACCCTTCATTTGTCAATAAATCAATTACAGTACAGTTGCCATGGACTGGGCGTAATCCATGCATGGGCAGTAGTGTCCATGCATGCATTTACCAGGTAATAAAAATCACTGTCAGCAAAATTTGAAGTACTGGGTTCTACCTGGTGCCCCATTAACCCTTTACCTAACATGAAAAGCAGATGACACTTGCAACAAAAAAATCTTGACTAATTTTTTTCATTTTTTGTCTCAAAAACGTTAAAAAATTTATAGTAATTTATATATTTTTTATACTTACCAATGACCCAGACATAGCTGGTGCTAACTCTTAAAATATAGGGCCAAACACAAATTTTGCCCCCCAATCCCCAAAATTTGCATCTAAAACTAAAGAAAACATGTCCTGAGAGGCCCTCCACACTTCGCCCCTACTGCGCATGCGCAGTGTCAAGGACGTTCCGAAATTGGCGCCATTTATCATTCTAATAACCAGTGCCTGGTAAGCGCTATGTACTCAGCGGGGAGGCAAGAGTTCCCAACTCCTGGGAGGGCCATCCCCGTCTGGGTCATTGGTAAGTATAAAAAATATATAAATTACTATAAATTTTTTAACATTTTTATACTGTACCAATGACCCAGACATAGCTGAATAGTAAAAAGGCTGGAGGGCCAAGGACATAGAGCAAAATGGAATACGCTCAATAAAATAAAATAGAGTCATCCCCTGTAGGGAAAAGAAGTAATAGGCCTTACATGTATCTTTCTTATTTATGATAAATTAGAAAGATACAACACCTTCCAAAAATTGAGCTTCATACATCCATGTACTCTATTAATATCCAATAATCCTTATACTAATAATTTTTAAAGTAAGCCAATAATAAAGTAAGTCTAGAGAATAGAGACTCTTATACTCCTAAAAGTGTGTGAGAATTGCATAATCATGTCCGTTGACATATGCAATATTCAAAAGCTATACTTTAAAAACTAAGACTTGAATGAATTTTATAAACTTAAACTTCTCACTAAACAACCATCCCAATAACAGCTCAGAATTACTAACTCCGGAGGAGGTATCCCCTTGTTTTCATAGTAAAAACAGGTGACCCAAGGGAACACCCTCCCCCCCCCCCCCCCCTTTTTCTTGCCCTGGGTCAAATAGCCCAGAGCGAAGAGGGCAGCCGAACGGAGACACTGCCGAAACAGACAGCCTACCTAGCTATAGTAGCAACTGTTAAGTGAATGACATTCTGAGCAGTAGATAATAGACCTAACAATAGAGGCCTCCAGAAATGGACTCGATATTTCTGAGATAAAATTCGTGAATGGATGGCTGAGCGCAATGAGCAGCCTTCAAAAATCTATAATAGAACACTATTAATGTAAGCCCAAGAAGTAGAAGAACTCTTACTTCATGAGCCGAAATCTTAAGCACAACTGCTAAGCCAATGATATACCATAAGCAGTACGCTAGTTAATAGAATCCATTAATAAAATGGAGCGTAACGTCCTTCTACTAGACATCAAAGACAGAAGAAGCTCACGCCCTTGTAATAAACAGATATCTGTTTATAAATACATAAACTGTAGAGTAAAGGCCTATGCCCATACGAAGACGGAAGGACCTTAAAATAATAGGTTCCGGATAATAGGAGCCTAACTCTTATGCAACAATCCAACCTAAATAGTAACGGAAGTATTGATTCCGAAACTATGAAAGTGAAAATCATCCATCGATAGTGCATGAAACTCACTGACTCTACAGTAAAAGAGAAACCAACAGAATTACTGTCTAAAAGGTCAGAATTTGAAAACTACTGTTTCCAGAGGCTCAAATGATTACTTAGCTAAATAAGAACCTGAAGTTAAAATCCGTATAGGAATTTAATCTAAAGATTCTAAGTCTATTTATCAAAAAGTTACTAACTGACTTAGATAAAGAGACAAAAGACTCAATTGTAAACTATCGTAGAGTGCATAGGTATGAGGTAACATAAACCTATAACCTAAATAACAACAGGCTGCAGTAGATCTTGTGAAACAAGTATACTAAAAAATAGCAATGAGTAGTATGGAGGGATCAACCATATGAACATAATGATCCCTACACCACGACGGAAGAGCCTCCACTTTAGTCGCATAGAATAGCGAAGAAGAGGATCTCCTATAGTAAGAAATCGCGTCCAAAGCTCGTCCAGTACAGTGCTTACAATGCAATACAGACCACACAACGGAATACATGAAGGTTGCGACCTTGCTGGTTGTGATAAAGATGACACGATTTACCCAGTGAAAAAAGATCCTCACATAGAGGAAGATTTCACGTTAAGATCCACAGTAGACAAGAGAGTAAATTACTCATGATCTCTGTGAAGATAGAGATGCTATCAACAGAAATGTATTGTGGTTGTTTATCTTAGCAATACCTGCTAAAAACAACAGCGCCGGAGGATACGCGTATCCTATCATTCTGTCCTATAGATCAATAGAGCGTTAACAGTATTAGCTCAGAGATCTGGACAAGCCAACACATACGTCTGCAATTGATTAGCCAGCTGTGTCATAAATAAAACATCATTGGGCGCTCCCATAGATAGCAAATCTGATTGAATACTTGTTTGTTGAGAGTCCATTCTGACAGCAACAAGTGACCCGTAAGAGAACGGGATTGCGATAAAACAATCAGACGACCCAGAATATGACGGACCAAAACTGAACTTGGTGTACTATAACCAACAGACGGATTCTTTCCATTAAATTGAATAACGGAAACGAAAGAGTGCCTCCCTGGTTCCGGAGATACGCCACTACTGTCGAATTAAAGGACAGGAATTTGGGCATGCGTTTCTGAATAATGTTCATGCAATGACATAAAGCAAGCCTAAAAAACATTATTCCGCGGAAGTTAACTGATAGCTAAAAGACTGCGGAACCCAAAGACCCTGGCACTTCGAATCCGTAGGGATCAGTATATATCCCAATCTGTTTGACTGGCAACCGTCATAACAGCCACACTCGGGTCCGGCAACTGCGGCGGCACTCTCTGAGTCAACCGCCGAATGTTTGCCCCAGTCTGAATCTCTTGTAACACTAGATAGACAAGAGAATGTATAAATCAAGCAATTCATGGATTGCCGGAAAGTTGCCGTCGAAGAGAAGCTCCTCCGAGAACGAAGCGACTCTGAGAGAGTTCTTAACCTACTATCCACGCGTGGATGTAGCTAGGGCTGCATCACGTCTAACCAACTCCAATCAGCCACTGAAGGGCGGAGATATACGTGAACAAACTACTGCCCTCAAAAGAAATTACATTGAGAATAATATCCCGTAAATCTTTTTTTGAAGACGTAATGATAACGCCTCAGTAAGGCGGATTACGTATAATAAAGCGTCTAAGTTAAGTCTAATATACATAATGTCGTTCCCAACATTGAAATTGGAAAAGACATAAACGGTGAAAAAGAATATATGCAGTCTTTAATCACACCGTCTAGACGCATATGAACTCTCGGTATGCCCTGCTCTGCCAAAATAAACTATATGTAAAAAAAGATAAAATGGCAGAAATGAGCCACGCGGACAAGAAACTAAACTATCATGCTTAGTAGCCGTCTTGTATATATATATAAATATATAGCGTCGAAAAATAAAACACATGTTGTAATGACAATATTGGACTGCGTCGGTAAGTCAGGGACAAAGTCCCTGTACCGATCGAAAAATCCGAGTCCAATGACGCTATAAGTCTCTTATCCAAGATCGCAGCAATGAAGTCCGAAAAATAATCACTGGAAGAAATGCCAGAAGATATGAAAGGCATCTTCCGATACTACTAAAGGGAAAACTCGAAATCTTTCGAATCCCTTTCGCCATCCTGTCAGACCCTATAAAGCGTTCGGTCGTCCGTAGCTTGATGCAACCGCGGACCGCACCGACCCAGCGCCGTCGGATAATTCCTGATTCGACCGAGAAACCGTCAATTGCTGGGATGCTGCGAAACAACTGTGCTAACTCGGATAGCACGTCCGTCACTGAGGCCTGAGGAGCAGCGGTCTTACGATGCATAGCCGCAGGAAGCTCCGAGATCGTTACCCCGTGCATACTTCCAATATGCGAGTGAACGGAGTGTATAGGCCTCGTGTCCCTTGGCTACCGGATGGCGCGACCTATTCGCTGTGAATCACTGAATGCCGAAACTGATCGGATACTCGAGGTCACGTAGCCAATGTGCGGTCGTGTGCCCTGCTGTGAGGATGAGGAAGCATTAAAGACAGTCTCTCGGACTGTCAATATAACGGAGCGTCCCGAGCAACGGACATATGCTCCGAATGTAAAATATCTGAACCACAACATGCGGTCCCCTATGTTGTTGGCTTCCTCCGATCTGTCCTCAATCTGCCGTCACTGGGTGGGTACTAAAGTAATTAAAGTGCTCGCATCACCCAAATCTCCTTCCTAGACCGCAACGGACGAACCCGGCAGCCGAACCATTCGATGAATGTACGCTACACCGGGTGAGCTAGCGAATGTCATTCCGTAAGCGATAGACATATTCCATGAGCACTTATTGCCGCTAACTCTTCATTAACTATGACGACAGAGGCACACTTTGAAAGACATCTCCATAACTCTTCGAACAAGAAACCAGAAATGCTTGGATAGCAAGCATAAAATAATAATATATATAGCGTCGATCAATAATTCGAAAGTTTGTGTGACATTATTGGACTATGTCGGAACTGAGGGACGAAGTCCCTGAACCGAACCAAAAATTTCTAAGTCCACCGACGCTATCAGTTTCTTATCCGGCATCGCAGCATATGTTGTTCCGAAAGGGAAAGCTTGAAATCCACCGAATCCCTTTCGGTATCCCGTCGGACCGGATGAAACTTTCGGACGTCCGTACCCGCTTCCGCGGAGCGTTCCGACCCAGCATCGTCGGATAAAATATATGCGACAGATTCAGATGATGCTGGGATGCTGCGATAAACTGTGCTATTAAGGAAAGTACGTCCGTTCCCGAGGCCTGTGCAGTAGCGGACTTACGATGCATTGCCGCTGGAAGCTCCGTGTACGTTGACTCCCGCATACTTCCTATGCGAACGTCCGGAGTCTGCAGGCCTCGAGTCCCCGGCTACCGACCCAGCGCTGTCGGATAATTCTCGATCCGACACCGTTTCTGTCGGCTGCTGGGATGCTGCGATGAGCTGTGCTATGTGCACAAGAATGTCCGGCGTCGAGACCTGCGGAGGCGCAGTCTATCGCTGCTTCGCCGAGGGCAGCTCCGCATCAGATGGCTCCCGCATACTTTTCCTATGCGAACGTCCGGAGTCCATCGGTCTCGAATCCCTGGCTGCCGGATGGTGTGACCTGGTCGCCGAAGAATCCTTGATCGGCGAAGCTGGTAATATATCGGCGGTCACGCAGCCAAGGTGCGGTCGTGTGCGCTGACGAGAAGAGGAAGCCTTAGCAGTCTCAGCGGACTGCCTATACAACGGAGCGTCCCGAGCGACGGACGTATGCTCCGCTAACGACACATTTGTACCACAACATCTGGGGCCAGATGTTGTTGAACGAGAGAGGGGCCTCTCTCGCTTGCCGTCCGGATGGAACGGAACGAGCTATGAACCGGACTAAAAGGCTTCCTCCGTTCTCCCTCCGATCCGCCGTCACTGGGTGTGCATTAAGTTAATTTTATAGTGCTCGCATCACCCCAAAATTCCTTCTAGACCGCAACGGACGAACCCGGCTGCCGAACCATTCGGTGAATGGACGCTACACCGGGCGAGCTAGCGGACGTCAAAGGCCGTCGAACCTACTAGGGTCCTCTTAGGCAATTGGCGTATTACATGAGCACTTTTCCGCTAGCCCTTCATTAATTGTGACGACGGAGGCACACTGTTGGAAGACATCACAGATACATCACCCTAATCTTGATCGTCTGAAATAGAAATTGATAAAGTAGAGTGACCCTGCGGGGAAAGGACCGGAGTGTCCAAATCCCCAACAACATACCGTGACATACGCTTCCCATATTGTCATCGAAATCATACGATACAGAACCGGAGTTAATGCGAGTACACTGACCACATATAGAATGATAATAAGGTCAGAGGAAGACTTCCTCTTAAAACAATTGATCAATATCCTTTCAATGTGAAAAGAAAACAAGTCCTGGTACTCGCACTAACCCCTGGCAATCAAAATACATAATAATAATATGATCCATTAATATAGAAAAAATAATTGAAATCAAAATATTTTGAAAAAATATTTTTTCAGAACAGCCCAAGTTTCTGAAAAGTAACGTTGAGCCCCAATGGATCCCAAGCCTAAGTGTGGACAAAAATTTTAAAAATATTTTAAACAATTTATTCAACACTTACGAACAATAATAATGTATCTAGTTATGATAGAAATAACATAAAGATATTATTATTTAGAAATCCCCCCCTCACACAGAGGGCTGTTGTAAATGTAAACAATGAGTGTAAAAACACTAAAATAAGACTCCAGGCACCCAGGCCCGAAATCAGTTACCAAAAATACACCATCTGATGCAAAACAGAGACTTCCAGGGAAGAAACTGCAGAACATCAGATGGTAGATGCAGAACACAACGCCTAACCACCCGTAGGTGAAGACGTAAACATGGGGAAAGAACAGAATTCATTCTGTTATTCAGCTAATCTCCCAAGAAATTTTAGTAATAATAATTACAGAAATTATGCCAAAAGCATGGGAGAATAGCAAGGGGGAACTTAAAGGACAGGGAGAGAGGAAAAACACTTGTAAAAACAGTGTAACTAAATAATCAGAATGACAACAAAATGGCTGCTGCCTTGAAAATAGGTAACTTAACATAATTTCATTAAAAAATTTTAAGTTACAGCCCTGATAATATTCTGTCACACATTCTTTTCCTCTCCTCCTTTTCTATCCTCCTTAGAATCACCATTTCACTAATATTTATGTGTCTGGCATCATTTAAACTGAGATTTAAAAGCACAAAGATCAGTCAGATGTTAACTGATGAAGGGCCAAACTTAGAATGATAAATGGCGCCAATTTCGGAACGTCCTTGACACTGCGCATGCGCAGTAGGGGCGAAGTGTGGAGGGCCTCTCAGGACATGTTTTCTTTAGTTTTAGATGCAAATTTTGGGGATTGGGGGGCAAAATTTGTGTTTGGCCCTATATTTTAAGAGTTAGCACCAGCTATGTCTGGGTCATTGGTACAGTATAAAAATATAGGTTATAACCCCTCATTGGAATGAGCTCGATGATCTCATTCCAATGAGGGGTCATAACCTATGTTTTTGAGACAAAAAAGGAAAAAGAATTCTGAAAATTAACTGGCAATTTTTTAGAATAACGCTGGCCAGTTTCTCCCGTTACGTTGGGTAAAGGGTTAATAAATTATTTGCTGATTATTCCTACACTTAGTGTTTGGAATCTAATATTATTGTGTCCATAGAAATATTGCCCACCTGTGAAAAGTGACCAGTCCATGGAAGCTGTACTGTAGCTTTCATGTGATATATTGCTTTTCATTATTGTTTCAATTTTTCTGTCATTTACACACCCAAATGTTTGGGTGGTTCCAAACACTTTTTGTGCACATATATGGAAGGTTCGGCCCCCAATCTACAACAATCACAGACACAAAACAGCAATTCACCAGCAAACTAAATATATAAAATGCTTTGGTTCCCCTCGAGTACCCAAAACAGCATGTAAATAGCAAATCTAAATATATGAAATGCTTTGGTACCCATCATGTACCCAAAACACCATTTCAATAGCAAAACTAAGTAGATACAAAGCTATGGTTCCCATCACAGACCCAAAACATGTTTGTTATTAATTAATAAGACTAGTAGATGACACCAAATAATTTTTTAAAAAATAACTAAAAATTTCATGACACAGAAGCTAATCAACTAAGAGGGTTTCAATTAACAGAAATATTTAAGTAGCAGGGATTTGGTCACTTTCCTGTATTCTACAGATATACTACACATTTATTGCATTATACCTTGGTTGCCAAGAGCGCAAAGAGCCCTGTGAAACAGGATATGATATGTTACATGCCTGTATTTGATGCACCGAAGCCAAACAGGTCTATAATCAAGGGGAATTACGTGATTTTCAGGGTAATTTCTTGATATATTACAAGACTTTTATTCAAACTACAGGAGTTTTCTCTATAGGCTATATGCAATTAACAGGCCAAAATTGTACTGAAGATATGGTAAAACTTCCATGTTTAAAAATTTTATTCAATCAACAGGATTATTCAATAAAGGGATATCCAATTCAGGGTTTCTGCTAGGGAGGCATAAGGTCTGCTTGGTGGCCTTATTGCCTAAACCAACTTTTTCCTTATTAAGTAATTACCACTTATAACAAGACTGTTTTTTAATTTAGGGGTGGCAATTGTTTTCTGAGGACACACAAGAGAAACTGTAGAAGTATTAACTGCATCTTCCCGAGTACAATGTTTTGCTGCTGCAAAACATTGTCTGTAGGAAGACGTATTAATACCTAGTGGTTCTGCAAGAGAAAGCTCAAGATTTGCCGATATGGTAGCACAAATGTACACAGTGAGATGATTTAATTCCTTGAGAGCAGCTAACTGATACAAGCTCTCAAAAATGATGAGACCATTTGTTGATACAAAGTTTAACAAGAGGCCCCACGTGGCCTGAAGCGCTCATCTTGAACAGAACAGAATATAAACAGAGTCCAAGAATGAGTCTACATTAAGCAATCCATCTCCATAGGATACACTGTCAATCCTTGAGTGGCTCAGGAATGACAAAAATAATCTGGGCATCATGCCTTTTCTTCAGTTGATCATAATGTAAAATGTAGAGCTCCCCTATGAAGCCCCTTGATACAACCTATGTGGATTAATCTTAATGACACACCACTAGAGGGTACTGAATACAAAATTTTTAATTCTTCCGCAACATGGCCAATTCTGGCTCCCATAGGCAGCCCAAATATTAACCCAGGCTCTCGATTTGAACATAGTTGAATCTGACTTCCCTAGAAATGTTGTGTACCAAATATGAAAACATTCTGACTGTTGGATCTGAAGAAGAGAAATTTTAAAGAAATTTCTTCATATTGCACTAAGTTAAAATTTGGGCTACCACAGCAAGCCCAAATATTAACCTATAAATCCGATTTGAACAAACTTGAATTTGCCCCCCCCCCCCCTCCCCCTAGAGATGTTGTATACCAAATATGAAAGCCTTCTGACTAATGGATCTGAAGAAGAAGATTTTTTAAGAAATTCCCTCATATTGCATTAAGTTAAATTTCAGGTTTCCATATGGAGCCCAAATATTAACTCAGGCACTCGAATTGAACAAACTTGAATCTGACCCCCCTAGAGATGTTGTATACCAAATATGAAAGCATTCCAACTGGTTGATCTGAAGAAAAAGATTTTTAAAGAAATTTCCTCATATCGCACTAAGTAAAAATTTGGGCTACCACAGCGAGCCCAAATATATATACCTAAGGATCTGATTTGAACAAACTTGAATCTGACCCCCCCCCCCCCCCCCCCCCCCCCCCCCTAGAGATATTGCATACCAAATATGAAAGCATTCTGACTGGTGGATCTGAAAAAGATTTTTAAAAATTATCTCCCATATTCAACAAAGTTAAAATTTGAGCTTCTGTAGGAGGCTCAAATATTAACCTTGAGACTTGGTTTGAACAATCTTGAATCGGACCCTTATAACAATGATGTATACCAAACATTAAAAGATTCTGACTGGTGGTTCTGAAGAAGAAGATTTTTAAAGAATATTCCCCATATTACTCTATGTTAAAAATTTGGGCTCCTGTGATGAGCCCAAATATGAACCAACAGGCTTTATTTTAACAAACTTGTATCTGAACCCCCTATAAATGCTGTATACCGAATGTCAAAAGATTCTGATGATTGGTTCTGGAGAAAAGATTTTAAAAAATATTTGCAAATATGCTGACTTTGCATTTTTTCGATGCCCATTACAGAACACCCTAACATAAACAATGGCAATTTTTTTTTTACCATTCCAATCTACTGGTCCTAAGGATACTTCATACCAAATAACAGCTCTCTGTTCCGTGTGGTTTGGGAAATATGGGCGTTTGAAAGTATTTCTATTTTTAGCTCCCAGGGTTCCCATGGGGATGCAAGAATTTTTTTTTTTGCATGAGTCAAGTACTTATGACCTAATAATACCACATTCCAAATTTGGTTCAGACTGGACCATCGGTTCAGAAAATAGAAATTTTGGGCGCGATCAAAAATCTTACCCCCTCCCATTACAAAGCCAAATATTGCTTCACGAATTTCGTTTGAACAAAATTCATTCTACACCTCAAAAGGAAGCTCCATAGCAAATATCAAGTCATTGTACACACTGGTTCATGAGAAGAAGATTTTAAAAATATTTCGGAGCATTTTTTCCCACTCCCTCCCAATGGGGCTGAGCATGTTGTATTGAACAAAATGCAATGTCCCTTGATGAGATTAGCTCAGCTTGACTTTGTCAAGATGAGCTAAAAATGGCCCTTGTGTGAGAGAACTGAGTTATCCTGGTCACATTCCATAATAGTTCTCTCTTTTGTGAGCCATGGTAATGGAGATGAGTTTTCATCTCTGAAACGGCCACATCATTTTTGACCTAGCGGAAACACTGCAACTGAGTGATTTTCACTCTATAGCTCAAACACTGTATATCAGCCCACAAGGTAGCAACTCAATGAGCACTCTCAAATGAAGGGTAATAAGCTATGCTTTAAAAGCAAGATTACAAAAACAACATAATTTAACCCTTTACCTAACATGAAAAGCAGACGACACTTGCAAAAAAAATTCTTGAATAACTATTTTTTTTCATTTTTTGTCTCAAAAACATAGGTTATGACCCCTTATTGGAACGAGCTCGACGAGCTCGTTCCAATGAGGGGTCATAACCTATGTTTTTGAGAGAAAAAATGAAAAAATAATTAAAATTAATAGGCGATTTTTGAGAATAGCGCTGGCCGGTTTTGGCCGTTACGTTGGGTAAAGGGTTAAATGGCAATTTATGTTCACAGCACGGTTCAACTTTTGGCATTCCATCAGTGAATTAAGTTGATGGGTTAAGAAAAGCCATGATGTCATGAAAACAAAAAAACAATATGAAAAAAAGGTTGGTGAAAATACTTTGAAAAAAGCACTAAAGTGCAGAAATTATAAAAAAAAAGAATAAATTAAATGATATGCTACATACTGCACAACTGTGACAACTGTGAAATAACGGAATAAAAGTTGTGATGTCATGAAAAACAGATCATCACATGCAAGTCTGCAAATAAACTATCTGTCATTTACAGAAGGAGGTTCCCAGAGGGTGAATTTGCAAATGCTATCCCATACAGTAGGCTTCAATCCCACAATTTATCCTCTGGGTACCTCTTTCTGTTTAGGCCTGAGACCTTGATTCAGATTAAGGTTCACAGAGGGTGAATTTGGTAAAGCAATGTTGCTGTGCAGAGTATCATCACCAAATTAACCCTCTGGGGCCTCAGTCTGCAGAAGACAGTCTGCTTACTTCCAGGCCTGATCACATGTAGAGTGGCTAACTCCTAACTTTTTGAGTATTCAAGACATAAATGAGTAAATAAATAAAACTGCAGTGAAAAAGAAAATGGACCAATGAATTCAACATTGTTAGACATTTGGATTTATTAGAAAATCCCACGATTCCATAAAAGTCTGATCTTGAATCTGTTCAGCAGTCAGTGCTTCATTCCCATATGTAAATGCAGAAAGCCTTAAAAACATCCAAGCTGCTGACGTATACAAGGCAACTGTTGAATACTTGATCAATGTTGGTACACCAACAAATCTACAATAATACAAACAAATTATCAAAGATTCTCATTGGTAAAACTTGCATCTGTCAATGGTTCTTAACCCTTACCTAACGACTTAATTTACAAAATGAGCAGTCAAAAATAAATGTCAAGAAAACCATATCATGTGACCCCCTCATTGGAACAAGCTTGCCGTTAATCGAATATAATTTCCCAACACAAAACCATTTACCCTACCTCCAGTACAAATTTGACCTGCTAACTGAATATAAGTTATAGAGTAAACTCCTGTTAATTGAATAAAAAAAAAAGAAAAAAAAGAAATTACCCTGCCTCTCCCGGTTTTCTTTTGTTTATAGACCTATATGGCCTCAGTTCATCCAATAAAGGCATTTAATTTATTATATCTTGTTTGACAGAGCTCATGGAGAATCCCTGTTAATTGAATACTCCTGTTAATTGAATAATTTTAATTTGCAAAGTGGCTATTCAATTAACAGACTTCCACTGTATTATTAATCCAGCCTGATAGATTAACAAATGAGTGTTCATAACTAGTGATCAAGGACTCAGGAACACACTGAAAATAATTGTCAACAGTGACCCCATATTAATTCAATATACTAACACTGGGAGTATATTAATTGTCACTGTCTATCATTTTGTTTTTATCACAAAAAACAGTCTGAATTACGCTAACTGGCACTTTAGAAAGTTTGTTTTCAGTTCAAAGTATTGGGATGCGGACAGAATTGTAAATGCACCTAGAAATGTTGGAGGAAATAAATCAAAAATTTTCTTGGCAATCAATGAGATGTTGGATTACTCCCCTTGCATTACATCACTACTCATCTGCTTTTGTAAACAAAATGAATCTCAGTGCTCTTCAAAAGAAAATTTAGTGAAAACATGAAACCAGTGGCAAACACTTCATTGGCTGGTATAATAAATACATTATGGGACATTCAGTTGGCAGATTTATTTATTTATTGGTGATTAAGGTCACATATTTTTGCACAATGGCTAATCATGACCACAACATGAGTATCAACTGAAGACCAGGGATGAGTGTTAATAAGCCATGTTGCCCATTTTAGAGAGGGTTTGCACCTCCCAAGCATAGGTGGCTGGGTCCTATTTAACCAGTAAAACAGAGCCTGTTTACCACAGTGAACAGGCACTGCTTCACTTCCCAGAGTTCCCGCGGGTAAGTTGGCAGATGCGGTGTCACTTGAAGATCAGATAGATCAATATTGTTCTCACATCACCTCAAGTGACACCATATCCGCCAACTAAACATCTCCAAACTTATAATAATGGGCACCACGTTTAAAGTTTATAACGAAAAATCCTGGTATGTTTCAATGAGAATATCACAGATGTTAGATAGCAAAAAACTAGCCCTCTTTAACCCATAACTGGTTGAGTGCTATAAGCCACTAACAGGGCTTAAAAAAAATTGAGGGTACCACAGGAAAAGCCAACATTTTCCTAGCTCATGTTTAATCTTCAGTCAAATGCAAATAATATTTTGTTTAGGCCTCATAAAGTAGATTTTCTGTTTCTCAGCCCATTTTTTGTAAAATTGCATGCGTGCGAGTTTTTTTTTTTTAATTATTTCTTTGTCATCAAAAGTTCATGTTCTTGGTTGTTTTATGTCTTAGGGCTCATAATCTACAATCCAGAACAGCATGGGTGGTGGTGTATTTCGTCCCTTGAGTGCAAGAAGCCTTTGCAATGCAAAGAATTGCAGAGCCTTGTTGCACTCAAAGAACAAATTTATCAATTTTATTAACTTGGGTAAAATATCAGACATAAATCATTGAATTTTTATTTTTATAAGTTTGAATTGGTTATAAAAAGAGAGCATGCGGTAGCCAAAAGGACAATGTGGGAGGGCATGAGAAACAGATTATTAACTTTTTAGGCCTTATATAAAATTTGTTTGATCACAAATTGTTGAAGAGTGCCTGTGAATATGCTTCAATAATTTGTAATAAAACAAACTTTGATGAACAAATTTAAACCACCAAAAATAATGTAACCCTCAACCAGTTAAATGGACAGGTGAGTTTTATACATTTTGACAGTTTTCATCCTGAGAATTTGCTGTTGTTCCCTAGCGTGATTTGGCTGCAAACATTGGCAGCCAAGTTTTGCCTGGACATAAACAGTTGTCAATGTACTTACAAAGTAACTTACAAGTTTACTCAAAGGCACCATGTTGAGGCACCTGCTTTATTGTACTAACCCTTGACCAAACTCAGAATCAGTACTTCAAGGGTTAAACCATATTATGTGACCCCTCGTTGGAACGAGCTCGTTGAGCTCGTTCCAATGAGGGGTCACATGATATGTTTTTGTTGAAATTTTTTGAAAAACAATATTTTTTCAACTGCTGAATTTACATATTATGTGGGCGGATGTGGACGATTCGTTGGGTAAAGGGTTAATGCGAGTAAGATATTCAACAGGGAAGTAATTAATTAAAAATTACAACAAATAACATTAGGCCTCACAAAGAATATCTTCTGTTTCTCAAGATTTTTAACTTTTTTAGGCCCAAACATCAAAGAGCCCTACAAACATGTAAAAAAGACACCTTTCTTAAGTAACTCAGCCGACCAGAAAAAGAGTGATAAACAACATTTTAAATAAAACTTTGAATCCAAAGTGAATGCAATCTCGTAACCTGAAGGTGAGGTACTGAAACTTACCTGCCATATAACTAAAATAAGTTTACCCATTAAAAACTCTTAACCCCAAGTTATATCAAAGCAAATTACATCAGTTACTGAGAGTTTTGATATTGTTTTAATTGTCAATAAAGTTTTGATATAAAACAAAAAGTCAGTGCCAACCGAAAGCAACATAAAGAATGAATACTTTCCACTTGACTTCTTACAATCAATAGAATGAACAAACAATCCAGTCCTGAATTCAGCTGCCTTCGCAATTTTAACACCACTTTCACAGTTTTGATGAGAGGAAATGTTTTTTTCCACTGTTCCACAATATTCATAACTAGAGGGGGTATCATAAAAGTCAAAAAAGCATCACATTTGTTTCAAAGGGTTAAAATTTAGAAAAATACCCTGAAAATGTTACAGTAACCACCATGGTAATATGCCAGTGAGGTAAAACTCCACTTGAAAAAAAATATCAAAACCTGCACACAAAAGACCGAAATTAAAGTAAATAAGCAGCTAAAGAGTTAAATAAAGTAAAAAAGCAGCTAAAGGGTTAAATAATATAATACTAGCCCCAAGAAGCATCCTACCATAAAACAGGAACCACAAGGCAATATGCTACAAGGTAAGTCGCCACTTGGAAGAAAAGAAAGACAAACCTCAAAACCTGCACATAAAAGTAAAAAAAAGTATCACATTTGTTTCAAAGGGGTTAAAATTGAGAAAAATGAAAAAATTTAAAGTAATTTATATATTTTTTATACTTACCAATGGCCCAGACGAGCTGGTGCTAACTCAAAAATATCTAGGGCCAAACACAAATTTTGCCCCCCAATCCCCAAATTTGCATGCAAAACAGAAAATTAGAAGTCCTATCTGGCCCTCCATACATTTACTCTCTGTACATTTGCAGATGCCAGGAAGTCACCAAAACTGGCGCCAACATCATTCTTTGTAAAAAAGATTATAATATAATAATTCAGCGGGGAGGTATGAGTGCCCAGTACTGCCCACTCATGGGAGGGCCATTCCCATCTGGGCCATTGGTAAGTATAAAAAGTTAAAAAATTTATAGTAATTTATATATTTTTTATACTTACCAATGACCCAGACATAGCTGGTGCTAACTCTTAAAATATAGGGCCAAACACAAATTTTGCCCCCCAATCCCCAAAATTTGCATCTAAAACTAAAGAAAACATGTCCTGAAAGGCCCTCCACACCTCGCCCCCACTGCGCATGCGCAGTGTCAAGGACGTTCCGAAATTGGCGCCATTTATCATTCTAATAACCAGTGCCTGGTAAGCGCTATGTACTCAGCGGGGAGGCAAGAGTTCCCAACTCCTGGGAGGGCCATCCCCGTCTGGGTCATTGGTAAGTATAAAAAATATATAAATTACTATAAATTTTTTAACATTTTTATACTGTACCAATGACCCAGACATAGCTGAATAGTAAAAAGGCTGGAGGGCCAAGGACATAGAGCAAAATGGAATACGCTCAATAAAATAAAATAGAGTCATCCCCTGTAGGGAAAAGAAGTAATAGGCCTTACATGTATCTTTCTTATTTATGATAAATTAGAAAGATACAACACCTTCCAAAAATTGAGCTTCATACATCCATGTACTCTATTAATATCCAATAATCCTTATACTAATAATTTTTAAAGTAAGCCAATAATAAAGTAAGTCTAGAGAATAGAGACTCTTATACTCTTAAAAGTGTGTGAGAATTGCATAATCATGTCCGTTGACAAATGCAATATTCAAAAGCTATACTTTAAAAACTAAGACTTGAATGAATTTTATAAACTTAAACTTCTCACTAAACAACCATCCCAATAACAGCTCAGAATTACTAACTCCGGAGGAGGTATCCCGTTGTTTTCATAGTAAAAACAGGTGACCCAAGGGAACACCCTCCCCCCCCCCCCCTTTTTCTTGCCCTGGGTCAAATAGCCCAGAGCGAAGAGGGCAGCCGAACGGAGACACTGCCGAAACAGACAGCCTACCTAGCTATAGTAGCAACTGTTAAGTGAATGACATTCTGAGCAGTAGATAATAGACCTAACAATAGAGGCCTTCAGAAATGGATCTCGATATTTCTGAGATAAAAATCATGAATGGATGGCTGAGCGCAATGAGCAGCCTTCAAAAATCTATAATAGCAACACTATTAATGTAAGCCCAAGAAGTAGAAGAACTCTTACTTCATGAGCCGAAATCTTAAGCACAACTGCTAAGCCAATGATATACCATAAGCAGTACGCTAGTTAATAGAATTCATTAACAATAAAATGGAGCGTAACGTCCTTCTACTAGACATCAAAGACAGAAGAAGCTTACGCCCTTGTAATAAACAGATATCTGTTTATAAATACATAAACTGTACCCGGAAAGAGTAAAGGCCTATGCCCATACGAAGACGGAAGGACCTTAAAATAATAGGTTCCGGATAATAGGAGCCTAACTCTTATGCAACAATCCAACCTAAATAGTAACGGAAGTATTGATTCCGAAACTATGAAAGTGAAAATCATCCATCGATAGTGCATGAAACTCACTGACTCTACAGTAAAAGAGAAACCAACAGAATTACTGTCTAAAAGGTCAGAATTTGAAAACTACTGTTTCCAGAGGCTCAAATGATTACTTAGCTAAATAAGAACCGAAGTTAAAATCCGTATAGGAATTTAATCTAAAGATTCTAAGTCTATTTATCAAAAAGTTACTAACTGACTTAGATAAAGAGACAAAAGACTCAATAGTAAACTATCGTAGAGTGCATAGGTATGAGGTAACATAACCTATAACCTAAATAACAACAGGCTGCAGTAGATCTTGTGAAACAAGTATACCAAAAACTAGCAATGCGTAGTATGGAGGGATCAACCATATGAACATAATGATCCCTACACCACGACGGAAGAGCCTCCACTTTAGTCGCATAGAATAGCGAAGAAGAGGATCTCCAAAAGTAAGAAATCGCGTCCAAAGCTCGTCCAGTACAGTGCTTACAATGCAATACGGACCACACAACGGAATACATGAAGGTTGCGACCTTGCTGGTTGTGATAAAGATGACACGATTTACCCAGTGAAAAAAGATCCTCACATAGAGGAAGATTTCACGTAAAGATCCACAGTAGACAAGAGAGTAAATTACTCATGATCTCTGTGAAGATAGAGATGCTATCAACAGAAATGTATTGTGGTTGTTTATCTTAGCAATACCTGCTAAAACAACAGCGCCGGAGGATACGCGTATCCTATCATTCCGTCCTATGGATCAATAGAGCATTAACAGTATTAGCTCAGAGATCTGGACAAGCCAACACATACGTCTGCAATTGATTAGCAAGCTGTGTCATAAATAAAACATCATTGGGCGCTCCCATAGATAGCAAATCTGATTAAATACTTGTTTGTTGAGAGTCCATTCTGACAGCAACAAGCGACCCGTAAGAGAACGGGAGTGCGATAAAACAATCAGACGACCCAGAATATGACGGACCAAAACTGAACTTGGTGTACTATAACCAACAGACGGATTCTTCCATTAAATTGAATAACGGAAACGAAAGAGTGCCTCCCTGGTTCCGGAGATACGCCACTACTGTCGAATTAAAGGACAGGAATTTGGGCATGCGTTTCTGAATAATGTTCATGCAATGACATAAAGCAAGCCTAAAAAACATTATTCCGCGGAAGTTAAACTGATAGCTAAAAGACTGCGGAACCCAAAGACCCTGGCACTTAGAATCCGTAGGGATCAGTATATATCCCAATCTGTTTGACTGGCAACCGTCATAACAGCCACACTAGGGTCCGGCAACTGCGGCGGCACTCTCTGAGTCAACCACCGAATGTTTGCCCCAGTCTGAATCTCTTGTAACACTAGATAGACAAGAGAATGTATAAATCAAGCAATTCATGGATTGCTGGAAAGTTGCCGTCGAAGAGAAGCTCCTCCGAGAACGAAGCGACTCTGAGAGAGTTCTTAACCTACTATCCACGCGTGGATGTAGCTAGGGCTGCATCACGTCTAACCAACTCCAATCAGCCACTGAAGGGCGGAGTTATACGTGAACAAACTACTGCCCTCAAAAGAAATTACATTGAGAATAATATCCCGTAAATCTTTTCTTGAAGACGTAATGATAACGCCTCAGTAAGGCGGATTACGTATAATAAAGCGTCTAAGTTAAGTCTACTATACATAATGTCGTTCCCAACATTGAAATTGGAAAAGACATAAACGGCGAAAAAGAATATATGCAGTCTTTAATCACACCGTCTAGACGCATATGAACTCTCGGTATGCCCCGCTCTGCCAAAATAAACTATATGTAAAAAAGATAAAATGGCAGAAATGAGCCACGCGGACAAGAAACTAAACTATCATGCTTAGTAGCAGGCTTGTATATATATATATATAATATATAGCGTCGAAAAATAAAACACATGTTGTAATGACAATATTGGACTGCGTCGGTAAGTCAGAGACAAAGTCCCTGTACCGATCGAAAAATCCGAGTCCAATGACGCTATAAGTCTCTTATCCAAGATCGCAGCAATGAAGTCCGAAAAATAATCACTGGAAGAAATGCCAGAAGATATGAAAGGCATCTTCCGATACTACTAAAGGGAAAACTCGAAATCTTTCGAATCCCTTTCGCCATCCTGTCGGACCCTATAAAGCGTTCGGTCGTCCGTAGCTTGATGCAACCGCGGACCGCACCGACCCAGCGCCGTCGGATAATTCCTGATTCGACCGAGAAACTGTCAATTGCTGGGATGCTGCGAAACAACTGTGCTAACTCGGATAGCACGTCCGTCACTGAGGCCTGAGGAGCAGCGGTCTTACGATGCATTGCCGCAGGAAGCTCCGAGATCGTTACCCCGTGCATACTTCCAATATGCGAGCGAACGGGGTGTATAGGCCTCGTGTCCCTTGGCTACCGGATGGCGCGACCTATTCGCTGTGGAATCACTGAATGCCGAAACTGATCGGATACTCGAGGTCACGTAGCCAATGTGCGGTCGTGTGCCCTGCTGTGAGGATGAGGAAGCATTAAAGACAGTCTCTCGGACTGTCAATATAACGGAGCGTCCCGAGCAACGGACATATGCTCCGAATGTAAAATATCTGAACCACAACATGCGGTCCCCTATGTTGTTGGCTTCCTCCGATCTATCCTCAATCTGCCGTCACTGGGTGAGTACTAAAGTAATTAAAGTGCTCGCATCACCCAAATCTCCTTCCTAGACCGCAACGGACGAACCCGGCAGCCGAACCATTCGATGAATGTACGCTACACCGGGTGAGCTAGCGAATGTCACTCCGTAAGCGATAGACATATTCCATGAGCACTTATTGCCGCTAACTCTTCATTAACTATG